>BTPG01000005.1:190021832-191221832 GCA_036245525.1 Semisulcospira habei
AGGCAAAAACCCTTTGAACTATACCGGTCCTTCCATCTCTCGCAGCCAGTACGCAATCACATGAGGACGTCTCGCCCTTTAGGTACACTAGACTTTAACCCGTTACATCCTGAGGCTGTTTTTTTTTCCCTTCAAATTTGTGTATTGTCCTATGTAGGCTACGTTACACATTAAGACGGATCCACCATTTTAGTTCAAGGATGGTGCCAAACTATTCTGGCATTATCCTTGAACTATCATGGTCATATTCATGACATGCAATAGTGTAACGAGATGGAAAGGGTTAAAGTATGAAAGAAAGTGGCAAAACGCCAAAGCAGCTGATTTGCATGTTGCCTAAACACACTTAAACTGTCCCCCTCCTCCTCACGCCCCCCCCCCCCCCCCTTCCTATTAATTTTAAGCCAACGCCCTCCCTCCTATGCCCCCACCACAACCACCTTTTTTCGGGTCACCCTTTTCTCCCGCCCGTCTGATGACGCAAATGGGGGAAAGAATGAGCGGTCGATGGCATTACCAATGTTTGCTATCGGAATGTAACGGCTACACCGGGGCCCGCGAATAATTACTAACTTGCCGACTAATTAATGTCTTTTTTTTTCTTTTTTTGTTTGTTTTTTGTTATTTTTTGTTATTTTTTTTTTTGGGGGGGAGGGGGGAACATCGCCCGGGGGCATGGTGGGAATGGGGGTGGGGATGGGAGGGGGTGGGGCAAAATTCAAAGAAAAAGCAACGACAACAACAAAAACAAGATGCTTGATATGACAGAATTAGGCCAACACTGCACAGCGACAGGCTTTTAGTTAGACTACGGTGAAAAAGTCCGTCTGAGGAGAACAGAAAAGGCAAATCCCATTCCTAGTATAAGCAAGATGGGGGGGGGGGGGGGGGGGGGGGGGGTGCGTATTGTGAACTACGTGAAATACGTATCGCTAGCACTACGATCGCTAGCACTACGTGCCGATAGCACTATGATCGCTAGCACTACGTGTCAATAGCACTACGCTGGCAGTACGTGTCGCTAGCCCGGTCTTAATGTCAAAGTACTATCGAGCAGTAGTGCTGCCGACACGTAGTTATAATGTAGTTCCATCGACAAATAGTGCTCATGATACGTAGTGCTAACGAGATTCTGCCGCCGGGAGGCAGAGATTCTCATCAGCTCCCGCGGCCTTATTCCTAGCTTCAGCAAGAGGCATAGACAACAGGAGTTCATGAGAATCTATGCCTCTTGCTGCAATTAGGATGGGTTTTACTTCTTCTGTACCTGACTGCTGGGAGGCACTTGCGCCTCAGTCTTGAATAAGAAATCAGTGTCTGGCTGATAGACACGGCAGCCAAAGTTAGATAGAGGGTTTCTGCAGATATTATACGGATTCTTCCAAACCTACATGTCTCCTGTTTCAGCCACCTTATCCCAAAAACTGAATATCTAAAAGTGCTTGTTTGACACGTGGCAAAGAAAACATTTTCGCCGGGTTCAGGATGCCATGACCGTGTTTGTAAGGCTAAAATATACTGTAGTGTTCGGCTTTCAAATTCGAATCCGTGAATATTTGATTTAACTAATTTAAGACTGAATCACGGCTGTTCTTTTGTACATACATTCGTACCTGATTTACAAGACCAAAAAAGGCACTACAAGGACACTGGTGCACTATTTTCGAAAAAATGAGGGAGGGAGAGGGGAAAGGGCCGGATTGATTGTACATTGTTTAACGTCCCGACAGCAACAAGGCTTTTTCAGGACGTGCCTGCACTGCTTGTGAAAAAAAAAAAAAAAACTAAACAGAACATTGAATGTATGTCGCCAGCCGGTCAAATACATTAAATAAACCTAACACATGGGGCCTAAATAAAGCTAAGACCATTTAGCAACACACATCCAATATCAAGAGCTACAGGCAGTGCAGACAGTAGGGAGAGTTTTAAAAAGGCAAATACAGGTGAATGGACAAAGGGTAGACAAAAACACATGCCCCAGAATAGAGAGAAAAACCCACCCTGTGTGGCTGACCAGGGTGACCCTGGGAACTAAAAAATACCTAACCCCACCCAAGTCCCCCAGGGCAGACCCGGGTGGGGGGGGGGGGAGAGGGCCGGAGGGGAGGGGGTGCGAAGGAACGGTAGCTCAGACCTGCGCAAACATCCCATATCTACGCACAAAAAAAACCCGCCAAATGCGATCTTGGGGAAAATGACCTATGCGTGGTGACCCGGAAGTCAAAGCAAAGCTTTTTTTTTTTTTTTGAGCCATTACTTGTCAATATAGCTCACTAGACTATACGTATTCATTATGGACTTACTGATCCCAGTCGCAAGTTGGCTGCAAGCGCGGCCGCGAGCAGAAAGAACCCAGACAGATCAACTGACTGAATGCTGGATGACTGGAAGTAGACCTATTGCATACCAACAATCGTCAACAAGGCTGTATGACAGTTGTCCAAGGTTACGTAAACAAGTGAAGGTTGAACTATTCCGTCCTCATACACGCGCGTTTCGGGGACATCCAGTGTGAACGCCTGCATCACCCTAACTTTGACTGCGTGCACGGCCGTGCCGTGTCCTGTTCCGCAGCCATTCCAAGTGCAAGCAAAGCGTCCTCCTTATAAGGCGGGCTATATCTATCATATAAATGCGAATGAACCTTACAGCAAAAAAAGTTTGCTTACTGGGTAGATTCTCAAGACCTCCTGTAACTGCAGGAGCTTGTGACAATCTAAGCCGTTTTGCACACGGAAAGGGTTTGGGTTGGTTGAAACTAGTGCAGGTAATTTAGTGAACCAAGAGACCAAGACATGCAATGGTGACAAAATGCCTCGGGCTGACGGTCAGCCGCATTTCCAGCGCACGGCCCCTTGTGTGTTCACGGCTTTGTGTCTGTGTGTGTCAGGCCAACTGCGGCCGACGTCAGCCTTCCCCCCCCCCCCAACAAATAATAATAATAATAATAATAATAATAATAATAATAAAATTATAAAAAAATAAAATAAATAAAATAAATAAATAAATAAATTAAAAAAAAACAACAACCACCAATCTGTTTTTCACATACGCCCTAACCTGCCACATTTAAACCTTTAGAGATGCAATTTTGAATCAGTAGTGAACTGAAGAAAAAAAAAACACGTTCTGCGTGCTGTTCTTCCTCCTGTCTATTATGCAAGTAGTAATCAGGGGCGGATCTGTCAGGATGGGATTAGAGGGGGCTCATGAGGATCTATGCCTCTTGCTGGCACCATTTCTATCTTTGACGTTGAATTGACAATGATTTCACAAACACACTCTGCGTGAAGGGGTTACAGTATATTTTTACGATTCAGAAAAAACAACCATGTACACACTGCAATGCATGCTAATACCGAAGTCTGGAAACACAACACACAAAAAGTGGGGTGGGGGCCGACTGGTCTACATGGACGAGAATGGCAATTACAAGACACGAACATACTACAGAAAGTGTCAAGTTTTGCACGAAAACAGACAGCTGGTCTGAGCGGACCTGAGCTAATGATCGTATACAGAAACCATATCAATGTCCACAAAGTTACACGTTAAACGTTCAGAACTTAACATATTTTGTCCACCACGAAAGTGATTTCGAAGACGAGGCACTGAATACATTCTGAACACATTTTGACCTTTCGGACGAGAGTCGAACGCTCTGCCACCTGATCTACCCTGGTCCCCTAGCCCCCCAAAATGCCTGCCCGGCGTGTACAACGCTAAGAAATTCCCTACGAAGAAACAAACACGCTAGGAAAAGACAAGTACAACACAAATAGAGTGTTTGGTGGTTTTTTTCTTTTTTTTCCTAAATGTTTCTTCACATCAGTGGGGATCCTTTCAACGCTCAGACGTCTCAACTCACAATTCTCCAATCGATTCCCATCACTTTACATCCCAGCAACTTGATTCCGACCCGAAAGGTCACGAAGACACTATCCATTACTTTTCGTGGGGAAACCAACAGACATTTTGCACTTTATTTAACTCATTCTACCCCAACACCGAAATCCCCAAATTTTGCCGTTGTCCTCTAAAGACTGCATTGCAGTGCAGGACACAGATCGACCATGATAGTTCAAGGGTGATGCCGGAATAGCTTGGCGCCCAGGCGCCAAGGTATTCCGGCATCACCCTTGAACTATCATGGCCGATCCTTATCTTGTTGTGGGGTGTCTGGGGTAGAATGAGTTAAACTGAAATACGGATACAGTCAACATCCCATTTGTTTTTCACCCCGACATTACGCAGGAGAATGTGTGACACTGTATGTCACGACATTTGACGTGAACATTTGTTTTAGTGTGCTGATAGAAAGGGCGGAAAGGTGACAGTAACTATATTTCTACTGTGCAACATAGAAAACCAAAAGGGGTGACCGCCAGTACTTATACGCCTGTTGCAGATGGAAGAAAATGAACACAAGGCGGACGGAAAACCGAAGATGAAGATGTATAACTCGGAAATAGGGGGCTCCAGCACGTTATGTCGCAGGGTTTGTGTACCACACGCAGTACAGTTCGAGAAACGTGACACGCACTAAAAAATGATAAGGAGACGACTTTGACAGAAATAAGCGACCATCCTAACCATGCTGAAGTGAGGCTGGAGTAGTTGTACAGTTAGGCCAATGTAAGTGCACGCACACTCCACCCACCAACAGCTGTTCGCCAACAAGTCTTCATTCAGTAACTGACGTCAACAAATAAGTGCACCCGACGCTAATCGAATAAAATCGATGGCTGGGTAACCTGTTTACTCCATGACGGTGAGAAAAAAGCACTCAGGGCCGGCGAGTGACAATTATGTTTGATAGCATAGGTCTCTGGCTCCCAAGGGGCACGACGAGTGACAAGATAGCATAGGTCTCTGGCTCCCAAGGGGCACGACGAGTGACAATTATGTTTGATAGCATAGGTCTCTGGCTGCCAAGGGGAAGCCCGGTAAGCAAAGGTCCTCGGGCCGACGTCAACACGAATGTGCGCGGGCCAGCTAAGGCTGACGTCGGCTCGAGGACCTTTTGCTCACCAAGCAGACTTTCATCGGAAATCTATGACCAATAACACAATCGCGAACAACGCGGTCTGACCAATATGTTCAACGTAAAGCTACAATGTCAGTAATGGACACAACTACTCGCTAGAAAGCAACGTAGCTGTGTCTGTTTTGGTACTGTCTTCTTTTAAAAGAGTTATTTCAGTAAACTGTTCTGTCAGTCTTTATTATTTCCGAGCGTTTTCTTTTTCCCAGGTTTATTTCAATTGTCAGTATATGTGCTTAAACCCATCCAGCCATTACATTTACATTTCCTCAAGTACAAAACACTCGACCGAATTGTAATACATGTCAACCAGGTTCTTACATAAATTCAATTTTCTTCTGCTGACAAAACCAGGTCCTTCACATGACCAATACATACATAATTCTTCTATCTTCCGGTCAGTGAGCACATTGTAGAGTTACAAATAAGGCCTGACGCATTACTTCCAGCGGTCAGTGAACATGCGGTCAATCTGGGCCCGGCGAGAGATCCCGTCATCGTTCTGCACTACGTACATTCAGTTTGCTCGGTTTAACTCACTCTACCCCAACACCGAAACCCTTAAATGTTGCCGTTGTCCTCTGAAGACTGCATTGCAGTGCAGGACTGACACAGATCGACCATGATAGTTCAAGGGTGATGTCAGAATAACTAGTGGCGCCCGTATGCGTCAAGCTATTCTGACATCACCCTTGAACTATCGTGGTCGATCCTTATCTTCTGGTGGTGTGTCTGGGGTAGAAAAGTTAAGCCTCTCCATCCGCAGTTGAGCCAGTGCCATTTGCAGGAGCAAACATGTTAAACCCATTTACACACATTTATACACACTACAGCAGGAGATGGCTTGACCATACTAATTCAAGGGTAGTGCTAACCTGGCACTACCCTTGAATTATCATGGTCCAGCCATCTCCTGCAACCGATACACAGTCGTTAGGCGACACCACCGAAAATGTGGCCGTGGAGTTAAATAGGGTAAACGTCCACTTCATTCGCAAGAGTTAAAAATTCTCATAAGCCTGCTCACAGTCGTGCGATGATCTGTCGTAGCGAAGTGGACCACCTCTATTAGTACGGTTTGTGAGTACGGGTAGTAGGAATTAGCACAAAATTTCCTATTAACCGTATTATAGAGGGGATCGATTTCGCGACGACCATCGCACGCCTATGAGTATGCTCATGAGAATTTGTGTCTCTTGCTAAAACGGTCAAGCCATATTTGAGAGGGAAAATTATTTGGGTTTACACCCTTCATTCGTTCCAGCCATATTTGAGAGGGAAAATTATTAGGGTTTACGCCCTTCATTCGGTCCAGCCATATTTGAGAGGGAAAATTATTAGGGTTTACGCCCTTCATTCGGTCCAGCCATATTTGAGAGGGAAAATTATTAGGGTTTACGCCCTTCATTCGGTCCAGCCATATTTGAGAGGGAAAATTATTAGGGTTTACGCCCTTCATTCGGTCCAGCCATATTTGAGAGGGAAAATTATTTGGGTTTACGCCCTTCATTCGGTCCAGCCATATTTGAGAGGGAAAATTATTAGGGTTTACGCCCTTCATTCGGTCCAGCCATATTTGAGAGGGAAAATTATTAGGGTTTACGCCCTTCATTCGGTCCAGCCATATTTGAGAGGGAAAATTATTAGGGTTTACGCCCTTCATACGTGAAAAGGAGCATGGATACAAAGTGGTGTCAGCAAGAGGCATAGATCCTCATGAGCCCCCGCACCTGCGGGGGCTCGTGAGGATCTATGCCTCTTGCACTTGGGCGCTGCTTGTCAAGTGCCGGCAGCGAAGAGGTTAAGCATGTAAATGATTCAGCCTGCAAAGTTAAGTGGGGAGGGGAGACTTGAACAAAACACAGGCCTTGCCGGCGGCTAAAACCCTCGTTGTAACAAACATGTTTTTCTAACCAACACCTCACCGTGACCTCAACAACAATCAACAGTTCATAATAACCCTTACACCTTCACAGTCAAATGGTTCGCATTACATTTGATGATTGTTATTATTATTAGTTTGTTGTTCCCATTACCTTCTTATGACACATTTACTACATTCATATCTGAACTTCATAAAATTTGGAAAAAGCCAATATATCGATTTTTTTCTTTAAGAAAAGCGAGATTGTCATTGTTACACAACGAAAAGTTCCGATTTTCTAAAACATGGCTTTTTGCCAAATAACGGCAGATCCGAACCAAATCAATTTTTGTTTTGTTAGAAAATAAAGTTTTCTAACATTGAATTTTGAATCGCGAGTAATCAATGTAACAAAGAGTTCCAAACAGATCGACCCTAGCCCAAGGGTAGTGCCGTATTAGCTTGGCGCCTGCAAAGGCGCCAATCTATTTCGGTACTACCCTTGAAGTTCTAACTTTGACCCATCACGTCAAGCAATCTCCCAGAATCAGCGCTGACGGTGAAACATTTACAGGACACGACAGACGCTCCGTGGCTTCGAGTGCTAACATTAATTTGGCGACACAACGGGTTATTACTATTAGGACTTTTCAACCATTCTGTGGGAGTCCGAGTGGGCCCAAGGTTTTCTACTGCTCTTTGTGCAACGGAAGAACTCTTCTACATACGGCAAAGGAGTGGAAGAGCAGAACGTCTATCATTTTCCGATATTCAACCTTTTACCTTGTTTTATGTTAAAAAACAAATTCAGCACTACTACCGGACATATACTAACAACATTTAAAGAAAGAATATATTGCTGACTAATAACCCATTACTGTCTGGAGCAGGTCCCTATAACTTAACTCCTTCTACCCCAGACACACCACAGCAAGATATGGATCGACCATGATAGTTCAAGGGTGATGCCAGAATAGCTTGGCGCCTATGGGCGCCAAGCTATTCTGGCATCACCCTTGAACTATCATGGTCGATCTGTGTCCTGCACTGCAATGCAGTCTTCAGAGGACAAAGGCAAAATTTGGGGATTTCGGTGTTGGGGTAGAATGAGTTAATGCGAGGAAAGACAAACACGGTGTGCAAGCCGCATGGCTATACTGGGCATCAGTTGTGTAGCGAAATAAAACCACAACAAACCTTCGCCCTTTCGCAGCAGGACAATGTTTGACACGATTACATTCCATAATGGCAGGTGAGTATTACCCCTAGCAAGTATATATTTTGAAAGAAAACATTAAATACCAAAGGTGCGGGTACAGCGATCACGGTGCAAATGTCCTCACGTGGAAATGTTTATTATGACTGCACTGGTGTTTCGTTTGATAAGCGTTATCTCCATATAACCGCCATTCTTTAATCACGCATTCCAACACTGTCAAAAACTGCTTACAAGCCGATGGGGCTGATAAATCATCCGACGATGTTTCCCGCGTCAAACAGATTTCAAAACATTCTACCGTCCACTAATGAGCCCATTGTTTCACTATCAGATGTTCCGTGAACGTATGGTAACCCCTTTACTGCCGGTACACTGCAAGTAAAACCCAAATGCAAGAGACATAGATCCTCATGAACCCCTGCAGTTGCGGGGGCTCATGAGGATCTATGCCTCTTGCTGAAATCACTTTCTATCCATGTTTTTGTTGTTGTTGTCTTTTATTATTTGTGTGTGTGTGTGTGTGTGTGTGACGGCCGGGATATTTCTAATAACCATTTAAACGACCTTGCGTCAAAATCCATACCTGCATTTTCCCTGATAACCACCGTCTGAAGGTGTCCCAGTGATTGTGGTTTGCCATTCGACTAACACACTGAACAAGAAGTCACAGTAAATTAATGTTGGTGCCAATGCAATTTCACAAACTTGACGCGCTGGCCCGTATTTAATTGTCATGCGCCCAGTAAACTGGGTACGTGTTGCGGTGACAGGCAATTCTGATGCACGCACGATGAACGACTGATAAAAAGTGGTCGGTAATTGAGATACACAATTGACAGCAGAAATTAAATTTGTGTCAACAACAGCTTGTGCCTCACATACACAACAACAGATGCGCAGAATTCTTTTTACAGTCGCACGCCTTGACCTTAAACACTAAGTTTACGTGTGACATGGACAACCGGTGATAAGTTTACATATAGCTATTCACAGCTGACAGCAGAAATGAAGTTTCTTAACTCATTCTACCCCAACACCGAAATCTCCAAATTTTGCCGTTGTCCTCTGAAGACTGCACTCTAGTGCAGGACACAGATCGACCATGATAGTTCAAGGGTGATGCCAGAATAGCTTGGCGCCCATAGGCGCCAAGCTATTCTGGCATCACCCTTGAACTATCATGGTCGAACCAGATCTTGCTGTGGTGTATCTGGGGTAGAATGAGTTAAATGAAGTTTGTTTCAACAACAGCTTGTGCCACACATACACAACACCAGAAACATAGAGCTCTGATAAAGTCGAACAGCTTGACAGTAAAATGGACACAAGACGCATTCTTCACTCATCGTACCGAGGCCCTATAGCTGCAGGGATCAAATATATGGCTTATGCAGATGAAGGATGCTGGCTGACGTTCAACTTCACACTGGCCGTATCCTTGAACTGCTGCGCTGATCAGCGCAGCGAATCCTCAGACAACCAGTATGGTTCAAACTGTGTGCTGGTCTGTGATTATGGACCTTACGGATGAAAGCCGAAAGGTCCAAAATCACAGATCAGCACACCGGCTTTTTCTTCTTCTTCGTACCGGCCCTAATAGGCGTAGGCGGTGGTGTATTTGATTGCTGTTATTCGGCGCATCTGTCGTTTTAATGACGCGCGCATAGCTAATGAAATGTATGTGAACTGATCATTAGGTTTGTTTGCGGACAACACTGCGTCACACGCGCAGTAACGCGAACGTCATTCGCCGGATTAGTGGTGATTAGATGAGTACATCGGACGCGCCAAACTTTATTAGTGTCTCCTAGCAAACTGTATTAGTGTCTCTTAGACCGTTTCGCATCATAGACAAAAAAGGCGGCACTGATGCAGATGTCAGAGCACGAATCGGTAAAGCCAGAGCAGCCTTTCTCCAGTTAAAAAAAGTGTGGAGTTCCAGAGAGCTGTCACAACACACCAAAGTCCGGATTTTCAACTCCAATGTAAAAGCAGTTCTCCTATATGGAGCAGAGACTTGGAGATTGACAAAAACCACAGTCAACAGAGTACAGACCTTCATGAACAGTTGCCTTAGAAGAATTTTGAAAATCCACTGGCCAGAGAAGATCAGCAACGTCAGACTCTGGGACAGAACAGAGCAGATAACAGCAGAGAATGAAATTGGGCGAAGAAGATGGGGATGGATCGGTCACAGCCTGAGAAAGCCAGCTTCCAGTATCACTAGGCAGGCATTGTCATGGAACCTCCAGGGAAAGAGGAAAAGAGGTAGGCCGAGAAACTCCTGGCGTCGAGACGTCCAAGCAGACATCAAGAGACTGGGAACCACCTGGAGTAGAATCGAAGGAGAAGCACAGGACAGGAGTTGCTGGAGGTCTCTCGTCGACGGCCTATACCCGGGTAGGGGTGACAGGCGTAAGTAAGTAAGTTAGACCGTTTCACACAAGCGCTGACGCCACGCTAACCATGCATTATAGAAAACAGAAGCCTGCTCCGCCGCAGTGGCTGCTACTGGACGTGGATTGTGATTTGGAAATCTTTGTGAATTCAACGTCAAAGACACTCAGCGGTCAAAGGAACATAGATACAAAGTGGTTTCAGCAAGAGGTAGAGATCCTCATGAGGGTCTATACCTCTTGCAGATGGGTTGTTTTCAGTTTTGCTCAGCAGTGAACGTGTTAAGCGATAATCAACAGCAGCCCGAAGATCGAAACCCCCAAATTTGGAAGCTGTCCCTTGGAGAATACATTACATCTCAGGCCTATATCGACAATGATATGATAGTTTACGAATGGTGCAAGGATAGCTAGACGACTACAGACGCCTATAGTACAGCACCCTTTGAACTATCATGGTCGATTCATATCTTGTTGTGAACAGAGTGTCGGGGCTGAATGGATAATCAGTGACTCATCAGTAACCTTCAAACACCGGCAAAAAATCTAACTTAAATTGACATAAGAATGACACTTATCACATTAATAACAAACACCTAATAAGAATTTTACAATCGACACACAGCGATAGTGAAAGGAAATACATGACAGCGAAACGTGATGTGTATAAACAAACCATACACTCGTGTCCAGGTACAATACGGGTGCCTTGAACGGGTAGCGGTGGCCTCTAACTGGGTCGTCCACCCTGCCAGCGTCCTCGGGTGTCCTCTAGACGGGTGCTGCGATACCGTGCCAGCTACCTCCCTCCCCGTGTCGCACTGAGAACCGAACTGTAGGTATGGAATGATTTCACCTTACCGGTGCGACCCCCTTATCACTGGCCTCCATGACTGAGCAATCTGTGAATCACCCCACAAAACGTAAAAACAATCTCCGTCTGAAGGAATGAGGCTTGACTGTAATCAGCAAGAGAAATAGATTCTCATGAGCCCATACGAATGCAAGGGCTCATGAGGACCTATGTTTCTTGCAGTTGGGACTCAAAGACTGTTACTTACCGTATCCACTCTTATCAGTGGCCTTCTGCATGACTTGAAGTAAGAGTTAAATATAAACCCAATGACACAGTCTGTGTGCAATCCGCGTAATTTTGTTGAGGGTCAGATCTCGACCAAGAGGACTTCAAGACAAGCAACTGCACGGACACATGAGGAACTATGTTTCCTGCAGATGAACGAGAGTTGTTCGAGTGACTGATTTCAGCAAGTTCCCCACCAGGACATTCGTGAATACGACAGACATTCCAGCACGAACGCGCGGCTGATCGGGACCGGGAACTTAGATACGACATGAACCGTTCAATTCAAATCAGTGGGGGCGCCAAGCTATTCTCGCACCATTCTTCAAGTATCGACAACCGATCTAGTCTCTGGAACCAAAGATACTATAGGCTACGCTACCTTAGGCGTTGCTGGAACCTGTCTTTAAAGGATATCAATCCATAAAGGATCACATGCTAAGCACTGCCCGTGTGGTACCTGATTGGTCTTACGTCCCTAAAACGAGGCCTCTTCACTGTCGGTGGACGCGGATCATGTTTTAGAAACCATAGTAAATTCAATGTCAAGCATCACCCATCCGTTAAAGAAACATGGATACGAAGTGATTCAGCACGAGTTATAGGACTTCATGAGCCCCCGCAATTGCGGGGGATCACGAGGATCTACACCTCTTCCATATGGGTGGCGTTCAATATTTCACAGCTGTCAATGGGTTAATTAGGTTAATTAGTGATTTGCATTCAGAAACAAGGCCTGCCGTTCTATAACATGTCAGTTACCAATTTTAGCAAGTGCGGACTGACTCCAGGCAAAGCTATGCAGGTTTTCCACTGTCCACATACGGCTCTGGAAGCGGGATATTATAGCAACAAATGTATTTCTTGGTGCAAAGATAAGACCCATACACATGGGCGGCTTATGTCACAGAGGCACGCTGGTAGCCACACTGGGTGTCTCCCGCGATTCGCCACTATGTAACGAGCCTATTTAAAAGTAGGTATATCACGCCCGCCTGAGGCAGGGAATTTAGTGGACGCTGACCTCAATGCTGGATGACCTCGACTACGCCGATGATATCGGGCTGCTGGCAAGCAGAAACCAGGACATGCAACAGAAGACACAACAGTTGACACAGTCAGCAAGCTCCATAGGTCTCGGGGTCAACATTAGGAAGACTCAAGTCATGAGGAAGAACACCATAGTGGGCGACCCAATCACCATCAATGACCAACCTCTGCAAGAGGTGGACGAGTTCACGTACCTGGGCAGCAAGGTTACCACAGATGGAGACTGCACAAGGGAGATCACCACAAGAATCAGCAAAGCCAACCAAGCCTTCGCAATGCTGAAACCCATCTGGAGGACTACAAACCTGAGCATCCACACCAAGCTTCGTATTTTTAAGAGTAACGTGCTGAGTGTCCTTCTCTATGGGTCAGAGTGCTGGAAATCCACTACTGCTACGGAACGCAAGCTGGAAGTCTTCCAGAACAAGTGCCTGCGACGGATCATGAAGGTCTTCTGGCCAAACATGATTACAAACGAGGAACTACGGAAGAGAGCAGGCGCAGACAGCATCGCTGAAACCATCGCCACACGGCGGGAGATGGAGATGGCTAGGCCACGTTTGCAGAATGTCACCCGACTTATTACCAAGGGTGGCACTGAGATGGACACCACAGGGGAAGAGAAACCGTGGGCGACCAAAGGAGACGTGGCGCCGAACCGTGGAGCGAGAGCTCAAGAACAGAGGCCTTACTCTGCAAACAGCACCCAAAATAGCAGCTGACAGACAAAAGTGGCGTTCCCTTGCCGTCGCCTCAAGCACCAGACGGCGCAGAGAGGACTGAATGAATATCACGCCCACCTCCCCCACAGCCGCCAGTCGCAGGATAGAGCCCCCTAAACCTCCTCCTTCTAAGGAGTTTAGATGAGACCGGTAGATCCACAGATTCTCCAAAGTCCTTGGGGTTGCTTGGCCCTATGAGTATCTAAGCCGTTTGAAGATCTATACAAGCTGGCTGACAGATTCCAAGTTTAGCTGCACTTGAACACCGTGCCATGTCACACCACATCAGAGGCTGGCGGCATTTCAAGATTAAACATGAAGTATGAATGCCACACACAATAAATCTGAAATATGAACTCACACTGGTTGTCTCCCTCTATTCGCTACCGCTGATCAGGGCCGTGTAGTTAATCGAGGGAGACAACCAGGTGATACTTGCCTTTTGCAGATCTGCTTTTGGGTGGTGTCGACATCACATTTGGACAGCCGTAGCGAAGGAGATAACATAACAAAATGTTGATCACTGTTGGTCGCTCAGCAGCTGAAACTGGATCTTCTTACCTTGCACAAAATCGAAGCCCAGGAAATGTAACTGCCACCGCATGTCATGTATATGGGAACATCATTAGTCTAGGTCATTGCACTGAAGACCGGATGTGGCTAAACATTGATTCCAGCTCATTAACTTGTACGTCTATCTTGGGAGCGCTGAACAGGCTCTGGCCGGTTCAACACAATCACCTTGAAAGTATCAGTCAGATCAAAACAGAAAGCAAACATGGAGGGGAGCAATCATGAAACAGAAATCTAGATACGACATACTGCGAGACAACGCACACTAACTAGCACTCTCGACCCACTCAAGGGTCACCACCCAGTCTCACCTTCAAAACGCTCCTGAACACTGTGTCACAGCAAGTGTGGGACCACGACTAATTTACGAGCTGCGTGTGGTTAGCTTAACGTGTGGAAGTGATAGAGGCATACAGCTCGATGGTATTGCGGGTTGTCACCATAGAGCGTATATACGCTATATGGTAGTCACAGCTGGTCAAATAAACACCTTTCACGTCAGTATCATGCTTGGCAACTCCATTACGACGTGACGGAAGTGCTCAGCAGACGACTCTTACTGTTTGGGTTGTATTTAGTATGTACACGTGACGAATTTGAAAAAAAAAGAGTACGGGATGTATGTCACAGTGTGTGCGTGTGTGTCACACTGGTTGTCTTCCTTAATTCGCTTCGCTGATATGCGCAGCAAATCGATGGAGGCAACTAGTGTGTGTGTGTGTGTGTGTGTGTGTGTGTGTGTGTACGTGCGTGCGCGCGCGCGTGTGTGTTATGTGTGAATGCTTGTATGTGTGCATGCATGAGTGTTTCGTAAATGTAACTCCCATCCGATGTCGTGTTTACCGCAAGGAAAACTCCTCCGCCGTTTAAACCTGTCTCGACGGAACCTGATACTGCCATGTAAAGGTATACACGTAAACATGTGCAAAGATTATTAACTCGTTCACTGCCACTGGACGCACTTTGTGTTTTGGCCGAATCATTGAAAACTTCAAAGTACACACTGGCTTTAGCAAGAGACACGGATCCTCATGAGCCCCAGCACCTGCGGGGGCTCACTGAGAATCTATGACTCTTGCAGTTGGATCGTGTTCACTTTTTACCAGCAAAGGATAATGTTGCAAATGATCTCATCAGTGACTGTATCATTGTATACAGTGTATGGTATTGCGGTCTTCACGCAAACATAAACACCTATTGGTGAGCGCAAGTCTGAAGTCAGTTTACTGTTCCACAAACTAGAAATGACGCCCAGTCGAGCGGTGACAATAGCGACCTTTTTGTCCAGAAAGCAGTGATTAACCCATTAAATCCCGACGCCCCACAGCAGGATATGGATCGACCACGATAATTCATAGGTAGTGCCAGATTAGCTTGGCGCCATCAGTCGCCAAGAGGCTAATCTGGCACTACCGTTGAATTACCATGGCCGATCCATCCATCTCCTGCAACTGGTACATAGTTGTTAGGTAACACCTCCAAAATTTAGGAAAGGGACCTTGGGGCTAAATGGGTTAACCTTGCCAAGAAAAAAACTAAACACGATCCAGCTGCAAGACTGCAGTTGCGGGGGCTCATGAGGATCTATGCCTACTGTTGATCCCGCTTTGTACCCACGCTACTTGGACGGCTGGCAACCAGTCTTTGGCGTTACATCATTAACACGTCAGGGAAACAATCCGTGCCCACTGGCAGCAAATGTGTTAACAGGCAGCATGGCTACCACACTATCATACCTCAAAGACCTTGTATATAAATTTGTCATACGGTCTTTGGTACTATGCGGCCATCCTCTAGCCAAATACAAATGACACCTACAATGAAGGCTAAAAAAACATTTACTTTCTCAGTGCTAAATTCTCAGGAGTCTCTCCCTCTCTATCCGAAGTCCTCAGAACAGATCATAATTTTGGCCCGGGGCAAAATGAAGGATGCACTTCTGTAATGTCATTCAAACACACTCAAACACGTTTTGATGTAAAATGCAGGCGCATTGACGTCACTGAGCAACCTGTGTCAACACAGTAACGCCCCCCCTCCTCCCTCCCCCCCCCCCACACACACACACACACACATACCAAGGTATCTCTCTCTCTTCCTCTCTGTCACACACGCAGTGTTTGCAGTCCCGAGAAACTGATAATGAAGTATCAAGATACCCTCAGGCTTTTTTATGTCACAAACTTGAAGCCTGATGAATTCCTCAGTCTCAAGTCGTCAGCCGTCACCCAAACTGTTTTAATATCCATGGCGGACTGAACTGAATGAAGAGTGCACAGGCAACTTGAAGAGACGTACACAGAGGCAGGAGACGTACACATGATTTTCGTGATCCGCTGCTGGAACGGTAGCGGATCAAGAAAATGTACATCTCTTGTCACTGCAACAGTGACCCATGTAAATCTATGTTGCTTCGGCGGACATGACTGACTAGCTATATGGCTGGACGGAGATGTGAATGCCAGGGTGGAAAGTGGAGAAACAAAACTTACCCTACAATTGCCGCGGCGCCTTCAGTAGTCAGTCTTCTGGAAGAAAAGTGATCAGGGTGTGAGGCCGCTGACTTTGCAGATTACGACTCGCACAATACAGTTTGTCAAACAACACTCCGCCAAGGCATTTAAGACTTCTCAGTGTTTAAAGTACACGACCACCTGTGCTTTTTCGTCTCTGACAGTCCCAACACACGGCTAACCCTCGGTCGTGCTAATAGTACTCGGTACTACATACAATTGCGTGCGTTCGCCAGTCAACTTTTCGAGACACTGACAAAGCGGGGGCGGCCGCGATCCGCCACAGCTGCGACTAATATGCACACATGAAAGCACTGTTCTTGCTGACTGTACACAGCAGTGTATTAATTACTCCCACGAAGACTATGCTGCCAGTCTGTGGCTGTAAAATCGACACTGTGTGCTGTGAGGGGACCACGCAGATCGACCGTGGGAGATGCCGGCGAGAACTGCACTGAAGTAAACAAGCGTGGATTCCGATGCTCAGAACGGCTTCCCAGGCCGTTCCACCAACAGCGACAGGCATATTCACATGGGCCTGTGCAGTCATGGGGGTCTAGAGAAATAATGCCCCTTGCTAAGACTGATCGACCTCGCGCAGCTCTTCAATTTCAGGATGTTGTCTTGGCGTGAGACTGACCTCCATCTGAGGACTTGTAGACGCCGGTTATGTTTCTGAAAATCTGTTTGAAGTCACGCCAAACAGCCCCAGCCATCCGGCAAGGAAGCTGGATACACAGTGGTGTCAGCAAGAGGCGGTCTGCTCAACTGCGCGGGCTCAAGAAGATCTATGCCTCTTAACACTGGATCGTGTTCAGTTTTCGGTCTCGACAGTCAAGGGGTTAAATTTGAGGGACCGGCCGACTGCAGGTAAAAGCCATAGACCCTCATGTCACAGTGCCGTTACAGCCGGGGCTCATGAATATCTGTCTACATCTCTTACAGATGGAGAATTATTGGCCCTCTCACGGTGTGATTACCCTCCTTTGTAACAGTGTTGCCTGTCATTATGTGTTTGTGTCGTCACAGCCAGGTCACACTGTCAGCAGAGGAAAACACGGGGCTCAGCTCAGTCCATGACCGCAGAGGTCACAGAGCAAAGGTCACCTCACTGTCCCGGCGCTCGGTCTTTGATAGGGCTACTCGCTGTTCACTGAGAGGGAGTCGGAGAGAGAGAGCGAGCGCGAGAGACTGAGAATCAATGAATCTTTATTTCACAACGGTAAAGATATTAACACAGTGATAATGTCATTGTTCATACCTGCCGTTGCTATAACTAAGTACAAAACTTAGGCACTGAATCAATGAATCTTTATTTTACAACTGTAAAGACTATTAACACGCCGGGCAGTGCCAATGTCACATTGTTCATACCTGCCGTTGCTATAACTAAATACAAAATAGGCATAAACTGCGAAATTAAAGCACAGTAATATAAAATAGATAGTCCACTTAACACACGCCGCATGCATGCGCTCACGCACGCACTCGCGCGCTCACTCACACGCACATACAAATGATTGTTAACTCATTCAGTTCTACCCCAACACCGAAATCCCCAAATTTTGCCCATGTCCTCTGAAGACTGCATTGCAATGCAGGACACAGATCGACCATGATAGTTCAAGGGTGATGCCAGAATAGCTTGGCGCCCATAGGCGCCAAGCTATTCTGGCATCACCCTTGAACTATCATGGTCGATCCTTATCTTGCTGTGGCGTGTCTGGGGCAGAATGAGTTAAAGGAGCCCCGACGAGGATAAAAATGGGACTATCCTGTCCTATCCGCCTACTCAGTCCTCGATAGTTTGTCGATAGGTCTCGCTAGCTCGGCGATACCATATGCTTTTCTATCCACCCGATAGTCCGAATAGAACCTGCTTCTATTTTTCCTATCCTAGCCAGCTCGCCTATCCGCAAACAACCAATCAGCAGAGCCCTACGCGTCACGCATCAGTGACGGTATCGTGCCCTCAGCACTCGACTGTGTTGTAGCTGCATGGATCTTTCCGGCGCACACATCTCAGTCTTGCACAACTTGAGCATCGCTCTCAAAACCGGACAACGAAGTAGCCACTCTCTCGTCCATACTCGTTTTTGCTTCTCTATCGCAAGGATAATTGTGGTTTCTGCGAATTGTTCTCAAGTCTTCTTCTTTCATGTACGCACCCAGTTTGTCTCGAGGCCTCAAAAGTTTCGCGAGATTTTGCACATAGGGAAATAGCGCATACGCAGCTTGTTGCCGAGAGCTATGGTATTGTGAACAACTATCGAGTAGATAGGATAGTGCGCCGATAGTTTTCTATCATCAAGTCAAAACTATCCACATGTACGATTGCCTTTTGAATCTGCATATGCTTTCGTTTGTTTATGTGTATAGACTATTATTGATAACGAACTGAAGTGGTATCAGACATCTATAAAGCCCTGTCTTAACAAACGGGATAATGTCGGCCG
Source organism: Semisulcospira habei (assembly GCA_036245525.1). NCBI lineage: Eukaryota > Metazoa > Mollusca > Gastropoda > Semisulcospiridae > Semisulcospira > Semisulcospira habei. The sequence continues at coordinate 190,040,754 of BTPG01000005.1, forward strand.
AGTGGCTTTAGAGAGAGAGTGAGAGAGAGAGAGAGATATTGATTGTACATTGCTTAAACGTCCCGACAGCAGCAAGGCTTTCTCTGGACGTGCCTGCACTGCATGTGAAAAAAGAAAAAAAACCTAAACAGTACATTGAATGTATGTCGCCAGCCGGTCCAATACATTAAATAAACCTAAGACACGGGGCCTAAATAAAGCTAAGACCATTTAGCAACACACATCCAATATCAAGAGCTACAGGCAGTGCAGACAGTAGGGAGAGTTTTAAAAAGGAAAATACAGGTGAAAGGACAAAGGGTAGACAGAAACACATACCCCAGAATAGAGAGGAAAACCCACCCTGTGGGGCTGACCAGGGTGACCCTGGGAACTAAAAAGTAGTCAACCCCACCCAAGTCCCCCAGGGCAGACCCGGGTGGGGGAGAAAGAGAGAGAGAGAGAGAGAGAGAGAGAGAGAGAGAGAGAGAGAGAGAGAGAGAGAGACGGACAGAGAGAGAATGAATGAATGAATGAATGAATGATACTTTATTTCTCAAGGATGGAAACAATAGGCGCACAGGCCTCTTTTCGTGCCGTTTGTCCTTGCTAAACTACAACATTAAAAGCAACATTAAAACAATATCGGTTAACAGCACAAAACAAGCGGCTACACCCACAGGTCACTTGTGTTACATTCCGATATAAGTTTCAAAGTCGCTGAAGATTACACACACACACACATCAATTGACAGGGTCTTGGGGTGGTGGGGGAGGGGGGGGTGCGATGTAAAGTGTGTTTATAGAAAGCGACTGCACGCTTATGATACAGCTACTCTTGTGTAGGAATTTAGTGAACAGGCAAAACACTACGGTAAAGAGAGATATATAAAACTAACAAGTGCAAAACGGAGGACCACAACAATGCGTTAAAAAAGGAAATAATTGACATGGCTCGGCTTTTGGACATATTATCTACGTGTTTTTTTTCAAGTTTGCTCAGAGATGTATTTAAAAGCTTTCGTCCTAAACAATGGAAGATGTCTCGTTTGCTGTATGTGGAGGAAGTGAGTTCCATAAATAGGCACCCGCGTACGAAGGGCTGGATTTAAATAAGTCAATTCGGGGCCGTTCAATGACGAGACTGTTCCTCAAAGTGCTGTAAACCCTTTCGCTCTCAGTGGAAAGCTTAGCCAGGTAGAGGGGGGCTTTCCCGTTCAGTGCTTTGTGCACAAGTACGCACTTATTTAACGTAAGGTGTTGATGTAAAGGAAGGAGCCCTGTTGCCTGAAGCTTTTCCTCCAAAGTTAGAGAGGGCATTGGGAGGATCAGTTTAACTGCGCGCTTGTATAGACAATTAATCCGCTTAAGGTTAGCCTTACTACATCCGTCCCAAATAGTAGATGCGTAGTCAAATGTGAGGTTTCATGTAGGAGTTGAAAAATAGCTTACGTGTCTTAGTATCAATGATAGATTTTAATCTTAACAGTAAAAATAGCTTCTTTGATAATATTTTCCCTAGTTGTGTTCGATGGCGCAACCAGCACAGTTGTTCATCAACAATTACCCCGAGGAGGCGATATTCCTTGACTTGCTCAATGGGAACTGAATCAAAAGAGAGGCTAAGTGAATGGGGGCGGAGCTGATGCTTTTGGCGTGTTGTTGGCATGCTTTTTGTTTTAGATGGATTAACAAGCATTTGATTATTTTTGCACCAAAGTGAGACCTCCTGAAGACTAAGCTGAAGATTGCTTGATATTTCAGGTACAGTTTTCCCGCCAGCTTGAAGAGTTGAATCATCGGCAAACATGTCACATTTGGTATTAAACTATTTGGATTGGATATATGAAGTGGAAGATCATTTATAAACAAACAGAAAAGTAACGGTCCCAGTATGGATCCCTGGGGCACGCCATACTCAACACGCTTTTCAGAAGAGAAGGTAGCATTGATGTACATAGTTTGAATTCTCCCTATGATAAATGAACGAAAGAATGAGAGTGTCCCTGGGCTGTTATTGTTAAAGTAGCAGTTTAGTTTCTCTAATAAAATCTCGTGGTTTATAAGGTCGAACGCTTTTTTCAGGTCTAGAAAGACAGCACCAGACATTTAGTTTTTGTTGATGTTGAGCAGCCAAGTGTCAATCATATAAAACAAGGCAGTGTGACACGAATGCTTAGGGTGAAAACCAGATTGATATTTATTCAGGAGAGACTTTCTTCCAGGAATTTGAGAAGATGTTTGTGTACATGCTTCTCAATAGGCTTCGACATAATCGATAATATGGATATGGGCCGAAATTATTTGGATCAGATTTGTCTTTTGTTTTGGGTATAGGTACTACTTTAGATTTTTTTAAAGCCACCGGAAATTTTTTTATTTTGAATACATAGGTTGTAAATATAGGTTAAGCTTTCCACAATGTATGGAAGACTGAGAAAGTTCGAGGATAAAACCATCGATACCATCAATGCCAGCTGACTTTTTGTTCTTAAGACTAGAGATAAATCTGCCCACTTCATGTACAGCGATGAAGGGGTCATTAAAAGCATCGCCCACGGACAGTCTTTGCTTACAAAAGTCAGTAAGCTTCTGCGATGCGACATGTTCCACTGAATCCAAGCCTTCAGAATGTAGTAAAGATTTCGGGGCTAAAATGAAGTGGTCGTTAAAAGCATCGGCTGTAAGGCTGGCAGTCGTATTTGCAGAACGATTTTTACTATTGTTAGTTAGTAAGTTTAAAACTTTCCATATTGAAGACGGATTCCCGCCACGTATGGTTTTCTCTACCAGTGCTTTTTGTGCCTCCCGGATAAGGTATTTGACTCTGTTACATAACCTTTTAAACTCAATAAAATCTTTGTCCCGCTTGGCTTGATTTCTGGCTTCCATGGTTTGTTTAATCTCCTCCGTAATCCAGGTGGGGGCACCGGACTCGTTTCCTTTTTAAAGGGACATGCTTATTTAGCACTCCGAGGAACAGCTCAAGCCACAGTGAGAGCGCTACATCAGGGTCATTGTGATTGTAAACTTCATAGAACGGCAATAAACTGAGATCATGAAGGAAACTATCTCTATCTAGTTTTATAAAACATCTGTAAGTAATGTATAAATGTTGGGTTCGGCTCTGTTTAGGAACATAACATGACCAGTTACAGGTGATGGGAAAGTGGTTACTGACAGCTAGTGAAGGGACGTCAGTTTCAGTGACTGCTTGAGGGTTGTTAGTATAGATGTGCTCAAAGTAGAGTGTGTTACTCTGGTGGCAGTGGTAATCATCTGTTTTAGTCCAAAAAGCATTGTTGTACATTGCCACATCGAATGGGGTTTTGAGATGTCAATGTTAAAATCACCGAGGATGAGTATATCCCTGCCTGTGTCATTCACTTTATCCATTACCTGTACAAAGTCATCATACCACTCGGCGGTGGATGCTGGATTGCTATACACAAAGCCAACTAGCAGTGGCGAAGTGTTAGGAAGCTTAACTTCCAACCACACGCATTCCACCTCCCTGGTCTCAAGATGAAGACGTCTGCGTACTCTGTGCTGTGCACAAGAGAGATTCAATGATTCAATGAAGCTTTATTTATCAACGGTTGAGGCATTGACATCGTCATAGACATAGCCATTTTTCAAACCTGCCGTTGCTACAAAATTACGAGACAAAATACAAAAAAAACTAAGCATATAGTTAAACGTAAATGAAACAAAAACATTGCTAGTTTAGGGAAAGAAAGTCCCATGACAATCTCACACACCTAAACTGACACACACCATCACACACGCACACACAGAGTTTGTAATTGGGAGCATACATAATCAGGGTTACAGGGCAGTATATATTTCACAACGTAATAATTACGACTGCTTCGAGAAGTACTTGAAGAGACTGATTTTGAAACGGGCTAGAGAGGAAGCGGATTTTACATAATCAGGAAGCGTGTTCCAAGTCTGCGTTCCCGCGAATGACAAACTAGATTTGTATATATCAATTCTTGTTTTGGGGGACTAAGAAAAGTTGCCTAATATTACCAAGCCTAGATTCCGACTTAGAGAAAAGAGTTGTGATATATTCTGGTATTTTCTGTTTCCACACTTTGAACATAAAAATAGCCTTATTGTATTTGAAGTGGTCTTGCAGCGGCAGAAATCCTATTTTGGCGAGTTTTTCTTCTGTTGTGAGTCATGGGTCAGGAAGGATTAACTTTGCTGCCCTTCTGTGTAACGAGCTGAGTCTCTTCAAGTGGACTTCACTGCATCCATCCCACACCGTTGACGCGTAATCAATATAAGAACGTATGTGAGCATTATAGAATAGTTTGCGCGTGTCCGAGTCGGTGTAATATTTCAGTTTGGACAGGTTATTGGTTATTGGGGTTTAACGCCGAGCAGGCGACTAAGGCCATCTCACGGCGGGATGGGTAAAAATCTGGTCAGCCAGACTAAAAGCAAGGTCTTAAGACAAGATGTAAATATAGATTAAAAATCTCAGGCTAAAATGTCGCACATGTCTTTAAGAGAAATGTCTACAGACTCTCAAAAAGGGCAAATAAAAAAGATTCACATAGTCTATGAATGCTCAAATCTTGTTAAAAATATTGCATGCTCGCAAGAAATTGAAGATTTTGTCCGGGGGAACATCCCGGAACAAAACCTCCAAGGAGTCTGCTGTAAAGTGTTTATATCTGGTGTCAATTAGGTCAGCACAATACAGCAAAAAGTGTCGAACAGAAAACTGCTCATCACAGGCAAAACACCATGGACGCTCATCCTGTTTAAGTAAGTAAGAGTGCGTAACATACGTGTGCCCGATGTGGAGCCGAGCAAGGACAGTCTCCTCACGGCGGCTGCCGCAGCGGAAAGGTAGACTGTCAGACAACTTAGGAAGAGCTTCATGAAGCTTGTTCCCTTCCTCCTTGTCCCACTCGGACTGCCACTCGCGGGCCACGTACGCACTAATCACAGGTTTAAAATCACTATAGACAGTCTGTGTGTCAGGGACAGGGTCACTGCGGGCACTGTTGGCAGCAGAATCTGCGATTCTGTTGCCTTCGATGCCCACATGGCCTGGGACCCAAATAAAAATGATGTCATAATATTCCTTTATCAAGTCTGCGTAAAGCTCTCTAATCTGCACCAGCAGTGGATGGTCTGTTCCCGCGCCCTGAAGGGCCTGCAGGGCAGAAAGAGAGTCAGACAGAATCAGGAAGTTCCTTTCCCGAGACTGATAGGCATGCTTGAGTGCTAGCAGAATGGCCTGCAGTTCTGCACTAAATACAGAGGAATGGTCAGGGAGTTCCCCCGGAGCTTAAATGGGCGTCTAGGATGGCGAGAGGACACTGCAGCCGCAGCCACTCTTCCATCCTCAGACTTGGACCCATCCGTATAAAGACGACAATAGCCCGGAAAAATTGAAAGGAGTTCATTGAGGCTCTGTTGGTATATGGCTGGTGGAGTACAATCCTTCTTGTGGGCAGTCAAGTCCAGCAAGATGTCAGGAACTGGTAGTAGCCAGGGTGGAGTGACGTGTTGCAGAGATTCCGAAACTTTGTCCAGGTCCACTCCGGCCGCCTGCAGATGAGGTCGGACACGGAAGGAAAGTGGACGGACAGCTCCACAACATGAAAAGATTTTTGGCTACCGTTCTGCATAAAGTGTCCGTATGAGCCTTCCACTTAAGCTGACTGTCAATTGTAATCCCTAGTAGGCGGTGTTCATTAACGTGTTCTACTTGCCTACCCTTTAATAAAAGGTTAAGTAACAGGGGTGCTAACTGGTGTTTTTGACGAGTGGCGATTATCATAGATTTGGTTTTAATTGGATGAACAATCATAGAATTCCTGTGACATCATTCAGACACTTCATCAAGACTATGCTGCAAGTTGGAAGAAATTACTTGTATATCTTTGTTAGTCATATGAATGGAAGTGTCATCAGCAAAAAGATCACATTGTACGTTCTTGCAAGTTATATGAAGTGGCAGGTCATTGATGAATAGACAAAATAATAAGGGACCAAGCACACATCCTTGGGGAACTCCATACTTTATATCTTTTAGAGAAGAGTAAGATCCATTCACTAGAACTTTTTGTTTACGAGAGAGAGAGAGAGAGAGAGAGAGAGAGAGAGAGAGAGAGAGAGAGAGAGAGAGAGAGAGAGAGATGACTTGCCTGAGTGTTGTTTGACAAAGCACACTGTGAGAGTCTAAATCGGCAGTCAGTGGCCTCAGACCCTAATCAGTTGCTTGTGCAAGAATATTCGACGCGGACAAGTTTCTGCTAGTTTACTGCCCGACTGTCAGCGTTCGTCCAACGTTATTTCTTTCTACAGCTGTTTTCTCAACTGTTCAAGTTGGAAGGTCATACATGGAACAAGGATGCCTCCAAGACAGTCAGAGTCTGGCGGAGCACATCACCGGTACTGGCAGACAGCAAAGCTGAACGAAGTTAGGTACCGTCACTCGGAGTTGTGCCGGGCAGTCGACCTCAGTGTCTCCCAGTACTGACTTAAAAATATGGAGGTTGATCCGGCGTTTTACTGGCCGTTATCTCCCTCGATTCGATACCGTTTTCTGCGGTAGCGAATAGATGGAGACAATACTACTACTAATAATAATGTACATTTATATAGAGCTTAACCTCCAAATGACTCATGGTGCTCTAAGCGCTTTACAAGATCAAAAATCACAGAACTAAAAGTACAAGAAAGAATACGCTACAATAAATGTTACAAAAACTAAAGTGACATATCAAAAGCTCACACTCACACATAACCACACCGTTACAAGAACAGTTACTGCCAAAGATTGCTAACGCACTGAAAATGCATCTAACTATATGCATAAGAAAACAGATAGGTCTTGAGCAGTAATTTAAAAGCAGACAGAGTTGGGGCATGTCTGACATGGGCTGGAAGGTCGTTCCAGGTGACTGGACCGAAATAAGAAGGCAACGAGTGTAAGCCGGCGTTTACCAGGATGAGTGTCAATATACATTTCTGCTCAGCCATCATTCTTGTCCCACGGACTACGAAAGAAAAAGGCAGACAATAACAGCATTACAGTTTTTTAAAAAAAACTAGTAGCATTTACGGTGTCAAGTAAGTATGGTCCTCCAAGGATCGCAAAATTTTCTCGGTGTAATGAGACGTCTTTTAGCCGTCTTTTACATCGCACAGTGCGACCGTCGCAAAACACCAAACATAGGCGGTCTGGAGACCGTCTAAAACTGGTCGCTTTTCGGTATACGGCGACGCAAATCACACCAAAGTTACACCAAACTTACACCGTCGCGAAATGGTGTAGAAATGGTTATATTGCGACCGCACTGGGACCGTTTTGCGAACACGCCAAGTTTTGGCCGCACGTACCTACCACTGACACCCTTCCACCCACCCATATCTGTTGTTTTTATTTTACACGTTTATCAACTCCTACGACAACTGCACGTTGTCTGTCTGTCTGCCGTCCGTCTCTCTCTCTCTCTCTCTCTCTCTCTCTCTCGTACACGCACTCACAAAAGCACGCACCCCCACACAAGTACACACTGGCACGTGTATGTGTATATGTATATATATATATATATATATATATATATATATATATATATATATATATATATATATATATATATATATATATATATATATATATATATATATATATATATATATATCTTACTTACTTACGCCTGTCACCCCTACCCGGGTATAGGCCGTCGACGAGAGACCTCCAGCAACTCCTGTCCTGTGCTTCTCCTTCGATTCTACTCCAGGTGGTTCCCAGTCTCTTGATGTCTGCTTGGAGGTCTCGACGCCAGGAGTTTCTCGGCCTACCTCTTTTCCTCTTTCCTTGGGGGTTCCATGACAATGCCTGCCTAGTGATACTGGAAGCTGGCTTTCTCAGACTGTGACCGATCCATCCCCATCTTCTTCGCCCAATTTCATTCTCTGCTGTTATCTGCTTTGTTCTCTCCCAGAGTCTGACGTTGCTGATCTTCTCTGGCCAGTGGATTTTCAAAATTAATAATAATAATAATACCGTTATTATATAGGCGCTTTTTCTCAATTTTGGGGAAATCGACTCAAAGCGCCGCGCCTGAAACCCAACACACACACTCACGAAACAGACACGGATTTACGCCATTTAAAGACAAACACAGTACAAGACAAACGAAGGGCCAGTCAGCTACTGAAGTTACAGAGATTTTTGATCGCTTGTTTTTGAAATTTGTAAAGTGGCCTGAGACCGGTACCAAAGTGGGGGGGTGGGGGTGGTGGGGGGGGGGGGGTGGTGGAAGAACCGGAGTACCCGGAGAAAGAATCCCCGAAAATTCTTCTAAGGCAACTGTTCATGAAGGTCTGTACTCTGTTGACTGTGGTTTTTGTCAATCTCCAAGTCTCTGCTCCATATAGGAGAACTGCTTTTACGTTGGAGTTGAAAATCCGGACTTTGGTGTGTTGTGACAGCTCTTTGGAACTCCACACTTTTTTCAACTGGAGAAAGGCTGCTCTGGCTTTACCGATTCGAGCTCTGACATCTGCATCAGTGCCGCCTTTTTTGTCTATGATGCTCCCGAGATAGGTGATGGACTCCACTTCCTCCAACGGGGTGCCAGCAAGCAAGACTGGTTCTTCCCTGGTTGCGTTCAGCCTCATTGTCTTTGTTTTCTGTTTGTGAATGGTGAGGCCCACTTGGGACGAGATGTCAGCAAGCCTCGTGGTCTTGTCCTGCATTTGTTGATGAGTGTGGGACAGTAATGCCAAGTCGTCTGCAAAATCGAGGTCGTCAAGCTGTGTCCACAGTGTCCACTGTATTCCACTTCGTCTGTGCTCTGTGGTCATCTTCATGACCCAGTCTATGGCCAGTAGGAAGAGGAACGGAGACAGCAGACACCCCTGCCTAACACCAGTTCTGACCTGGAGCTCCCTGGTGAACTGCCCTTCGTGGATCACGCGACATGTCATGCTATCATAGCTGCTCTTGATCAGGCGGACGAGCTTTGTGGGTACACCGTAGTGTCGTAGGAGTTTCCACAGAGTCTCTCGGTCCACGCTGTCAAATGCTTTCTCATAATCCACAAAGTTGACGTACAGCGGGGAGCTCCACTCCAGAGACTGTTCCACGATGATGCGGAGAGTGGCGATCTGGTCTGTACATGATCGGTTCTTCCTGAATCCTGCTTGCTTGTCTCTCAGCTGGGGGTCAACGGAGCTCTTCATTCTCTCTAGGATGATCCTGTTGAAGACCTTTCCTGGTACTGACAGCAAGGTCATTCGTCTGTAGTTGGAACACTTGCTGAGGTCGCCTTTCTTGGGAAGCTTGATTAGGTACCCCTCCTTCCAGTCAGCCGGCATCACCTCCTCTTCCCAGATCTTTCCAAACAGTGGGTACAGCATCTCCACTGTTGTCTCTAGGTCTGCTTTCAGGGACTCCGCTGGGATGCCATCTGGCCCTGCTGCTTTGCCATTCTTCAAAAATGCCACTGCTCTTCTGATCTCTTCCCGGCTGGGTCTGTCACAGCTGATGGGTAGGTTGGTCTCTGCCGGCTGGATGTCTGGTGGGTCGGGTGGGCTAGGTCTGTTCAGTAACTCTTCAAAATACTCAGCCCATCTGTCGAGTTGGTCTGCTCTGTCTGCAATAGGCTTGCCTTCTTTGTCTTTTACTGGTCTTTCTGTATGGCCATACTTGCCCGACAATCTTCTGGTAATGTCGTAGAGCTGTTTCATGTTACCGCTGCCTGCTGCCTTTTCTGCCTCTGCTTCCAGGCTGTCTGTGTAGGCCCTCTTGTCTGCCCTGATACTCCTCTTCACCTCGCGGTTGGCTTCCGAGTATTCCTCCTGTGCCCTTGCTTTGGCTGCTCTCGTGCGACGGTTGTTGACAACTGCTTTCTTCTGCTTCCTCACTTCTATCTTCTTCAAGGTCTGTGCCGACAGCCAGTCCTTGTGATGGTGTTTCCTGAACCCTACAGTGTCTTTGCAGGTTGAGTTCAGCGCCTCTCTAACTGCCTTCCACTGCTGCTCTGTGGTGACTGCCTCTTCATTTACTAGCTCCTGTAGCGCTTGAAACCGGTTGGACAGCACCAGTTTGAACTCTTCTCTAACTCCAGTTTCTCTCAGGAGGCCTACATTATAGCGCTGTCTTCTTGTTGTCTCTGTGCGGCTTTTCTTTAGCTTGAGCTTCATTCTTAAGGTAAGCAGATGGTGGTCTGAGGCGACATCTGCTCCCCTCCTCACTCGAACATCTTGAAGGGATCTTCTAAATTTCTTGCTAATGCAGATATGGTCTATTTGGTTCTCTGTTGTATGGTCAGGTGAGACCCAAGTTGCTTTGTGTATTCTTCTGTGTGGGAAGATGCTGCCTCCAATGACAAGTCGGTTTAGAGCACAAAAGTCTACAAACCTCTCCCCGTTCTCACTCATCTCCGAGCCTAGTCCCTGTCTCCCCATCACCTCTTCGTATCCGGTGTTGTCCTCCCCTATTTTGGCATTAAAATCGCCCATGACGATGGTGATGTCTCGCTCCGCACATTTGTCCACGGCACTCTGGAGTCGGTCGTAGAACTCTTGTTTCTCTTCCTCGTCACTGTCATTAGTGGGCGCATAACACTGGATGACGTTCACCTTGAGCTTTTTCTTGGTTCTAAAGGCTGCTGTGATAATTCTTGGCCCAAGAGGTTCCCAGCCCATCAGCGCTCTCTGTGCCACTGGTGACAGCATGAATGCTACACCTTCTGTATGGGGGGCATTCTCCTCTTCGTGACCTGAATACAGAATCATCTCCCCACTTAACAGCCTTTTCTGGCCAGACTGCGTCCATCTGGCTTCACTGATACCTAGCAGGGAAAGGTTGTACTTTTGCATTTCCGCTGCTATCTGGGCGGCCTTGCCGCTCTGGTACATGGTCTTGACGTTCCATGTGCCCATGGTTGTGTCCCTGGATAGAGAGAGGCGGCTCGGTCCTGTGGCTTCCGAAGACTTCCGGCTTTCACCACAGGACGTCATAAGTCTTCTGGTAGAAGAACCTTCCTCCTCCAGGAAAGGAATTACTGTTAGTCTTTTCGTCGGCGTTTTTGTAGCTATTTACTTTTTTGCAGGGCGGGGAAGCTACTCCCACGCCCAACCCCCTTACTAGGAGGACCAGGGGTTTTCTGTCGGGGTCACCTTCCCTTAGACCATGTTGGTTCACGGCACCTTATTTCATTCGGTGCACCCCTCTCACGAGGGACCCCCTTATCCACCACCCAGGGGACGCGCCTCAACGCCATATGGTCCCAGCGCGAGGATATATATATATATATATATATATATATATATATATATATATATATATATATATATATATATATATATATATATATATATATATATATATATATATATATATATATATATATATATCGTCTTTTTCTGTATGTCTTCAAGTTCTCTGTCTGTCTGTCTGTCTGACTCTCTCTCTCTCAACGGTTTTGTAACCAAATGCTGTGTCTCGTCTGTTTTCTCTGTCTCTGTCTGTTTGGGTCTCCGTCTCTCTCTCTTTCTCTGTACCTCTTTCCATCATTTCTCTGTTTCTTTCTGTCTTTCTATCTGTATGTCTCCGTCTGTCTCTGGTTCTATCGTCTCTCTGACTTTGTCTATCGCTGTCTGTCTGTCTGTCTCTCGTCCGTCTCTATCTCCGTCCGGCTGTCAGTCTATACCTTTCCGAAAGAGTGAAAAGAATGGGGAGGGAGGGGAGGGGAGAGAGAGAGAGAGAGAGAGAGAGAGAGAGAGAGAGAGAGAGAGAGAGAGAGAGAGAGAGAGAGAGAGAGAGGATCAATGAATTTTTATTTGACAAACGTTAAAGATATTGACAGAGCCCGAGGCAATGTCGTTTTTCACATCTGCCGTTGCTACTTTTACAGACAAACAACAATTATATACATTAGATACATAGTCTGAGACTAACGGGGTGCGAGGGGAGGGGAGGGAACACACACACACACACACACACACACACACACACACACACACACACACACACACACACATAAAATAAAAAATCGCACGCACATCATTACACAGCATGTAGTAATACCTGCGTGCGCACACTCATTCACACCGGACAGGCCGTATACATAATTATCCATGATTAATGAACGAGTTCCTATTAACAGTGTTGAACTGAGCATGATTTGCTCCTATAGAAAGTAAGTATTTGTAGCTACTTATGATTGCGATGCTAGGTATTCTTTCCTTAAAACATGATATCGTAGGAGTGGTCTTTACATAGGATGGAAATGAATTCCACAAAGTTGCTCCCGAGAATGCTAAACTGGTTTTAAATACGTCAATCCTGGTTTTGGATACGACGGGCATGCTGCTTTTTTTTTTTTTTTTTTTTTTAATCCCCATAGCGGGACTGAGACTAGACTAGCAGCTGGGGTAAGTATTCCGGAGTTCTGTTATTTCGAATCTTGAACATGAGAACTCCTTTGTTATAAACAAACTGATTCTTAAGAGAAAGAAGTCCCGCTTTGTTCATCTTAACATCAGTTGTCAGAGAAGGATCCGGTAAGATTAACTGTGCTGCTCGTCTATGTAAAGAGTTCAGTCTTTTTAAATGCACATCGCTGCAACCATCCCACACAGTCGAAGCATAATTAATGTGGGCCTGGATAAGTGCATAATAAAAATAATTTTCTGCTTTCAAAATCAGTGAAGTGTTTCAGCATGAAAACGTTCCTCGGGACAGTTTTACACACGTTATCTGTGTGTGCTTGCCACTTGAGCTGATCATCTATGATAATCAATAGCAGGCGGTGTTCCCAGACTTGTTTTATTGAATTACCTTCCAGCGACAGCTCAAGAGAAAGAGGGGTTAGCAGGTGATTTTGTCGTGTCGCAATTACCGTGGACTTAGTTTTAGCAGGATGGATAATCATTGCGTTATATTCACACCAGGCAGTCACCTCATTAAGGCTTTGCTGTAGGTTTTTTGCAATCACATCAAGGTTTTTATTTGCCGTGTGGATTGAAGTATCGTCGGCAAACAAGTCACACTGGACATATTCGGATGTTAGATGAAGACGTAGATCGTTGATATATAAGCAAAATAGTAGAGGCCCTAAGACCAAACCTTGGGGCACTCCAAACTTTACCTCCTTCAGTTTCGAGTGTGATCCATTAACTACTACTTGTTGCCTTCTTCCCTTTAGGATTGATTGATTGTACATTGCTTAGCGTCCCGACAGCGACAAGGCTTTCTCAGGACGTGCCTGCACTGCATGTGAAAAAAAATAAATAAATAAACAGAACATTGAATGTATGTCGCCAGCCGGTCAAATACATTAAATAAACCTAACACATGGGGCCTAAATAAAGCTAAGACCATTTAGCAACACACATCCAATATCAAGAGCTACAGGCAGTGCAGACAGTAGGGAGAGTTTTAAAAAGGCAAATACAGGTGAATGGACAAAGGGTAGACAGAAACACATGCCCCAGAATAGAGAGAAAAACTCACCCTGTGGGGCTGACCAGGGTGACCCTGGGAACTAAAAAGTACCTAACCCCACCCAAGTCCCCCAGGGCAGACCCGGGTGGGGAGAAATCCAGACTGAAGGGGATAAAGCATGTTACGTGTTTCCAAATGTTGAGATAGATTTCTGTGCACATGTCGTTCCAGGGGTTTACTTAGCACGGACAGTAACGAAATCGGTCTGTAATTATACAGATCTGCCCTGTTCTTGGATTTTGAAAGTGGAATATCTTTTGAAGTTTTAATTGATTGATTGATTATTGGTGTTTAACGCCGAGGAGGCGACTAAGGCCATCTCACGGCAGGATGGGTAAAAATCTGGTCAGCCAGACTAAAAGCAAGATCTTAAGACAAGATGTAAATATACCTTAAAAATATATATTTTCCTCAATATTACCTTAAAAATATGGCAGACTAAAATGTCGCACGAGTCTTTAAAATAAACGTCTACAGACTCTCAAAAGGGGCAAAATAGTGAAATTCACATAGTCTATGAATGCTCAGATCTTGTTAAAAATATTGCATTCTCTCAAGAAATTGAAGATTTTGTCCGGGGGAACATCCCGGAACAAAACCTTCAAGGAGTCTGCTGTGAAGTGTTTATATCTGGTGTCAATGAGATCGGCACAATAGAGCAAAAAGTGTCGAACAGAAAACTGCTCGTCACAGGCAAAACACCATGGACGCTCATCCTGTTTTAGTAAGTAAGAGTGCGTAACATACGTGTGCCCGATATGGAGCCGAGTAAGGACAGTCTCCTAACGGCGGCTGGCGCAGCGATGAGGTAGACTGTCGGACAAAGTAGGAAGAGCCTCATGCAGCTTGTTCCCTTCCTCTTTGTCCCACTCGGACTGCCACTCGCGGGCTATGTACGCACTAATCACAGGTTTAAAATCACTATGAACAGTCTGTGTGTCAGAGACAGGGTCATTGCGGGCACTGTTGGCAGCAGAATCTGCGATCCTGTTGCCTTCGATGCCCACATGCCCTGGGACCCAAATAAAAATGATGTCATAATATTCCTTCATCAAGTCCGCGTAAAGCTCTCTAATCTGCACCAGCAGTGGATGGTCTGTTCCCGCTCCCTGAAGGGCCTGCAGGGCAGAAAGAGAGTCAGACAGAATCAGGAAGTTTCTTTCCCGAGACTGATAGGCATGCTTGAGTGCCAGCAGAACCGCCTGCAGTTCTGCACTAAATACAGAGGAATGGTCAGGGAGGCGGAGCTTAATTGGGCGTCTAGGATGGCGAGAAGACACTGCAGCCGCAGCCACTCTCCCATCCTGAGACTTGGACCCATCCGTGTAAATACGACAATAGCCAGGAAAACTTGAAGGGAGTTCATTGAGGCTCTGTTGGTATATGGCTGGTGGAGTACAATCCTTCTTGTGGGCGGTCAAGTCCAGCAAGATGGCAGGAACTGGTAATAGTCAGGGTGGAGTGATGTGTTGCAGAGATTCCGAAACTTTGTCCAGGTCCACTCCGGCCGCCTGCTGATGAGGTCGGACACGGAATGAAAGTGGACAGACAGCTCCCGGATGGGCATCGTAAATCTCTGCAAACGACGGGTTAAAAACACAATCAGAGGCAGGATTGTCTGGATGGGCCTTCATCTTCAGAACGTAGCAGAGCATGAGGCGGATGCGGCGGAAAGTGAGAGAAGGCTCCCCTGCCTCAGCATACAGACTAGGAACTGGAGATGTCCTGAAGGCCCCCAGACATATGCGCAGACCTTGATGGAGGATTGTGTTCAGACACTGTAGAACAGACTTGGAAGCCGAGCCATATACCACAGCGCCGTAATCCAGTTTGGACCGAACAAGGGCCCGGTACAGTCGAAGTAAGACAATGCGGTCTGCACCCCAGTCAGTACGATCAACGACACGAAGAACGTCGAGAGCCTTCTGACAAGATGTTATAAGGTAATTAATATGTTTGCAGAAGGTCAGTCTTTTGTCAAAGATGACCCCCAGAAACTTTGCCTCCTCGGCCACCTTAATTGGCACTCCAGCAATGCTCAGACTAGGTTTTTGAAAAAAAGTCGTCTGGTTAGTAAAATGCACACAGACTGTCTTGGAGGGCGAGAACCTGAATCCGTTGAGAGACACCCATCCCTGGATGCAATCAACGCACAGCTGCAAGCGCCTCTCAAGGGACTCAAGCCCTCGACCTCGTGCACACAAAGCAAAGTCGTCCACAAACAAAGAGCAGTCAAAATCATCCTTGACAGTGTTTACAATGTTATTAATTCTAATGCTAAATAAAACAGGAGATAAAATGCTGCCCTGCGGGACACCCATCTCCTGTTCGAAGGAGTCGGTTTTGATTGATTGATTGTACATTGCTTAACGTCCCGACAGCAACAAGGCTTTCTCAGGACGTGCCTGCACTGCTTGTGAAAAAAAACAACCAACTAAACAGAACATTGAATGTATGTCGCCAGCCGGTCAAACACATTAAATAAACCTAACACATGGGGCCTAAATAAAGCTAAGACCATTTAGCAACACACATCCAATATCAAGAGCTACAGGCAGTGCAGACAGTAGGGAGAGTTTAAAAAAGGCAAATACAGGTGAATGGACCTCGGGTAGACAGAAACACATGCCCCAGAATAGAGAGAAAACCCCACCCTGTGGGGCTGACCAGGGTGACCCTGGGAACTAAAAAATACCTAACCCCACCCAAGTCCCCCAGGGCAGACCCGGGTGGGGGTCGAAGGAGTCGGAGAGGGTGGAGCCCACACGGACATGGAACGACCGGTTAGACAAAAAATTGTGAATAAAAACGGGCAGGTGCCTTTTAAAACCCATGTCCGACAAATCAGACATTATACCATACTTCCAGGTAGTGTCATATGCCTTCTCAAGATCGAAGAAAATTACATAGACATGCTGCTTGTTGACAAAAGCATCGTTAAGCAGACTAGATGGTCAGTTGTACTACGGAAGCGCCGGAAACCGCACTGGAGGTCTGTGATGAGACCCTGTGACTCAAGATGCCACACCAGGCGGGCGTTGACCAAGAGTTCCATAGTTTGGCATAAACATGATACCAAAGCGATTAACCGGGTTGAAAGGATCCTTACCCGGCACGGGGATTGGCACAACCACAGCCTGACGCCAAGATGGCGGAAAATGACCAGTTATCCAGATATGGTTAAAGACCTTGAGAAGTACAAGGAGTGAATCCTCAGGTAGATGTGTTAGGAGCTGATAGTGGATGGTATCTAATCCAGCAGCAGAGTCAGTACATTTCTGCATGGCTTGCTGCAATTCTGAAAACGTGAAAGGGGCATTATAGTCTTCCGAGTTATCCGATATAAAATCACAAGTACAAGACTCTCGCTTCTTCTTCTCTCTCAGGAAGAAAGGTGAATAATGCTCTGTTGAAGAATTATGGGCAATGGTGGAGGCAAGCAAACTGGCCACAGCCTTTTTATCCGTGATCAAACTAGCACCATCTTTAAGATGGCCGACAGATCCCTGCCCCTAATTCTTCGAACAGCCTTCCAGACTTTTTGGGATGGAGTCCTAGAAGATAAAGATGAGAGGAAGCGTCTCCAGGAAGCAAGGCGTTCACGTTTAAAAATGTAACGGGCTTTCGCCCGCTGTCTTTTAAATGTTAAAATATTCGCTTGCGACGGATTACGAAAAGCACGTCGCTGAGCAGATTTGCGCATTTTTGGGGCCTTGCGGCACTCTTCATTGAACCATGGTATTTTCGGCTTCCGAGGGAGTGACGTGGAAGTTCTAGGGATGGTTTCACCTGCTACGTCCAACAAAATAGAAGTAAAACAAGAAACAGGTTCTTCAGCTGACATGGTCACCTCCTCTGTAAGACGAGATTGACAGAGGGAGGTGAAGAGAGGCCAGTTAGCTTTCTTAAGATTCGAGCGCCCCGCTGGCGAATCCTCCTCACAGCTGACCGATGACAGGACTACTGGGAAGTGGTCACTACCACACAGGTCGTCGCAAACCTTCCAGTCAAAGTCCAGCATGAGAGAAGGATCACACACAGTGAGGTCTAGAACAGAACTAAATCCTGAACCTGGGTTAGAGTACGTAGGTGAGCCATCGTTAAAGACACATAGGTTAAGGTGAGAAAAAAGCATCTTCTAACATCTGACCTCTGCCATCATAGTGGTCACTACCCCAAAGGTGAGCGTGACCGTTAAAATCCCCCATGAGAATAAAGGGAGGGGACAGTTGATCTACTAAGTTAAAAATATCATTACTACAGACCCGCAGGGATGGTGGCAGGTAAACACTGCATATGGTTATAGTCTTCTTCAAGGTGAAC
This sequence comes from Semisulcospira habei, assembly GCA_036245525.1. Classification (NCBI taxonomy): domain Eukaryota; kingdom Metazoa; phylum Mollusca; class Gastropoda; family Semisulcospiridae; genus Semisulcospira; species Semisulcospira habei. The sequence continues at coordinate 190,058,548 of BTPG01000005.1, forward strand.
CGAGCTGCGACAGCCTGAAGACAGGTGTCGATGCTAACGGGGTTACATAAAATTTGGCTACTAATGAAAAGAGCCACTCCACCCGAGTGCCTCTCCGAATCAGAGCCTTTATGTATAACGTTAAAACCATTAAAGGACACAGGGTCAGAAGTCTTCAGGTAAGTCTCCTGAAGAGAGATTACTGAGGGGTTATAGAACTTGACTAAAAGACGTAATTCCTCAAAGTTATCTTGAAAACCACGACAATTCCACTGAAGCAGAGAGTACATAATTATGTCTTATCTGGGGGTGAAGAGTTTTTCCCCCTTTTTTTCCTTTGCCTTGGAAGGAGTTGAAGAAACAGAGGGGGGCCGGCTCCCGGGCCTCCTCTGGTTCTTCGGAGACGAAGGGGGTGGAGCGGCCGCAGCATCAGCAACGACAACTTCCACTCCCTCCATCCGCTCCTCCAATGCAGCATATTTGTTTTGAAGGGGGACATCAGTGTTCCCCTTCTGGGCCCGTGCGCACAGCGGTCCCATAGATTTCTTAGACTTCTGGTCCTGGGCAGCGTTCCTGCCGCTAGAGCTAGCGGACTTAGGCCTTCAACCAGTTTTTTGGCATCCAGAAAGGACAGCCCCTTCTCCACACGCACCTGCTGAATCTTGCACTCGGATATCCAACGAGGGCATTTCTTATCCGAAGCCATATGCGCCCCCTGGCAATTCACACACAGGGGGGTGGCTGTGCAGGACTCGGCAGTGTCCGGGCTGAGTGCAACGGGCGCATGAAGCCTCTGCCTGGCGGCATGTCTTCTGCCCATGGCCATACTTTTGGCACTTAAAGCACCGGAGGGGGAGAGGGACGTACTTCTTCACTTTCAAGGAGTAGTAACCTCCCCAGATGGTAGTAGGAGGGGTGGGGGTGCCAAACGTCAGGATGATGGTAGGGAGACGGATCTCCCCACTACCTCGCTTGGAAGCGAAGCGCCTGACGTAAGTCATCCCCTGAGACTTAAGGTTCTGTACAAGTTCATCTTCTGACAGTTCTGCCAAAGCTTGATCTTTGATTACGCCTCTTGACGAATTCATAGTTTTGTGGGGTGTGACCTCCACTGGAGTGTCTCCGATGGAAGAGAGCCCCAGTAGCCCGCTGGAGTGTGCCCGGGTACGGCACTCTACCAGCAAGTCACCAGACCTGAGGCGCTGGGCATCAGGCCTGCCAACACGGCTCCTGAAGGTCTCCCCCACCAGAAAAGGATGTAGCTTGGAAACAAGTTTCTCCTTCACCTTGCTATGGACAATGAGGAAGCGAGGCCATACGGCCGACGCCTGAGGCGTCGCTTCCTCACAGTCTGAGTCACTGTCATGTTCAATGTCGGTGGCTATGTGCCGCTTCCGCTTCTGTGCAAGTTTTTTTTTTTTTTTTTTTTTCCCCATATTATAATAGTAGAGATCTTCATCCCCCGGGGGTCCCCGCCCGCCACCGAGCCCAACAAGGGAAAGTGCAACTGTCGGCGGGTCTCCAGCCGACGCACAATGGAGACTGCCCGAAAGATATACTCAAGGGGGTAAGCCCGATTGAACCGTTTGAGCCACCGCCTTCTATAACACTGTTGAATGCAGGGGAATACTGGCGTAAAGCACCTAATCAGCAGCTGAGGCTATAGCATGGTGCTCTGTATATCAACCCGCATGTCAACAGTGGGATAGGGTTCAACGTGACAAGAGCCGATTGACTAGGCCGGTACGACTAGCCTCTCGTTTAGGTAGAAGTCCAAAGTGGAGTGTTGGCACCAGTGAGCCGCAACCCAAAGGGAACCTTAGCCACCAGGATCCTCTTCTCCCCCGACACGGGTCTCCAATCTCGGCAAACACTTGGGATCCAAAGGACCAAAAGGCTCACGAGTATTTTTAAGAACTAATCCAAAATGGTAGGACCTGGGTTAGCACAGCTCTTCAAAAACCGGACCAGTGAAAAAGACTGAACAACATATCTGCTGACATCAAGTCCTAATCCTGGACAAAGATGACATCCCTCTGCTAGCCCACTCACTCAGTGACTGAGGAGACTACCCACCCACGCCACGTGGAGGCCGGTGCCTAGTGGGCTACTTGTAAATTGAATGTCAGACTTGGACCTATTGGCCTAAAACGTTGTAGAGTTGATGCCAGACCTTCTTTGCCTGATGGTATCAACTTTGCTATGTATACCGAAAATTCACCTATTTTGAATCTGCCCAGCGAATCTGTACCCAGCACGAATCTGGCGTGGCACGGTTCAGCCTAGCCTGGTGTGAATTTGCGCTGCGGTATTCGCGTAAATTTATTTAAAAAATGAAATATGTGCAGCATGAATCCGCAAAGGATTGACGGCATTACAGATTTAACCTGTGTTTCCATATCGCTAGGCGTCAGCGGCGCGACAAGAAGGTAGCTGGGCGGCGGGCGAAAAATCGCTTGGTGTATTTCCTTTTAAATAAGCGGCGCGCCAAAACGAGTTCGCGCTTTTATTTTGAATTTTAAAAAAACAAATTGTTCAAACTTGGCGCGTACTGAAACCACGCTTCCTTTACTGAGAAATCGCAGCAAAAAAAACAACAACAAACAAACAACAACAAAAAAATAAAGATGGGATGAACCATAACGCACAAACTTACTTACTTACGCCTGTCACCCCTACCCGGGTATAGGCCGTCGACGAGAGACCTCCAGCAACTCCTGTCCTGTGCTTCTCCTTCGATTCTACTCCAGGTGGTTCCCAGTCTCTTGATGTCTGCTTGGAGGTCTCGACGCCAGGAGTTTCTCGGCCTACCTCTTTTCCTCTTTCCCTGGGGGTTCCATGAACGAGTTCGCGCTTTTATTTTGAATTTAAAAAAAAAACAAATTGTTCAAACTTGGCGCGTACTGAAACCACGCTTCCTTTACTGAGAAATCGCAGCAAAAAACAACAACAAACAAACAACAACAAAAAAAAATCAAGATGGGATGAACCATAACGCACAAAGTCCCTTCTATATTAGAGCTGTCTTTGCTGTAAAGGGTCTGTACCTTTTGTCTTTGACTTGATTCTGATGTTGAAATATCTCCTTCTGAAAAAGCCTCGCATATGTGCCAATGCGTCATAGTGAACTCTATAATGGCGCGCGCAGTGCATACACGCCATTGGTTTGTCAAAAATCATTTGTCATGACTTATTTTTTGTTTTTACGTAATTTTATATTTAACGTGATATGAGATTCGCTTTCGCTTCAAGACTTGGGAAAATGGTGACAAAACTAGAATTTCACGGTATAATTTCAGTCTTGCTATAATTCGTGTGAAATCAGGTTGACTTTACCTAGCTACATGCTATACTAAGTACACCTGCATTTTCTTCTGAAAGCGCGTCGATGTGTGTGTATGCGTGTGCGTGTGAGTGCGTGCATGCGCGCGCTGCAAACATCCTCAAGAGGCATAGATGTTCATGCACCCTCCGGGCATGTGAAGATCTATGCCTCTTGGAGATGCGCGCATATGTGTCATTGGTTTGTCAAACGACATTTGTCATGACGTTTTTTTTGTTTGTTTTTTTTTTTGTTTTTTTTTTTGGGTTGGGGGGGGGGGTTACGTAATTTTATATTTAACGCGGTATGAGTTTTGCTTTCGCTTCAAGACTTGCGCAAATAGTGACAAAACTAGAATTTCACGGTACAGTTTAAGTCTTGCTATAATTTGTATGAAATCAGGTTAACTTTACCTAGCTACATGATATACTAAGTACACCTCCATGCTCTTCTGAAAGCGCGTCGATGTGTGTGTATGCGTTGGCATGAGTGCATGCGCACGCTCCAAACATCCTCAAGAGGCATAGATGTTCATGCGCCCTCCGGGTACATGAGAATCTATGCCTCTTGGAGATGCGCGCATGTGTGTGTGTGTGTGTGTGTGTGTGTGTGTGAGAGAGAGAGAGAGAGAGAGAGAGAGAGAGAGAGAGAGAGAGAGAGAGAGAGAGAGAGAGAGAGAGAGAGAATTACGTCATATTTACAGTATGCGTGGTGTCGGAGTTGCTTCTTTTACGTCACCGGTACTGTGTTACTTTCTCTAGAAGTCAAGGTTTTTTTTTACTGTTTTAATTATTTTCTGAAAAGAATTAATTTTTACTAAGACGTTGAAAGGATACAAAGCTAGCTAACGAACTCATCCAATGTCTTTCTCCGAACTAACTATATGCAAACGTTCAAGTAAATATGACAAAAATTACGGACTCTAATCTGGGTCAACCGACTTCCTATAAATATATGTCTTCAATGAGACATTCAATTACAATATGCTCGGAGGCTCTCTTAGCCACCCACTTAAGAAAGTATTTCGCCAAGTTTCAAGCTTGTGTGTACAGAAATATCGGAGATTCTCTTGTTTACATACATACGCACACACATACGCACATACATACATACGGCGCCAAATGTACGTTCAGCAGCGAGGTTAGCGTAATTTTTATCTTGTTACTTCAATTGTGCGAGGTTTAGGCCTGCCCGCCTTTGACATCATGGACATGCTATTAAATTCGCCCCACCGCGACCTGTCCTAAAAAGTCCCTTCTATAAATAGAAGGGACTTAAAAAACGAACAAACACAAACGCGCTTTTGAATCTCTCAACTGTGCAATAAAATGTTGTCGCGTCCCTGTCGCTTGTTGCACCGCTTTCGCGTCGCGCTTATAAAAACACTACTTTATTTCTATGGTCTCGATTTGTGTGGCTGTCGCCTGCGGTTTCGTGTTGATGTCACGCCGCGATACGAAAATGGGTGAATTCCCGCTTGGGGTTTTACAATCAAACAACAAGATGAGGATTTTATCCCAAAGTCTACTGTATTGTTTGGAGCTCAGATGCGTTTATCTTTTAGGAACATTCAGGGTTGTTCAAATTTGTTGGCTTATTATGCTGATCCATTTCCCTCCTCTCTAAGCCAACCCCTGATCAACACACACGTCGGCGCATACAAATAAAGACGGACAAACGGCGCTTCCCGCCATTAGTACGCTCTGTGGGCTTGTGTAGCGACAGAATTCTATCTCCTTCTACTGCTTTCTGATCCACACACACTGCCAATGGCACACAGAAATAAAGACGGGCACACGGCGAATCCCGCCATTCGTAAGCTCTGTGGTCTGGTGTAGCATAGCTATTCTGAAGAAGAATAGCACAAGCAGCGAAATGACGTCACTTCAAGCTTCGCTTTGTGACGACGATGTTATAAGTCACTCATCGCAGTACTCACTAACGTTTTACGTATTAGAGGATCAAACTTAACAATTTTCTTGCTGATTTTCACACCTAGGGCTTACAGGTCACAATTTGACCTAATCCTACCCCAGAGCCGGGACAAACAGCAGGCTTAAGCAAACACTTTTTATGAAAAATCATGCGGGTATTAATGAGAAGATAGTTTTTTTTCGTAAAAGAAAAATTAAAGTTATGTTAGCTGTTTTACAAATGACTCCGAAAAAGTGGTGCAGAAAATTGTCTGATTTTCACACCTAGGGCATTCAGGTCACAATTGACCTAATCGTACCGGAAAGCCGAGACAAACTGTAGACTTATGTAAATACCGTATATTATAAAAAATTATGCGATTATTAATGAGAAGATTTTTTTTAAAAAAAAAAGATTCAATTGTTTTAAGATTAATCCCAAATAATCGTGAAATAAATCCCCAAAACGTGGGGGAGGGGGGGGGGGGATTAAATTATCAATCAAAACGTTCTGCTGGTTAACGAACTCACTCAATATCTCCATTATTTTTATCTAGCTATAGGCAAAATATAGTAAAAATTAAAAAAACAAATAATAAAAACGGATTTCAGTGTGGATTTCAGTGTGGATCAACCGGTTTTTGTGAAACGGCCATTTTCTCTCGCCAATGAGTATCTTAATCACAAAAAAAAAAAAAAACCCTTCCCCGAGATTATTCTTTTAGGAACATTATCATACAATTTCAAGCTTGTCCGTCCTCAAACGCGGGCTTTAGTCGCTGTCACACACACACAGACACACGCGCGCGCACACACACACACGCACACACACACTCACACACACACGCGCGCGCGCGCGCGCGAGCGTCGCTTGGCGCCAAAACGACGTTCTCTAGCAACTTCAAGATTTGCGTAACCGCTAGACGTGACGTCATTTTTATCTTGTTACTTCTTTGCCCCGCACGCCAAAAACGTCATATGCATGCTCGGGTATGCGCTCCGACCAGCCTCATTTCAAAGTCTACCGTATTTCTAATACGGTAGACAAACAAGATGAGGATTTCATCCAAAGTCTACCGTATTATTTGGAGCTCACATGTGTTTATATTTTAGGAACATTCAGAGTTGTTCATATTTTTTATAGTACGCTCTGTGGGCTAGTGTAGAAACAGGAATCCATCTCCTTCTACTCTAACCCTCCCTCTGATCCACAAACACTGGCACATATAAATAAAGACGGACACGGCGATTATCGCCATTCGTAAGCTCTGTAGTCTGGCGTATCACAGCTATTCTGAAGAACAATAATAGCACCAGCAAAATGACGTCACTTCAAGCTTCACGTCATGGCATCATTAGTCCCACGTCGCCGTGTTCATAGTGACGTCTTGATGTTATACGTCACTCATCGCAGTACTAACATTTGAGGTATCGGAGGATCAACTTAGGTTTATGTAAATACCGTATATGAAAAATCATGCAAGTATTAATAAGATTGTTTTTTCGTAAAAAAGATTCAATTGTTTTAAGATTAACCCATATAATTTGTCAAAATAATCCCAAAAATGTGATTTTAAAAAAATACTTGCTGGTTAACGAACTCATTCAATATCTCCCTTTTATCTAGCTATATGCAACATATCCAGTAAAAATAAGAAAAATTACGGACTCCAGTGTGGATCAACCGTTTTTTTTGTGAAACGGCCATTTTCTCCCCAATGAGCATCTATCTTAATAAAAAAAAAATGGAAAAAAATGTCTCGAGATTATTCTTTTAGGGACACACACACACACACACACACACACACACACACACACACGCGCGCGCGCGCGCGCGCGCGCGCGAAAGACGTTCTCTAGCAAGGTTTGCTTCGCTAGACGTGACGTCATTTTTATCTTGGTACTTTTTTGCCAGAATTTCTGCCCCGCACGCCATAAACATCATGTGAATGCTCCGGAATGTGCTCCGACCAGCCCCATTTCAAAGTCTATCGTATTTTCAATACGGTAGACCAAAAAAAAAAAAAAAAGACAAATTTATGCTGAGGGCACAACCCGTAGGCGCGGTGTCATTGTGTCACAAAAAAAACCCAAAAAAAACAGTTACAAGTGACGTCTGATTTGCTTATGGCGCGAAAACGATACAAAATAATTCTTATCCGATTTTTTTTTGTAATGATTTTTTTTTTAACGATAATTAGTCACAATACGATACAATATAATTGTTAGTCAGAAATTTGTCTACATCAGTGTAAAAGCACGTTCTTGGTGGTTTTTGTTTGTTTGTATGGTTTTTAAAATGCATTTTCTTCATTAATTCGGTACACTAAGCCTAATTATTGCGCGCAGCATAATAAAGCAAAATCGGATATAACGCGGTCAGGTCTGTGGCTGTGGCTTCCAGGAAGAGAACCACTGGGCAAAGAGTCCTCTGGCCGACTCCAGCCGTCTGTTACGATTGTGGTTGTGTTGTCCTGTGAGAGCATACATGTGATAGCTCAAATAAACGATTAGTAGGAAACGATCCGATATTTATTTGAGCTATCATGGTTATGATTCACGTATCTTTTTAAGTAACATTTTCTTTCGGTCGTTATGATACGCTAAGTTTAGTCCAGAACGTTCTAGAAAAGTCGCACTGTCTAGTGACCTCGTATGTGTGACGTCGGTAAATTAGCGACACTTCGCAACAAGTTGTTTACTGTGCGCGTGAAGCCGTCAGCCGTTTTTTTGTGTGTTATGAAGGATCGTGAATGTTCTCGAATTTTCCGACTAGTTTGTGAACTGTCTTCCATACTTTTATGAGATGTCATTTTACCAAGGATTTGGAGCTATAGTGAGCAGCCAAATTTGTGTAGCCTATTGTAGTTTTTCTAGAAGGATTATTTTATTGAGTTTCGGTTGCGTATTTCGTTCCGATTGGTTGCGTTGCATGATTTTCGTAGATGATTCTGGAAATTGGTAGTATATATAAAGAGGGCGCTAGGAAAGCACGTTCATACATTGTCTTGCATTTGTCAGTTGTAGAGACACACACTTATCGTAGGTACGTGGCCCGTATAGGGTGTACTTTGTGAGAGATGCAGCGTAACAGAGTGGTGTACGTTGTAGAGAGACTTTGTGTCGGCAGTGTGGATATTTGCAGAAGTGACTTTGTATCAGTGTTGATGCATTTGGAACTGCATTGTGTGGAGATCGCATCGCTGAATTAAAATATTGTTGGAACTGTTACTCCAGTATTGTCTACATCCTTAAGCCACGTGTGACGGATTGCAGCTGAATGAAGTTCATTTAAGGTTGTAGGACACACCTGTTTCGCGCATCTTTTCTGCGCATTTAGATACCGCTATCTTGCGTCTGCCGTGACCTGAGACTAGAGGTCACCGAAAAAAAAACGCCGTACGGCAAGTCGTATTGCAAACAAGCTCAATTTATCGATAATTGACAAAAGATATATACTGTCTGAAATAGGTGCGTAAGCTGACTGTTTCTATGCATAAAATGTTGTGTTTCCTCAGAAATAAGATACTTTTGCATAAGTTGCGACAAGTCATCGAGCGTCAGTAGTAACGCATAACCATTTCTCAGAAGAAGAAAAAAAAAAAAATGAACGGGCCGTATACGTGGCAGCCAGGAAAACGACAAAATCTTCAGACAAGGTAAACTAAAGTAGAAAAAAGTTTTATGCACCGCCGTGAGATGTCACCTGCACGGCGTAAAACCCCAATAGCAAACTGTCCTTTTATGCATGGACATTCAGTTACAGCCTACCTGCAATGAAGAAGACTACATTTTATTGTGGGTTGACAGGGGCATGCATTCCATGTATGTCAGTCACCACCTAGAAGTAGAACATTTCCATACATTCTCAGAGAGCCTTTACTAATACGGTGGAAGGAATGTAGTCCACATTGTAGTGATATTAAACCAGTGCCAGTGCTTATTATTTAGGAAAACATACTGTGTGTAGTAAAAAGTCCTGCTAAGGGAGAATTTTTCATTACTAACTCAGTAACTGCTTTCAGTACTTAGTAACTTAGTTTTCTCATCCATTCTCTGTCTTATGAAGGCTATATTACAGATTAGGAGATAGGTCCAGCATTTTTTTAGTTCAAGGATGGTGCCCGAATAGCTTGGCGGATGAGACGCCAATGATTCATGTAGCGACATGATTTATTATTAGCTCCGCATTCGTACTTGACATGCATACAAAACCTTCTGTTCAAGTGCCATAATGATCAACACGATTGATTGTGGGCGTATACGGCAAGACAAGACAAGACCACCCTTGAACTATCATAGTCACATTTATTTCAAGCAGTGGGTGTATCAGGATTAAAAGGGTTACCTAGTAAAACGCTACTTTGACTGAAACCCTAATATTTGTTAACTACCATTTTGGATGACTGTAGAATGTGTGAAAAATACAAATTTGACTAGTACAAAAGCAAGCCTTTATCATATATGTTGAGACTCGTGACACTTATTTCAGCTACCTTTTGGAAAGTTCACACAGGTTGTGAATCAGTTATGCGCATGAGGCGTACAGACGTGACTTTGCCATTGTTGTTTGTTCTTTGCGGTTTACACAGTTTTTGTCGCATTTATTTTGAAAGTAATAATCTGCCCCTGCATTTCATTCACGCAAAGTGAAATTGTCATGCTGCCGAACAACACAGTAATAATCATGTATTTCATTTCAGGCTAATACTGCTGTTGACCTCTCGCTGTGGAGTCTCAGTACTTTTCACCCAGAGTACATACTTGCAAACAAGTGCAGAAGTATGACGTCTACACCAACTGACCAAGGTCACACTCACAGCGCAAGTGAAGTGAGGAAAGGTGACACTTATTCTCCTGGACTCAAGGTAAATCATACCAGTAGATCTGTGATGAGAATCAGGTGCAGAACACAACACAACTATGGTGTGAATGAACACATCATACTGTAATGCCTTCTTTCATTGGCTCATGTGCGAAGCAAGTGTAAGGCTATGTTCTGGGCCATTGGTCGTCCATGGTAAACTTTAATGTTGGCATTTTCTCGGAGACTATTCAAACCACAGTCTTCAAACGTAGCCGAAGGATACTTTGTGGCAAGACCTTTCTTACTCTTAGCCTACCAGTTTGAGTTCAGGCCAAGGGTCATGAGAAATCAAGAAATAGGTAAAAAAAAAAAAGACATATTTTGACAAAAGATATTTTTTCTCCAATACTATTCACAACTGTACATAAGCCAGCCCTTTACTTATGCTTAGACGCATGGCACTTAAATTTCAGTCACCTTTTGGAAAGGTCACACAGTTCAGATTAAGAAAATGATCAGTTTTAAATGCACACGAGCGATCCAGGCTTCACCATTCTTGTTTGTGGTGTTCACAGTTTATTTCACATTAGTTTGAAGGTAGTAATGTGTAAACTAAATGTAGGGACGAATTGGGGGGGGGGGGGGGACTCCCCCCCCCCCCCCACCAGCCCCGAATTGTGCATGGCCCCACGAGCTCCTTAGCATCCGCGTTATCGCGGAATTGTTTATATTACAGCGTTCTAAATGAACTTTAGAATTTTTTAGTGTGTGTACGGGTCCCGCATTTTTTGGGAAACAATAGGCGCACAGGCCTCTTTTCGTGTTTGTCCTTGCTAAACTACAACATTCTCAGAGAGAAAAAGAGAGATGAAATGAAACTTTATATTAAGAGAGAGAGAAAACAACAGCCTACTGATAATAATGTGTAAAATGGTTATAACTAAATAGTGTATACACAGCCAAGTGAAGACACAGTCGTACTATCCGTGAACTGAAAAACTCGAAAAGCTTTTGGTCAGGGAGTCGCAGGAGCAAAAAAGGAGGGGAGGAAATACGGTCCCGGCTGGTTTGATATGTGCCAGATATCTCTCACGACAGCTTGATGATAACTGACTCGCACTCATACTTGCCGGAATTCAGGGACCTTTTTTTTCTCTGTCCGTTGAGTTATAGACTGTATAACAAAGTCCCTGTTTGTGGAGTTTGGAACCGACCCACCCTGAAATAAGATCAGAAGTGAAATTGCCATGCTGCCGAATAACACGATAATAAACATGTATTTCATTTCAGGTCAGTGCTGCTGTTGACGTCTCACTGCAGAGTCACGCCCAGAGGGTATACTTGCAAACAAGCACAGAAGTATGATGCCTACACCAAGAAGAGGCAAGAGCTAGTCAGGTCATGTTTGCTCAAAGGAGAAGGCCACAGCTAAAAGCAGGCAATTCCAGTTCCAGCGGATCAACTAAAGTGAGAGAAGGCACCACTTATTGTCCTGGACTCGAGGTAAAGCATACCGATTGATTTGTGAATAGAATCAGGTTCATAACAAAACACAACTGGTTGGGATAAACACATCACACTGTAATGCTTTCTTTTATGTTGAAGATGGTGTAGTAGTAGTACCAGCATTCTCAACAACACCGAATGCTAAAATCACTTGCTGTCAACAAGTGGCACCATATTGCATTTGATTTAAAAACTAGAGGGTTGGGCAAGTCTCTAAATACTGTCGTTTTCTTTAATAAGCACTTAGTGCATACAAAAAGACTAGAAAAATCTGAATACTACCCATTTGGTCCAGTGTGTGCTGTTGCTAAACAGCAATGCGTTGTGTCCTGTTTGAGACAATTTCTGCAAGTTACACTTTGAATATTGATGCTGATTCTAGATATATGTATACACCCTTTGTGGTCATTTCAATCTCAATGGCGTCTAATTTTTGGCGCAAGTGTGATAGCAAAAGTAAGTGTTTGTAATGGGTCGTCCGTCAACTGTCTGTTACCTGTGGGCAACTTTAACATTGGCATTTCCTCGAAGACTATGCAAGCCTCAGACTTCAAACTTGGCACAAGGGTACTTTGTGGTAAAATAATTCTAAACATACCAATTTCTGTGACCTTTCAAAGGTCATCTCAAGTAGTATTTTCAACTTCAAACTCAAACTTGCTATGGAGATACCACATGATAAGGGTGACAAAAGTTAGTTTCGGGTAGAGTTGTAGTTTTTATCAATGTTTTTGCAAACTTTTCAATAAAATTTGGCATGATGATAACACTTTTCTGTGCTACTAATGTAATCAGCCCCTCACAAAGGTCAAGGGTCACAGAGGGTTGACAAATGTGTGAAAAATGAAGGGATTTGGAAAAATACTCAGGTTTCACTGACAAAATCCAGCCCTATACTTATGTTTAGACATTTTCAGAGACCTGTTGGAGGAGTCAAGCCAAGGTAAAAAAGGACAGACATATTATGTGGATTGGTCATACACGTGAACTATAAGGACATTGCCTTTCTTGTTCATGTTCTGACTACTGTCATATTATGCATGTATGTACTTTGTATAAATACTTGCAAATATGCACGCAATATGTGCATGTCAGAACTTTTTTTGATACAAAATTATCTTTTGCAGGTTGCGAAAGATGAGGGAATAAGAGTTCAGCGGGTACATCTCTCCGCGATGGCCAACCGACGAGAAGGCAAAGGCAGTGAACTGATTGTCCTGTGTAGGAGGGCAGACGTCCTGTTATTTTGATGTCCATCCACCAGGCTGGCCACTATGTCAAGGTTTTGGACAGTCACATCATTCGCAATGCAGCAAAAGCCTGTGCCTTACTGCCTGAGCTGATGCATAGCCATATATTAGGAGCAGGGCAAGCAGGCTTTAGGCCTGGCTATTCAACTGCAGACACAACAGCAGTGGGGCAGTGACAACAAAGTGACAATGACAAAACTCGAGAAAATAGAAATAAAGAGGGAGTGTTTCCATAAGCCCGACATAGAAGCAGCGGGGCGACAAAATTGTAACGTGCAGTCGAGCAGTTCAGGGGCTATTGTACAGTGATGGGGGTGTGCTTTGTGTGTTTTCATATAACAATGTGACAAAGCGATTTGACACCCATGTTGTAATTTGTAGTGCAGTAAAAAGGTGAAAAATATCTGTATTTTGACCAAAAAGATGTTTTCTCAAGTATACACAACTTCAAACCCAGACTTGGTACAAGGTGGTAAGAACTTTTCATGCATACTAATTTCGTATGCATGAAAGGTCAGAAAGGTCAAGGGTCACAAGAAATCGGGAAATAGGTACAAGATATCCATATATTGCCCAAAGATTTTTTTTCTCAAGTATTCCTAACTGTAACCCTAAACTTGGTAAAGAGATACCTGATGGTAAGACCTTCCTATGCATATTTATTTGGATGACCCCCTCAGAAAAGTTACTTTTTGTCACTCTCCTGTCATGTCGCGATTTGGAAATGCAGCTTAATATGTATTAGTTTTTGATTATCCAAAGAAAACCCCTTTACTGACAATGTGTTCATTTTTCGAAGACATTTCATCATATGAACAGGTCTTTATTGTGACAAGTTCCTAAATGCTGGCATACATCAGTCATTCAAAATATGTACTCCACAGCTGACACTTATGGGGTAGGAAACAGTGGTACAGATAGATTTTGTGCAGCATCGGTGTGAGACAAGGAGAAAACTTATCACTGCTCCGCTTTGCATGATTCAAAATGATATACAGGGCTCATTCTGAAAATGGTCAATGGCCTTAGAGTATAAAACCCACGGGTCCTTTCTGAAGAGGGGATGTGCGGAAATATAGAAACGTGGGGATGTATATTTATGTCATTAAACCCTCAGCTTAAAATGTTGTGCAAATGTGGACTTGCTAAATGAAAAACGCAATACTTCTCAAGAGTGAGTTGACCATGCAGTTTTTGCATTACCCTCCAGCTGTCACAGCAGATTTAAGTGGTTGGGTGATAACTGATCATAGGCATATGATATGTACTGTACTTTGTGTTTGTTTTATTTTTTCTTCCACTGTCAATCTTTGACTTTACGCTGTGTGGCTTTACTTATCGTATCAGAATTGCTAACCACATGGTTCATTTCACAAGTTTTACAGATGTACTGTACATGACACACGCCTGCAAACAGAATGATCTGACTATGATCCGTGTCCATTTGTGATTTGTGCTAAGGAACATGCGTACAGTGTAGTAATAAGGATAATATTTCATTTCTGAGCACATTCATGTAAGTTCTTTTGTGATATTTTTCATGCCCCAGCGGGTCCAAAATTAAATAAAGTAAACTGATGCCAACATTGTGTACAGGGTGCTATGCAGCAATCAGTTGTGACATGATAGCCTGCACCATGTTGAGTTTTTGGAGAGCAGCAATGGTATTGCTTGGATTACGGGCCAGCATGGTGCAGACTCTGTTGTAGACACTTTGCCAGCGTTATATGGTCGATTTTGTATTAAGAGCAGTACAGGTATTGTTTGGTGTGGATGCCTATATTATGCAGACTAGGTGACACAGTGCATTGTACCCTTGTTATTCAGTTGTTATGGTATTTTGTGTTGACATCAGCATTGTGCAGTGCAAGTTATGGGGCTTGAGACTGCATTTCACTTTGTTGTGCTGCAATTGGACACAGTGTGGTACTGGTACAGTATTGTTTGATTTTCATGCCAACATTGTGCACAGTATCTGTGTAATGTAGTTTGGTACTGCATTTCACTGTTATTATGTTGTGGGATGTGCAATGTTGAATTATATCAGGACTACAGTGATGGTACATGGTCTCTCTCTCTCTCCCCCTCCCTCTCTCTATATAGTATATGAGCAAAATAATATATGTAGTGGAAGGCTCTAAATGATAAAACGTCCTGAGAAAGCCTTGTTGCTGTCGGGACGTTAAGCAATGTACAATCAATCTAAATGATAAGTCTGTCATTCCTTCTCTCCTATCCCCCTTCTTTTATATACTGTGCAGTTGGCTCCCAAATAAATACCTCATGAGCAAGTGGTTGCCGGTGTCGGTCTCCGTTGGCATGCACACAACTAAAAATGACATCAGCTCCACTTTTCTCCCAAATAGCTTGTATACAGTCAGCACTTTGTCAATGTAAATGTGAATAATGTTACATGTAGTTGAAATATGTTCTGCAGTAAAGCTGTATTTTGAGGGGGAGCTGGGTGGCTCGGTGGTAGTGTAGTGTTTTTGTTTCCTTATAATTTGTAACCAAAAACTGCTGGGAAACTGAGATTCAGCTAGAGAGATGGGTACATCCACTACCAATCTGTTTACAAACATCTTTCAACCAGAGATGTTCATCGACCTGCTTTCACGGAGACACCAAAGGAGCATGTAGCATTTCTTGCAGCAGGTATATTAAAACAAATTCACATCAATTAATATTTGTAGATGATGCCAGTAAAAATTATTAAAAAAAAACTGTCTGTGACAACACTCTTTGGTGTGCTTTTTCATCAGTGAAGCTGTGAATGATTGAATGAATGTAAACATGCTCACACAATGCCTGGCTGAAAAAAATGAATGAACAAATGTACCGAGGTAACCAGTGTGCATTTTTATCCAAAACTGAATCCGGTTGTTTGGTTTATGGTTTAACATTCACATTACCACAGTGATGATAATCGCATATTTAAAAAATAAAAATAAAAAAATAACGCGTTAATTTTTTTTTTTTTTTTTTTTTTTTGCTTAGCGAAGTAGAAACTGTATGGGTTTCAAATGTGAGCAGGAAAAAAAAAATATCGCCATCTACGGGACTCGAACCCTGGTCACTGCGTGGCAAAGAAAAGTACCTTACCACTGCACTAACTAAATTACTAAGAAACATCTCGTGCATTTAATTACTTATAGATAAACGTTTTCATCCCGTATCTGCCGTTGTTGTTTGTTCCAGTTTACTGTTACAAATAGTAATCGAGGACTAGCAGTTTGGGCGTAGTTTGCAACAGTTTGGGCTTAGGTTTTCCCTTGTAAGTTTGGCATAGTCGTTTTCCCTTACCGGCTACGGCGGAGATATGATCTGCCGGAAGTCAGACATCGCTTGTATCCCTTATTGAATACGCACTCGAAAACGACCCAAAGTGCCCAATTTTGTGCGGGACCCCATATTTTCTTCATAATCAATGTGATAGTTATAACATAAAGTACGACTTTATCGAATAAAAAGGGCCTGAGCAATTGCCCAACATTGTAAACACTTGTAATGTTATTGATAACATCCGGGCAATTTGCGAATTTACAACATACATTTTTTTAGATTTCACTTAGAATTCCAATTATCAGAACACACTCTTTTTTACGAGAAAATACTAACATACTTTATGAAGTGACCGAAATGTTTCTTTATCATTTTAACACACTATTCGATAAATTTTTATTGTGTTCTGAAATCGGCTATTTTGCGTGTTTTTTCCCGTGGGGTACCTCAGAAAAACGGCTGTAACTTACAAATATGCCCGGGACCATGGGTCTTTCAGGGTGGCAATAGCCTCCAGACTCAATAAGGCTCTCAAAAACCCTATAAGCGGCAGTTTTCAATTAAAAAATGTAGGTATAGTATACAACCTTAAAAGAACCTTACGTGCGTGCGTCTGGTGTGTTTATCATACTACGACTACAACTCCACCACGTAACACCGTCTTAGCTGACTCCCGCACAGCTGTGCGCTGGCTAATTCAGGTTGGAGTCGGCCAGAAGCTGACCTGTATGTATGTTCTTTAGGCGAAAAGAGTCCGGTAAACTATACAGGTTGAGAGTCTAGTTCTGTCACGAACAAAGGATATTTAACCCTTTGCATGTCAGACACTGACTAATGACGATGAGGCCGACCAGAGGAACTGATAGATCCTAACGAGCCGCAAACTGTTTAGTCCCTTCGCCGCCAGTGGACGCATATTTTGTTTAATCAACGACAAAAGTCTACAACCGTCCAAGAAACATGGACACAAATCTGTCTCAGCAAAAGACATAGATCCTCATGAGCCCCCGCAGTTCAGGAGGATCTTTGCATCTTGCAGTTCGATCGTGTTCACATTTTTCTCAGCAGTGGAGGCACTAATAATCAGTATTCTTGACGTTATTGCGGCTTTGTGGTTGGCATCAATTGGCGCAGTAATTTTGTGTGTGTGTGTGTGTGTGTGTGTGTGTGTGTGTGTGTGTGTGTGTGTGTGTGTGTGTGTGTGTGTGTGTGTGTGTGTGTGTGTGATTGCCATCAATTGGCGCAGTACAACTACTGATGCCGTGGCATAACAAAGCAAGCGGCACCTGCCGCCAATAATGCGGGAGATATGATCAGGTTTATACTTAAAGGACTTTCGTCGGAAATTCACAAGGTACCGTACACACTGACCGCTGCCAGTAGCGAATCGAGAGATCCGGAGACAACCAGTTTGGGTATCGTAGTTGCGGGGGTGGGTGGAGGGGGGGGGGAGGGGGGTGAACATGTCTTGTCACGCTACCAGGCGCTAACAGGATACGACCAATCAAGTCGTCAAATGACGTCCCGGACACGGACATGAGCATGTCAGGAACACGAAATATGTACCACTCCACATACAGGTCACGACTGACCTGCAGTGACTTGGTGGACGCCCTTGTGTAGAGGGTAAGACTGACATACAAGATACAATGGTCCTCCAGAGTCCAACTGTTTAAATATTTTTTTTTAAATCACATCTGCGCGTCAGTCAGTCTTTCATCTGCAAGAGGTATACGGCTAGATTTCTTGAGAGCATCGTGATGCGGCTGCACTCAGTGGCCGCTTACGAGAAGCTGCACCTCTTGCTGACAGATTCCCGGACACATTAACCCTTTCACTGCCAGACGCAAATTGTGTTTGTGAAATCTTTGTTAATTCAGCGTCAACGCCAGCCGTGGAAAGATGTGTTTTCATAATATAGCTACGCGACAGCGACAGCTATATGGCGACGCGGCAAAGAAGCAGCTGAGCAGTAGGCGGAAAATCGCTTTGTGTATTTTCACATAGCAGTGCGACAGCCGGCATCGCGTCCCTATTTAAGTTCAGCATGCGCGACGCGATATCTAAGCCGTTCGGCAGGTGACAGCATGGAGAGATTCAGCGCCAGTTGGAACTGTGACGGGAGCACGATTTCGCTGTGAAGGGAACATGGTTTTCAGTATGTATGGGGGTGGTTTCCGAACTGTGACGGGAGCACGATTTCGCTGTGAAGGGAACATGGTTTTCAGTATGTATGGGGGTGGTTTCCGTATGCGTTAACACACGTTGTGTGTTAACGCATACGGAAACCACCCCCATACATACTGAAAACCATGTTCCCTTCACAGCGAAATCGTGCTCCCGTCACAGTTCCAACTGGCGCTGAATCTCTCCATGCTGTCACCTGCCGAACGGCTTAGATATCGCGTCGCGTTGCGATGTGTTAACGCATACGGAAACCACCCCCATACATACTGAAAACCATGTTCCCTTCACAGCGAAATCGTGCTCCCGTCACAGTTCCAACTGGCGCTGAATCTCTCCATGCTGTCACCTGCCGAACGGCTTAGATATCGCGTCGCGCATAATGAAACATCATTATATACTGCTATGTTCTCGATTTGTGTCGCTGTCGCCTGCCGAACGGCTTAGATATCGCGTCGCGGACGGTGAAACATCATTATATATTATAGTAGTGCTATGTTCTCGATTTGTGTCGCTGTCGCCACCGATATATGGGAAACACCCCTTTAGGAACATGATTACATGTACAGCGGTGTCAGATAGAGGCATAGATCCTCATGTGCATCAGCCGGGGCTCGTGAGGACTTATACCTCTTGCATTTGGGTCATTGCTTCTCGTTTTGTTCCGGCAGTGAAAGCGTTAAGATCTGTTTTACCGGAAACTGTTGTCTTTGTTCGGACATAATGGGACAACCATCGCACTTCTTCCGTGTACATGTCATGGGGACTTTATCTCTAGGACTATCAAAGGTTCGTGGGCGTCGAACGGTGGATCGGTTTTGGCTGGGCGTGCCTCGCGTCTACAACTCCAGTCTCCTTACTACTGCGGGTTAGCTCAGTAGGGTTGTGAGGACACGAGATGACACCGCTCTTCCACGATTGACGGTCATGGGACGACTACCGGCGATTGGTGGCAAGCCTTACGGTGAACTACCGCAAATGCGCGGACACTAGCTGGTCACCACGTCTTCACACGCACCGGTTCCCTTCGCTATGTTCGCTTGATGAAGAACGCTTTCATAGTTCCTTGTTCTGCGGCCACCCTGTGTCAATCTTTAAATTAGCAAGCTATGACCAATGAGATGCTCTGTAAAATGTCATTTCCATCATCACATACCCCAGAATATTGGGTACAGTTACAGATCTGTATCATCACTACACTGTTTGTCTCCCACGATTCGCTACCGCCACAGCGGTAGCGAACCGAGGAAGACAACCAGTGTGCATTGTCACAGATGAAGATAAGCCGACTAGAAAAAAGCTCCGTTCCGGTATGTGGTGGGCGCATGTCCTAGCACGGTGCTCCTAAGCAACTAAATGTACGGTGAACAACGCGTGTATGTGGGTGTTGAAAGCCGTGTTGATCAGGGCCCTCAGCGGTCTGTAGTTTCTCCCCTACCTGTGATGGTTTTGAGCGGTCACTGTACCTGAATGGGTCACGACTGTCGCGTAACCTGTACGTGACCACTACGTGTACACCTGACCTACTGACTGACCAACAAATTCCCCCTCGCCCCACACCCACACCTTGCCATCTGCCACAGGCCTATATTCTCATAAGCGCCAACAACTGCAGCCGACCTCACGAAAATCTACGCCGTCTGCTGGTACTGACTAGCTCTGTTACAGCCTCAGACGAAGAGGAACACATAGGTTTATGCGAAATACTGTACAAGACCGCCCAAGGTTACACTTGACCTACGCAATGACCTAGAACCCATCAACCCCCCCCCCCTCCCACCACCCCTACCATCCGCTTACTTCATGTAAGTACTCACTACAAAAAGAAACTGAATAATATGCAAATAATAACGTGGTGACCGACCGGCTGGCCAGGCCGTACCGTGAATTAAGCGGCCAAGAGAAAGAAGTGGTTTTACCGGGCTTTTCTCATCATTTTCAGTCTTTTATCACCGTATAAAGATTTTCAATAACGTGGCTCAACCGCTGAAAAGGCCTTCAAACCGCATGCATAGAAAGACAAACAATTTTACCCTTTTGCGTGTCAGTAGCGGTTTTTGTCGTGATAACTCCTACAGGAATCAGTGCGACCAAAAAAAAAAAAAAAAAAAAAAATCGCTACTGACACGCAAAGAGTTAAACAGGAATCATCGCGACGAAAACCGCTTTAGCTACGCAGGGTAAGCAACACTTTCAATAAGCAGTATGGATCCCGTCGACACAATTAACCCTTTACATCCTGAGGCTGATTTTTCAAAAACTTGCTAATTGTCATATGAAGGCTACATCACAGACCTGGAGATGGATCAACCGTCTTAGTTCAAGGGTGGTGCCAGAATAGCTTGGCGCCTCAGACGCCAAGCTATTCTGGCACCACCCTTGAACTGTCATAGTTAAATTCATTTCATTATATTCAAGCAATGGGTGTATCAGCCTGAGGAGGTAAAGGGTTAACAATGTACAAACCGATGACCGGAGAAGCAGATACTGACAATCGGAACTGATCCCTCTTTTCAAGCAAGGACTGTTTCAACCGGTCGTGTCCCAACTTCCGACATAAATATAATCACCACGAGTTGAAGGTCATATTACATATTCAAATGAGGTAGGTGAGGAAGTGCAAAGACCGGTGTTGTTTTAATCTTTTGCCTTCTTCGGCATTTTGTAAAGAGGCAGCATGCTAGAATTTACTTTAAATCTCTTGATAGATGAGTAGACATGTTTCGTACTTTGATTCACAACCAGCCTTGGTTTAATCGGCGGACTCTTTTTGTCCTAGTTTGTTGCCAAGCGGATGGTGATTTGAGGTGTGTACCAGTTTTGGCTGCGCTTGGATGTAGGGTTGGTACAGAATCATGTTGATAGCCAGGAAATGAGACGGGTGATGTCCTTATTTATTTTGGATTTTGTGCATGGCAAATGTGCAGCAAGTGAGCGGTAGTGTTGTTTAGGGGATTGAATAATTAGGGGATGACTGGGACAGGGCAGGGCATTTTAACAGATGGGACTGCAGGGGAGGCCCTCTGTGTGCTTTGGCCTGTCAGGGTAAGGCCTAATTAGGCGGGAGCTCTAAACTCACACTGGTTACCGGCTCTCTCGATTCGCTGCGCTGTTCAGCGCTGCCAGCGAATCGAGAGAGGCTATACCAGTATGTTTTGAACTATGTTCGAATAAACAACAACAAAAGAAGGGGGCATTTTCGAAAAAGCGAGGGGACAAAAACATTGTTATTCCCACAACCTTAAAATAACACAGAAGCATTTAGAGGTCAGTGCCCCAGTAAGTGAATTAGTTCAACTGTACTCGGCGCACTGTGTGACTCATCATTACTAGGGTCGGGGGTGGAGGGAAGGGGGTACAGAGGCTCCTGCCCCTGGCCTAAAAGTACTTTACAATGTTACGTAATTATGTCATTTATTTTTTTGTGACCCCCCCCCCCCCCCCCCCCGGTGATAAAAGTCCTTCCTTCCCCCAGTGATTTGATTTTTCAGGCTGTACAGGTTCCCAACCCTCTCCCCCCCCCCCCCCCACCTCCCAATCCGCCCTGAATACCTCATCACTTCCATTTCCACAGCCCAAATGAGTCACACCTCACGCTGGGACCATTATGGCGTTGAGGCGCGTCCCCTGGGTGGTGGATAGGGGGTCCCTCACGAGAGGGGTGCACCGAATGAAATAAGGTGCCGTGAACCAACATGGTCTAAGGGAAGGTTGCCCCGACAGAAAACCCCTGGTCGTCCTAGTAAGAGGGTTGGGCGTGGGGGCAGCTTCCCCACCCTGCAAAAAAGGAAATAGCTACAAAAACGCCGATGAAAAGACAAAGTAATTCCTTTCCTGGAGGAGGACGGTTCTTCTACCAGAAGATTTATGACGTCCTGTGGTGAAAGCCGGAAGTCTTCGGAAGCCACAGGACCGAGCTGCCTCTCTCTATCCAGGGACACAACCATGGGCACATGGAAGTCAAGACCATGTACCAGAGCGGCAAGGCCGCCCAGATAGCAGCGGAAATGCAAAAGTACAACCTTTCCCTGCTAGGTATCAGTGAAGCCAGATGGACGCAGTCTGGCCAGAAAAGGCTGTTAAGTGGGGAGATGATTCTGTATTCACGTCATGAAGAGGAGAATGCCCCCCCATACAGAAGGAGTAGCATTCATGCTGTCACCAGTGGCACAGAGAGCGCTGATGGGCTGGGAACCTCTTGGGCCAAGAATTATCACCACAGCCTTTAGAACTAGGAGAAAGATCAAGTTGAACGTCATCCAGTGTTATTCGCCCACCAATGACAGTGACGAGGAAGAGAAACAAGAGTTCTACGACCGACTCCAGAGTGGTGTGGACAAATGTGCGGAGCGCGACATCACCATCGTCATGGGCGATTTTAATGCCAAAATAGGGGAGGACAACACCGGATACGAAGAGGTGATGGGGAGACAGGGCCTAGGGGAGATGAGTGAGAACGGGGAGAGGTTTGTAGACTTTTGTGCTCTAAACAGACTTGTCATTGGAGGCAGCATCTTCCCACACAGAAGAATACACAAAGCAACTTGGGTCTCACCTGACCATACTACAGAGAACCAAATAGACCATATCTGCATTAGCAAGAAATTTGAAGATCTCTTCAAGATGTTCGAGTGAGGAGGGGAGCAGATGTCGCCTCCGACCACCATCTGCTTACCTTGAGAATAAAGCTCAAGTTAAAGAAAAGCCGCACAGAGACAACAAGAAGACAGCGCTATAATGTAGGCCTCCTGAGAGAGACTGGTGTGAGAAAAGAGTTCAAACTGGTGCTGTCCAACCGGTTTCAAGCGCTACAGGAGCTAGTAAATGAGGAGGAGGCGGTCACCACACTCCACAGAGCAGCAGTGGAAGGCAGTTAGAGAGGCGCTGAACTCAACCTGCAAAGACACTGTAGGGTTCAGGAAACACCATCACAAGGACTGGCTGTCGGCACAGACCTTGAAGAAGATAGAAGTGAGGAAGCAGAAGAAAGCAGTTGTCAACATCAGCCGCACGACAGCAGCCAAAGCAAGGGCACAGGAGGAATACTCAGAAGCCAACCGCAGACAGCCTGGCAGCAGAGGCAGAAAAAGCAGCAGGCAGCGGCAACATGAAACAGCTCTACATTACCAGAAGATTGTCGGGCAAGTATGGCCATACAGAAAGACCAGTAAAAGACAAAGAAGGCAAGCCTGTTGCAGACAGAGCAGACCAACTCGACAGATGGGCCGAGTATTTTGAAGAGTTACTGAATAGACCCAGCCCACCCAACCCCCCAGACATCCAGCCCGGCAGAGACCGACCTACCCATCAGCTGTGACAGACCCAGCCGGGAAGAGATAAGAAGAGCAGTGGCATTTTTGAAGAACGGCAAAGCAGCAAGACCAGATGGCATCCCAGCGGAGTCTCTGAAAGCAGACCTAGAGACAACAGTAGAAATGCTGTACCCACTGTTTGGAAAGATCTGGGAAGAGGAGGTGATGCCGGCTGACTGGAAGGAGGGGTACCTAATCAAGTTTCCCAAGAAGGGCGACCTCAGCAAGTGTTCCAACTACAGAGGAATCACCTTGCTGTCAGTACCAGGAAAGGTCTTCAACAGGATCATCCTGGAGAGAATGAAGAGCTCTGTAGACCCCCAGCTGAGAGACCAGCAAGCAGGATTCAGGAAAAACCGATCATGTACAGACCAGATCGCCACTCTCCGCATCATCGTGGAACAGTCTCTGGAGTGGAGCTCCCCGCTGTACGTCAACTTTGTGGATTACGAGAAAGCATTTGACAGCGTGGACCGAGAGACTCTATGGAAACTCCTACGACACTACGGTGTACCCACAAAGCTCGTCCGCCTGATTAAGAGCAGCTACGATGGCATGACATGTCGCGTGATCCACGAAGGGCAGTTCACCGGGGAGCTCCAGGTCAGAACCGGTGTCAGGCAGGGGTGTTTGCTGTCTCCGTTCCTCTTCCTACTGGCCATAGACTGGGTCATGAAGAGGACCACAGAGCACAGACGAAGTGGAATACAGTGGACACTGTGGACACAGCTTGACGACCTCGATTTTGCAGACGACTTGGCTTTACTGTCCCACACTCATCAACAAATGCAGGACAAGACCACGAGGCTTGCTGACATCTCGTCCCAAGTGGGCCTCACCATCCACAAACAGAAAACAAAGACAATGAGGCTGAACGCAACCAGGAAAGAAACAGTCTTGCTTGCTGGCACCCCGTTGGAGGAGGTGGAGTCCTTCACCTATCTCGGGAGCATCATAGACAAAAAAAGGCGGCACTGATGCAGATGTCAAAGCACGAATCGGTAAAGCCAGAGCAGCCTTTCTCCAGTTGAAAAAAGTGTGGAGTTCCAGAGAGCTGTCACAACACACCAAAGTCCGGATTTTCAACTCCAACGTAAAAGCAGTTCTCCTATATGGAGCAGAGACTTGGAGATTGACAAAAACCACAGTCAACAGAGTACAGATCTTCATAAACAGTTGCCTTAGAAGAATTTTGAAAATCCACTGGCCAGAGAAGATCAGCAACGTCAGACTCTGGGAGAGAACAGAGCAGATAACAGCAGAGAATGAAATTGGGCGAAGAAGATGGGGATGGATTGGTCACAGTCTGAGAAAGCCAGCTTCCAGTATCACTAGGCAGGCATTGTCATGGAACCCCCAGGGAAAGAGGAAAAGAGGCAGGCCGAGAAACACCTGGCGGCGAGACCTCCAAGCAGACATCAAGAGACTGGGAACCACCTGGAGTAAAATCGAAGGAGAAGCACAGGACAGGAGTCGCTGGAGGTCTCTCGTCGACGGCCTATACCCGGGGAGGGGTGACAGGCGTAAGTAAAGTAAGTAAGTAAATGGCTCACATATTACAATTTTGGCATATTACTGTGAACATGCCCGTGAAGACAGTTTGACCGGAAAAGCTCAAGGATAGTGACTTTTTGCTTAGCGCATCAAGCGCCACATTAATCAGACACTATCTTTGATCCGTCATGGTCGACCCACCCCTCACAACTGGTGCAGGAATATTAGAACTGATTCCTAAGCGGTGGAAACCAACAGGCAATACTTCCCTGTGAAGGCAAAAGACAGCAAGTCGATTTTTCGGGAAAAGCGAGATTTTCATTGTAACGCAATACAAATCTCGCTTTTCACAAAAACGGACTTCCTGTCTATTGTCTTTACAGGGCAGAATATATTAGACAGCACAGAAAAGCACATAACAGCCGCCAGAACCTCAGTTCAAATATGATGCATCGTAAAACAGACAGCCCAGAAATGCACATAACAGCCGCCAGAACCTCAGTTCAACTTTATGATGCATCGTAAAACAGACAGCCCAGTAAGCAAAGGTCTTCGGGCCGACGTCGGCCTCAGGACCTTTGCTTGCTGGAACATGCTACATTCCTAATCGGCCACCATCTGAGAAACCGCTGGAGCCATTTCTGCTAGCAGCAGGCAGGGATTGTGATAAGCCTGTGCGTGTGCAGTGGTCCATGAGGATCTAGTCTTGTTACTGATGGATGGGACTTGCCGAAGGGCTGTCAAGAGTGCAATGTCTTCCGGGGATGAACTGTCAACCATGTCACAGCAGCTAGCTCCAAGCTTTACCCATGACTCACCTCATCACACATTGTCAGTACACCGACCGATGTCCCTGTCCGGCCGTTGTAGCTGTAAATAGGGCAAGTGAGAAGACTGGTCATGATGACCTCCTGCAGGCTGCCGGGAGTCATGAGCACCTATGTCTTCTAACAATGCCGAAGTTGAAATAATCTAGTCAAGCGTATGGATTTTTTTGAAGCGTGCGCAAAACCAAGCCAAAACAAAAACAAACAAAACAAAACAAAACGAAACGAAACGAATCGAACTGAAACAAAATAAAACAAAACCAAAAAGAAAATTAAAGAAAATCAGGAATTAGACATTTAGCCCTCAGACGACATTATTATGTTCAACTCTGGGCTGTTTGAGGCACACAAACGCCAACTGAACGTCCCCAGCAATCAGTGAGTGAGCGTCATGAGACCATTAAATCATACACTATGATAAATCAAATGTTGCGAAAATTAAACAAGCCCCCCTCCCCCCCCCCCCCCCCCAACCTTGTGGACGGCGGATACTGGGCCTTGAAGGTGAACTTTCGGGGTGAAATTTCGTGTCGTACTTAAATGACGCGCGGCCGAGGCTGTCCGCGCATCATATTTGCCGGATCGGCAACGGTTATGTTTTAGTGTCTTACTCAAATTACGCGCCAGTTCAGTTATTCCTATTTTTACGTCCCCTTGCACATGTAGTGATCGGGGACAAAATATGACGCGCCGAGACTGATGTCACAGTCCGCGCCTTTCAAAGCCGGGAACCGCTCGTCTGCACATAGTACTTCCCCGATCACTACAGTGCCAGGAGACGTTAACATTCTAATATGAGTTGGCACATAGTAGAGCAAGCGTCGGAGGATAAAGCAAAACGCGGCGTGCACCCCACCTAAACCTACCAGATGTTAACGCTGGGTGTGGGGCCACGAGGTGCCAATGGACGGCCGCCATAGACCCGGACCACCTAGCCACATGTTCCGTCAGTGCCTAGCATCGGTATGGACCCACTGTACTGAAGATGCACCTTACACTCAGTAATCTACGGGCTGCTACTGGCAATCAGTCGGCGTCGGCAGACAACAACATAATTATCTTCATCTCTCCGGCTGCGCGGATCAGTCGTCCATAGACACCGAGTTAGGCGGGAAAATTCATCTATTGACAAAACCACTGTTACGTGGTAGAGTCGTAGTCGTAGTATGATAAACACACCAGACGCACGCACGTAAAGTTCTTTTAAATAAACTGACTTCATTCAGCTGCAACCCGTCACACGTGGCTTAAGGATGTAGGCTACACTGGAGTAACAGTTCCAACAATATTTTAATTCACCGATGCAATCTCCACACCAATCGCATTCCCAAATGCACCAACACTGATACAATGTCTCCTCTGAAAATGTCAACACTGGCGACACAAATCAATCCAGACCAAAAAGGTGACTGCCAAGCGTGTAATATGCAAAGAAGTACCCAACGGAGAAAGAAACACGCTTAGAAAAGACGGGTACAACACAATTTATTAATATTTCGGGTAAATACCCTTTGTCAAAATAGACAAACAAACAAACAAACAGAGAGATTAGCCGCTACTTATCTTCATTGGCAGAAGGAATGTGGCGACACAAAGTTTCTCATACAACGTAGACCACCGTCAAGTTACGCTGCGTCTCTCACAATGTACCACGTACCTACGATAAATTGTGAGTCCCTACAACTGACAATGTATGACAAAGTACACACGTGCTTCCTAGCACCAACTTTTATAGTAAAACAATTTTCCAGAAAAATCCACCGAATTTACACAACGCAACCAATCAGAACGGAACACGTAACTGAAACTCATAAATGTTAATAATTTTAAAAAAAATTTCTAGAATAAATACAATAATCTACAAAAATGTGACTGCTCATTTCAGCCCCAAATCCTAGTGTGTAATGACGTCACACAAAGTGTGGCACACCGTTCACGACCTTGTGACACGCAAAGAACGGCTGCTAAATTCACGCGCACAAAGAACAACTATGGCTAAAAATAGAGCAGCTCTACTACCGCTATCCTCCGTGCGACTTTGCTATAAGCTTCCGGACTAAACTTAGCGTATCATAACAAAACCAATTCCGCTATCTGCGCGAACAATAGAAAATCTCACTGAAAAGGTACGTGATACGTAACCATGATAGCTCAAATAAATATCGGATCGTTTCCTACGATTAACACGTGCATGCTCTCACAGAACAACACAACCACAATCGTAGCAAGCACACATGGAGATCATCCCGACTGACGGAATACCTATGATCTCCGCTAGTCAAATCATCCATTGACAAAAGCCTGACAACTCACCTGGTTCAAACACCGAGCATGTTGACGGCCCTATGACACTGATCCGTCTACAACAAGCGAGTAACTGGACAACCTCGATCTCTCTACTTTGTCTTGCTGGGGTGACAGCCACTTCAGCCTTTCATACTATCTACAAGAGGCATAGATTCTCATGAGGAACAGCAGGTGCCGCAGGAGGGCCTCATGAGAATCTATGCCTCTTGCGGATTAAGACTGAGATCAAGCACATTACTTTCAACTCCGCCACTCCGAGGATGTCATCTCAGTTGAAGCGTGTGACTGAGAGGACGAGTTCACGGCGAGGATACAGCAGTACAGGGCGATGACAGCTGATGCTTTCCTGACATTTCACTCTTTTGTACCTGTCCTCAGCTGATGCAAAACGCCGGCGTGACTAGCAACCGGTATGTTTCACCTGTCCTCAGTTCCTCAGAAGGCCTGTGCTCTGCATTAGCAAGAGGCACAGATTTTCATGAGCCCCTAAAAAGGTATAGATTCTCACGAACCCAAGCTCACTCATGTAACTTGCCCCAGTTCTCAAGCCAGTCGCTTACTCTCGAGCCACAATCTCTCGAGCTCTGGTCGGCTTCAATGGTCGTCTCGTGTTATTTTCATTTTGCAAAAGGTACAGACTGTCTCTACATTTGCATGGGCTCATGAGAATCTATACCTCTCGACTGGGCGGGCAAAAGGAAAAAACACAGATATCCCTACCCGATCAATTTCCCTCACATTCCCTCAGACGGAAGAGAGGGAGGAAGTCGTTTATATGCATGGCGGTCTGTGACTATGACAGCAACTTCCTGACTGAAATGAATGGCGCTGGCGAAATGGTGTGTCTGGTGAAAGCATACACTGAATCTGGCCGCTTGTAACCCAGTACGCAACGTTCATTGGGCAGACGGCATCGGCAGACGAACTTTGCGCATTGGGGATATGAAACAAGCTGCAAGCGGCATCCCGGTTATGATTCGCCCATTTCCAAAGCAGCCTGCAAACGTCCTACAGAACCAGCGACGCAGCATCATTAATTTCATCATTTCAAAAGTTTGACTTCATAACCTTGAGCGACTTGACCTCAACATAAAACGCTGGCAAATGGTACAGGCCTCGAACTGAAATTGGCCGTCCCTACAGTCCCATCTGTTAAATTGCCTTAGCCCTAGTCTGTCCCGGTCATCCCCTAATGTTTCAATCGCCCCCCACTCCCCGACCCACCCCAGCGCAGCCAAAACCTCAAATCACCATTCGCACTCACGGCAACTAAAACTAAAACAAATAATAAAGTCCGCTGGTTAAGCCATGGCTGGTATGTATCAAAGCACCAAACATGTCTCTTCGTCTCATCTATCACGAGATTTCAAGCAAATTTCAACATACTGCCCTTGCACAAAATTCCAAAGAAGGCAGAAGATTTTTTTTAAAAACACCGGCCCCATTACTGCCTGACCTGCCTAATTTAAATGTATACTGTAACCTCTACAGTGCTAATCTCTAAAACCAACCTAGTTGGTTAGTTATTTGCGTTTAACGCCGAGCAGGCAACTAAGGCCATCTCACGGTGGAAAACCAGCCTAGGATCCATTAGGGGTTGGGTTAGGTATAAAACAGGGATTAGACCATTTCCAAATGAAAGGGGGCTACTGATCGTTCCACGCGTAACCGAATAGTTCTTACGGGAAGTGTCTTTATTTCTGGATGCTGTATTGTGAAGTTTGAGCCAAGCTGAAATCAGTGGATGGGGCCGCTTTAGTTCACTTCAAATTCAACTCAAAATTCAAAATAACGTCAAAGAATTGACTTTAATCAGATAAGCAGACGAAAGACTGTTGCCTTGATGTAGGCAGATAAAAACGTTACCAGTGGAGAACAAAATACAAGCAAATGTTCCTTCCTGACGGGAGAAGATGCCAAGACGAGGCTTTGGACCTCACGCTGCTCTCAACAATAAAACCTGCACAACGTTTGAAACGCTTCTCTGGTCCACGAACACTTAAACTGCTGCACTCAATTAAGTACTGCAACAAACCGCGCGGTTGCCCACGCCTCACGTCAACTTGACTTCTGTGTTTTTCTTGTCATCACCGTCACAAGAATGCGAGGAGGAAGTCTATAAAGAGAAAACACGTCCACTGACTACACCGCTGAGGACTCGTATGTTGTCAGTGGTGTGAGGCTCAGAGCATAGGGACGACGCATAGTGGCTACGGTGTGTCCGTCAGTGAAATAAATATATATGTATGTGCAGCAGGAACGTTCACCCCACACTGCCGGTTGCCTCCCTCGATTCGCTGCGCTGATCAGCGCAGCGAATCGAGGGAGACAACAAGTGTGCATTCACCCTTGGAAGGTACGCATTAGCCCAATGGTCAGTCACATAAGAGCACTGGTGAAACTATGTCGGTGCACATAAACCTCTTCATGACCTCAGGAGGATTGAAGATGTAAATGATGTTGACATCTGCCTGCTGTGCAAGAGGCGTTGATTCACTCGAGCCCCTGCTGCCGCCGCAGGGGCTCGAGTGTATGAACGCCTCTTGCACATGGAAGGGTTATAGGCACATTAACACTTTACCTGGCCATCATCAACTTTCACCTTCCCCCCCCCCCCCCCCCCCCTTCTCAGTCGTGCCAGTCCTGGCCATGGACCAGTTTACGGTGATTTGAGAACAAAGGTATTACCTACAGTCGCTGTAAAAAGTGACATTAATCATTGTTTTCATCCCTACGTCACACGACAAATACCTTTAGCGCAAACCGTACCATGTGACCGGAATACAAAAGCCCTTTTAGCGACAAATGGCCGACTTTTTGTAGCCCTCTTTCTGACGCGTCTTGAGTGCCAGTTTTGTTCTATAAAAGATCATCAAAACGGTCTAAAGTACAAAGTTACTTAGTGTTGTTCGAAGCGACAGGCACACTACTGAAGACGGCAACGTCATGAAAGATTTTTCAATTACGTCATAATTCTATTATGTATAAATGTATATTCCTATGTCGTCAGTCATGTCTGGCGTGATCCTGGTCGGAAGATTTCTTCTTGATTTCTTTTACGAAAATTGTGAAGGAATGAAAACAAATACGTTATTGGTAGCAGGGGCTTGCTGCATGGACCCTTGTAAGCCTTCGGGAGGTCAAAAGAACCATTGTACCCCTCAGGCCTTCGGGATACAATGGTTCCTTTGACCTCCCTCAGGCCTACAAGGGTCCGTGTAGCAAACCCCTGCTACCAATAACTTATATTGTAGCCTGACACTAACAGCACGGGAGGTGAGGGATAAATCAAGACAGTTCAAGGGTAGTACTATCCAGCGCGGCTAATCCGGCTTTCAGTCCATGGTGGTTGCCACACATCTCCTGTTACTGGTCGTTAACCTGCCCCCAACCTGTTTATTGCATTCCCATACAGTACTACACTAACTGCTACATCGTTCGGCTCCGGCTTTCCTTTCCGTTCAGTTCACACACACGTACACGCATGAAAGCCCCTGCACACAAACACACACGCACGGGAAGCCACACACACACACACACACACACACACACACACACACACACACACACACTGACAAGAAGAGCGAGGGCGGAGAGAGACCGAGACAACAAGAAATACAGAGAGAGAGAGAGAGAGAGAGAGAGAGAGAGAGAGAGAGAGAGAGAGAGAGAGAGAGAGAGAGAGAGAGAGAGAGAGACTGAGAGAGGGAGAGAGAAGGTTACACCTGAACAGACGGTCATGCTGGGAAACAAAGCCCTCAATAACAAGTGCGCTTGTTGAGCTAGGTGCATGTGCACGTATGTAAACACACCAAATCATGTTTACCTGTCCGATGTGCACGGCCACTCTAAACTGTCAACACAGCCCGCAGCAAGCACAGTCAAGGCCGCCCCGCGCCGTGTTAGATTGATTGTCCAATTTTCACGTCAGAGGGAACCTTAACCCGGTAAACTAAAGTCTATCGGGTCGCCGGCGGCCCAATGGCCTTTTGCGCGCCGGGAACCTGCTTTCCCCTTCTCAGTGTCGGTGTCAGTCGTACTAAACCGTATACATGTATGGTGTCCTAAAGTTTGTGACAATGTAACTCTCGTCACAACGCCGCCCGATAGACGTCAACCGCCACCTCCCCCCCCCCCCCCCCCCCCCACACACACACAAATAAATAAATAAAAAGATAAATAAATAAATTTAATTTAAATAATAATAATAATAATAATACATTTTTTTTTAAAACAGCATCAAGGAGCAGAGTGACAGATACAAGTTGAGGGTAAGGCGGTCTCCAAGCTGTTTTGTAACAACTGTCTCAATGTTCGTCGATCCTTTAAAAAAAAAAAAAAAAAAAGGAAGCTTTGTGACAGCTGTCACAAACCTCACCACAACACAACATGGGTAGCTTAGCTCAAGTGATCAGCGCAGTGAATCAGTGGAAACTGAACCCGGTGGGTAGCCTAGTGTCCTGCGCACATCCCCATTAAGTACCCTTGGCGAACGCAAAATACATTTTGGAGAAACTGACTTTCGGGTTTCGCAGACCAGTATGCGGAGTGTGCGAAGGAGAAGTACGGATGTCTCTTATGTGTTCAGAACTGAGTGCAAAAATATTTAGGCGTGACGACAATAGTCGGCCTTGATTTAAAGATGACTTCACTGAGATCGGAAACAGACTGAAGGAAACACAAAGTGCAGTAGGCCTTCAAAGTGAAGATGCTTATAAACATAACTGCAAATCGTGTCCATCAGATGCAGTGTTTTACGAGCACATCTTTACTGGTGTGAACCCGGGTAGCGGTTGCCGGCCGTTCAAATCGGCAAACCGCTACAGCGGTGTCAGGTGTTTCGTATCGCGCGCCCGGTGACGCGCGAGCCTCGCTGCGCGTGTGGTGACCTCGCCCTTCACACTGACACATCCTGTTTACACTCAGTACACGGCCTGACAGTGCGCACGTAGTTTTGTCTGTGGTATGCGGTCAGTTTTGCGGCGCTAGCGTGGGAATTACGGTCGGAATGGCGAGTGGATGTGTAGATATTCGGAGTGATACAATTTTGTGTTTGGAGACATGGTTTCAAAAGCAGATAGCATTGATGTATTGGGACATGTGTGCCGACCTACCGCGTGGCAGGATAACCACGTGTTGGCAGTGTCAGCTGGCGCGATCGCCGTTTGAGGCACTGACAACGGCAATGACTTACAGCTTGATTCTGATGCTGAATTCGGAGGTTCTAATTGATATTCCGTTTTTTTGATGCCACACCTTGGTGCCGTAGGTGACTCTGTGGACACCAACGACACACATTGGTCATTGACGTGTAGTACTGACGTGTATAGTCTTTACAACACCGGTATTTCCATCCGATCGTGTACGAGACACAACACGGACGCACTGATCATCATTCGATGCCGCTTATTACATGTTGTCTAGACCGTGGATATACGGTATCAGTGGCAGGTGTAAATAATGACATCTGGTGACAAGGTAGGGGCCTTACGTTGTATCGGCATAGTGCTGGAAATGCATGGACACTTATGTGTCACACTAACAGACGCCCTATTTTGTGATGTATGTTAAGTACCAGCGACCTGTCATGCACGAAAGACATTTTTTTTTCAAGTTTATTGTCACCTGTCACTATTTTTGTCACCAGGCATTTCGACACATGTGACACAGTGTGGTCAAATCCATAAAACGGTAGTCCATCCATGCAAATCTGTACACATGATATATACCTTTATGGGGATATCTGTTGTAAAGTATTATTTACAAATATTTTACAGTGCACACCTATTTTCAACAGAAATTTTTCAAATAAAGTCAGGGCTGAAGGGTATATAGACTTCTTATTTACTCAGGGATGAAAGGGTTAAGAGCTTCCCTTCATATCACGGAAAAGCACGATTACGATACATGTTGAAACTTCAAACCGGATGCACGCTGAAACTTCAAACCGGTTTCCGTATAACTCGTATCCCAGCTATTCGGCAGTTGAAGGTCAAGCAGGATATATGACTGACTATGATATTTCATGAGTAGTGACAGAATAGCTTGGCACCTGCAAGCGCCAAGCTATTCTGTCATCGCCCTTGAACTCTCACGATTATTCCATCTCCTATTGCTGTGTGCCAGCATTGTTTAAGTTAGACGCGCAGATTTTAATCTGTCAAACCAGGTCGTCTAAAACTGTTGTCAGAAATAAAAGAACGTATCACTTGCAAACTTAGAGATCAGTGGGAAACAACGTTTTGCACGCAAATTTTGTCTGTTAATGTTAAGAAAACAAAACCTCTCATGTATTTTTTACAAAACTAAATTAATATGGTTACAGGTCTTTAATTCGAGAAACTGATTTGTTTCCCCCCCCCCCCCCCCCCCCCCCCCCCCCCCCCCCCGTGTACATGTCTCTAGTATAGCACGAAAGAAAACGCAATAGCACAACGCATCTTGTAGTTTCATTTTTAGCCTTCAGTTTTTATCCCCAGACTACACTATTTTTCGCATCTCCTCCAGCTCTTTCCCCCCAAACCCCGGCTTTCCTACCTAGTCACACCGTGACCTCAAGAGAGGCACAGCTGGAGTCCACCTTGCTCAGCAAGAGGCATAGATTCTCATGAGCCCCTGCGACTACAGGGGCTCATGAGAATCTATGCTTCTTGCAGACAGAACAAGCCCGTGTTGCGACTTTCCTGCGCAATCGGTTTCTGGATTACACTACAGGGAAGCGGTGCCAATAACGGGATCAATAGAGATTGGGGCCAGGGCCTAATTGAGGACATGATACGGCACGAGTCCCACTGAGCCAGAGCTAAACACTGAGATGAGGATTTCATCCCAAAGTCTACCGTATTGTTTGGAGCTCACGTGCGTTTTTCTTTTAGGAACATTCAGAGTTGTTCATATATTTAATATCCTTCTGATTCATTTCCCTACTCTCTAAGCCAATCTCCAATCAACACAAATGCTGGCGTACACAAATAAAGACGGACACACCTTCCCGCCATTAGTACGCTCTGTAGGTTTGTGTAGCGACAGGAATTCTGAAAAAAAAAACAATAGCACGAGCAGCAAAATCACGTCACTATACCCTTGACGTCATGGCATCCTTAGTCTCACGACGCTGTGTACACAGTGACGCATTTGCTGTTTCACGTCACTCATCCGAAAGGCACGCAACGTCTTC
This sequence comes from Semisulcospira habei, assembly GCA_036245525.1. NCBI lineage: Eukaryota > Metazoa > Mollusca > Gastropoda > Semisulcospiridae > Semisulcospira > Semisulcospira habei. Next base: position 190,093,908 of record BTPG01000005.1, read on the forward strand.
CAGGGCTGACTGTTTTCTTCCACACAGCCTCTTCCAGAGCTGACTGTTTGATAAGAGTATATACTGGATCCACTGTGTCGGGGTATCGCTGGACTGCTGCAACTGCTGATCCGGGGACTGCAATGGCTGAGATGACGAAACAACACAGTCAGTGTCACGCACGGTGCCTCGGGAAGGTGGCTGTGGTTCCGGGCGGTGCCTGGCAACGGCACTATACAGCTTTGCTCGCGAGGCCGTCTGGCGAGATTTGTGTCCGCGGGGCGAGACTGGAGTGTCGACTGGTGGATCGTGTGGCAGGTCGTCGGCAGGTCGCCACGCACCCTTGATGTTGACCGCAAGCCGGGTTATGCCCTTGAAGCTGGGGTGGATCAGGTCACGTCTGTCTTTGCGATAGAAGGCAAGGCGGGACCTGCCACCCGCTGTGAAGATGGCCGCGTTGTCAATGAAGACCACCCCGAGCTTGCGGCAGACGTGACACAGGTTTGCATTAGAGTGGCTGATGGAGAGTGACAATTCACCCTGTGTCTTGGCGGGCAGACTGCTGGAGGCGTGAAGTTTGGCATTGGGACGGAAACACACGCCTGCACTGTGTCAGCAGTTGGTCCCAAAGGCGACTGGACACTTCTCCACTCTTAGTCATTAACACCCACGTGTACGGTGACGACTTGTACATGGGGTGCCTCAGACTGGTGCTCCATCCATGCCAGACACCGACAGTATCTGCATCCTCTCGCGCCGCGAGGCCGCCACCTTGCTACCCTTCATGTCGCGGAGTGTAGAGTAACCGAAAACGAGGTGAGTGGTGTCGTGTTGGATTCTGCGAGTGGCCAGCTGTTTAGCTGGCGACTGACGGCGGGGATGGCTGTTATAACTGGTGGCTTGCCCTGATGAACTGATGTGCGCAAGTCGGTCGTCTGATTCACTGACCCTGCCAGTGGAGATGACATGAGGTATCGGGCCACCCTCTTGGTTAGCGTCAATTCGAAGCGCTGGCGGCGAGACACCAGAAGCATAAGCCCTACGCTGCGGGGTAGCTGGCTGCGGCGGCTGGTCAGGGCTTTCAGAGATTGGCGGAGTGGCCGTAATCTGCTTAACCTTCTTTTGGATGTCCCGGATGGTGCTAACCTCGCTCCTCAGTTTTCGATGAGGACAGTCGGCTTATTCTCAATTCAATATTGTGTATATCTCGGATACCTTGCACGTGTTGACGGCCTTTACAGCAGTGTCTCTCATGCGGCTGTCCAGGTTGCTGATCAGGGCTAAAGCGTGAGCCAGCTGCTGTGTGGTGTCATACAGCATCCGCTTTACTGACATCAAGTCTTTTTGCAGGGTACCAACCTGGACATGGGTTTGCACAAGATGGCTTTGCAGCTGCTGGACGGCGATACACCCTAGGGAGAGAGGCGTGTCCGTCTAGCTGTCTTGTCCCCGGTGACCATTGTTTTTGAGGTCCGTTGCTGTAGTGCCGGACGATACTGCTACCGGTCGGCAGTCAGACACCTTGACCTCTGGCGTTTTCTTTGTGGTCAGGGGTAGGGAGCCTAATCCGGCTGTAGAAGGAGTAGATATGTTGCCGGGGACAGGAGGGAGGACAGCGACGGTGGAGGTGAGGGGATTAGAGTCGCATGAAGCGTTCGGCTGAGTGGCTGATGTAATCGTCGTACCACTTGAGGCAGGTTGCGCGAAGGACTCGCTATTGTTACGTGGCGTGACATCATTGGGAGCAGCAGCGGTGGAGGGTGCAGGGGTGGGTAATCGGCGGGCTCAGCAGGGCTTAGGGGACAGGAGGATACTTCCTGGACTCGGTCACTCACTCTATGGGAAGTAAAGGGGGCAAGGTCAGTGGGGGGGGGGGGGGGGTAGTAGCAGCAGTGGTGGTGGTCAGTGCGTCCGTTGGTTCAAGCTCTGCCCCGGACAGAATGGGTGCTTGACGTGTCCAAGGAGGCGTGCGGCGGTGTGTCGGTCAGCGCGACGATTGGACGGGAGGTGGCTGCATCAGACAGGAGATGGCGTATGTTACAAGGAGCGGCTGTAGACTGCAGCTGGGCGGTAGGTGTGGGCGGGGCATCTTGCGTGGGTGACATGTCGCCGCTAGCGGGAAAGTGGGTCAGAGACAGCTGTCTGCCGACAGAGGAAAGGTTGTCCTCGTTGAGGTCATCCTCCATCAGGTGTTTTACTAGATCGACAAGCTGGCGAAACTCTGACATCACCCATTTCTCACACTTAAGGCCCTGGATGAGACGCGAGCCCCCTTTCGATCGCTTCTTTTTGTATAACAGGGTCACTGTGATGTACATTACACCTGCCCGCCAGATCCGTACAAAAGTCTTGGCCAGGCAATCTGGCAGAACGGTGTTTCTGCTGCGAAGGCTGAAGTCGCGTAGGATAAGATAATTTTCATCAAAGTCAATGTCTCTCCACACAAAAGAAAAACTGTCATTGTACTGCTTTAGCCTGAGGACAGTTACATCGCTTGTCTTGAAGACTTTTTGGTTATCGTCCTTGGTGTCTATGATTGTTGGTATAACAGGGAAGCCGCGGGGATGATAGTGTGTGGGCCGGCTAATTATCGCGGGGGACGACATAGCCATTGTTTAATCTGTCCACAGTGTACACTAAGTTGAGTTGTATAGATGAAAGAGAGATCAGAGGAGTAGATCCGGTGGAGTGGTGTGGGGGGGGGGGGGGGTTAAGGTGCAGAGGGTGGGTAGGTGTGCAGGAGGCGCGCCTCAACGCCATATGGTCCCAGCGCGAGGGCAGTATGCGTTTGATGTCCAGCAAAGCAGTTGAAGTGCACAGCACGTTAGAGTCCGGTATCAAGCACACAATGCACGATGTGAACTAGGTCCAAAACACCACACACAATTAAAAAACCCCAAAAAAACCACGATAATATCACCACTCACAAAGTGAAATCACAAAATATCCAGGCATCCAAGGAGATCAGAAACTAATGCGCACAATTACAAAACAAAACGTCCATGTACTGTAGAATATAAGAATACAGTCCATCAAACTGATAATATCTCGTCACGCTTGACTGCACAGCGGAAAGAACGGAAAAGTCGACCGCCTCCTCCGTCAGCCAATGTGTAAGAAGTGGGACACACCTTACCACAAACATCTATTGCCGGGAGCAATTTTGTGGCGGCAATGTTGCTGCCACAATTAGGGGCGCCTACAATATTGCCGCCACAAATTGCGACCCGATACAAACCGAGTCTATTTATTTGTGGTAGCGCGCAAGGCTGGAGCAATGTTGCCGCCTCTCAGCCAATCAGCGGTGTCCTTGCGCCACTTCCCGTTTCTTCATCTTCCGAGCCGGAAAAAAAATGGCGGAGAAGCTGAGGGACGGCTGTTAACTCATTGGAGACGCGCCGCATGTGAAAACGCTGCGAATAGCTGCGTATCCGTATGCGGCACGTCTCCAGTGAGTAAATTGATCAACCTTGTCCGAGAGTTTCCATGCATATGGGACTCCCGCATGCTCCGAATATTTCAACCGGGCGCATGAGAGCTGTTCCATATATGGTAATGGCAGGTCAGTCAGTACAAACACATTGCGCGCACATTGAAACGTGTGCCACGAAGCCGATGTGGCAGGTGGCAAATTGTTGCTTACCACACATTGCTAGTGGCAAATTCTGGTAGCGTGGGCCCAGCCCCTAAGAAAACACAGTCCGAGTCCACTGGCGGTGTAGGGGCTAATCCGGGGCAAATCCTGCGCCTGTCGAGCAAACATGCCGAAAACAAATGAGACTAATTCCTGGCAGCAAGACCGAGTCAAATATCTTCACAGCCCCTATACTCGCAGAAGCTCATAAGAATCTACGTCTCTTGCTGTCGCAGAAGCTCATAAGAATCTACGTCTCTTGCTGTCGCAGAAGCCCATGTGAATTTACGTCTCTTGCTGTCGCAGAAGCTCATGTGAATTTACGTCTCTTGCTGTCGCAGAGGCTCATAAGAATCTACGTCTCTTGCTGTCGCAGACGCTCATGTGAATTTACGTCTCTTTCTGTCGCAGAGGCTCATAAGAATCTACGTCTCTTGCTGTCGCAGACGCTCATGTGAATTTACGTCTCTTGCTGTCGCAGAAGCTCATGTGAATTTACGTCTCTTGCTGTCGCAGAGGCTCATAAGAATCTACGTCTCTTGCTGTCGCAGAGGTTCATGTGAATTTACGTCTCTTGCTGTCGCAGAGGCTCATAAGAATCTACGTCTCTTGCTGTCGCAGACGCTCATGTGAATCTACATCTCTTGCTGTCGCAGAGGTTCATAAGAATCTACGTCTCTTGCTGTCGCAGAGGTTCATGTGAATTTACGTCTCTTGCTGTCGCAGAAGCTCATAAGAATCTACGTCTCTTGCTGTCGCAGACGCTCATGTGAATCTACATCTCTTGCTGTCGCAGAGGTTCATAAGAATCTACGTCTCTTGCTGTCGCAGACGCTCATGTGAATTTACGTCTCTTGCTGTCGCAGAGGCTCATAAGAATCTACGTCTCTTGCTGTCGCAGACGCTCATGTGAATTTACGTCTCTTGCTGTCGCAGAAGCTCATGTGAATTTACGTCTCTTGCTGTCGCAGAGGCTCATAAGAATCTACGTCTCTTGCTGTCGCAGAGGTTCATGTGAATTTACGTCTCTTGCTGTCGCAGAGGCTCATAAGAATCTAGGTTTCTTGCTGTCGCAGACGCTCATGTGAATTCGTTACGTCTCTTGCTGTCGCAGAGGCTCATAAGAATCTACGTCTCTTGCTGTCGCAGACGCTCATGTGAATCTACGTCTCTTGCTGTCGCAGAGGTTCATAAGAATCTACGTCTCTTGCTGTCGCAGAGGTTCATAAGAATCTACGTCTCTTGCTGTCGCAGAAGCTCATGTGAATTTACGTCTCTTGCTGTCGCATAGGCTCATAAAAATCTACGTCTCTTGCTGTCGCAGACGCTCATGTGAATTTACGTCTCTTGCTGTCGCAGAAGCTCATGTGAATTTACGTCTCTTGCTGTCGCATAGGCTCATAAAAATCTACGTCTCTTGCTGTCGCAGACGCTCATGTGAATCTACGTCTCTTGCTGTCGCAGAGGTTCATAAGAATCTACGTCTCATGCTGTCTCAGATTATATCTGACTCAGGATCTTAGTTACGGGGGAGAACTTATACCGCAAGCACGTTTCGAGCCGTAGTTTCGTATGCGTATCGATTCGATGTTTTTTCCGCTTCGTGGTTTACATATAACGACTACAGAAACCGGTGTATAGTCCCTGTAATGACAACTGTATGTTTTCGTTGCATTCCAGTCGAAAAAGTCGCATGATATAGGCCAAGACTGGCCTAAATCTGCTTTAGAAGCGTGCGATCAGTATGACGTTTTAGCATGCCGTGCGAGGTTCAAGCCATGCCTTACGAAGTGTTCAACAGTCATCAATACGATGTTTCCGTGTTAGGTGTTCTATCAATGCAGAATACATCGTACTGTTCGGTTCTCCCCCGTGTTTGCGTGGCCAGGTCACGTCAGCTGATCGCCCTAAACAAGCGGACCCGGAATCGTCTTCTTCTTCTTCTTGTCGTTCGCAGTGGGCTATACGGTCAGACCAGCACCGGTGATGAATGACGTCGTTTTCTCCAGGTCTTCTCGACTGCCGTAGAGTTTGGTCTGCAGTGGAGTTGGCGATGGCCACACTTCTTTTCTTTCATCGTCCAGTAGGGGGCATCTCTGGAGAATATGTTCCGCACCCGGAATCGTAATATCCACCTGACCTTCATCCACCCCCTCGACTCAAGTGTTCTGCTGCCACGCCAGAAATGCCAAGGTCCCCTGTTAACCCCGTCACTGCCGAGATTAAGTGAACACAATCTACCAGCAAGAGACATAGATCCTAATACCGCTTCCTGGCACCACTTGTATGTCCATGCTCCTTGGACGGTTAAGGCTCTTTAGAGTTAAATAATATTTCAGAAATATAATCTGCGTCCGCTGACACTGAAGAGGTCAAGTTAAGTAAATGTCCGCCGCACGGATAATCTTCCCTTGGTGCCACGGCTGAGTTCAGTGACCCCGCACCCAGTAAGTGATACATAGTACAAATAGTAACGACCAACGCACCTGACGTCCTAGCGAGTGAGGTCAAGTGAGATAATTACCGGAAGTCCAATTACAATCACTGTGACTCTCGCCCCAATCACTGTGACTCTCGCCCCCATCACAGATTGATCACATAGTGCAGTCCGTTAGTGAATCGCTGTTACCTGTAAGAGGCATGTAAGAGCCCATGTGCCTCTTGTGGATAGAGATCACCCATACCTTTAGTATGTACGAAACAGGCTAGTAGACTTGAATACCGAGTCTGCGACTGACACAACTTGCTGTCTGAACACCGTCAGTGAAGCGCAGTTCTGTAATCGTCCGTTCGCCTCACCGTGTGTAGGACTTCGCACAACAAAATCATTGCTACCGACTTCAGATCCAGATTGCAATTTTCCGGTTAGAGGTCAATAATAACCACACACTGATTACCTCCTACGATTCCCTATGCAGGCGTCAGAACGGATCAGACGAGGGAGGTAATCAGTGTTTAATAATAATAATTACGCAGGTCCCATAATTATATTGACAATAAACGAGAATTCCTAATCAGTTTCAAATATGCAAATAAAAACAAACATGATCAAGACTAAATTATAATTTTAATATATATATATATATATATATAATAGACTATACCGTCTGCAAATAACAAGTAACGGTTGTAAGAACAAGTAACGGTTGGAAGTAGATATATGTACCGACAAAGTCTGAAAATCCTGGAACTGACATGTAGATTCATGTCTGCTTTATGGTCCGTTTGAATTTCCGAGGACAGAACTGAATCATCGACAGATAACCATCCCCTCCCCCCCCCCCAAACTCCCCCCGCCCCCCTTTCCATCCTCGTTGTCTCTCTCTGCACCTTTGTTTCATTGAGTTTAACAATGAACCAACTGTATTTTATTCGGACCGACTATGGGTTGGCCACAAATATTACGCAGTAAATACCAGGGCGGTTGCCAAAGAAACCTAGCGCAAACATTCGTTTAGAATCCACTATTGAGAAGACACGCTAAATCAGTCATTTTCAAAACTGTTTCTTTTTTCAAAGAGAAAAGAAAGGCACAAAAATCAAATCAGGTGTACTCTTTTCTGGACAGGCATTAGGTGCTTTACTCGTCAAGCGATACCAGGGGAAATAACGTGAGAAAAACAAAGGCATAGTCATAGACCGCATTTATCGCGAATGGTGACGATATATCATTTCTGCCAAGCCAAAGCTGGTGACGTACAGAGAAAAGTGACTGATGTCAATGTAGAGTGACTGATGTCAATGTAGAGTGACTGATGTACTCAGGTTCATAGTGTCACCAGGGACAGTGCTTTCTAAATATGAAAGAACCATAAATAAAATAAATGCCTTTCAAACCTACGGGTGCGTTAACACATAGGATACGTGTAAGAACAGAACACTATCGCTCAGCTTCATCGCACGTCCTAATCTCACTCGTCCCATCTGCAAGAGACAGAAGCCTACAGCGTCTCTAGCCGCAAGGGGTTAAGGAAAATCTATGTTACTTGCTACGATGAGCAGAGATTATTCTATTCAAGCTTGACGTTGAAGTCATTGTGTTGGGTCTACTACAGAAACACTGGGTGACGTTGTTCTCAAGATATATTTGAGACAGAAGCCTTACGCTAAATCCCAGGTGACGCACATTCATAGGTTTCACCCGTTCAGCTCTGACACGCACCAGAAGATACAGATCGACCATGATAGTTCAAAGGGTGGTATCAGAATAGCTTGGCGCCTATAGGCGCCAAGCTATTCTAACACCACCCTTGAACTATCATGGTCGATCTATCTCCCGAACAGTAAACAGTCTTCAGATGACAACTCCTAAATTTGGCGATTTTGACATGTCAAATTATTATGGCACTGTTACGTGGTGGAGTTGTAGTCGAAGTATGATAAACACACCAGACACACACACGTAGAGTTCTTTAAAATAAACCTCGTTCAGCTGCAATCCGTCACACGTGGCTTAAGGATGTAGACAATACTGGAGTAACAGTTCCAACAATATTTAATTCAGCGATGCGATATCCACACAGTAATGCACTTTCAAATGCACAAACTACTGATACAAAGTCTCTTCTGCTATGTCCACACTACGACTCAAAGTTTCTCATACACAGCGTTTCTCCCAATAAACTACGTGTCTCTACGACTGACAAAGCAAGACAATGTACTAACGGGCTTTCCTAGCGCCCTCCTTATATATACTACAAAATTCAGAATCTTCTACGGAAAACATACAACTCAACCAATCAGAACGAAACACGCAGCCGAAGCTCATTAACATGAACTTTCCAGAAAAAAAACTATAACAGGCTACAAAAACTCGGCTGCTTACTTCAGCTCTAAAATCTAGCGTATAATTAAGTCACATAAAAGTATGGTATCCCTATCACCACGTTCCATGATAGCTCAAAAAGGTAGGAGAACATTCCCAAAACAAAATAAAGGCTGCTCAATACACGCGCACAGGAAAACAAAAAGTAGCGAAAAATGTAGCGAAGTGTTGCCAATTACCCGACGTGACACGTACGAGGCCACCATACAGTGCGACCTTTCTAGAACGTTCCGGACTAAACTTAACAAAACGAAATCGGCTCTACTCACGAACAAAAGAAAATCTTACTAAAATAAAATACATGAAACGTAACCGTGATAGCTCAAATAAACAACGGATCGTTACCTACGAATAACACATGTATGCTCTCACAGGATATTGATTGTACATTGCTTAACGTCCCGACAGCAACAAGGCTTTCTCAGGACGTGCCTGCACTGCTTGTGAAAAAAAAAAAAAAAACTAAACAGAACATTGAATGTATGTCGCCAGCCGGTCAAATACATTAAATAAACCTAACCTAAGACCATTTAGCAACACACATCCAATATCAAGAGCTACAGGCAGTGCAGACAGTAGGGAGAGTTTTAAAATGGCAAATACAGGTGAATGGACAAAGGGTAGACAGAAACACATGCCCCAGAATAGAGAGATAAACCCACCCTGTGGGGCTGACCAGGGTGACCCTGGGAACTAAAAAATACCTAAAAAATACCTAACCCCACCCAAGTCCCCCAGGGCAGACCCGGGTGGGGCTCTCACAGGATAACACAACCACAATCGTAACAGGCACCGTCCTAGAACTATCATGTTTGGCCTATCTTCTAACTTTACGTAGTTTTCAGAGGACAAACCCCAAATCTGACGATTTACAACTTTTGATTTTCGAGCCATTTTGGCAAAACCCTTGAACTATCATGGTCGACCTATTTTTTTCAAGGACATCTGCACCAAATATAAATGTCGTCGCCCTTACTGTTGATATGCGGTCCACTCCTTGATGTTTACATAGTCACTGGCTAATCAGCTCATTGATCACAGAAATGACCATTCATGGACTAGATTAACATGAACAGTGTTCACAAATGAGCGCTAACGTACCCAAGAGACCCCGAGGAGATAACTAGGATTTCAACATACCACTTTAATTATCCCGATACCTCCTCTAGAGAATAGATGTAATGAGGCTAAATACCGCAATCAGGAAATGTATCTTTTCTATGCTAAAGGCGGGGTCCCACGTAAATCATGGGTTAACCCATTCAGCCCTGACGCACTACAGCAGGAGATGAGTCGACCATGATAATTCAAGGGTAGTGCCAGATTAGCTTGGCGCCGACAGGCGCCAAGCTAATCTGACACTGCCCTTGAATTATCATGGCCGATTCATCTCCTGCAACGGGTGCATAGTCGTTAGATGAAGCCTAAAAAATTTGGGAAATGGGTGACGTGCGCCGGGCTGAATGAGTTAACAAGTCCACTGCCAGAATATCGCAAGTTGTGTGTCTGACATCTTTGTCAAGTCAACGCCGAAGAACACTATTATCGTCCAAGGAACATATATCTATACAAAATTGGTTTAACATGAGGCATTGACCCTCATGAGCCCGCGCAACTGCGGGGGCTGATGAGGACCAACGCCTCTTGCAGGTGTGCAGTGTTTACGTGTTCTCGGCAGTGAAGGGGTTAAAAGTTCGCTTACAAATGGACCACGCTGGCCATAGTGAAGGAAGCGCAGAGCCGCGCGCAGACCAACCTCCACTTGTTTATCTTTCCCATTTACAAGGCTGTGATGCCGGAAAAGACGTACATACAAGTGAGATATTGTACACCACGAGTCGCACTCCATGACTTCAGTAACAAACAAACTCTGTCTTTTAACTGCTGGAAGGAAGACGATGTGCAAACGGTGAAAAAGACAGGACTGACCTGGTGAACGTATTTTTCTCGCTTACATAAAAGGGCGCAAGACCAGACAGCCTGATGAAAGGCGAATAGCTCTATTGAATCATTACGATGAAAAACTGAATAGAAAATGGAACACAGTAGAAACATTGAGATTTTAGCCTTCTGGCTGTCGACAGCGTTTTTTTGTGGAGGTGATTCATGTAGGAATCACCTCGACAAAAAAAAAAAAAAAAAAAAAAAAAACGCTGCCGACAGCCAAACAGTTTAGTTAGTAATACAGGTACATGCATGAGCACAAGCCTGAATCTGGTTGCGCACTCTCTCTCTCTCTCCCTCTCTCTCACACACACACACACACACACACACACACACATACACACACACACACACACACACACACACACACACACACACACACACACACACACACTACACTCAAGTATCAACCCAAAGCACCCCAATTTCACCCCACTCCATGCACTCTGCTCCACTGATACCCGCCCGTAATCTAACTGGACACGAACGCACTAGCAGGCACGCTAACGCACATCCCAGCATCTACCCAAAGTACTCCAATTTCACCTCACTTTTCTCAACCGATACAGGCCCTTAACCCCTCCACTGCCAGTTGTCGCAGACTGCGTTTCTGGAACCTGTGTTCCTTCAGCACGAAAGATATCCAGCTGTCCAAGGAACATGAACATAAAGCGGTGTCGGGAAGAGGCATAGACGCGCATCAGCCCCTCCCACACCTAACTTCGGGGGCTCATGAGGGTCTATACCTATTGCAGCTGGATTGTGTTCACTTTTTCTCGGCAGTTTGTACGCTTGTTCAGCTCAACACCCAGTTGACACAGAAACATGGATACAAAGTGGCATCGGCAAGAGGCACAGATCTTCATGAGCCCCCGCAACTGCGGGGGCTCATGAGGATCTGCACCTCTTGCAGTTGGACTGTGTTCACTGTTTTCGGCAGAGAAGGGGTTAATCTAACAGGACACGAAAAGCGCAAATGTTCGATTACAGCCGCTCTCTGCTGACACAGACGCTGTGCGAAGTGGCACAATGTCCTCTGGCTGACAAAGGCACAGTCGTCGCAAACGACGGTCGTCTACGGCCCGAAGGGCTTGCGCTTATCGGCTGAGACTGCTCTTCGGGCCGATAATGGCTCTCCCGGAAAAAAGCAGCCCTATCTCATGGCGCCATCGACTGAAGAGAAGCGGCCACTAGCGCACACAATATACACACTGCTCTTTTGCCCAATGTTAGGAAAGACTGAGAATCAAGCCTGGATTCTCTTTCCCATTACTGCCACAATCAAAGGGAAAACACTCAGATAAACAAATGAACGAGAGGTTGTGCAGTGCAGAGGTAGAAAGACTCACGCACTTGCTGCCGCAGGACATCGCGACGACCTATGCATCTTGCAAACTGAATAAAATCGGCCCCCTTCATTTCTAAGCTTGTCCGTTGGCACCAAGCTGGCACAGCTAAAGTGCGAGTGAAATTTTAAGTGTTCAGGTCGTACTCCGTAAGTAATTGCTATCCCTGACCCCCCCCCCCCCCTATCCCGCCCGTTAGGGCCGTCCATTATTACTCTAGTGCCGTGGACGTTCAACTAAACCCCGAACTAATCAATGTGCACCTCTGCGTCTCAGATGAGATGGGCTTGAACGCGAAATCGTCGAGAATGTATGTCTGTGACTGTAAGATACAGTGGAACATAATGGTCGTAGCGAATCGAGGGAGACAACCAGTGTGACAGTAAAAGTGATTCGTTGATTAACAGCTTGGATTGATTGATTGATTAAACATTGCTTAACGTCCCGACAGCAACAAGACTTTCTCAGGATGTGCCTGCACTGCTTGTGAAAAAAAACAACTAAACAGAACATTTAATGTACGTCGCCAGCCGGTCCAATACGTTAAATAAACCTACGAAATGGGGCCTAAATAAAGATAAGACCATTTAGCAACACACATCCAATATCGAGAGCTACAGGCAGCGCAGACAGTAGGGAGAGTTTAAAAAAGGAAAATAAAGGTGAATGGACCAAGGGTAGACAGAAAAACATGCCCCAGAATAGAGGAGAAAACCCACCCTGTGGGGCTGACCAGGGTGACCCTGGGAACTAAAAAGTAGTTAACCCCACCCAAGTCCCCCAGGACAGACCCGGGTAGGGCTATTAACAGCTTGGAGCTTAAATTTAAAACTGAGAACTGATTAATGTATCAGAGTGCCGCATAAGCTATGGCACAAAAAGAAACACGGACTCTCTGTTATCAGCTAGTGCTTGTTCTACTGGCACAATACCAAACGACAATATCGACTGGCATACGATGCAGCATGGTCATTGCTTCAACAGATGGAATGCCACGCTGAATGTCAACCAAATCAGTCACGTCATCATTATCACAGACTGAAAATGCCTGCTGCAAAAATCGACGCAGGAATGGGAGGCCAAGACGCACTGGGCAATGGTCAGCATAGTACTTCGATGACTTAGAGTTGTGGATCTAATGCCTAGGACAATCGGCAGTCCTGGGCAATGATCGAGCCGGCACTTTTGCTGGCAAAGCAGAATGAAAGGGCAGATCAGACGTGGTGAGAAACCTGATAAACAAAGCATTTCCCGGAATAGAGCCAAAGGCACCACACAATCGATCGTCTCCGAAGCAGAGGTGTGAAAAAAGGCAGCGGACGTTGGACAGATTTGAAAGGGCACGAGATATCCATACTGAACCAGAACAATATTGGCACGATATCGATAGGAACTCCTGAAAGACTTCTGATGAGTAATGTGAAGCGCGTGCAGGCCTTCCGATCGCAGACATCCCATCTTGGCCGGACTGAACTCAACTCAACTGAACCCAAACAGAATGTAACCTCGATTTTCTTTGAGATTTTACGAAAAACCATGACCAGGCCCAGTTTGAAACAAAAACTAAATAAAGGAGTGGAACACACTGATTGTCTCCCTCGATTCGCTACCGCTGATAGCGGTAACGAATCGAGGGCGACATCCAATGTGGGAACGGAGAAACCAGAGCAGACAAGAAAGCGTATTAAGCTTTTGTCTCGGACGGCCCTAACACCAAAATCCCCCCTATGCCAGATCGACCCTAACCTTGTTTCTTGCTGCGCAAGGAGCTATTGGCGGCCCTCTTGTGGCCATTATCACATTGATTCTGGATGGGGCGTATGCAACGCCATCTATCTCCTTCAAGCTCCCAATCACGTCCATCCCGAGCTCACTCGTATTTCCCGCACCAGCTGCAGGAGATGATGCATCCCAGTAAGTAAAAGAGCCCTGGGCCGACGTCGGCTTTAGTTGGCCCCCACAGAGCCGTGCGCGGACCAACCGAAGCCGACGCTGGCCCCAGGACCTTCCGCTCGCCAAGTTGTGATTATAGGCAGTGCGTGGATATCTTGTAACCTACGTAATATTATCTGAGCTGGTCCAAGCGTCCAACCTATCAATCACTACCAATGAACAACCTAGGCAGACCCTTCGAAATGTGTGCGCGGTGCAATTCTATTTACACGCAATTCTAAACCGAGCCCACCGACTATGAGTGATTAAGAGTGAAAGATTATCGACGCCTGTCCATTACCACAAAAGCCGCAAATGCAATGGCCTTGTTGGGGACGCTTGCGTGAATCTCCAAGGGGTCTAGACCTTCATCAGCCTCTGCGGACTACAGGAAATACGCTCAACGTTTTGGGATTAAAGTCTTAAGCTACCAAGAAGGTGATTTCAAAGATGAGGCACCAAAAACGTTACAAACACAGCGGCGGTCACCTTTTGGTTTGGGTTTTGTAGAACACATTAAAACCCATCTTAGGTTCGAACCAATGACCCCATTCGGACTGAAGTCCATTGCAGACTTCAGTTCAGGGTTTCGTGAGTTTGTCAGAGATGCCCGAAGCCTCCTTTACGTCTGTGTAAGTTGGAGGCAGGACTGATGCCATCTGGTGCTGTCATCAACTGTGAGGTCTCCTGAGGTGTCTTCACGTGCAGCAGCCTTCCCCCTCTATCTATAATTGCTGTGGTCGCCTGCTAATGTTTCTGTTGCGTGATCGGCGGCCTCACCAGAGCGCAACAGGTCCTCGGCCAGCACCTCCATCTGCAAGAGGCATAGATTCTCATGAGCCCCTGCAGTCGCAGGGGCTCATGAGAATCTATGCCTCTTGCTGATCCAGACCGGGTCCAGCTGTTCCTCGGACTGAATGGTGCCAGGAGGTGTAAGGGCAACGTCGAGGTCGATCAGTGAGACGGTGGCTGTCTGAGCCGGTGGGGAGCACTCTATGCTGAACACAGCACATTTTAACAAGTTTTCCCCAGGGAAAGTACAGCACTTAAACATAACATGAAATGAAAAAAAAATAAATAAATAAAAATAAAAGGCGTGGATAGAGTGGGATAAGACAAACGCAAGCTGGCGAAGGAGAAAACATTCTAGCTTACGTAGCGCAAACTATTTTCAAAGAGGAGAAGAACCCAACCGAGAAAAAACACTTATAAAAGACAAGTTACAACACAATTTATTACTTTTTCGGGTAAATATCCTTCTTTAAAATAGACAAACAAACAAGTATAGCGATCAGTCGCTACTTATCTTTAGAAGGAATGTGGCAACTGAAGGATGATGGTCTGGATTGCGTATTTTCAGAGAGAGCTGTCAACGAGTTATAGCCACCACCCCCCACCCCCCCCACCCTCCCCCCTCCTTCCCTCCCCCCTCCTTCCCTCACCCCCAAACACCAAAAATATTTTGTTGCGGAAGTTTATCATAAACACGTAAAAGAAGAGCGCCTTCTTTGTTTGAAACAAAGGGATATACATCCAGGTGCGGCTGGTCTCGCTGCTGAAGGCACGAAACTGCTAAACATCGTCCCCCGAGTTTACACTGGCCGCTGAATGCCCTTCGTCATAATTATACACACTTCACTCCGGAAATTAACGCATTCATGAGCCTCGAGGCACTAAACTAGGATGAGGATCGACCATGACAGTTTAAGGTTGGTGCCAGAACAGCTTGACGCCTCCATCACCCTTGAACTATCATTGCCGATCTGACGCCGGTCCAAACTGCAATGTGGTCTTTAGATGACCTGACTGTCCCACAATTAGGAACCAGGGCTCAGTTACACGAGTGTAGCGGAGCACCTTGCGCAGGGTTCACCCTTTCTCATGCAACTGCCTCTCGGACCAACACTTCAGGGCCGCCTCAAGATCTGTACCTATAGCCTGTCCTCATTTATACCAATCCTGTGCTCACGCATGATGCCCTTGTGCTTCCAAGATTAACCCCTTCGCTGCCAATGGACGCAGACTGTACTTCTGAAATCTTTGATGACTGAACGCCAGAGCCCCAGCCGTCCAAGGAACATGGTTACCAATTGAAGACGCAAGAGGCATAGATCTTCATGAGCCCCCGCGACTGCATGGTCTCATGATGATCTCTGCCTCTTGCAGTCGGATCCCGTTCGCTTGTTCTAAACAGGGAAGGGGTTAAATGCCTCTCAAGCGCGGCCATGAAGGAAGAGAACTGTGGTTTGGGTTACTGAAATAGACATGTGACGGATTCCGTCCGTCAGGAGTGAAGGATTTCAATAGCCTCTGGGGCCAGAGATGGATACAGTTAGTTACTTGGGTTTAACGCCGAGCAGGCGACTAAGGCCATCTCACGGCGGGATGGGTAAAAATCTGGCCAGCCAGACTAAAAGAAAGGCTTTAAGACAGGATGTAAATATCTTTAAAAATATGTCATGCTAAAATGTCGCATAGGTCTTTAAAGGAAACGTCTACAGACTCTCAAAAAGGTCAAAAACAATAGAATTAACATAGTCTATAAATGCTCAAATCTTATTAAAAATATTGCACTCTCTCAGAAAACTGGAGATTTTGTCCGGGGGTACATTCCGGAAGAGATGGATACAACACAGTAGCGATGCGCATCGTCAGCATCACATTGGGCGTGAACTCTCTATATCCCGCAACGCTTCCCGGGCTGAGGATGTCTGAGAGGTCAATCTCTCCCACCAAGAGGCCGCATACGGTCTTATCACTGCCCCTGCAGGCTGCAGAAGCTGATGAGAACCTATGCTACTCGCAAACGGAAGGTCTGGAGAGGTACGCACCTCCACCCCACCTCAGTCATGTGGAGTGCCGCGCAAGCAAACCGATCACCATCCAGACAGGTGAAAGGAGCAAGCCTGACAATCTCATTAAAACCCATCAACAGATAACTGGCACGGCATCTTGCACAAGCACTGATCCTCACAAGGCTTGGCAGTCAGTAGGGCTCGTATTAGATCTGTACCTCTTTCTGGCAGCACCATTTACGTCCGTGTCCGTCGACCGGGAATCCAGCACTGAACAGGCGTTCAAGTCAGTAAACGATAGAGCAGTTCCGTCGATAGCAGGTGGCGTCTTGAAACCTGCCGGCGTCAGTCTAACGAGGAATCCCCACCACAGGTAGAAGACCTGCCCTGATCTGGTAAAACCCTGCACATATTTTTTTTTTTTTAAGAAAAGCGAGATTTCTTTTAATGTCAATGAAAATTTCGCCTTTCTCAAAAATGGATGAGCTGGTTTTGCCAAATCAGCGCAGAGATCTGTCTGCAACGGTAGTGCTTCAGTGATGCTGCTGCCCCCAGTAGCAACACGTCTTCGGGCCCACTGCGGCCGACGTGGGCCCGAGGACCTTTGCTTTCTGGGTATTGCACTGTGTTTTAATACAAACGACGATACGTCCCGCTGCCGCCCACGACCGATGAACTTCAGTATCCGGGGTTCTCGATAAGACTGTCTTGAACAAATGGGCAATGCATGTAGCTAGATTTAGCATTTCGCCGCAACACCACACGCTACATTATTTTGTCGGGAGAAAGCATAAACCTGTAAAACCTGGTGTTTTCAAAAGCCGGGAAGACGCCCATCCCTACAAAGCCCTATTCCGCGTATCTACAAATCCCTTCCATCGGCATAGATTCACGTGAAGCGGCGGATCACAAAAGTATATTCATCTTGCTGGAATTATCATACCCATTTACATTTTGATTCTGATATCAGAGAAAATGTTGGGAGTCTACACGCACTGCCAGTTTATGTTTATAAAGCCTCTTAGTTTAACTCATTCTACCCCAACACCGAAATCCCCAAATTTTGCCGTTGTCCTCTGAAGACTGCATTGCAGTGCAGGACACAGATCGACCATGATAGTTCAAGGGTGATGCCAGAATAGCTTGGCGCCCATAGGCGCCAAGCTATTCTGGCATCACCCTTGAACTATCATGGTCGATCCTTATCTTGCTGTGGTGTGTCTGGGGTAGAATGAGTTAAGTGAACGCCAAACAGCCCCAGCCGCCCAAGAAACATGGATACAGCGGGGGCTCATGAGGATCTATGCCTCTTGCAGTTGGACTGTGTTCACTTTTCCCTCGGCAGTAAAGAGGTGAATACACACTGATAAACCAGCTTATCCAACTGCCGACCCGCTGGATTTCTCAAACTGCGCTGATGTCGTCTGCTGTGGTGAACAGCTCCAGACAAAAATACACACACGTCTCTATCAGCTTTCAGTAACATCACAGACAACATCTTGCGGAATAAAAGTCGTAAGCAAAGCCATAAAGGACCAGCAGACAGTCGTTTACCGAACGATTACCTTGTGCCCAGAAATCTCCTCACTAAAAATACACGCGCGGTTAGGTTCATTCAGCCATACCTGACATTAGGCCCCAAAGGGTTTGACCCTCTGACTTGAGATAAACTGAACACCAACTAGAGACACGAGGCATAAATGCTCATGCGCCTCAGTCATGAGGATCTATACCTCTTGCTGAAAGCATTTTGAATTCATGTTCCACTGAGGGTTCTGGATCTTTGACGTTTAAATTTACAACGATTTCAACGAAAACACAATCTTTGTCCACTGGCAGGGAAAATGTTAACCCCTTCGATTTCAGCAGCTATCACTGCTAAATAAACTACAGTCTTTACACAGATTAGAACGAGTTTAGAAAAAGGCGTATGCGAGGATTCATGAAAATGAAAGCCGGCATCATTGCAATTGGGTGATATTTGCCGCACAGACAATGGGGGGAAAAATAGACCATATTATTATTCAAAAGCTTACTTTCTATTTGTCTTCTAGTCATCTTCAGTGGACTCCCTAGATCTGAATGTATGCCCTGGCCTGAACAAAACAAAGAAAAAGCCCTGACTAGGGAGAGAACTGTGCATTACAGACAATTGATCTAGTAGGCCTAAGAACATGAAACAGCTCTACGACATTACCAGAAGATTGTCCGGCAAGTATGGCCATACAGAAAGACCAGTAAAAGACAAAGAAGGCAAGCCTATTGCAGACAGAGCAGACCAACTCGACAGATGGGCCGAGTATTTTGAAGAGTTACTGAACAGACCTAGCCCACCCGACCCCCCCAGACATCCAGCCAGCAGAGACCGACCTACCCATCAGCTGTGACAGACCCAGCCGGGAAGAGATCAGAAGAGCAGTGGCATTTTTGAAGAACGGCAAAGCAGCAGGCCCAGATGGCATCCCAGCGGAGTCTCTGAAAGCAGACCTAGAGACAACAGTGGAGATGCTGTACCCACTGTTTGGAAAGATCTGGGAAGAGGAGGTGATGCCGGCTGACTGGAAGGAGGGGTACCTAATCAAGCTTCCCAAGAAAGGCGACCTCAGCAAGTGTTCCAACTACAGAGGAATCACCTTGCTGTCAGTACCAGGAAAGGTCTTCAACAGGATCATCCTGGAGAGAATGAAGAGCTCTGTTGACCCCCAGCTGAGAGACCAGCAAGCAGGATTCAGGAAGAACCGATCATGCACAGACCAGATCGCCACTCTCCGCATCATCGTGGAACAGTCTCTGGAGTGGAGCTCCCCGCTGTACGTCAACATTGTGGATTATGAGAAAGCATTTGACAGCGTGGACCGAGAGACTCTGTGGAAACTCCTACGACACTATGGTGTACCCACAAAGCTCGTCCGCCTGATCAAGAGCAGCTACGATGGCATGACATGTCGCGTGATCCACGAAGGGCAGTTCACCAGGGAGCTCCAGGTCAGAACTGGTGTCAGGCAGGGGTGTCTGCTGTCTCCGTTCCTCTTCCTACTGGCCATAGACTGGGTCATGAAGATGACCACAGAGCACAGACGAAGTGGAATACAGTGGACACTGTGGACACAGCTTGACGACCTCGATTTTGCAGACGACTTGGCATTACTGTCCCACACTCATCAACAAATGCAGGACAAGACCACGAGGCTTGCTGACATCTCGTCCCAAGTGGGCCTCACCATTCACAAACAGAAAACAAAGACAATGAGGCTGAACGCAACCAGGGAAGAACCAGTCTTGCTTGCTGGTACCCCGTTGGAGGAGGTGGAGTCCTTCACCTATCTTGGGAGCATCATAGACAAAAAAAGGCGGCACTGACGCAGATGCCAGAGCACGAATCGGTAAAGCCGGAGCAGCCTTTCTCCAGTTGAAAAAAGTGTGGAGTTCCAGAGAGCTGTCACAACACACCAAAGTCCGGATTTTCAACTCCAATGTAAAAGCAGTTCTCCTATATGGAGCAGAGACTTGGAGATTGACAAAAACCACAGTCAACAGAGTACAGACCTTCATGAACAGTTGCCTTAGAAGAATTTTGAAAATCCACTGGCCAGAGAAGATCAGCAACGTCAGACTCTGGGAGAGAACAGAGCAGATAACAGCATAGAATGAAATTGGGCGAAGAAGATGGGGATGGATCGGTCACAGTCTGAGAAAGCCAGCTTCCAGTATCACTAGGCAGGCATTGTCATGGAACCCCCAGGGAAAGAGGAAAAGAGGTAGGCCGAGAAACTCCTGGCGTCGAGACCTCCAAACAGACATCAAGAGACTGGGAACCACCTGGAGTAGAATCGAAGGAGAAGCACAGGACAGGAGTTGCTGGAGGTCTCTCGTCGACGGCCTATACCCGGGTAGGGGTGACAGGCGTAAGTAAGTAAGCAGTAGGCCTAAGCACAAAAAAAGAGATTATAAGCACTGGTAGTCACCCATTTTCTTCATTTTTACAAAGGCCAAGTGTCACTGAATTCAATATTTTAAACCTACACCCCTTCATGGCCCCGCTTTGCATACAGTCTGTCCCAATGAGCGGCAAAAGGCCATCGGGTCGACGCTGGTCCCGGCAAGACGGTGCGCGGGTCAAAGGTGGCCGACTAAGATAAGATAAGATAAGAGATAAGATATAACTTTATTGCCATATGTAAAAATGCATTAGGAAATCGTCTCGGTGCTGCGCAACTTAGAAGAACATAAGACACATGAAAATATAATTAAGCTGCTCACGTGCGTGCACACACACACACACACACACACACACACACACACACACACACACACACACACACACACACACACACACACACACACACACACACACACACCCGCATACGTTAATAACTATTGTGGTCTAAACATAAAGGCAATGAACACGATTTGACAGTGACACAAAATCACAGAAGACATATCACAACATAAAACACGTCACTTTTATCACAGATGAAATATTATGCTGATAGCTGGACAATACTGTATATTCACTTTCATCACAGATGAAATATTATGCTGATAGCTGGACAATACTGTATATTCACTTTTATCACAGACGAAATATTATGCTGATAGCTGGACAATACTGTATATACATTATAGTAAACAGTGGGACGGATATATCATGTCTAGCGTTTGTTTGCATGATTAAAAGTCTGGACAGCGGTTGGGTAAAAACTGTTTTTTTTTTTTTAAACGACTCATGCGTGTTTTGATCGCTCTGTAACGGCACCCTGAACGCAACATCTCAAACAACTCAGGGGCTGGGTGGGAATCATCTCAGTGGATGGATCTAGCCTTTTTTTTTTTTAGCATTCTTTCTTGGAAGAGGGACTCCAAAGAGGGCAAATCAATACCTATGATGATATAAGCCCGAGGACCTTGTGCGCACTATGGGGTCTCTGCAGTATCCTCGTCAGACAGAGCGCCATTGACAAGCAAATGAAGACTACAATAAAGGAAGCAGACAGTATTGCGGGCATTACGACCTTTAATGTGAATTACAAGACACAATCTTTTGTCCATTGCGATTTTTTTCCTTCTCTTTTTTATCGATCAAATGCACAGAGGACCGAGCGTAAATCTCCAATGATTGATTGTACATTGCTTAACGTCCCGACAGCAACAAGGCTTTCTCAGGACGTGCCTGCACTGCTTGTGAAAAAAAAAAAAAAAAAAAAAAAAAAAAAAAAAAAAAAAAAAAAAACAGAACATTGAATGTATGTCGCCAGCCGGTCAAATACATTAAATAAACCTAACACATGGGGCCTAAATAAAGCTAAGACCATTTAGCAACACACATCCAATATCAAGAGCTACAGGCAGTGCAGACAGTAGGGAGAGTTTTAAAAAGGCAAATACAGGTGAATGGACAAAGGGTAGACAGAAACACATGCCCCAGAATAGAGAGAAAAAACCCACCCTGTGGGGCTGACCAGGGTGACCCTGGGAACTAAAAAATACCTAACCCCACCCAAGTCCCCCAGGGCAGACCCGGGTGGGGTCGTAAATCTCCAACTTCTTTACATAAAACGTGCTATCGTTTATCTGGCAAGGTTCCATGTTCTGTGGCGCTTGAATTACATAGCCACAGTATAGTAAATTGTGATATGAGCAACGTACAAGTCTTAGGGATTGGACTGGTAGTAGCTGATTAACAGAAAGGTGCCAGATTTTATTTTAATAATTTAATTTTTCATTTGAAATTTGTAAGGCGCCTAAACCTCTATCAGCGGTTAGGCGCCATAAAAATCGCAATTATTATTGTTATTATTACTATTATTATTATCATTAGTTCCATTCTTCTTATTATTATGTTCGTTCAACAGTTAATGACGCGTGTCGCTGATGCACACCACAGCAGCGGATCAACCGTGGAAATTAACTTGTATTTGCCAAACACACATTTTGATCGCTAACATGTCGTATGCACGCTACTCGTTTCACACAAAAACCGACGCCAGTAAATACTACCATTCCGCCTGACAACTACAACAAAGATATGGATCGACCATGAAAGTTCAAGCTATGTTGGCACCACCCTTGAGCAATCATGGTCGATAGTACTCCTAAACTGTAGTGCAGTCTTCAGAGAGCAACTGTTAGAATTTAGTCGATGACCCCATACTGGTTGTCTCCTTAAAATCTGCAGCGAATCGTGGGAGAGAAAGAGTGTGGCACGATCCTAGGACTCAACGAGAGAAGGATATTGAACCTGTTCCGAGCACTGATTGGCATGTTTGCCCGGCAAACACGTGTATGACCGGATTGGAATTTCACAATTCAACAACCTCATTTCGTTGTCGCCGATTTGTTTTTCGCACGGTCGATACATTGCCCATCTAGGCTATTGTATGCTGATTTGCTACGCTGTGTTTGAACCTGCCCACATTTTTTTTTTTCTTTTTCCTTTCTAAACCCCATTTGAGACGTGCTGCATACGACTGATCCCCATTCGTGTTTTTTTTTTTTTTTTTTTTTTTTTTTTTTTTTAAACTGATTGAAATCATGCTGAGCCTGCAATTACATCCAGATGTTTGCAAGCTGTATCCGCAGCTATCCAGACCTTGCTGTTTCACAATTCTTTTCCGATTTATTTCAAAGTTTCTAAGACGTTTCTTATATTTAAGTTGTTCTTTTTGGCAATTGTTCATACCTTCACCCTTTGTTTTACGCCGGTCCCCCCCCCCCCCCCTCCCTTTTTAAAAAAAATTACTGTTCCCGCAATTTCCCCATTTTTATGCTATTTCCCGCAATTCCCTCATGTTTATGCTGTTTCCTCAATTTCTTAATTTTTCCGCTGTTTACACAATTTCCCAATGTCTTCAGGTGCCTCAACAATCATCCCGATTTGTTTATACTGTTTTAGCAAATTTCCAAATATTTCACTTTCACGCTGTTTCGAAATTTTAATGATTTTTATGCTGTTTCCGCATATTTTTGTTACAGCTGTTACATGAAGCGTTACGCGCCGGAATGCAAGCAGATTACACGTCACTTCCGGGCCCTTCACATTCTGACAGCAATGTCATTTATACGAGAAGTAGACTGTGGTTAAATTAAATTGCATTTAATTACGAGCATTTAACTCATTCTACCCCAACACCGAAATCCTTCAATTTTGCCGTTGTCCTCTGAAGACTGCATTGCAGTGCAGGACACAGATCGACCATGATAGTTCAAGGGTGATGCCGTCACTGGGGAAAGTTCGCAAATCGCTCGCCTTTTTAACCCCTTCAGTGATGGGGAAAAGTGAACTTGATCCAACTGCAAGAGGAGTAGATCATCATGAGCCCCCGCAGTTGCGTGGGCGCATAAGGATCCATGCCTCTTGCAAGCACCAATTTATATCCACGTTCCTTAGATGGCTGCGGCTCGTTGGGTTTGAACTAACGAAGATTCTGAGCGACAATCTGCGTCAACTGCCAGTGAAAGGGTTAACCCATTCTGTCCTGGCTTCTAAATTCCAGGATGTTCTGGCACCACCCTTTAACTATTATGGTCGATCTGTCTCCTATAACCCTTTGCGTGTCGGTAGCTGTTTTAGAGCGATGATTCCTACAGGAATCATTGCGACTAAAACCGCTACTAACACGCAAAGGTTTAATTGTAATGTAGCCTTCTGAGAACGATCCTAAACTAGGGCACTTCAAGACAGTTCAGAGCTTCACACTTGCTTCAACAAAAGAAACTAAAGGGGCAGCAGTAAAGTCGTGAGCCTACTGTTAATGCGACGTGAGGCAATGTCGGCCGAGGACAGCTTGTGTGTTATGTTTGTTTCGGGGGGGGGGGGGGGGGGGGGGGGATTTAATTCACAAAGGGACAATTTTTGTGTAAGGACACAAGGCGGTGCTTACAATTTATGCTCAAAGTTTACGACAGTGTATTTTTTTCTGGCACTTGTACGTCCAACTGATGTGAGCCGGGAACAGCTCGGAACTCGGGCAGCACTGAAGACACAGACGCTTATGAGACCCTTCAACTGCACTCTAGGCCTCCCTTGCTGGCGGTAGGATCTCAAGGAGAGACGGCTATGATACTAAACCTAACCCATTTACTGCCAGAGATCACAGTTTAGTGATTCTAATGTTTTAGTTAATTCAATGCCAAAATTCTAGTCGTCAAAGGAGCAAGCATACAAAGTGGTTTCAGCATCACGCCCCATGATCTATACCTCTTGCAGCTGGGTGGCGTTCACATTTTCCCGACAGTGAACGGGTCAAACTTATCCTATTCCAAACTTTGTCACTGTCAGTGGTCACGCATCTTACCGTCCTAACAGGTTAAGTGTCCATGAACAGTTTACAGTTAGGCTGTGATAGACACTTAACTTGTTAGGTCGTAACATACGTAAAATCTCTGGTCAGCCTGAGCGGTAATGGCGACAGTGATCTCTACCACAGAGCACTCTACTACCAGATCTAAGAACGGAAAACGAAAGAAATTTAAAATTATAATCTGACCGGCTTTAGTGTAAACTGAGCAAGATTCCGCTAAGCCCTGAGAGAATGCGAGGCAACATTTAGATTTGAGGTGCACCACTTGAGCCTCTTCCGGCAGTCCCCCCTCCCCCCCCCCCCCCCACACACACACAAAAAAGATTGATCGCGGTTCCACAAAGGCATGGCATATGAGCACATGACCGGTTGTCTCCCTCGATTCACTGTGCTGTGCTGCGAACCGATGGAGACAACCAGTGTAGCATATAAAAAAATCAATGTGTGTATTGGTCTGTAACGTTCAAAATCACAGACCAGCACACATTTATACGCCACCTCTTGCAGTCGACCAAGATCGGTCCCACCTGCCCCTCAAAATCGGGAGAAAGGAAAATCCCAATAAAGAAACACGCTTAGAGAGGACAATTTGAACACAATTTACTACGTTGTGGGGGTAAAACGGGTTTGTTTCTTTGTTGAAATAGTTCAAGGGTGGTGCCAGAATAGCTTGGCGCCTCTAGGCGCTAAGCTATTCTGGCACCACCCTTGAAGGAAAATGTTGAATGCTCTACTTTCATACGTATTCTTTGCGGCCGGCATCGCTTCACGTAGCTGGGATAAAAAGAGAATGACTTTATTTCCTGACGGTACATTGTATCCTTGCCTGTATGTCTATTTTTTAAAAAATAATGATCAACAAAGTTGTTTTCTTCTAAGCGTATTTCTTTCGCCGCAATTTTCTTTGCGTCACACACGCACACGCTTGGCAGTCACATTTTTTGGTCCGGATTTCCTCAAATTAAGAGCTTTATTTCGGGTAAGCGTTGGACTGACAAGGTGAGCTGTCACAGCCAAAAAGGTGCTTCCTGTTATGTAATAAAAACTGACTGCGTCCTTTAACAGCCCCCTCGCATACGCAGGACAAAGAATTACTCCCATAAGCACCACGGCCAAAAGGGCGCTTCCTGTTACAGCATAAAAAATGACTCCCATCCGCCGGACAAATACATTTTCATGAACACCAAGTAGCGACGCCTTATAATACATGTCGGTCTCAGTATTACGCGCCTGAGTATCTGATACAAGGCGCACAGGTCTGGCTCTGGACGGGGATGCCCGAGGACCTTCTGCTACAAAATGTGCTCTCTTCGCAAGTCTAATGTAACGTCAGCTCTACAATAACGTGATCGCGAATAGCGCTATCTGACTTTATGGCTCCCGGGTACCGCGATATACTGAGGCTGACTTGTTAAAGTCCACGATTATGCTTCTCAGATGTAGGCGGTGATCTGGGGTTTAGTCGCGAAGCAGGCATTCCCTAACGGCGTTCATCGGCAGAAACAAAACACCTGACCAGGCATCCACGAAGTGAGAAATATCTTACACCTGCAAAAGGCACAGATGAACGCCCGCAGTTGCAGAGGTTTGTGAGGATCTGCGCCTCAGCCAAACAGTGTTCATTCCCACTGGGAGCGGAACGTCACAGGATGTTCAGATCAACAGTGACTCAAGATAGCGAGTTCGGCATTTCGTATCTCAGATGATCTCTGCAACCTGGGCTCAGTTGCACGAGTGAACCTAAAGTGTGCGAAGTGGGGAAGGGGGGGGGGGGGGGGGGGGATGGGATTGATTGTACATTGCTTAGCGTCCCGACAGCAACAAGGCTTTCTCAGGACGTGCCTGCACTGCTTGTGAAAAAAAAAACTAAACAGATAATTGAATGTATGTCGCCAGCCGGTCAAATACGTTAAATAAACCTACAACATGGGGCCTAAATAAAGCTAAGACCATTTAGCAACACACATCCAATATCAAGAGCTACAGGCAGTGCAGACAGTAGGGAGAGTTTTAAAAAGGCAAATACAGGTGAATGGACAAAGGGTAGACAGAAACACATGCCCCAGAATAGAGAGAAAAACCCACCCTGTGGGGCTGACCAGGGTGACCCTGGGAACTAAAAAATACCTAACCCCACCCAAGTCCCCCAAGGCAGACCCGGGTGGGGTGGGGGGGGGGGGATGGGAGAGGGAGGGGGAGAATGGGAGGGGGGAAGGGGGGGGGGTTATATATACCTAGTCTTACAGTTCGGTGGTGAGAGCCGAAAGAGTATAGCGGCTACTATACTCTTTGGTGAGAGCGAGTGCTCAAATCAGTTGTCTCAGCAGTACTCGTGTAAATGATGCCAGGACACAATATTTTTGCTCTAAACAGCGAACACGTTTGCTAAGCACTACTGTAACATTGCGTGGGAGACTGATTGACGGCAGCCCACAAATAGTGCCTGACTCAGTGACTTGCTTGGCGCCTTATCATTGCGGCGGCTATCAAATCATGGTGGTTATGTTTTGCGCTCTAGAAGGGAGTGCTCTGCCATTACCCAACAAATGTGTGTATCTGCTGTCAAACATACCGCAGGGTATGTAGAAAACTGATGGAGAGGAGATAGAGAACATTAAACACAGGCATAACACACCACACATCAGTACTGAGTCCGTAACAGCCGAGATTATAGAAGGAACAGTTGATGCCAATGAGTGACCTAGATATGCTCGCAGCGGGAGTGGCTGCCGCATACGACAGCAGCAGGTGGCTAGCCAAACTAAAGAGTAGGAAATCGGGCTAACTGCACAGCCACGTCTATGATGTAAGTGGCGTGTTTTATATATTACGATATGTCTATGTGATTTGTAAGTAGCTTAATTATATTTTTCTGTGTTTGATGTTCTTCTTTTTAAGTTGCGCAGCACCGCAACGATTTCCTAATGTATTATTACATATGGCAATAAAGTTCTATCTTATCTTATCTTATCTATTGTCCATACAGAGCCGGCAAGATCATCCATCTTGGCCGAAGGGGCTGGCTAAAAGCGAAGGGCACGTATGCACTCTGAAAAAACACTTGAAAAGACATAATTTATATGCGCACACAAATAGCGCTCAGTAAAACGTCATGCCGGCACATCATGACTTATACTAAACGCTGTTTGACAAGTTGACAGATAAAAAAATAAAATGTAAGCAGTCACACTGACACGACGAACGCTTGAAGTGGATGACAAACAGGCGCATGGACAAATGCCATATTTCTGCTGTAATACAAAAAGCAATCTTAAGCGGAGAATAAAATATTCCTTTTCTGATCAAGGGCGTGAAGGTGACGTGTGTTTACATCCGTTATTTTGTTTAAAGTGGCGAAGGACGGCGACATCATCCCTGTCAGGACAATGACAGATGGCCGTGCTTCTCAGAACATCAAAACAACTTGTTATGTTGTAACCAGGTCCTCGGGCCCACGTCAGCCGCAGTAGGGCCGCGCACGACAGTGCGCGGGCCCACTGCGGCTGTCGTGGGTCCGAAGACGTTTTGCTACTGGGGTACAAGCCACAGCCGCCGGCGAGCAAACACACACTGTTCCTCTTCTTCATACCTGTATACCGTACTCCCAAACAAACACGCATGACATAGGTTACCGAGACCTGCTCCGGGCAGCAGTTCGCAATGTCTCCTCAAATTTATAAATGATTTTACAATATTGCTGGACAAGATGAAGTTTTGAAATCTGAATGTCGAAAAATAAATCTTTCGCCAGTCTGCTCCTTTGTACACAGGAAAGTTCCATATACTATCAAAAGGGGCAGTGGAAACCTCCATTATGCGTGTCTACCCACGTGGATTGTAAAAAGAAGGGTAGACAAATCTTTGTCTTTTTTTTTGTGCTTTGACCTTAGTATCATTGGTCGATAATGTACAATTCTCTCCCCTGACAGTGCTTTGTCCTACTTACCTACCTACTAGTTTCTTCTTTGTTGAGGCAAGACACCATTGCAGATTTGTTGTTTGGGCGAATTTTACCAATCAAAGCCCGTCATGGAGCAGATCGCTTTAACAAACACATAAACTGTGACACAAGACAACTGGAAATGATTCGACAATGATAGTTCAGCGGTGGTGCAGAATGGCTTGGCGCCTGATGGCGCCAAGCTATTCTGCACCACCGTTGAACTATCATGGTCGTCCTGAGTGCGGTCTTTACAAGAGGAGTTCTCTGAAATCTGTGGCGTTAGAACTGAATTTAAAGCGGATAAATGTGTGAAACGACAGGTGCCGACCAAGGCCCACGGATCAAACTAATTAACATCACATTATTATTCACAACCAATGGTCACTCATTCAGCATATCAACGTTTGCACTTGTAATGCACCAAACCAAGCTATACTGATGACCACAAAAATGTGACCCCACTGGAATCACCGGAAACACTGATATACTGACGAGCACAATAAATGTGACCTCACTTAAATCAATATTGTTGCATTTCTTTTGCTCGTCAGTATATATATATATATATATATATATATGTATGTATATATATATATATATATATATATATATATATATATATATATATATATATATATATATATATATATATATATATATATATATATATAATATGAGTATACATGTGTTCATATTCCGGATGTGACGTGACAAGTTGTTTAATGACTTTAGGTATATAGTCTACCTAGATTCCGAGTAAGTAAATCTACAGTGAAACCTGTGTAAGGATACCACCCAAGGGACTGCATGTATGAGAAAGCAGTCGCCTTAGACAGCGACTCTCGTTACACAGGGTCATCTGAGCAACAGAAGGAAGACATGGGACCAAAAATGGGTGGTCTGTTTAGACAGATGGTCGCCTTACAAGGTTGTCGCTTAGACAGGTGTGACTTGTCAAAGCGATACTATTCCGGGGATCACATTTCAAAGCGCCCGGTCCGCGCGGTCCTATAAACAAGTTACAACCGATCAGTAATACATGTTTGTTACTACTAAAGCAAACATCTTCTTAACGAGCAGTCACCCGACATAGCAGGTTTAAAACATTATCCAGAATAAAGTAGTCACGACCGGCAGTTTATAACATTTCTGTTCTTTTATTTTTTTACCCTTTGGTTGTCGGCAGCGCTATTGGTCCAGGCGATTCCTGCAGAAATTGCTTGGGCAAAAGGAGCTACCGACAACCAAGGGTTAAAATAATGGAAGACAAACCACGAATAACAGCAACCACCAATTATACCAACAGCCAGTAATGCTAACAACCAATCCCAAACCGGAAGATATTAAATAGACCAATAAATCAGTAAAGTAACCAGTCAAGTAGCAAACCAATCACTCTACTATCTAACCAGTTGAAAAATGTATCCCTCAATTCAGCCGAAAGGGTCAAGTTGACTATCTTTGCGCGTAAATTTACCTAGCGTGAATCTACCAAGCGAAAGTCTACCTAGGGCAATCCAACACCTAGCGTTAATTTGCGATGTCGTAGTTCCACCAATATTAAGAAGTAAATGCACTGTGTAAAAAAAAAAAAAAAAAAAAAAAAAAAAAGCCAATGTAAATCCACCCAGCCTGAACCACAAAGGCTCTACCGCGTCCGCCAGCTCAGAAATCTGGGTGGAACAGCGACAGCACTGACACATGTACACTGGATGGGTGGAATCACGCCGGGGTGGAATCATGCTCTGGGGAGATTTACACCTAATTATAGCAAAGCTGTCCCCTTCAGGTTTAATATACTCACATCTGGGGGTAAGTCTACTTCCCATCTTCGTGAGTCCGTTGAGCGGCCTCAGTCAACGTACTGGTTATTATGTCCCCTTAACTATTTTGGTCGATCCATCTCCCGCCCTGGTGTCTTAACCCCTTCAATGGCAGGAAACGGTGAACATGATCCAAATGCAAGAGGCATAGATCCTCATGAGCCCCCGCAGCTCATGAGGATCCATGCCTCTTACTAAAACTACTTTATAACTATGTTCTGCTGACGCTAACATTCTTTGGCGTTGAATTTACGATTTTAAAAAAATATTTAAAAAACACAGTCTGCATCCAATGACAGTGAAGGGGTTAAGGGCGACGGTTTATTTACTACTCAAAGACAAAGGGGACATGAACAAAAAAAAAGGTCCTACCTTTTCGTGCAGCGTGTGGAACTCGTTGTAGCGCCTGAAGATGAACCAGGACTTGCCGTCCGAGTTGACCACCACCTTGTACACCTGTTGGGGCAGAAGACGGGTCATGACGTTCAGAAAACGCTTCTTGGACGACGCACGCAACTTGCGGCCCATCATCATTGCACAGGGAATGGAAATCACAGCCTAGTACGGGTATTCGTTGTAATCGCAGTGCCAACTCTGACAAACTTTCCACACACTCTGCATTCAGTGGGAAAAAGTGCATTGAAATCCAGAGTAGTCCAACGACTGTCTTAGAAGTGTGCAACAAGAACTGTATTCATATGAATTTATCGTGTATGACTGATGAAGGATGTTGTTTGATTTTTTTGGGTCACTGAAATTTCACGTTTGTTCAAGCGCGGAAAGTCGGATGGTATTCAAACATCAATAATATTTTATGTCCCAGTTTATGTAAGCTCCACTAAATGTGAGAGTTGTCAAAGAATTAATCCAAAACCAAAAAAAAATCTTCCGTTATAGTTCCAACTGACACAGTTTATCCAGCACGAAAAACACCAAAGCAGTAAATACAATGCGAAACTGTTTCAGTCACATGCCATATTATTTAAGCCAACAAGCAATCTGAGCTGCGATCAAATAACCGCTCGGTTTTTCAGTCAACACTTTTGTTACTTCTTTCAGCAGACAGCGTTTGAGTCCGCATCAAATTTACTGATATACACGGAAGGACGTATTTCCGTAGGCTAAAACGAAACTGAGATTGCAACCTAAAGCTTGAGCGGCGAGTCACAAATGTCTACTATATATAGAAAATGACACAGTGTTTCGAGCTGTCTACTTTATGACCTAACAAGTTGAGCCGCGGCGGCCGTGACTATGATCAGCTGTAAGCCATCGCAATGCCCGTCACGCACTCTGTCTCCTTGGCCTGCATTGGAGAATGACACCGCAGGGGGCCAGTTGCATGAGTGAGCTTACATCCCGCGCACGCCACTAAGCAAGGTGCCCCGCTATTGCGGAGCACCTCACTTAGTGGCTTACACAGGATTAGCGGAGTGGCTTGCGCAGGATTTAAACTCGCTCACACAACTGGTGCGGCATACAGCGGAGCACCTTACAAAGTGCCGTGCGCAGGATTGAAGCTCACTCATGCAACTGGCCCCCAATTAGCATCCACTAATAACTTGATACACTAATAAGTCACGCTCTGTGGCAGTGCTCTCAAACACTACTACTGGCTCGCCGTCCGAGTTGTGGGCCGGACGCTACTGAAGAACACACCGGTCACCTCTAGGAAAGCGCAGCGGACGGAGCGACAGGTAACCCGTGTGTTCACTTCATCTAGCATACACTTCTATGAATCAGTTAAACTTGAATGGCTCCACCTACAGAGGCCGGCACTGAGAAGCATCGCGGCGGTGCACACGAGGTAAGCTGGGTAGCCACGTACACGTGCCAGTCGTTCACAGACTAAAGCCGCCCTCGACAGTAACCCTCGGTCTGAGTCAACGCACACACGTGCCAGCAAAAGGCTTCGATTGTCATTAACTCCGGTCTGCTTGGGCGCTGTGAACCTATTTCTATTGCATGATGAGGAGGAGACGTCAGTCAAACACACTTGGCCTGTCCAAGTTCTTCCAGTCCACCCAGGCTGACTGGTAGGCTGGCTAAGTGTGGGACTCTCAGCGGCGCCGTCGCGGCCGCACGCCCATCATGATATCCCAAAACACCGACGCCGCCACCGCTCTCCTTCGCCAACCACCGCCACAACTGCCCATACCGTCAGGACTGAGCTGATCAATGCGTATGGTCTACGATCAGGCCGCACTGGTTGTCTCTCGGAGAGACAACCAATGTGTCCTCAGGCAAGGGGATCCATCCTCACGGTGGACAACCGTGCACTACCTGGGTCAAACGGCGCAGAACGAGTGAGCGTACGAGTCACAGGTTGATCGAGTTGTCTTTATTTTGTAACTACCATGAAAATGCCACAGGCACAGATTAGTTTACAGGTGGTTACAGAACAGCCATTAACCCATGTGACCAGCTTTTCTGGCACTAACCTTGAACAATCACACCGAGTCATACAGTTCTTGTTCTAATGCCTGGGTCCACAAATGAAGGTTCCTTGCACATCTTATGAATCTGTGTCCAGGTGTGTTCTGAACAGGGAAGGGTGCACTGCGACTGTACAAATGGAACCCAGTAATGTGTCAGAATGAGATAAAGAACAATCCCTAATTACTTCAGAACAACAAACCTATCTGAACCTGAATTAACCTTTTTTACTTCATTGGGAAATCGAGGTTTACTTGCAGAATAATTATGGCCGACTTTGACCTTTACCAGTGACATCAAGCTGAACAAAACCTCATAATGATATACGAGATTTAGGAAAGGGGTATGACCTCCATTCTGCAAGCTGTACCAAGCACCGGCCGTATTTTGCTCTACCAATGTACATTATACGACATCGGTTACCCACCGTGACCCTTGGCGCCAGCAAGAAAAAAAAAAAGTGTTTTTGTTGTACCGCGGCAGCAGGTAGTACGCAGGTGTCACATAGGAGACAGAAAGCCAAAGCTTTGACTGCGACAAGACAGTCGACATCCAGACCAATCTATATGTAAGAGGCATTGATTCTCATGAGCCCCTACAGCGGCAGGGGCTTGTGAAAATGTATGTCTGTTACTGTTATAGCTACTTCTCTAACGAAGGGAGTCTTCAGGGTGGAAATTGCCAAGAGCTGTCCCCTGCACACTACCATACTGTCCAGGCGACAGGCGGGAAAGAGGGGATTACGAAAGTACGTGTACGGCCGAAATATATTCTTGCAGTTCAAATGTATATATGCAGTCGGTTGCCTAGTTCGGGGTATTATTTGCAATACCAGGATGATGTGCACACCTATGAGACACTACAGCCGAGTCCACGAACAAACGCCCACCTACTTTAATCCCTTCACTGCCGTGAAAAAAACACACGATCTAACTGCAAGAGATATAAATCCGGCTGAACGAGATTTAGGTCAGTTCTCATGCGCCCCCGCAGCTGCCCTAGAGAGAGAGAGAGAGAGGGGGGGGGGGCGGGCGCATGAGGATCTCTTGCTGAAATCACTTTGTATCAATGTTGTTTAACTCATTCTACCCCAGACACACCACAGGAAGATAAGGATCGACCATGAGAGTTCAAGGGTGATGCCAGAATAGCTTGGCGCCTATGGGCGCCAAGCTATTCTGGCATCACCCTTGAACTATCATGGTCAATCTGTGTCGTGCACTGCAATGCGGTCTTCATAGGACAACGTCAACATTTAAGGAGTTCGGTGTTGGGGTACAATGAGTTAAACGGCTGGGGCTCAGTCTTTGGCGCTGAATTACCAAAGAGTTCAGAAAAGTAATCTGCGTCGACTGAGCCGCACCAAGCCTACCCCTCTTGTCCGCTAATAATGGGTAATGGTCTTCAGCCTCCCAACCCGCAGTAAGCAAAACACGTCTGCAAGAGGTATAGGTCCTCATGTATCCCCGCCGTATAGTGGGGACTCATGAAACACTGTACTTCTTGCTAGATAATCGGCTCCCTAGGATGAGGACGTCAAAAGCGTTACATTTCATACACATGTACAGAAACACTAAACAGTCAGCCAGGTATGTACACCGACTCATTCTCTGCTCCACACCCCCCCCCCCACTCCCCCTCCACCCGCGACTGCGGGGGGCATGAGGGTCTGTGCCTCTAGCTGAGCCAAATTTGTTTCCGTATTCCTTGAACGGTTATAGCTTTTGGTCGTTGAACAAACGAACATCAAGTTTCACACACAAAAATGCATACAACGGCTTTTGAATATCCCCAACAGCAACGTACCTTACAGTGTACAGGGGGGAAAAGAGAGCAAGGAGAAACCTGTGTGATGATCTTGAGATCTTGAAGAAAACTTGTGATGATATATAAGTATACGGGGAAATATACAGTTCTCCAATAAACACTCCTCGTGATATATGTCTGCCTATTGCTGATAAGGGCATCCTCTTTATCTTCAAAAGCTGTGCGACACTGGTTGTCTCCCGCAATTCGCAGCGGTTACGAATCAAGGCAGACAACCAGTGTGAGGCTCTGCTCCAAAAACGGAGGAGACCGAGCCGCGTTTTATCCTACGGACAGTGCCGGAAGGAAGTCTTTACCCCATTAGTGAGCGCCAGTCCTGCTAATGACTACCCACGCCAAAGTAGGGCCAGACAAGTCCCAGCTTAATTTAACCCTTTTACTGCCGAGAAAAACTGAACACCACCCAACTGCAAGAGGCATAGATCATCATCAGCCCCCGCTATTGCGGGGGCTGATGATGATGTACGCCTCTTGCTGAGACCGGTTTGTATCCATACTTCTTTGACGACTGCCTGATGATCCGAGACGTTGAGTTCACAATGATTTCAAAAACGCAATATGCGTTCGCCGACTGTCAAGGGATTAACACTTTCCATGCAAACACCGGGTATTCTAAAACTGGGAGGAGTCCACTATAATACAGACTATTTACTCTTTCTGCGAGTCACAGCGACCATGATAGTTCAAGGAAAGGTTTTGCTTCTCAGGTGCCAAGTTGAAGCGATCCCCTGCAGGGCAGGGTTTGATTGCTACACTGAATTTGCCGATACGACGGATTTGTGATGTTTTCTTGCCTCAGCTAAGACTTCTCTACAATTCTTTTCACATGTGACAACCCATGCGACTAGGCACGCAAAACAGCTTTTCTGTTGCCCTGGTGCGAGTCGGCGGAACTCTCCTAAGTAAAAAGGAGAAAAAGAGGATAACATTCTTCTTTTTCACGACTTTCGAGCATCAAAGTTATTTGTCCAGCAGTACTCGCTTTTCAACCAATGGCTCCATGCCTGTAATAAAACAAAGCACTACCTAGGTACTACATGTATTACGGTAGATCCCGCTGCCGTTAGTATAGCACTGAAATGGAGTGTTCGCAGTGACGTAGGGAGGGGGTGAGGGTGGGGGTGGGGGGAGGCACATTGGCAAGCAAGAGGCAGAGATTCTCATGAACCCCTGCAAATGTTGGGGCTCATGAGAATCTCTGCCTCTTGCAGACGTCAACCAATGGCTCCATGCCTGTAATAAAACAAAGCACTACCTAGGTACTACATGTATTACGGTAGATCCCGCTGCTGTTAGTATAGTGGAGTGTTCGCAGTGACGTAGGGAGGGGGGTGGGGGTGAGGCACATTGGCAAGCAAGAGGCAGAGATTCTCATGAACCCATGTAAATGCTGGGGCTCATGAGAATCTCTGCCTCTTGCAGACGTCATGGCTTTCGCCCATAGACTGAACAGGCGAAATCCTAGTCGGTTAATCTCCCGGGAATCCCGCTACAACAAAGCAGCAGCGGATGTGAAAAGGCGACGCTAATTCCGGATGAAACAGTGATCGAAGAGCACATCTATTTCCGTTCAAGTTACAATGTGACTCGTTTTTATAATCAGGTTGCAACACAATACAGGCCCTCTGCATATTCCATTCGCTCATTTCCCACCCAGTTACACTACAGTTGCGCGCACAAACCAACCATCTGCAAGAGGCGTGGATTCTCTTGAGCCCCTGCATTTGCAGGGGCTCATGAGAATCGACGCCTCTTGTTTATTAACGTTTTTATGCCTGCGAGCCAGGGTGTCACCGAGGGACAAAGAAGGAGGACTGATTGTACATTTCTGCACATTATCCATGCACTGGACTTTTACTCTACCATCATTGAAATTGTATCAACCTGGTCAGCGCCTCCCAAAATAAAGGGCACGGACTCTCATTAGGCCTGCAGCCTTTTTCTGGTGGGTATCGGCCAAACTGCCTACATCTATGCTTCCACAGATGACGTCAGTGGGTTATGACTGATTGGTTGATTGTACATTGCTTAACGTCCCGACAGCAACAAGACTTTCTCAGGACGTGCCTGCACTGCTTGTGAAGAAAATAACGAAACAGAATATTGAATGTATGTCGCCAGCCGGTCCAATACGTTTAAACTATGGATTGATGATTACATGCTTAACGTCCGCGCAACAGCTTCCGGACGGCGCACGCTGTAAAAAAAAAAAAACTAAAGACTGAATGTAGCCCAATCTTAAGCAACAACACATGGGCCAATAAAGCTCAAGACCAGCCATATCAGGCTACAGCGGCAGACAGTAGGCAGAGTGTCAAAAAGGCAAATACAGGTGAATGGACCAAGGGTAGACAGAAACACATGCTCCAGAATAGAGGGAAAAACCACCCTGTGGGGCTGACCAGGGTGACCCTGGGAACGAAAAAGTAGCTAACCCCACCCAAGTCCCCCAGGGCAGACCCGGGTGGGGGGCCTTATGGCATGGCGCCGCCTAAATAAAAGCTAAGACCCATCTTCAGGCAACCACACATCCAATATCAAGAGCTTCACAGGCAGCGCCAGACAGTAGGCAGCTGTCTTCAAAAAACGGAAAACTACAGCGTGAATGGGCCCAAGGGCTAGACAGAAACACATGCTCCCAGTAATACGAGGGGAAACACCCTGTGGGGCTGACCAGTCGGTGACCCTGCGAAAACGAAAACAGTTAGTTATCACCCACCCCACCCCAAGCTGACCGTCATACACGTGTGGTAGGGTCATGTCTAAACGTGCGCATGCGTGCACGAGTTGTGAGTGTGCGCTTAGAGTTATAATTATTATAAGATAAGCGCATTATAAATACCGTAATTAATTATTATTATAATAGCCTGTGAAATAGGACCGTGCCTAAAGAAGATAAAAATCAATAAAAACAGAAATATAAACAAAGCCATCGCCACTCTTATTTAAAGCAATATGATCCAGGGCGGACTTTGATTGCTAAACTTTGATAAACCGGTTCTCAGCGTTGTCTTGTCTCAGCTAAGACTTTTCTGCACGTCCGATTACAATGCAAGTGAGTAAGCACACATGACAAAGGTTTTCGACTGCCCCTGGTGCGAATTCTCCTACGTACAAAGAAGGAGCTGAGCCGGAAAGTCTGTCGTATTGCATGTAGCAGGGCGTTTTCAGTCAGAATTTTTAATATTGCACACTGTATGCTAAACAAAAACAAAAAAGACCAGGCCTTTCCTTTTTTGTTTACCTTCATGCATCAAACTGGTAATTATAAAAGTGTATAATAACTATATTATATTTGGAAACCAGTTGCAAACTGACTGAGCTGAGAATTCTGCCTGACTGAACGTCATTACTTTAGCTGTCCACTTTTTGTCTCTTACCCTATCAAAGTTTCCTGTCTGCGCCCATACAGCCCCCAGCCATGCGCGCTAAAAGGAACCGCGGTGTCAGTCTCAAGAACTTTGACATTTACTTTTTATCATTTGCTTGTTGAAGTATTTTTCTGTTTTTGTTTGGGGTTTCCCTTCTTCTGGTCTTTTTCTGTCCTTTTTAAAACAATCTCCCTCCTTGCTTTTTAAATAATTGCCCGTCCTTGCTTTTTTAAATTTAACTTCTTCACTGCCGAAAGAAGGAAAACTTCGCGATCCAACTGCAAGAGGCACAGAGGCAGTTGCGGGGGTTCATGAGGATTTATGCCTCTTGCTGACACCAATTTGTATCCATGTCCCTCGTACAGCTGGGGTTCTTTGGCGTTCAATTAACAAAGACTTCAGAAACACTATTTGCGAACAATGGCAGTTAAGACGCTAATCTCTAGGACCGAGTTTCCACAACTCGCTGACGTTGCTTTTATGACTATGTGAAAGTTTTGGCATGGCATGATAGTTTTGGCTCGAATGATAGTTCAAGGGTAGTGCTTGATTAGCTTGACGCCATGGAAAGGTCTACGCTAATAAGGCACTACCCTTGAACTAATGTGCGAATCTCCAGTGTACCCTGACAGGGCTGGGCTGTTCAACTCTTCACTGCCCGTGGTCGCATGTTGTGTTTCCGAAATCTGAGTTTAAAGCGACCTACTCCAGTCAGTAAAGGGTTAACAGGTTTCAATATCTCCTGTATCAATGTTCTTAGTGTGTCTCACAACAACGCTGGACAAAGGGTCTAATGTAAACTGTGAAAACTGAATGTCGTAAAATAAAATTTTCTTCTTCTCCTTTGCACGAATGAGATTTCCTTACCCCAGACACACCACAGCAAGATAAGGATCGACCATGATAGTTCAAGGGTGATGCCAGAATAGCTTGGCGCCTATCGGCGCCAAGATATTCAGGCATCACCCTTGAACTATCATGGTCGACCCGTGTCCTGCACTAGAGTGCACTCATCCGAGGACAACGGCAAAATGTGGGTATTTCGGTGTTGGGGTAGAATGAGTTACATTACCTCAAAAGACAGAGGAAAACCTCTGCTACGTTTGCCTATTCAAACGGTTCGTGAAAAGAAGGGTAGAAATGTCGCAGGTGAGTCAAGACAACATTGATAATCCGTTTTATCGGCGGATTTAAAAATCAAAGCTAGCCATGGAGCAGATCGCTATTAAGCCAGCGACAAATACTGATTCCCATCCGTCCGAGGAACATGGATACAAACTGACGTCAACAAGAGGCACAGATCCTCATGAGCCCCATCGATTGCGGGGGCTCATGAGGATCTATGTCTCTTGCAGCTGAATCGTGATCACATTTTCTCGGCAGTCATGGGGTTAACATCTTTCATGTCTCGTCAACTGAACGCCCATGTATCCAGTCTGATCCCTCACTGCCCCAAGCCATCCACCCAAAAATGAGCCGTCTATGAACTTCTGACGGTCTTTGACATTTCAGTACTTTACAAAATATTTTTGTTGTCCTCCCTCTTGTTGCTCATCCAAGCGCTTTCAATGTTTCCACATCACCCTCGCATGCACACCAGAGCATGTTTTTGCCGCCGCCGCCATCTGCCACTGGTGCGGCTTTGCGGCAGCTAAAATCGGCCGATGTGAACGGATTCGGAAGTTCTCTTGCCTCAACCGACTCTTCTACCTTTCCTTCTACAATCCATGGCGAGTGGACACACGTAACAGAGATTTGTTACTGCCCCTGGCTCGAGTCGGTGGGATTCTCCTACATAATTATTAAGACGAAAAAGAGCAGAAAATTCTTTCATTTTAGTTAGGTCATTCAAACTTCACAAGTTACTTTAAAGCTTTTGACCAGCATTATTGTAAGACATACTAAGAACGTTAATTAATATATTGCGAACTAGTAACTCCTCGCGCTGGGACCATATGGCGTTGAGGCGCGTCCCCTGGGTGGTGGATAGGGGGTCCCTCGCGAGAGGGGTGCACCGAATGAAATAAGGTGCCCTGAACCAACATGGTCTAAGGGAAGGAGACCCCGACAGAAAACCCCTGGTCCTCCTAGTAAGGGGGTTGGGCGAGGGGGTAGCTTCCCCACCCTGCAAATAAGGAAACAGCTACAAAAACGCCGACGAAAAGACAAACAGCAATTCCTTTCCTGGAGGAGGAAGGTTCTTCTACCAGAAAATTTATGACGTCCTGTGGTGAAAGCCGGAAGTCTTCAGAAGCCACAGGACCGAGCCGCCTCTCTCTATCCAGGGACACAACCATGGGCACATGGAATGTCAAGACCATGTACCAGAGCGGCAAAGCCGCCCAGACAGCAGCGGGTACAACCCTTCCCTGCTAGGTATCAGTGAAGCCAGTCTGGCCAGAAAAGGCTGTTAAGTGGGGAGATGATTCTGTATTCACGTCATGAAGAGGAGAATGCCCTCCATACAGAAGGAGTAGCATTCATGCTGTCACCAGTGGCACAGAGAGCGCTGATGGGCTGGGAACCTCTTGGGCCAAGAATTATCACAGCAGCCTTTAGAACCAAGAAAAAGATCAAGCTGAACGTCATCCAGTATTATGCGCCCACTAATGACAGTGACGAGGAAGAGAAACAAGAGTTCTACGACCGACTCTAGAGTGCTGTGGACAAATGTGCGGAGCGAGACATCACCATCGTCATGGGCGATTTTAATGCCAAAATAGGGGAGGACAACACCGGATACGAAGAGGTGATGGGGAGACAGGGACTAGGGGAGATGAGTGAGAACGGGGAGAGGTTTGTAGACTTTTGTGCTCTAAACAGACAGCATCTTCCCACACAGAAGAATACACAAAGCAACTTGGGTCTCACCTGACCATACTACAGAGAACCAAATAGACCATATCTGCATTACCAAGAAATTTAGAAGATCCCTTCAAGATGTTCGAGTGAGGAGGGGAGCAGATATCGCCTCAGACTTGCTTGAATCTGGCTTACTGTCCCTACTCACTAATACTAGTATGAGGGACTAGCTGGTTAACATGGTTTTGGGGGAAAAGGAGGGGAGGGGGGGTAGGGCCAAGGTTAAAAATAGCTAAATGGGTCAGTGGTAAAAGCCACAGACCAGTAAGATTAGTTCGTTACTCCTGGTACTTGATCTTAATTTTGGGTTAGGTCTTGGGGGCACAAAGGCCACCCCATCACTCCACAAAACAACGGTCCCTTTCAATTGATTGACTATGTTAAAAGCGACTTTATTTCCGATTAAGTTAAAATTCACCTTTAAAAACAACATCTATTTTAACCGCCCGGGGGCTACAGTCCGGTAAGTATCTATTTACACAATTTAAACAGTTATCTGATTAAGAATGGTTTAAAAATGAAGTTAAAAAAAACCTGTCTCTATGGTACGACTGGGGTGGTCGTAGAGCCAACCATTTTCTGTGGTAACTAGTAGTTTTTGGCTGCTGGCTGACGCGAGATCTTATGTTTATGCTTAAATTGCTTGTTAGTTGAAGCTACCATGTCGGAAATCCTGCGATAAAAGAGGGTAAGAACATGGTAGATCTCATCCAAGGATTCTGTATGAGTGGCTTTCGTAATAGAGTCCACGTTTATTTGGATATCATTTAGCAGTTTAGTTTTCCATGGGCTAATTTTAGGGGGGCTCTCTACCTCAATCTCCTCGCCATAGTCGAGCCTCTTCCTGCAGTGGGAATCAAGTCCCTGTGAAGGGCAAGGCCCGGTATGGTTAGCGGTTGGAGGGGGGCTATCTGTTTGCTGACCTCCTGTGGACTTCATAATTTTAGGTTCAGGGGCGGGTACAACGACAACTGGCGGAGGACGATTAGTCTGCTGGCCAGCTGACGTGGTTACTCTGGTCTGATTTAGTTCTGGTTGGGGGGAAGTTGAGACTAACATAGCTACTGGTTTTTGAGTGAGGCTATTTGATGGCTGAGTTTTTGGTGTCGGGGGGTTTTGGGGCCGCCTGGGTGGTACAGCGGGCATGACCCAGGCGGTCTTGTCTAGATTTGGCGAGTCAAGCCTGTGGATATTGCTTTCCTTGGCTGAATCTCTCTGGTTAAAATTTATTTGCGCCCTGTAGAGTGCTACTCTATAGGGGATGTAACTTTGGTATCGTAGTTTGTTTGCCTCACGGTAAAGAGTAATTTTGGGTCATTTTTGATATGCCGCACTGTGCGGGCCGCCACATTTGGTGCACTTAGGCACCGCCGTGTCAGGACAGTCCGCACGGCGGTGGTCCTTGCTTCCACAGCGGACGCAGATGGCGTGCTTCGCTCTGCATGCTCTTGCCGTATGTCCCAATCGGCAACAGTTGGCACAGTGTGCCGCCGTGGGTGCATACAGTTCGAGCGGGCAGAGGAGAGCACCAATTTTGAGTTTAAGTGGTAGGCTGGTCAAGATGATGATGATGAGCTTAAACAGGGACGGGGACTTCCAACTCTCGTTGATTTCGTCCGGGGGGGGGGGGGGGGGGGGTGGGCCAGGGGTTTGGGGGGGGGGGGGAAGTTGTCTCGCTGTCTGTTTGTCGCTCCGTCGCACAGCTGGCTGGTGGTGCTGCCGGGGCCGGGCGGTTGATGGTGCAGGAGGTGGGTGGTGTGGCCGGGGAACCGTAGCTATCGCCAGGCTGGTGGGTGGTGGATCGTCAGCCACTCCAGAAGCTGTTGAAGGAGTGGTGGCGGTGGTGGTGGGGGTGGCCGGGGGAACCGTGGCCGGTTGAAGATGGGTCTGGGGAGGTAGGGTGGCGGTGGTGGCGGCCAGTAGATTCTAGGCCTGGGGGTCGGCCGCTGAGACGAGAGGGGTGCGCTGTGATTCCGCGGTGGCAGGCGGAGGTGTGGTGGGGGTGTCGGGAGGAGTGCCGGGCGTTTGGTTTGGTCTCGAACTTTCTTGGGTGGTCGGTGGCGTCGCCGGTGGGTGGTGGTGTCGGTGTGTGCGCCGGTTGGACGCGGTGTCGGGGTGGGGTCTGTAGCTTGGTCCTTGGTGGTGACCGGTACCGTGTTTGTACTGGCCGCTGTGGTGGTGGTTGGGTGGGTGAGGCTTTCTGCTTCGTGGGTAGTGGTGGGTGGGGTGCTGGTGCCTTTCGTCTTGGTCGCTTGGGAGGCCTGGCTCCCTGTTGACCTCGTTCGTGGTTGGGGCGGAGGTGCGGTTTGTGACTCCGCTTCTCGTGTTGGTCTTTCTGTTTCTTGGGTGGTGGGTGGCTGGGTGCTGGTGCCTTTGGTTTTGGTGACTTGTGATGCCTGGCATCCCGTTGATTTGGTTGGGGGCTGTGGCATGGTCTGGGTCTCTGCTTCTTGTGCCTGAAGGGTCGCTTGGCAGCCTGTGTGGGTGGTCTTCGGTGGTTGGTGGTCTTTCAGGTTCCCTTGGTCAAACAGCCATCTGACTGTGGTTGACGCTCTGTGGTAGTATTCTCCCTCCGTGGAGAGAATCGCTGGCATAGCTGTCGCAAGTAGTCTTACGAGGCCGTCGAGGTCCATGGTTCCTATGCGTACCTTCTTCTCCCTCTTCGTCCACTCCCTCTCCTGGATTAGGTGGTCGGGGATGTGGATTGGCCGAGGGGTTGGTGTAAGGTCCGCTTCGGATTCTGATTCTGACGGTGGCTCGAGCTGG
Organism: Semisulcospira habei; assembly: GCA_036245525.1. Lineage (NCBI taxonomy): Eukaryota > Metazoa > Mollusca > Gastropoda > Semisulcospiridae > Semisulcospira > Semisulcospira habei. The sequence continues at coordinate 190,137,691 of BTPG01000005.1, forward strand.
AGTGTCGCTTCAAGTGGATAGTTGAAGTACGTAGTACTCGATGGGTTGTTAACGAAGTGCTCGGCCAGTTCGCTTGTGAAGCGGCCGGTTGTTCTCTCTGGTGTGAGCGCCCCTGCACTGGTGGCAAAGGCTTGCAGTTTTTCGAGGAAGACGGCGTAGGGCTCGTTTGGGTCGTAGGTTGGGAAAGCTGGAAACGAAGCTGTTGGGTACTGTGGTTCTTCTTGGATTGTGGCTTCAGTCGGAATAGTTGTCGGTTGCCTTGAGTCGGTGTTTCGGCGATTCGCCCTATAAGGGGCGGGTTGACGTCCGTAGTTAGACATGGCGAGCTGTGCGGTGAACCGTCTCAGCGCGTTGCGTCGTCTCGGTTGATTGGTCAGCTGAGCGGTGGTCCGTTCTCGGCTGTGGCGTCTCAGCGAGTGATGATGATCGGCTGGTCAAGCCATATAATTCTATTTTTATAGCCCTGGATGCCGTGCCGTCTCGATTAGTGAGACGGACGGCCGTGGCATTTAGGCCCTGACTTTTGAGTGAGTGGGCGATCTCCTCGGGATCCTCCGTACGGGGGACGCCGTGGACAACACCCACCACTTTTGGTGTTGGGATGGTGCATTCAACGTGTGCACCTCCTATATTAGTCTTCATTTTCAAGTTTTGCTGTGCCCTCAAATTGGGGCAGGAAATGATCCATAAATTGAAACCAATGGGCCTCAGGGAGATCTCCGACGGGGATGCCCCGGCAGCCTTGCAAATGTGCGGCTGCTGTGTGCCATGGTCACGGATCAGAGTGGAGCCGGTCCCCAAGTCCCTGAGACGGACAGGGAACCTGCACCACTCCTCCGCGACGGGTTCGGTAGCTATCCCGTCGGTGACCTCTCTGGGTTGAATTTTGTTTCGATTTTTTCGATTTTTGTTGCTAGTCACTGTTTGAAACTGTTCCGTCGTCCCCCTCCTTGTCCCCCGCCAGGCCCCCCTCCATTTGGAGCGTCGCCTCAGACCACCATCTGCTTACCTTAAGAATAAAGCTCAAGTTAAAGAAAGGCCACACACAGACAACAAGAAGACAGCGCTATAATGTAGGCCTCCTGAGAGAGACTGGAGTGAGAGAAGAGTTCAAACTGGTGCTGTCCAACCGGTTTCAAGCGCTACAGGAGCTAGTAAATGAAGAGGAGGCGGTCACCACAGAGCAGCAGTGGAAGGCAGTTAGAGAGGCGCTGAACTCAACCTGCAAAGACACTGTAGGGTTCAGGAAACACCATCACAAGGACTGGCTGTGGGCACAGACCTTGAAGAAGATAGAAGTGAGGAAGCATAAGAAAGCAGTTTGTCAACAACAGTCGCACGAGAGCAGCCAAAGGACGAATACTCGGAAGCCAACCGCGAGGTGAAGAGGAGTATCAGGGTAGACAAGAGGGCCTACACAGACAGCCTGGCAGCAGAGGCAAAAAAAGGCAGCAGGCAGCGGCAACATGAAACAACTCTACGACATTACCAGAAGATTGTCGGGCAAGTATGGCCATACAGAAAGACCAGTAAAAGACAAAGAAGGCAAGCCTATTGCTGACAGAGCAGACTAACTCGACAGATGGGCCGAGTATTTTGAAGAGTTACTGAACAGACCTAGCCCACCCGACCCCCCAGACATCTAGCCAGCAGAGACCGACCTACCCATCAGCTGTGACAGACCCAGCCGGGAAGAGATCAGAAGAGCAGTGGCATTTTTGAAGAACGGCAAAGCAGCAGGCCCAGATGGCATCCCAGCGGAGTCTCTGAAAGCAGACCTAGAGACAACAGTAGAGATGCTGTACCCACTGTTTGGAAAGATCTGGGAAGAGGAGGTGATGCCGGCTGACTGGAAGGAGGGGTACCTAATCAAGCTTCCCAAGAAAGGCGACCTCAGCAAGTGTTCCAACTACAGAGGAATCACCTTGCTGTCAGTACCAGGAAAGGTCTTCAACAGGATTATCCTGGAGAGAATGAAGAGCTCCGTCGACCCCCAGTTGAGAGACCAGCAAGCAGGATTCAGGAAAAAACGATCATGTTCAGACCAGATCGCCACTCTCCGCATCATCATGGAACAGTCTCTGGAGTCGAGCTCCCCGCTGTACGTCAACTTTGTGGATTACGAGAAAGCATTTGACAGCGTGGACCGAGATACTCTATGGAAACTCCTACGACACTACGGTGTACCCACAAAGCTCGTCCGCCTGATCAAGAGCAGCTATGATGGCATGACATGTCGCGTGATCCATGAAGGGCAGTTCACCAGGGAGCTCCAGGTCAGAACCGGTGTCAGGCAGGGGTGTTTGCTGTCTCCGTTCCTCTTCCTACTGGCCATAGACTGGGTCATGAAGAGGACCACAGAGCACAGACGAAGTGGAATACAGTGGACATTGTGGACACAGCTTGACGACCTCGATTTTGCAGACGACTTGGCTTTACTGTCCCACACTCATCAACAAATGCAGGACAAGACCACGAGGCTTGCTGACATCTCGTCCCAAGTGGGCCTCACCATCCACAAACAGAAAACAAAGACAATGAGGCTGAACGCAACCAGGGAAGAACCAGTCTTGCTTGCTGGCACCCCGTTGGAGGAGGTGGAGTCCTTCACCTATCTCGGGAGCATCATAAACAAAAAAGGCGGCACTGATGCAGATGTCAGAGCACGAATCGGTAAAGCCAGAGCAGCCTTTCTCCAGTTGAAAAAAGTGTGGAGTTCCAGAGAGCTGTCACAACACACCAAAGTCCGGATTTTCAACTCCAACGTAAAAGCAGTTCTCCTATATGGAGCAGAGACATGGAGATCGACAAAAACCACAGTCAACAGAGTACAGATCTTCATAAACAGTTGCCTTAGAATTATTTTGAAAACCCACTGGCCAGAGAAGATCAGCAACGTCAGACTCTGGGAGAGAACAGAGCAGATAACAGCAGAGAATGAAATTGGGCGAAGAAGATGGGGATGGATTGGTCACAGTCTGAGAAAGCCAGCTTCCAGTATCACTAGGCAGACATTGTCATGGAACCCCCAGGGAAAGAGGAAAAGAGGCAGGCCGAGAAACACCTGGCGTAGAGACCTCCAAGCAGACATCAAGAGACTGGGAACCACCTGGAGTAAAATCGAAGGAGAAGCACAGGACAGGAGTCGCTGAAGGTCTCTCGTCGACGGCCTATACCCTGGGAGGGGTGACAGGCGTAAGTAAGTAAGTAAGAACTAGTAACTCTTTCTTGCCTGGAGCAGAACCCATTAGCTCATTCAGCCCGGCGCACGTATTTCCCAAATCAGTTTTGGGGGCGCCATCTAATGACTAGTTGCAGGAGATGGATCGACCGTGATAATTCAAGGGCAGTGCCAGATTAGCTTGGCGCCTATGGGCGCCAAGCTAATCTGGCACTACCCTTGAATTATCATGGTCGACCCATCTCCTGCTGTAGTGCGTCAGGGCTGAATGGGTTAATTCGCTCAGTGCCAGCTGAAGCAGGCTGTGTTTCTGCAATCTTCGTTAATTCAACACCAAACAAAAACCTAGACGTCCCAGTAACATGGATTCAAAGTGGTGTCGGCAAGAGGCATAAGTCCTCATGAGCCCCCGCAACCGCGGGGGCGCATGAGTATCTATGCCTTTTGCAGTTGGGTGGTATTTAACTTTTCTCGGCACTAAACGGGTTATGCAATGTACAAACGGGTTATGCAATGTACAAACAAAAACGGGTTATGTAATGTACAAACGGGTTATGCAATGTGCAAACGGGTTATGCAATGTACAAACAACTTCCAAATGCGTTTATGACATTCGTGATCCGTTTCACGTCCTGAGCTCCAGGTCCACCCCCATGGTTTTATTTCCATGGATCTGAAAAGAGTGACTTACGTCAATGTTTCTTTTCACACTCATCCAGATATTATGCGCCTGCCAAGAACAATTTATGCTGTCTTTTTTTTTCTCAGTCGGTAGCCGTCACAAACTGCATCTCGTTCTGGCTTCTGCTCTCTTCCAGTCTTGGCAACATATTCATGATTCTCATGCGCCCCTGCAGTTGCAGGGGCTCATGAGAATCTATGCCTCTTGTCTGTCCCAGATTGGCTCCAGCTGCTCCTCAAATTCAGGGAGCTATTTCGAGTTTCCTCGCTTCCCCCCCCTTGTGGCTGAAATCTTATTTTGCCACTGGCATTTCGCGACCGGCCTCGTCAGGTTTAATTCCATTATCGGGCTGCTCTTTGACGAAAGTCAAAATGCATTTGTAATATTTCTGCAGAAAAAAAAAAAAAAAAAAAAAAAAAAAAGGGAGCGAAGAAGTGTTTGAAAGAAGTAAAATTAAATTAAATTAATGGAACGCGCGCACTTTGCCTCTGTGAAATAAGATACGCGTAATGGTATCTTGCTAGCACGTTTTCACATTGTCCCAAATGTGTGTCATGAGTTCAGTGAACTCCTCTTATGTTACTTCTCTCACTGAAAAGCTAAGCAAATCGCCAGGGGACCCACATTTTCTCCTTGTTATATCCGAAGTGTGTTACATGCTAAGTAACTTGTTTACAAAAGGTGTTGTCTGGACCTCTAAAAAAAAGTGCTGTTAACCCATTACATTCTGAGGCTGATTTTTTTTTTTAATTGCTTATTGTCCTATAACAGCTACATTACAGATTAGGAGACAGATCAACTATTTTATTTCAAAGGTGGTGCCAGAATAGCTTGGCGCCAGAGGCGCCAAGCTATTCTGGCACCACCCTTGAACTATCATAGTCAAATTAGTTTTAAGCAGTAGTATATCAGGATGAAAAGGGTTAATCCGACTTTTGTTATATCCAACCTTGTTGTAAGCAAACGTCGACTGTATATAATAATAATAATAATAATAATAATAATAATAATAATAATAATAATAATAATAATAATAATACCGTTATTATATAGGCGCTTTTTCTCAATTTTGGGGAAATCGACTCAAAGCGCCGCGCCTGAAACCCAACACACACACTCACGAAACAGACACGGATTTACGCCATTTAAGACAAACACAGTACAAGACAAACGAAGGGCCAGTCAGCTACTGAAGTTACAGAGATTTTTGATCGCTTGTATTTGAAATTTGTAAAGTGGCCTGAGACCGGTACCAAAGTGTGTGTGTGTGTGTGGGGGGGGGGGGGGGGGTGGAAGAACCGGAGTACCCGGAGAAAGAACCCCCGACGTCCATGTAATCCGTTTCTGCTTGAATGTCTACCTTGAGAAGAAAAAAATTAACCCGAAAATTGTATTAAGTATGTATACTTGTCCTTTCTAAAGCGTGTTTCTTCCGCTGCTAGGAATTTTTGTGCAATTTTACACGCTTGGCAGTCATCAGTTTGGACTGGACTGTGCTTAGCTGATCGGCCGTGCGCTAAAAAATAGTAGGGTTACGTTTGCGACAAAAGACCCGCAACAACGAACGAAAGGGAAGTCACGGCAGATAACCAGCTTGCACCACAAGCATAAATAACACTCCACACATCTCCAAGAGGCATAGATCCTCATGAGCCCTTCGCGGGGCTCATGAGGATCTATGCCTCTTGGAGATGCCTGGGGTGTTGTCTGTGCTTACGATAGAACCTGTTACTAGTGTTAGTATCCGCTTTGACTTCGCTCTCGTTAGTTGATGGGAGTCGTTCGCTGCAAACGTAACCTCACCAATAATTTAACAAGATCGGACTTCACCAAACTAACGTAATGCACTGTTATGATTTGAAATTATGAAGTGAGCAGTGACAGTAGGCTTTATCAGAAGAACTGATATGGACACTGAGCAGAACTGCCTTAAACTTCACTTTCTAAGTAACAGAAGGCATGCAGGTCTTTTTACATGCCTGTCCTTTAACTCTTTGCCTAATAAGCATAATAAGCATTTTTTTTTCTGAGAGTGTCACTATCATGTACTCTGCTACTAAGTAATTTTGTTACTTAGCTCATTTCTGGATTCGGCACACATGCCAAGTAACCGGTGGTAATGGCACACTTTGTCATTGACTTCAGCCGCCGCCGCCGTGAGATTAATTCCTCTCGAACTTTCGGCGGCGAAATCTGCACAGAAGGTACACTTGCACTAAGTGTGCTATTTTGTAGCGCTGGCAGCGCTACAAAATAGCACACGCAGTTCAAGTGTACCTTCTGTGCAGATTTCGCCGCCGAAAGTTCGAGAGGAATTAATCTCGCGGCGGCGGCGGCTGAAGTCGACATCCGGGCGTTGGCAAAGAGCTACTAACCTTTTAAACATTATAAAAAAAGGTAAGACATAACGTATTCCACACACAGTGACACGCCAGTTGAAGTTAAGAATCGTCACTGATGAATCACGTGTGCAAAAGATCATCGGGCTTGGGCCGGCTGCCGAAGGTCCGCGCAAAGGGCGGCCGACTAAAGCCGGCCCGACTGTTGCGTACCGGGAATGACTGAACTGAATTAGTATGAACTCTTTACGCTCTGCAGTTTGACGTTGAAGAGCAGTAAAATGTAACTGAGAATTGGGGTGGAAAACTGGGATGCACTGACACAAAGTGAAGTTGATGGATTCACTGAATCGTCAAGTATGATGAACCGGCTCAGGTCCGGTTTGGCATCAGTAACTCGTCTAATTACATACGGCGGGAGGCGGACAGGTGGGTTGGGGTGGGGGTGGGTGGCCCTGGACACTGAGTGAATGTGGAGCACCTTGAACGAACACCACACCATGTATGCCGGGCAGTGAAGGGGTTACCCAACTGGTTGTCTCCCTCGATTCGCTACCGCTGATCAGCGGTAGCGAATCGAGGGAGACAACCAGTGTTGGGGGGTTACGCGTTCAAATGAAAATTGATCCCGCCACTGACTTAGGCCGCCATTGTACGTGTGTGAAAGGTGCTAGAGTTTCAGTAAGGATGACGGGTGCAGCGGGGCAGTAGGCCTAAGTTCTGATAAGACGTACGTAGTTTGGCACTTTTACCGCCACACCCGCCGTATATCATCTGTCACTATTGATATAAACAGCGTGTCGTCACCACCTGTACACGTGCTGCATCAACTGTCTACTTCACAGCGGCAAAATGTGTGTTGTGTCAGTGAGTGTGTGTGTGTGTGTGTGTGTGTGTGTGTGTGTGCGCCAGTGTGTGCGTGTGTGTGTGTGTGTCTGTTGCGTGCGCGCGTGTGTGGCGCACACGCGTGTTTATATTTGTGTGTGTGTGTGTCAGTCTGTGTGTGTGTGTGTGAGTGTGTAATAGAGAGAGTACGTGTACGCGTGTGCCGCGTGTGTCCCAGTATGTGTATAGTATGCTTCTCACTCTGTGTGCTACTCGGTGTGTATGTGTATGTATGTGTGTGTGCGTGTGCGTGTGTGTATGTGTGTGTGTGCGTGCGTGCGTGCGTGCGAGCGAGCGAGCGTGCGTGCACGTGCGTGCGTGGCGCACAATAAAAAAGGAAAAAACAACAACTGTCGTTGTTTGTTCGTCTTTCACAAAGGGCTGAAGGCATTTGTCAGGCAAGACCAGCGGAAACTTGAGTCACATTCTAAATGCCCGGCTCTCTTTCTTCGGCTTTCATCCGGCCGACGTTTACAGTCTCCACACTGAGCAACGTGCCCATGAAAATGTCTTGTCGTAACTTTGCAACAAACAAACGGGCCCTTTCTTGTAACCATACACTACTGATTACGACAAATACTTTAACCCTGTGGCTGTCGGTAGCGCTTTTTGTCGAGGTGATTCCTGTTGGAATCACCTCGACAAACTGAAGCGCTACCGACAGTCAAAAGATCAAAATTGTCAAAGACAAATAAACTTTTACCTCGCTAACTGCTCCATCTATCTTGGACACAAATTCGGCAGGAAACTGATAATAATGCAATAAACTGTACAAAAACTTGTACCGAAAAGGTGCCATAAATCTCACGGTATGAATCTATTCTGTATGAAATTATACAATATATTATCACTTAAAACCTTAACTGTAAGCGGCCTTGTAAACGTCACTTTATCTAAGATTGAAAGCCACCTAACCCCAATCTGAACCCTATTTCAAAGGCAAAATAATTACACTCATCCAGCCGACAACTCAAAGTCCATTTATTGTGAGCACAATGGTTGCCTCCCTGGATTCGCTAGGGTGATCAGCGCAGCGAGCCGAGGGCGACAACCTGTGTGCATTCTGATGAAGGCCCTACAACCGCGCTGGACACATGAGAATGCATGGCACCTGCTGACTGCGCGCTTGTCCTTTCCGACTTGCTGTACATCGCCTCTCCTCCAGCAGGAAATCACCAAGTCCACAGAGACTCTACACTATCACACTGGTTGTCTCCCTCCACTGGTTGCCGCTGATTCAGCGGCAGCGAATCGAGGAAGACAACCAGTGTACCACTACATAATTATACATGCGTACAAAACTCTCGGGTTTTCACAAATCAAGGCCGCTGACCGTGAGGTCGACATTTTCCACTGACTCTGCCGCGGAGCCCGCAGCTTTGAAAACTAATTCAAAGTGAACTATTTTAGCAGACAGATCCGCCATGATCCTGAAATGTCTTGGAAAAGGCCTGAGGCCTGTGCAGCAACATCTAAACCTCGGTACTAGAAGACTTCCGGCCGACTGACCTCTGAGGGGTTGAACAAGGTTGGCAACGCTTCCAATGTGTATTCAAAGGAGTTTTGAAACAGTTAACTGTTGACGCACAAGACTTTTTTCAGATAGTTCGAGAGTGGTGTCAGAATTGGTTTTTCTGCCGGCGGCATTGTTATTCTAAGTGTTATTTAGAATTGTTATTCTGCCAGTTCTTCCGTCATTCTGTCGGCACCCTTGAAGTATCATGGTCGATCTGACTGTACTATGTCAGGGTTGAAAGGGCTAATTCCGCAGTCCTAGCGCCCGCGGGCGACAATGAAATGTAAGGGACGGTGGTCACTTATGTGAAACTACGTCATGGTGACGCCCGAACACCAAGGTGACTAGGAACAGGGAACTGGCCTCCAAGCTACTCTGCAAGCTATGTAAAAGACCATCGGGTCGTGCGCAGGCCAAAGGCAACCGACGTCGGCACGATGATCTTTTGCGCGCTGGGCATTCTTTCTGGTCGATCTAACAGTTAACTAGCGCGTCTTGAGCGCCGCACTCAGTGTGGCAGGAGACTGACAGCTTCAAAGTAGTGTCTGGTCAACTTGGCGGAGAGAGAAAGGCTTAGTTTTATCATAACGTCTTTTGCAACCTCACGACAGGGTGCGATTTCAAAGAGGGACGTGTCTGAACGGAATTTGACCTCATCCGGCTTAGAACTCAAGACTCCAGGCGACGGAGTGTCTGTCGGCACTATTGCCTGAGCTACCCAAGTCCCCTGGAAAGACATTGATCTGACACTACCCTCTAACTAATATGGCTGATGCAAGCTTGCATTACATTCAGTTCGGTTCGGTCAAGATAGCCGGGATCTCCCCAGAGTTTATTTCGATCTCGTGCTCTGGTTGCAATACAAAAAAAAAAAAACACAAAAAAACCCCACTTGGTCGTAGTTTTCAGACAGGGCATTTAGAAAAAAAGACTTGAGAAAACACGCGGGTTCAAAGACTAAAAGTGTGCTGGTCTGAAACGTTATAGAAGCCCTGATGTCAACGTCCCCAGCGCGGAAGGCGGTGGAGTGGGGGGGCGGCACCGTGCACAGCGACCAGCCACGAGAATCTCATGGTCTTCCCGACGGAGGGATTTCAGCGTTAGCCTCTCGACTGCAAGGACACTGCCAAGGTCACCCGACTGCAAGAGGCATAGATCCTCATAAGCTCCCCGCAAATGCGGGGGTCATGAGGATCTATGCCTCTTGCTGAAACCTCAATGCACTCATGGTCCTCAGAGTGAACGACCTTTAGTTTTATCTGGCAGTGTGCGGTGGCTCCCGACACTATTTCAGCCGCTGGCGGGGAAGCCCGGGGTGAACCTGAATGTGACGCGGTGTCACACACATTAATTAAAGGAGTCTGTTGGCCTCGGGTTATATAGCATGCATAAGGTTTATGGCGAGCAACACGCAAAAAAACACATTTCACCCGTAGTCAGGCGACCTAAACTTCATCATGTGAGGTAACTAGGAATAACAAAATTAACCTATGAATGGCGTCTGACACCATCCGCGCACGTCACTGAATGTGTTTTCCTCAGTGATCTACTTCTTCCGGCGTACACCTTCTAGTCAATGACGCAGACAGACTCTGTTTGCGTCACTGACGAGAAAGTCACAATACGCCTAAAGAAGAACACTGGTGGGAAAAAAAACTTAAAGCGATCTGCTCCAAAGCGAGCTTTGATTGCTAAAATTCGCTGATATGGAAACGGGTTATCAATGTTGTTTTGTTTGTTACCCTTCTTTTCACAATATATGTGAGCAGATGCACGTGACAGAGGTTTTCTACTGCCCCTAGTTAATAACGGGGATACACTTCCATGTACAAAGGAGCAGAAGAGCAGAAAAGTCTTTCATTTTACGAAAATCAAACTTTATGAGTTAGGCTCGTCCTGCTTTTGGTCGGCATTATTGTACGACATACTAAGAACATTTATACAGGTGACATTGCGAACTATTAACCCTTTAGTGTCTGATTAGCTAGCTTTAAGAATGAGCACCACAAAAATGTCTGTGACCATAACGAGGGCTGCATCGTGGCATTTCATCCTGGCCTTCACTCCCCGGCCGCGGCAGAAATTATTTAATGATGCCCCTCAAGCTATGGCAGACTCATATCAGTGCCGAACTCGTCAATAACACACTGATATGAATAACAAGGCAACGCAAGAGACATAGATCCCCATAAGCCCCCGCGTGCGGGGGCTCATGAGGTTCTATGCCTCTTGCATGTGTGTTGGTCGTTGTTCAGACAGGAACGGGGTTAACAACGGCCGCACGGCATCGGGAAAACCACGGCCGCAGGGACCTGTCAAATGTTAATGTATGTACAATGTATAATACTAGTAATTAGAAATAAGGGCTGCCGTATTCATTGTGTTGGTGGTGACGTCAATGTCATGTGAGCAGATGACATTCAGTCATTCAAGGTGAAACAATGAAAAGTGTCATTCACTAAGATTCATGACCCTGCTCTGATTTCATCCTCCCCAGGTTCCTCCAAGCTGTTTGTCCACCAAATGACTACAAAAACGAAATCCCAGACCAAAAAGGCGACTGTCGAGTGTGAAATGACAACAAAAAAAATCCCAACAAAGAAAAAACACGCGTAGAAAGGACACTTTGTGTCCTTCTACGCGTGTTTCTTTTTTTCTTGGGATTTTCTTTACAGAAACCAAGCAAACCTTGCTGGAATACTGATCAGAAATCCCGGGAGCTGGTAGACACTCGGCGCTCAACAAAATTTCACCCGCCCCACTGTCCTTGTACGTCGAAGGGCATAAGCTAATGGACTGGATAATCTCACACTGGCTGTCTCCCTCGATTTGCACCGCTGATGAGTGATAGTCAATGAAGAATGGAGGGAAAAACCGGTGTTCTTAGGCTGAAGTACAAAGGCTTGCGGTTTGCACTTAGAGAAACATAGACGTGGTATATCCCATACACCACCGCCAAGAACACGTAACATCACCGAACTGCAAGAGGTATTGATCCTCTCATAAGGATCTATGCCTCTTGATGAAACCACTTTGTATAAATGCTGCTTGGACGGCGTTGAATTAACAATGATTTTAATAAGTCCAATCTGCGTCCACCGGAAGTGAAGGAGTCTTTTTTTTTTTTCTCTTTCTCTAAATACAAACTTTGATAACAGACGCAGCGTAATTTAAACGTAGGCTAACCAATCAGGAAAACTGCTGACTGTGGAATGCTTGTGCAGTAAGGGTCACACAAATTCTTCCTGATGAGTGCAATTAGGAAATATGCTGACACTGGGGCTAATCCACCGCCATATTTCACAAAAACCATGACAATTGTGTCGAGCCAACCGCCTTCCATATGTATCAGTCCTAGATTCTCATGAGCCAGTGGACAGATGCAAAATAGTAACTGTGTCTCTTGCATATAGCGATCGGTCATTTTTTCTTTGACGCACTGCTCCTAAGGGGGTGAATAGAGGATGGTATCTGGAGTTAATGCTGAGACTGACAGAACCTATAAACGGCAACTGTTCCACACTTTTTCATGTCTGTGTGACAGCTAGGAGGATATAAATAAATCATAAAATGCGCATTAGACTGTTGCGTGTACAATCGCTTAAAGGTCAGCAAACAAACGCGGAAATTTGTTTTCAGCGTGCCATACATGTCCGCAGTGACTGAGGTGCCATAGGCGAGGGGGGGGGGGGGGGGGGGGGGGTTATCTGCCGGAAACATATATGACCGATATAAAACGGCAAAATGACTCTCACGCCAGGTCAACCCAGGGTCACTTTGGCATAATTTCCAATGCGCAAAAAGGCTATCGGGTCGCAAAAGGCTATCGGGTCGATGTCTGCCCGATTGCCTTTTGCGCATCGGGTTGCTGAATCAGAGTTAGACTGCCAGCAGGTGGTCTTTATGACCGATGCCCTGTCAGTGCTGGAAGCCCCGAAGAACGACCGAACTGACTCCCCGAGCTCTGCCTTCTTTGAAGCGTGCAGCACCAGGCGCACTGTCCTACATAACAGTGGGTCAAATCACACTAAAGGATAAATCACACTGCAGGATTACCGGCAAAGCCCGCTGCCGACCAGCTCAGAGCCCCCCCCCCCCCCCCCCCCCCCCCCTCCAGTCTGACAACAGTCAGCTACAAGGAGCAGTCAACTCTAATAACGGCTATAAACTCCATTTGACAAAAGAGAGATGACTATCATATCTTCGCAAGACCCCACCAGGTGATCCTGTTTCGGCTCAGGACTGAGCACAACAGGCTTAACAAACATATGCACCACAAATTGAAGCCGCTAAAACCATCTCCCCTATGTCAAGCAGATCAGACTGGACAGACAGCCGGCTATTCCGCCAGATGAGAGAGATACTGTGGCACAAACCCAACTGCCCTCGACACACGCCGGTTTAGTTGGCCCATCAGTAGCGAGAACTGGAAAGGACGGCATTATTCATCTCATTTAGTCATCCGGTCTCATATTTTGATCTGGCGAAGGACAACAAAGCCGGAATTGGAAAGACAAAGTGACCCCAGGCCATCATGTCGTCCCGCGCCAATGTGACCCAAGCTCGACCTGGCGTAGACTTACTCTGGCGCCTTCAGTACTGAATTGGAGAATTCACGGTACAGTCACTCAGCAAGCCCTTCAGCCTTCTCATACATCCTCATAACTGACATCGTCATACAAAGTACACAGTCACTCAGCCAGCCCTGCAGCCTTCTCCTACCATACATTTAGTTAAGACCTAGCAGTTGCCACCGCAACTGAGACATCCGCGTCAGACGGCTACTAGCAGTAGCCACCGCAAAACATACGTGTCCGATGTTATGACCATAACTTGCAGGTACCGGCCCCATTTATAACAAAACAAACTTTGTACATAAACTTGGGGATTTTCAATGATAAATTACACCGCAATCAATCATTGTGTCAGTAATAGGGCCGGGGGGGGGGGGGGGGGAGTCCGCACTGATTTCATTCCAAATTGCATTTTTCATTAATGCCAACACAAGGACGCAATTTATCACAGTTCCGACCGTTGCCATTTATAACTTTGGAGTCTTGTTTTTCCCGTTGGACTCAGTGTTTCTGATTACATAGACTCGCCAAGACTGACAAACAATGACGTTCAGGCAGTTACAAGATAGGCCCAACCCTCGTGACCTCTACCCTTTGAGAAGCCCAGATGTCAGTTCACGGGACTGACTCCTCCAGCAAGATACATGCATTCGAGATGTGTTGCCGGCATCTGCGTCTTTATGCCGCATAGTTCCGATTCGGCGGCGCGTCTCGAATGAGTTCACCCATTTAACCCCACGGCTGCACTGATTTCTCAAATTCTGGAGGTTCACCTAACGACTATGTACCAGTTACAAGACATGGGTCGACCATGATAATTCAAGGGTAGTGCCATGCCAGATTAGCTTGGCGCAGCTTTTCTGACCTATATTTTACTTACTTACTTACTTACTTATGCCTGTCACCCCTACCCGGGTATAGGCCGTCGACGAGAGACCTCCAGCAACTCCTGTCCTGTGCTTTTCCTTCGATTCTACTCCAGGTGGTTCCCAGTCTCTTGATGTCTGCTTGGAGGTCTCGACGCCAGGAGTTTCTCGGCCTACCTCTTTTCCTCTTTCCCTGGGGGTTCCATGACAATGCCTGCCTAGTGATACTGGAAGCTGGCTTTCTCAGACTGTGACCGATCCATCCCCATCTTCTTCGCCCAATTTCATTCTCTGCTGTTATCTGCTCTGTTCTCTCCCAGAGTCTGACGTTGCTGATCTTCTCTGGCCAGTGGATTTTCAAAATTCTTCTAAGGCAACTGTTCATGAAAGTCTGTACTCTGTTGACTGTGGTTTTTGTCAATCTCCATGTCTCTGCTCCATATAGGAGAACTGCTTTTACATTGGAGTTGAAAATCCGGACTTTGGTGTGTTGTGACAGCTCTCTGGAACTCCACACTTTTTTCAACTGGAGAAAGGCTGCTCTGGCTTTACCGATTCGTGCTCTGACATCTGCATCAGTGCCGCCTTTTTTGTCTATGATGCTCCCGAGATAGGTGAAGGACTCCACCTCCTCCAACGGGGTGCCAGCAAGCAAGACTGGTTCTTCCCTGGTTGCGTTCAGCCTCATTGTCTTTGTTTTCTGTTTGTGAATGGTGAGGCCCACTTGGGACGAGATGTCAGCAAGCCTCATGGTCTTGTCCTGCATTTGTTGGTGAGTGTGGGACAGTAATGCCAAGTCGTCTGCAAAATCGAGGTCGTCAAGCTGTGTCAACAGTGTCCACTGTATTCCACTTCGTCTGTGCTCTGTGGTCATCTTCATGACCCAGTCTATGGCCAGTAGGAAGAGGAACGGAGACAGCAGACACCCCTGCCTGACACCAGTTCTGACCTGGAGCTCTCTGGTGAACTGCCCTTCGTGGATCACGCGACATGTCATGCCATCATAGCTGCTCTTGATCAGGCGGACGAGCTTTGTGGGTACACCGTAGTGTCGTAGGAGTTTCCACAGAGTCTCTCGGTCCACGCTGTCAAATGCTTTCTCATAATCCACAAAGTTGACGTACAGCGGGGAGCTCCACTCCAGAGACTGTTCCACGATGATGCGGAGAGTGGCGATCTGGTCTGTACATGATCGGTTCTTCCTGAATCCTGCTTGCTGGTCTCTCAGCTGGGGGTCAACGGAGCTCTTTATTCTCTCTAGGATGATCCTGTTGAAGACCTTTCCTGGTACTGACAGCAAGGTGATTCCTCTGTAGTTGGAACACTTGCTGAGGTCGCCTTTCTTGGGAAGCTTGATTAGGTACCCCTCCTTCCAGTCAGCTGGCATCACCTCCTCTTCCCAGATCTTTCCAAACAGTGGGTACAGCATCTCTACTGTTGTCTCTAGGTCTGCTTTCAGAGACTCCGCTGGGATGCCATCTGGCCCTGCTGCTTTGCCATTCTTCAAAAATGCCACTGCTTTTCTGATCTCTTCCCGGCTGGGTCTGTCACAGCTGATGGGTAGGTCGGTCTCTGCCGGCTGGATGTCGGGGGGGGGGGGGGGGGGGGGGGGGTCGGGTGGGCTAGGTCTGTTCAGTAACTCTTCAAAATACTCGGCCCATCTGTCGAGTTGGTCTGCTCTGTCTGCAATAGGCTTGCCTTCTTTGTCTTTTACTGGTCTTTCTGTATGGCCATACTTACCCAACAATCTTCTGGTAATGTCGTAGAGCTGTTTCATGTTGCCGCTGCCTGCTGCCTTTTCTGCCTCTGCTGCCAGGCTGTCTGTGTAGGCCCTCTTGTCTGCCCTGATACTCCTCTTCACCTCGCGGTTGGCTTCCGAGTATTCCCCCTGTGCCCTTACTTTGGCTGCTCTCGTGCGACTGTTGTTGACCGCTGCTTTCTTCTGCTTCCTCGCTTCTATCTTCTTCAAGGTCTGTGCTGACAACCAGTCCTTGTGGTGGCGTTTCCTGAACCCTACAGTGTCTTTGCAGGTTGAGTTCAGCGCCTCTCTAACTGCCTTCCACTGCTGCTCTGTGGTGACCGCCTCCTCTTCATTTACTAGCTCCTGTAGCGCTTGAAACCGGTTGGACAGCACCAGTTTGAACTCTTCTCTAACTCCATTTTCTCTCAGGAGGCCTACATTATAGCGCTGTCTTCTTGTTGTCTCTGTGCGGCTTTTCTTTAGCTTGAGCTTCATTCTTAAGGTAAGCAGATGGTGGTCTGAGGCGACATCTGCTCCCCTCCTCACTCGAACATCTTGAAGGGATCTTCTAAATTTCTTGCTAATGCAGATATGGTCTATTTGGTTCTCTGTCGTATGGTCAGGTGAGACCCAAGTTGCTTTGTGTATTCTTCTGTGTGGGAAGATGCTGCCTCCAATGACAAGTCGGTTTAGAGCACAAAAGTCTACAAACCTCTCCCCGTTCTCACTCATCTCCGAGCCTAGTCCCTGTCTCCCCATCACCTCTTCGTATCCGGTGTTGTCCTCCCCTATTTTGGCATTAAAATCGCCCATGACGATGGTGATGTCTCGCTCCGCACATTTGTCCACGGCACTCTGGAGTCGGTCGTAGAACTCTTGTTTTTCTTCCTCGTCACTGTCATTGGTGGGCGCATAACACTGGATGACGTTCAGCTTGAGCTTTTTCTTGGTTCTAAAGGCTGCTGTTATAATTCTTGGCCCAAGAGGTTCCCAGCCCATCAGCGCTCTCTGTGCCACTGGTGACAGCATGAGTGCTACTCCTTCTGCATGGGGGGCATTCTCCTCTTCATGACCTGAATACAGAATCATCTCCCCACTTAACAGCCTTTTCTGGCCAGACTGCATCCATCTGGCTTCACTGATACCTAGCAGGGAAAGGTTGTACTTTTGCATTTCTGCTGCTATCTGGGCGGCCTTGCCGCTCTGGTACATGGTCTTGACGTTCCATGTGCCCATGGTTGTGTCCCTGGATAGAGAGAGGCGGCTCGGTCCTGTGGCTTCCGAAGACTTCCGGCTTTCACCACAGGACGTCATAAGTCTTCTAGTAGAAGAACCTTCCTCCTCCAGGAAAGGAATTACTGTTAGTCTTTTCGTCGGCGTTTTTGTAGCTATTTCCTTTTTTGCAGGGTGGGGAAGCTACCCCCACGCCCAACCCCCTTACTAGGAGGACCAGGGGTTTTCTGTCGGGGTCACCTTCCCTTAGACCATGTTGGTTCACGGCACCTTATTTCATTCGGTGCACCCCTCTCACGAGGGAGTCTATCCACCACCCAGGGGACGCGCCTCAACGCCATATCTATATTTTACAATCTGGCAATAATATTTCGCGTTTCACGAAATAACCAAAGCGTTTTCACGGATCCCGAAAATCTTATTTTGGCGTTTACGTTTCACGAGACTCGAAAAATGCCAATCACGCATCACGCTTTTACGACATACTCCTTCCACCCCCCCCCCCCCCCACCCCCAGTTAATATGCGAGTGCCTTTATAGTATGGAAAGCGCTTGCAGAGAAACAATTATAGATAGCTCGATTTTAAGACAATTTAAGTCCACAGTTGACGCAATGTTATTCAGTTGTGCCGGCAACAGTTTTTTGGCCGTTAGGGAGAACGTCAGTATCGATGTGACTCCGACATTTGGCTTTAAAAATACATGTATGTACTTTGCGTTGTTTACCTGATCTAAATATTGGTCTGTATTGCGCCTAAATTGATCAGCGTTCAAAGTCGTACTCCATAGGCCTGTCCTTGCCCCCCCACCCCCTCCCCCCCCCCCCCCATAACCCGCCCGTTAGTGCCGTCCATTATGCGTCGAAAACAAAACTAAAACAAGTGTTAGTCGTCGCTTATGTGAACTGAACACCAAAAGTTAGTCTAAAAAGAACAAAGAGAAGGGACGCTAACTAACCTATACTCGTGTTATTGTAGCACTATCATATGTTACCGCTAGACAAATGCAGTCCTATAACATATATAGCAGGTGCTGGACGCACACAAAAAAGCGTTGTGTGCGGTTTTTTCCGGTGAACCGCCAATCGACAACAAGTGTACATTACCATAACACAGGTTTCCTTTTAAACGCCAACTGCACCATGTCGCCACTCATGCTGTGACATTTTTCTTCACCCCTTCCCTGCCGGAACACATCGTGCAACAGCCAAATGCAAGAAGCACAGATCCTCATGAGCCCATGCAGTTGTGGGGGCTCATAAGGATCTATGCCTCTTGATGGCCAAACCTTGCATCCATGTTCCTTGGACGGATGAGGTTCTATGACGTTGAATTTACAAAGATTTCAAAATAAAATCCGTGTTCGGTGGCAAGGAGGGGTTAAGTTTTTTTTGCCTTTTCTTACCCTTGACCTTCTGCAAAGGAAAATAAAATATGACAAATGTTTAACCCCTTCACTGCCAAGAAAAAATCAACATCAACCAATTTTAAGGAGTACAGATCTCCATGAGCCACAGCAGTTACAGGGGGCTCATGAAGATCTAGCTTCTTGATGAAAGCTGAAACCACTGTGTGTATTTATGTTCATTTGACGTTGAATTAAAACTGATTTCAAAAACACTGGCAGTGAAGGGGTTAACAATTACTTACGCCATCACTAGTGACCACACATTTATACACTAAACCTAAAAAAGCACTACACAGGAGCTTCATGGTTTATCTCTCCATCTACCGTGACTTGTACATCAGTAGAGCCAAGCCGGGGACTCTACTTGGCCGTGGGAGCAATATGACAAAGAGGACCCGCCTGTCACCTGCTCAATCTGTTATGCAGACCGTCTGTCATAATTAAAAAAAAAACAATGGCCGCACAACCTGCAGGTGACAGTGTAGACTGGTTTTTTCCACCTTCTGCATCACCACTTCTAACGAGCCAATGCTGTTTTACTGCACCTCAACCACCAACTGATGCGCATCATTATAACTATCTAACATAATAACTAACTATATATATATATATATATATATATATATATATATATATATATATATATATATATATATATATATATATATATATATATATATATATATATATATATGCCCATTAACCCTTTCCATACTGAACACAATTGCAGAAAATAAACTGTACTATGATAGTTCAAGGGTAGTGCCAGAACAGCTTGGCACCCACAGGCGCCAAACTATTCTGGCACCACCCTTGAACTAAAATAGATCATCTGCAAAGTAGCCTTCATAGGACAATAAACAAATTTGAAAAATGTCATCCTCAGGATGTAATGGGTTAATCATTGTTTTAACTTTACACGTTGGTGTGATGCAAAATGTATTGCCATTGGATTGAGTACTGGTACTTGTAGGGAGGGCATTGTACTGGTACTTGTGTGACTGAGCTGAGGGAATGTGATGATGTGCAGGTGGTGTGGGTTGTGTTTGACAAAGGAAGCTAACTCCTGTCCATGGTTCTGGTTCTTTTATTTCATAACCAACAAAAAGCGATACAGGGCACTCAACCCGCAGTCCAGTTTCCAGAAACACAATCAAATACTCGACGTGAAGCCGGCACGCTACTAGCTACACGCACTGATAATGGTACGCAAATAGTCGTCTGCTAAGTGCGCCGGATGCTCGGCTTTAAATAAGCATAGCGCGGGCTTCGGAGAGAGCAACTCCCTCACGTAGGCGAAACGGCTCTGCTTGACAAAGAAACTAGCAAAAACTGTGCTAGTTGGTACCTGAATAAACTTTAATAACTAGCGAACTATACATTCAATACTAATAAATCTTAGCATTTCCGAAAGGAAATTTAAAGGGCTTTTCAATGAACTAAATTAGGAAAAGCAGGAACTGTGCTGAATCTAATGACTATCGAAACAGCTTTCTACGTTTAATAGAACGGAAGCTATGAGGCTTCAAAAATAAACTGAAAACACAAGTTACAAAACCATTACTAAAACAGAAGACTCGCCGCGACACGCAAGTGGTGCCATCACGGCTAGCGGCTGAACGGGGGAACCTCAGATGTGGAATAAAAAAATAACTACATGGGGACAGAGGCTTATGGCGCTCTGCTACACTTGTAGGGGGGCATAGTACTGGTACTTGTAGGGGGGCATAGTACTGGTACTTGTAGGGGGGCATAGTACTGGTACTTGTAGGGGGGGGCATAGTACTGGTACATGACTAGTCCTAGTAGTACATGCTTGCACACGATGTCTATTTTCAAATGCTTCTAACGATTTTTTTAGACTTCCACAGCAAAAGGTGTTGTACAGAATAACTTTGCTTATGACAAGGCTTATGACAAAAGTCAAATATATAATAAGAACACATTTTCAGAGGTCCCAACCACAGTTTTTCTAGATGTAGATCACTCGTTTATAACAGTTCCTGGTATGCAAATTTGTTATTTATTCAAAGTTGGTTAGAAAAGAAGTACCCAACGGAGAAAGAAACACGCTTAGAAAAGACGGGTACAACACAATTTATTAATATTTCGGGTAAATACCCTTTGTCAAAATAGACAAACAAACAAACAGAGAGATTAGCCGCTACTTATCTTCATTGGCAGAAAGAATGTGGCAACTGAAGGAAGGTGACGTAAAAGAAAGAAAAGGAAGAACAAAAGTGCGGAAAAAGTAAAAATGACGTCAACGAAAAATCGTAAGAGAGAAACTCGGAAAGAACCTGAACACGAGAGACAAGAGTGTGTGCAAGCACGTGCAGGAGCGAGCGAAAGAAAAGGCGTGTAGATGAGGCCAGAGAAAGAGAGAGAGAGAGAGAGACGGAGAGAGAGAAAGAGAAGGAAAACGAACGGGGAGTACCCTTGGGCACGAAGTAGGCGGAGTGTCTAATACACAAAGCCTGCTAAACACCAACCCGAAGGCAAACTTTATATCACCTTCAAGTTGAGGACTACCTCGGGGAAAAACGGGAGGACCCCGGGAAAAAAAACCCCAGCATTTAGCACGGTACACAACAAGTAATAAGTCATGAAAACAAAGCAAATAATCAAATTCAGTAAGAGAATATTGGTATAAGTGGAGATTAGGTAGTTGTGAAACCGTCTTCAAGGGTAACTCAAAAAATAGGGGGGAGAGAGAGAGAGAGAGAGAGAGAGAGAGAGAGAGAGAGAGAGAGAGAGAGAGAGAGAGAGAGAGAGAGGGAGAGAGGGAGAGAGAGAGAGAGAGAGAGAGAGAAGGGGGCGGGGGCGGGGGGAAAGGAGGAAGGAGGAAGGGGAATAAGAGAAAAGGAAAAAGCGTAAAGCGAAAAAGAGGGCTAGAGAGAAGTTGTAAAGGGGTTAGGGGGGGGGGGGGGGGGAGAAAGAGGGAGAGAGGTAGAAGGAAAGAGGAAAAAAAAAAAAAAAAAAAAAAAAAATGCCAGAGCCACCAACCCCACCCAACAGGCACCCACCAGCACACAGAAAAACACACAGGCACGCAACAAGACGACCACGTACATCCCCAAGGGATGCACACGATCGCCCCGCCCCAAAACCGCGTATCAACCCGTGAGCCGGAGACCCGGCGCCCGACAGGGAAGGGCAAGGGATCCAACTAAACGTTCGGCCTGCGCTGAGAAAGTCCCTAAGGGAAATGTACATATCAACCAGCGCCAACCTCCCCTAACTGGTTAGTGAGTAGTAAAACAGTGAGGTAAAGTAGCAGACACAAGCAAGGTAAAAAATGTTAATCTTTCATATTCATCCCAAGTGGCGCCACAGTGCCCAGTTTATTAATCAGAAATTTTTCACGGTCTTTCCTGGCCCAGACATTACTGGCTTGCATAAGCCAAAGGCCTTTAACCCGAATGTCCGAGACGGAGTGGTCGGCCTGATTGAAATGTCGTCCGACCGGTCTGTTGTATTGGTACTTGACAGACTGAAGATGTTCTTTGAAACGGTCGTTGATGGTTCTTTCCGTCTCTCCAACATAGAGTTGGCCGCATTTCACATTTAAAGTTGGTTAGTGTTTAAGCTATGAACTGTTGTAGAAACTCTAAAACACTATGTTGTATATATGACACATCGCAACTGATGAAAGGGATTACCACAAGATGAGAAAAGATAAAAATGCAGGCATTCAGTGAGTCAGACACACAGACCATAAAACTGTCCATCACATGTGCCACACTTCACGGTCTCTTCACTCCCTGAGGCCACTCAGGACAGATGTTCCTATACCTTGCAGCACATGCAGACCACCGCAGAGGTGCATGATAGATCGTACACCCTGCATAAACCACTACGCAAAGAGTTCCGCATGCAGCCATGAAGTCAAAGAAAAGTAATGAAGTACAAGTATGTAACAGCAGACAAAACTCCAGGTAAGGGAGATAATTCAATATGGCAAATGCTTGTGTTGTGATAAAGTGTTATCTCTTGCCAGCCCAACATCAAGGTACAGTAATAGGGGGTGTGTTCAGCAAGTTAGAACTTGTATTAATTAGTGAGAGAAACTTCACACCCACAGACTGTCCAACGTGATTGTTCTGACTGCACTAGTCACTATCAACTGAATGAATTTCAGTCCCTGACCCACACCCACAAATATCAGATTAGCAGTTACCTTTTTGTTATTGTTAGCCCCTTCACTGTGTTTGTGAAATCTTTGCAAGAGACATGGACACAAAGTTGTTTCTGCAAGAGGCATAGATCCTCATGAGCCCCCACAACCCCACAACTGCGGGGGCTCATGCGGATCTATACCTCCTGCAGTTGGGTGGTGTTCAATTTTTATGGACCGGATTACACCAATAGTTAACAATACCTGTTAATTACGCTGCATACAAACAGCCTCTACAGTCTTTACCAACTGTGTGCACATTAAAATTGTCCAACAGAATATCCCATGACACACTGAGCCCTACAGTTAAAATTCTAAATTCAGGAGATGTTCTTTGAGGACTGCCTGCCAGTTTAAAGGATATAAAACGACCATGACACAGTTCATATTCATGGGTAGTGCTGACCCTCAGGCTGTCAATACTACTTTTTGTCATGGTGATTCCTGCAGGAATCACCACGGGAAAAAAGCGCAACCGACAGCCAAAATAGCTTGGCGTCATCAATATGCGCCAAGCTATTCTGGCACCATGCTTGAACATTTCCTGGCTGATCCATAGCCTGTTATAGTTTATCAAAACTACATGGTTCAATTTAACCCATTACATCCTGAGGCTGATTTTTTTTTAAATAATTTGCTTATTGTTCTATGAAGGCTACATTACTGATTAAATTAACCATTTTAGTTCAAAGGTGGTGCCAGAATAGCTTGGCGCCTCAGGTGTCAAGCTATCCTGACACAACCTTTGAACTATCAAGGTGGAATGGAAACAGAAATATATCACATGCACCAAAGTTAATAGCAGGGTGGAGGTTTGCACATAAAGTAGTGCTTAGTAGCAGCAGGCTTTCAAAGGTCCAGCTTCCATCCCTACAGAGCCTTGAGCATCTTTAAAATAGATGGATATGTGCGCCTCGGAGACACCATACCATACTATACCATATCAAATGTATTACAAGCAATAGTGTATCAGGATGAAAAAGCTTACTATTAGTATTACAACACATGCTAAACACTACAAATAATATTCAGCAGATAGCACAACTCAACTGTGACTGACGAACTGAATCCATTTAGATGCATATTTCATTTCTGAAATCTGTGTTCCTTCAGTGACCAAAAGCAACATCTGTCCATGAAACCAGGATATGCATTAGTCTCAGCAAGAGACATAGACCCTCATGAGGCCCTGTTGTTCAAGGGGCTCATGAAGGTCTATGTCTCTTGCAGTTGTCAAAATCATCACGACAAAAAAAATTGCTACCGACAACCAAAGGGTTCACACTTGTCTACACTTTTAAACTGTCAACCTACAGCACAACAAAGCCAAAAAATAAACAATGAAGGAACTGTCAGTTGTGTCAAACTTTACAGAAAAGGAACACACAAACTCACCACATATTTCTTCTGTTTGTCCTTAGTCTCAAAGGCTTGAATGGATGCACTTGTGGCAGTCTCAGACCCCGCCCCGTTATCTCCACTCATTGTCTGGCTGTTCAATCTCCTGCTGTCCACGAGAAACATTTGTTACGCAAATCTGCGAGTGTTAGACTTACTGTAAGTGTAACATCTGATGTCTTCTCAGTATATCCTGGTACCTAGTCGGACAGCATTGTTTGTGATCGTGTCATTGTAGTGTTGAATTTACATACATGAAAAAAAAAAACTTTAGCAGTAAGCAGGTCCTTGGACCATGTAAGCCTTAGCTGGCCCAAGCAGGATTGTGTGCAGGTCAGTTAAGGCTGAAATCAGCCTGCGAACCTTTTGCTCACCAGGAAACTGCGTGGGAACCAGACACCTGTGTACATTATATTAGATCAGGGTTTCTGTTTTCACAACAGGTTAAACGGTCTGTAGACCCCCAGGTATAAATTTTAGAGGGTACACAGACCCTCATCTGAGCATAACAGAGGGTCCACAAATTTATTTAAGAAAACCTGCATCATCTGTATGTTCGTTTGTTTTTAAATAAATTAACTCATTTCGCTCTCTCCTCTTTAAATTTGTTGTGACACTAGTGTGTGTGTCTGATGATACTGATTTTTTAACTGTTGAGCTATCGTGCAAAAGCCTGTCTCCCTCTCACAGAAAAACACATATATGTATTTATCTGTATGATCATTTGATAATGTATTGTAACAGAGAATACAGCCTTTTCTGCTGAACGCAGATTGACAACCAAAGTCTGACTTGTCTAAACTCTCTCTCTCTCTCTCTCTCTCGACGATCAGCTCACTTGGCACGCTCATGTCAATATATGTCGGACCGTGTCCAGAATTTATTCCTCCTCTCTACACTTACACATTTTACAGACACGCCTACAAGAAAAATTTTCTATAATGCTCACATCCAATCACATATAGATTATGCATCTACAGTTTGGGATGGGTGTAGCGATGCATGCTTAAAAAGGCTTAATGCTCTCCACCGGCAGGCAGCTAAGTTAATCCTCTCTAATAGCAAAGACAGCACTGACGACCGACTCAAAGCATTTTGAGTTTGCCTCCATGCACATTGCGCATGTCATCCGTATGCCGTCAGTCGTGCTTTAGCCATGGAAATACATGCAGCCATGAACTCTGAAATCTGCGAGTCGCAGCGGCGGTGCCACACACGGCCCAGGGGTATCATTTCTGGTACTGTCGCTTGTCCATGGAGACCGTGCAGTGTCGAAGTGCAACTTTCTTCTAAGCGATTATCACGATCAGACGGTGCCGCGGGATTGAAGAATCCGAAGCATTCCAGCTTCCTTTGCTTTTTCTCCGCCATGTACATCTTCGTTCAAGATTGAAAGTGAAAATGCACGATGCGGTATCCCATAATAGTATGAATGGTGACGTCACAGCAAGTAACGCGTTCAACATGTAGCACGCACTTTGTAAAAACATGCTGACACCAAACGCAAACTAACAGTTTGCCCGTATAGATAGTATTACATTCGCACGGACCCCGGAGTCGTGGTGATTCTGAACGCAGCCACGACCAAGCGAGTGGCTTAAAAAACCGAACCAAAAAATAAAACACTAAAAATAAAATGACTGTCGCCTACCTCCGTTAGGTTACGCATGGTGGCGCAAGGATGATGCGTCTCTGACGCAGATGCACTCAATTTTAGTGCGTCTTACTACTCTTTAGTTCCTTTTCAGTACGTGATTTTGAGTTTTAACGAATCATAGATGCACTAAAACGGAAGGAGTAAACTGCAGCACGTAATACTGAGCGAGACTGAGCTGTATATAACCTGATGTTATAATCTTCACTATTTTTTTGGTCCCTGAATGAATGAGACTGAGAGACAGCTGCACATGAATGTGCAACATACAAATTGTAATGCATTTTTCCATGCTCAATGTTTTCAATAGGTACTTATATAATGAAAATGTGTAACTGTGTTGATAATGATATACATCCAACAAAACATGGACCAATATATGGCTGTACACAATGTACATTCTCAAAACAAAGGGAGTTTTAACCATTACATCCTGAGGCTGATTTTTCAAAATTTGCTTATTGTCCTATGAAGGCTAGATTACAGATTAGGAGATAGATCAACCATTTTAGTTCAAGGGTGGTGCCAGAATAGCTTGGCGCCTCAGGATGAGGCGTCAAGCTGGCGCCTCAACATGAGGTGCCAAGCTATTCTGGCACCACCCTTGAACTATCATACTCAAATTGATTTCAAGTAGTGGTGTATCAGGACGAAAATGGGCAATACACCCACTGACAATTTTAGAGGTTTTACAGTCTCTTTGAAAATTGTAAATGGGTTTCATACACCCTAAACACTTTTTGGACAGAGGGTTCCATGGTGACTGGTCATATATCCATCTTTTTGCTATGATTACATTATTCAGGCACAAAAAAAATTATTTGTTTATTACCTTGGATATATATATATCCAAGGTAATCCAATATATATATATATATATATATATATATATATATATATATATATATATATATATATATATATTCACCACTACTGGCAACAGCTTGAAAGCAACCAGCAGTTACAGTGAAACCCTCTGACGGAAATTATTTACCTGATCAGATCCTAAGCAGTAATTTCGTTAAACTTTCATACCCCTTGCACCGAGTTGCATTCATACCCTTTTTGCAGATTTGTATTACGTGACTGATTGTTTTTATAAGTTATATATGCTATAATCACAATGATAACTCCAACATGTGATATAACCCCATATTTGCATGTGAAGTGCAACCCTGCCCGAATATTAATTAATAAACACTGCAAGAAGTGATTATGTTTAGTCAAATTTCAGATAATTAAACAAATTACGCATAGAGGTTAATTTTCTTGCTGTAGCAAGAAGACGTTGCATTCTGTAAAGAAAAAGCTGATATAGCATTCCCATCTGTCGCTCTAGTTCTGTACAACAGTGGGTGGTTACATTATCAGTGCACAAAAAGGCTGGGTGGATTGTCGTCCAACGGAGCTAGAGATAAAACAAGACCTATCAAAATGAACTGAGACAACAAACTGCACATAACGACAGACAAAACATGTATTAAAGCCGAAAAGATATTACCTTTTACACTTCAAAGAGTCAATATAAATAACAATAGGTTCGGGTGGTAATTCTCTACCGGGTCATCAAGTTAGAACTTCCCATCTCGGGACGGAACACGCCTACCGACCTGGTTTAGTTTCTGTTATCAGTCAGGTGCTGTCGTCCAAATTACGATTTTAGGAGTTACAGTGCACACTAGGACAAGCCTGCAAGAGCATACATGTATAATCTTGATATAGAATGTTTTTATTTTTCACGTTTGAAACATTCCCTTTGAACATTCCGCCAACATAGAAAATGGGTCATTTCCGCCTTCTCAAAGGTATAGTCCCTAAACAGTTCTGGGATGACTACTAAATTGTTTGATTCTAGAAAAAATCATTTCCGGTACACGTCCCAGCATTCTTTGCGAAATAGTTTTCTTCTGCTCGCGGTTACTAACCAAGCACCATCCAGCCATCCGTCTTAATTTGACGTAAGTGCACAGTTGATTAAATTATTTCCACTCATCTGATGAGCAATCAATGCCTGGATACAGAAACCACATAGGTGTAAAAAGAGGGCTGAGTTCGATCATAAAGATTATTGTTTTTGTGTTGGTTTGCGGTTAGAGTTTTTCAGGTTGTGAACGGCGAAAGATTTCGTTTTCCAAAGGTCTGAATTGTTCCTCCGTTTCGAGGATTTCCTCGGTAATCTCGCCGATTCTTTCTCAAACCCCTGTTTACACCTTTTAATTTCCTCTTCTTTTTTTTTCAAAGTCAATTCAGACCTTTGGTTTTCACAATTTCAGTGATTGATCATATTTATCCTAATATTGAATCGTTAATGTCAAACGTACTGCTTAAAATGTGCTTGTTTGATGCACGTTTTAGATTTTTTTTTTTTATTATTTTTTTTTTTTTTACATTACTTCATCATTGGTGTACATTTTTTGTGTCTTTTACAGAAAATGGATGGAGACAAAGGGCAGAGGAATATCATACTGTTCAGTGCGTCCAAACGCGAACTTTTCACACTTAACAGTGGCTTCAAATCCCTCAACAGACGTCTTAGGTCGACATGGAAACTGATTGGGTATGTTCAAATAAATGCTATTCATGTGTACGCAGGTACCTCCCAATATATTACCCCTCAAGAAAGTAGTCTCCCCAGACCTCAGTTCTTGGTGTGAGACCTGAATTCTTGGTAGAGAAAATATGACTGCTGAATGCTTGGGTACTGATTCCAGTTTAGCAAGAATTGGATGTAAACACGAAAATATGAGTGGATACTTTTAGAGGAGAGCATAGGTTTGTGTGGGGGAGGCAAGTGTTCTCTTTGTTAATTTGTCCGAGTTGTATTCTCATAGTTTTGCCTTTTCTGTCAGACTCGCTACCATAGTAGTAGTATAGTGTTTTTCATTATTATTTTTGGATATGTCAGTATGATGATTGTATACATGTGTGAATCTTTCCAGAAACAAGGAAGAAATTTCAGCAGAACGATTGTCTCAGGCAAGAGTGTTTGTCATCGCAGGATCCAGGGAAAAGTTCACTGCTGCAGAGGTGAGCATCTCTAGACATGCAGCCCCAACAAACTACATGAAGATATTGACTGACCATGATGGTTCAAGGGTGGAGCCAGAATCTGCCATGCTATACTGGCATCACCCTTGAGCTACTATGGTGGCAATATCTCCTGAAGCGTAATGTAGTAGCTAGAGGACAATTTTTTGTTTATCTCAATGACTGTTCAGTCTGGTGCTTCACTAGCCGAGCCCTGACACACCATAAGAAGACCATGATAGGTCAAGTGTGGTGCCGGAGTAACTCTATTGTGACACCAACCTTGACTTGAGCTATCATTGTCAGTATATTACCAAACTTGCACAAGAGTCTTTAGACAACAGCACCCAAATTTTGAAATTTTATCCTTAACCCTTTGAACCCAGCAAACTGCTGTAACGGTTGGCGGCCTCGTATACCGTTGAACCCGAAAAACCGCTACAGCGGTGTCAGGTGTTTCATATCGCGCACCCGGTGACGCGCGAGCCTCGATGCGTGTGTGGTGACCTCGCCCTTCACACTGACACATCCTGTTTACACTCAGTACACGGCCTGACAGTAGTACGCACATTCGTCTGTGGTATGCGGTCAGCTTTGCGGCGCTAGCTTGGGAATTACGGTCGGAATGGCGAGTGGATGTCTAGATATTCGGAGTGATACAATTTTGTGTTTGGAGACATGGTTTCAATAGCAGATAGTTTTGATGTATTGGGACATGTGTGCCTACCTAACGTGAGGCAGCATAACCATGTGTTGGCAGTGTCAGCTGGAGCGATCGCCGTTTGAGGCACTGACAATGGCAATGACTTACAGCTTGATTCTAATGCTGAATTCGGAGGTTCTAATTGATATTCCGTTTTTTTTATGCCACACCTTGGTGCACCTGTAGACACCAACGACACACATTGGTCACGTGTAGTACATATATAGTCTTTACAACACTGGTACTTCCATCCGATCGTGTACGAGACACAACACAGACACACTGATCATCATTCAATGCCGCTTATTACATGTTGTCTAGACCGTGGATAAACCTTATCAGTGGCAGGTGTAAACATTGATATCCGGTGACAAGGTAGGGGTCTTACGTTGTATCGGCGTGCTGGAAATGCATGGACACTTATGTGTCACACTAACAGACACCATATTTAGTGATGCATGTTAAGTACCAGCGACCTGTCATGCACGGAAGACTTTTTTTTCAAGTTTATTGTCACCTGTCACTATTTTTGTCACCAGGCATTACGACACACGTGACACAGTGTGGTCAAATGCATAAAACGGTAGTCTATCCAATGGAAAATATGTATATATACCTTTATCATTATGGGGATATCTGTTGTAAAGTATTATTTACAAATATTTTACAGTGCACATCCATTTTCAACAGAAATTTCTCAAATAAAGTCAGGGCTGAAGGGTATATAAACTTCTTATTTACTCAGGGTTCAAAGGGTTAAATCCTTGACTGCCAGTTGACACAGATTTTTTTTCTGGGATCCATCCATCCCAGGAACATGGATTCAAAGTGCCTCTCAGGAAGAGACATTGATCCCCTATAAGACCCTGCAACTATGGTGGGCTCATGAGGATCTATGCCAGCAGGCATTGTATTGTGTTCACTCTTTCTCAACAGTGAAGGGGTTAAATTTGATTACTTTTGTCCGTGCAGTTTGCAGCCATGAAACGTTACCTGGACAGCGGAGGGAGCATGCTGGTCATGATGGGAGAAGGTGGGGAGGCAAAGTTTGAAACCAACATCAACTTCTTTCTGGAGGAGTATGGCATCATGGTTAATAACGGTCAGTACTGTTAACCTGTGTAGCCCTCGAATACAACTACAAAATAAGGATCAATCATGATAGTTCAAGGTTGGACAAGAACAGGCGCCAAGCTATTCTTGCCCAGTTCTTGAGCTAGGAAACATTGGAACTTGATTTGAGCAGTCACTTGATTATACATCCAATCTTCCAGAACAGTTACATTTTTGTTATGTGTGGATGATATTTACTGTATAAAGTAATTTTATGCTTCGCTCACCTGCTGAATGTGGTCGATGGTTAGCTTATCAGAGGCAAAATCATCGGCATGTTTTGTTGAGCCAATTATTTTCAAACATTTTGTATGGAGCTCCCCTGTTAGCACAGTAGGGATAGAAGCATAACTTCCTAATAGCATAATTGAAGTAGACAATAGACTGCTATACATTGTATTTGATTTGTGGTAAGGGGCACGACTGTGTTCAGTTTTCAAAACTACGGTGTGTAATTTTCAAAACTTTTCACCAATTTTCAAAATGCAGTTCGTGAATAAATTTAAGTTTATAAAGCTATGGATACTTTCACATTAATTTGAGAAATATCTTGAACCATGTATAAAAAGCTTCTGTCTTGTTTCCTACAGATTCTGTGGTTCGGAATGCCTACTACAAATACTTCCACCCAAAAGAGGTGCTGGTTACAAATGGAGTTTTGAATAGGTGTGTATTTACCAATACAGTCCAACCTGTCAGGGCAACCACCTGTATTAGACAACTACCTTTCTTTCTGTTACTTTTATGACTCTCTGCACTTTTGGGTGGTCCCTTGGGTGTTCACCTTAAGTTTGACTGTGCTATAAGTAATGGTTTGATACAGAGCCAGTAAGCAAACACACAATTGTTTACAAGTATGTTTACTGATCACCAGTTGTTGGTTTCTTACAGAGCTATAGCCCAGGCTGCAGGCAAAACACTGGCATTTGGAGGGGATGAAGAAGGCAACAATGCACAGTAAGACTTTATAATGCTTGTATCATTGTATGTTAAAATGAAGTTTTTCTAAGTTCTTGAAGTAAATATCTGCAGTTGGAGGAGATAGATCAGCCACTATAGTACAGGGATAGTGCCACAATAAATCTGTAGTGATTAATTCTTGCCGTACTCTTACGTGTTGATTGATGATTCCAGTTGTTAAAGCAGGTTAAGCACTTAACCCTTATCATTCAGAATACACCAATGTGTGAAATAAGTTTGACTAAAGTAGTTCAAGGGTGGTGCCAGAATAGCTTGGCGCCTCTAGGCGCCAAGCTATTCTGGCACCACCCTTGAACTAAGCCATTGGTCTATATCTTTATCAGTAAGTACTATAATGTAGCTTGCATGGCAGTGTACAAATTTTAAGCTTTTAGCCTCAATATGATATGGGTTAACTCATAGATTATTGGTATTGGATTTTATGGGTTGTGGTTGTTAATTACATTAACCCTTTGGCTATCATTAGTGCATTTTGTCAAAGTGATTGTTGCAGGAATTACCTAGCAGCAAGTAGTACTGACAGCCAAAGGGTTAACCCCTTCACTGCAGGGACACAATGAGCAACACCTGAATGCTAGAGACGCTGATCTTTATGAGCCACCGTCACTGTAGGGGCTCTTGTGGATCTACACCCTTGACTAGCATTGTTCGTATCGGAGTTGCCGGCCCTGGTTGTGACCATACACAGCTTGTTTTGTGGTGCTCTTTTTTGCTTCTTTTTTTTTTTCTACTGTACAGACTCCAAAAGTTTGGAGTCACTTTGGCCACAAGAAGAAGTTCCTGCCAAGTTCTCTCTCTTGTGTCAGCTCTTGTTGGAGCAGAGGACGTAGGATTTCAAGTGTTGTGGTGTGTGGACCGACCGGTCGGTGCAATATAGCGACCTCAACTATGCATGTTGAGCCCATGTTTGTAAAGGCGAGCGACATGCCGGGAGACGCCAGTGTCCTGGAGCTGTGTTTGGCGGCCGAAAGTGTCTCTGGCAGAGAAACAATTGCTGGAGCTCAGCGTATCCATGGGCAATGGCAATATGTGACCGCACACAAATGAGTCTAAGTCACCTTTGGACATTTGAGATATTGATATCAGCAGAACTAGAAGAAACCCTTTCATGGGCCATAACATGT
The DNA here is from genome assembly GCA_036245525.1 of Semisulcospira habei. Classification (NCBI taxonomy): domain Eukaryota; kingdom Metazoa; phylum Mollusca; class Gastropoda; family Semisulcospiridae; genus Semisulcospira; species Semisulcospira habei. The sequence continues at coordinate 190,170,292 of BTPG01000005.1, forward strand.
GATCAGACGATTGGTCACGAGTATGGTTATAGAAACTGGGACCCACACTGTACCGACCACACCCCGACATTTCAAATGAGTCAAAGTCACTTTTGGACATATGAGATATTGATATCAGCAGAACTAGAAGAAAACCCTTTTAATGTGCAATACTGTGATCGGACGATGGTCACGAGTTAGGTTTTTAGAACTGGGACCCGCACTATACCGACTATGCACCGACAATTTCACGAATAGCGGAAATCGGTCAGGGCATTACGATCATTCGTGTGGCGGTCACATATATCCTCTGATGAGAGGCCAGACACTTTATTGTAAATGAATGGAGGTGGACGATCTCTCTGTCTGCACGACAAGAACCCTTACATTCTGCGGGAGTCTCACTCAGAAAAATCGACTACACGGCTCTACATACAGGATATACCCATCAGTGTAGCAGACGAAGATGTTATTACCCTCTTCGACAGACTCAGATGTGTCAGGCGCTCTTCTATTACATATGAGCGTGCCCGTAACACCGACAGTAAGCTGACCTGCTTCCTGACCGGCCGTTAGTTTGTTTACAATGAGGTCCTGACGGTTCCACTAGAGCGTAGCTGAGCTCCTTGAGGATTTCTCTATTCTACAAGGAAATGAAGGAAATGAAAATGCGCGACAGGTCACTACACTCATGACTGCGATAATAAGGTGGTGTGTTGTGGGTGCAGACAGAGTGACACAGAGAAAAAGAGGGCAGGTGTGCTCAACTGACACCCGAGGGAAACACAGCTGACCCAGTAAGTGACACGGACATTGTCGACGTTATTGTGACATTCCCTGCCGTGACACCAACATTCTCTGACCCATAAACCGATCTCGTGCCGCCCGCTTCGTCTGCTTCTGGTGACGGCGCTGATGTGGGTCAGCATGTACAGAAAGGTCGCCAGCTGCTGGAAAGAGGTCGCCATGAGAAGAAAGGAGAACAAACGAAGCTTACCAATCTTGTCCAACATAGACACCGATCAGAAACACCAAACAAAAGACTGAGGTCAGAATCTAATTCCCCTCCTCATTCCCCAGGTAAAAATGCACGCACACTACTGCCAACAAAGGACGGTCAGGAGACTGGAACCACTGAAACTTCCGAGTGTGACTCCGTGTCTCTTGCACAGGGCCTGACCTAATAAAATTGGTCGAATATGTGGCTCTTTCCTGGTCCGGACCTCGCACCCGTCCCTGAACTATGCGACTGAGATACGATTCAAAGTATTATCATTATGAATAGATTAATAAATAAATATTGTTAGATTCTTTATGGATGCTATATCAAATATTAATGTTGTAATGCTCAACGTAAGAGGAATTAGAAATAAGCGAAAACGAAATGTAGTGTTTTGATTTCTTAGACAGAAAAAAGTGGATATTGCATGTTTACAAGAAACGTATATCACTGACGAGGTGAAGGAGGAGTGGCAGAACGAATGGGGTGGTCAATTGTTCTGCTGTTGTGTTAGCAGTCATTCAATGGGTCAGGTTATCCTCGTTCAGAGAGATTTATTTTCTCAAAATCATTACCGATGACATTACTACTAGGAAGCTTCGCTTAGCATATCAATTTTAGCTCTCAAAACTTTGTTGTGCCCCTCACAACAGGGGAGGCAACCCTAGGGTGTCGTTACCAGGAAACCCCCGAGTAGCCTCCCATGCCCCTCTATCTGGTGGCGCACTCACCCCTTTCCCGCCAGTTTCTTCGCTTAGCTCAGCTAGACCGGTCGTGTGTAGCACATGTGCTCCGACCTTGGATTTTGTGTTCTCTTCTTACGTGGATGTGCTTGGGATTCTTGGACTAAGGAAAAAATAAAAGAAAGAAGGATTTTTTTTTCTGTGGTTGTGTTGTTTTCCTGGTTCGATGGACATGGACAGGTAAAGCTTCGGTTACTGCCTCAGCTGGCGTTTTTGACCGAACTGCGGCATGTTATGTATGCGACCAGAAACTCGAACCCTCTCTAAGAGGCTTCGAGCGCTCGCAAAGGCCCTTGTCTGTCTTATGTTACAGTGCTCAGGTGAGGGCATGCACCAAATGTGGCAATTTCCAGTGGCCTAGTGTTGTACACGATGTCTGCCTACCCTGCTCAGGCTGTTCCTCCAGTCGACCTTGCACACTATGCACGACATGGAAGGAAGATCATTGGTCACAACTGTGGGCGTTCTACCGGAGAGAGAGTCCGGCATGCAAGCAGGTAGCAACCGCAGCCTTGGAAAGACGTGTGCTTGTCGGTGCAAAAAAAGGGTCCTGCTGCCCCCACCAGTGCCACTTACTAAGCTGCCACGTCCTTCGCGGACTAATGAGCCTATTAGCAGCCGACGGGACTTACCATCCCGCACAGCACCAAGAGCTCCGTTGCGCCTTTCGAGGGCGAGAGATAGGCCTGTCAGTGGTTCGCCACCTTGTGTTAAACAGCCATTGAGAGCTCAGTCCTCTCGCAAGGAGTTCGTTTGGTCTCAAGGATGCCCTCCTGGCAAGCAGAGAGCCCAGGTAGCAGACGCGGGGGACCACCACTCTGGGTTGAGAGCGCCCTCCTACCGTAGGCCGGACCTGCGCCTGGACAGGGCCACACCTGCGGGACGTCTCTCAGAGGGGGATTGGAAATCAAGAGGCCAACACGATAAGCCACGAGTCAGACTTCGGGGTCCCGAGAAAGAGAGTGGAGCCACGGGTGTTCCACTGACACTGACACTGACAGCCTCCTTCAGGAGGGTACGAGTGTGGTCAGTACGTTTAGCCATCGAGATGTTTTGCCTCATAGACGGCGGACCCCCGAAGCACAACATTACCATCGTTTTCGGTCTTCGCGATCGAAGGAGCAATCTCAGCGTGTGGGTGCACGGATTCCTGGAGATGCCGACTTCAGATTTCCGCGAGGAGCAGCAGATCTTGGGGGCATGTTGGCAGGGACCGCTCTTCACAGGAGACGCAGTTTCGTCGTCAGGGGAGGGACCACTCGGATGACAGCCGGTGGACCAGGTGACAGCCCTGCGAGACCGTCGCAGCCCTCGCCGACAGGTTGAGGACATCGGGTACAGACGTTCGGCAGGGACTCCTCTTCGCTCGGTGCTCGGACTGACGGCTTCAACTTCTCCTCAGCGCGCGGCAGATGACGAGGAGACTCTCAGTCTACATCCGGAGGACTCGGCGTCAGCCCTGGGAGAGGATGACGAGGGACCTACCTCGCCTGGACGGCATTCTCCCATCTCCACCATCTCTGTTGACGCAGTGCCGTTGTCTTCTACTCGACGAGCCTTGGACGAGGCGTCTCGTCTTATCGCATCCTTTCTACCCCCGGAGCACTGCCCCCCTTCTCTGCCTTTGAAGAGGAAGGCCACAGCGATGGTCGACACCCCGCGGCAGTCCAAGCGAATCAAGTCTCTACCCCAACCAGCAGGTTTCCGGGACCTAGCGGAAGCGTTCTCGGCGCACCTTCATACGTACGGACGGCCTTGGAGATCAGGGTTTCTTCACTGACACACGATGGCCAGAGGGAATGGATCTTACCTTCCGCCAGCAGTGGTATGCAGGTCACTCAGGCGTTTTGCTGTGCCCTCCCGGCAGTGGACAAGAATGCGTTGGTGCAGGCAGGACTCCCCCAGCGTTCCCTGTCTCGAGGACTGGACAAGGCGGCTTCCTTGATTCGCAAATCTCTGGCGTGTACAGGGTTCCTGGAGATGGCGACACAGTCGGTAGTAAGACGTCTGGAGAACACCTGGGATCTTGAGGCTTCAGCTCCCCTGCGAGAGATCCACTCAGTGCTGGTGGCGGCGAACAGGGCGGCTTTTCATTATTCGGTCAGCGCCATGGCGCAGCCTCCAACTGCGACCTGTTGCGTCGGGACGAGCTCCTGAGTCGGTGCACTTCTCTACCAGCTTCATTGAAGTCTCAACTGCGGCAGGCGCCCTTGGGAGGAACTCTGCTGTTCAGACCAATGTGGCAGACGGTACGGGAGACATCCAGGGACCTATGGCCAGCGCCAGCTAGAGTTGTCTCCACGACAGCTTTTTACAGACGACTCATGGATTCAGACACTTACCCCTGTGGACGCGAGTTCCAGGAGAACTGGACAGGGTGACAGCTCTGCAGGGTGAAGTGATGGCACTTTTACAGAAGAAGGCCACGAAGGTGGTCCTGCGTCACGACTCCCCGGCATTCTACAGTCGACTCTTTCTCGTCCCCAAGCCCGGTGGGAAATGGCGGCCAATCATCGACCTTTCGGCCCTAAACAAGTTCATTTCGGCCCCGCACTTCAGGATGGAGACAGCCAGAGCGCTGAGGTCGGTGGTGCGTCCCCAGGACTTCGCAGTGAGCCTCGACCTAGCAGACGCGTGTCTGCATGTACCCATCCATCTGGCATCGCGGCGTTGCCTGCGCTTCGCCTTTCGCGGGATAGTTTACCAATTTCGGGCTCTTCCTTTCGGACTGAACCTCAGCCCTTGGGTATTCACCAGGATTATAGACGGAGTGATGGCAAGGTTCCGGCAAGCGGCTTCCAGCCCGACGTCCAACTATATGGACGACCTGCTTTTACGGAACCAGATGGCGAGCGTTTTGGAGACCGACAGAGATGCCCGGCTGGCCCTACTCCATCGCCTAGACTTCCTGGTCAATGGGGGCAAGTCCGACTTGGTACCTTCATGCCGATTTGTCCACCTAGGTATGGAATTCCTGACCGACCTCAATCGAGTACGACTACCAGTAGAGCGGATTCAGAGCATAGTGGAAGCGTCACTCGGAGCCTTGCACGTGGAAGCTCTCCCAGCCGGGTCCTGGCTCCGACTGTTAGGCCTGCTAAGGCAGACTCCCCTAGGCAGACTCTACGCGCAGCCGATTCAGCTTCATCTACTTCTGCACTGGCGCCCCTCCCTTGGTTCCGGTGACGGAGTTAGTACAGTCTCATCTCCAGCATTGGTCAGACAGTGCCTGGCTTGCTTCGGGGATTCCCCTCTTCTCCCCTCCTCAGCTTTCCATCTGCATGAACGCGAGCCGCTCAGGCTGGGGGGCCCACCTGCTGCCGGAGTTCGCTGCGACCTCGGGCAGCTGGACGGGAGAGCAGACAGACAGACACATCAACTGGCTGGAGATAAAAGCGGTGTGGCTGGCTCTCATCATGTGGGAAGATCGACTCGCGCAAAAGGATGTACTGGTACTTTCCGACAACTCGACCGTCGTAGCCTACATTCAGAACCAGGGGGGAACACGCGCACCTTCCCTCTGCATCCTCGTGTACCAAGTCTTCCTTTGGTGCAGGGATTGGGGCATAACTCTGCGGGCGCGACACATTCCGGGACATCTCAATGTTCTAGCGGACTCTCTCTTTCGTCGAGGTCAGATGCTACACACGGAGTGGTTGCTTCGGCTGGATATCTTCCAGCTACTCTGCATGCATTGGGAGACGCCGTTGATTGATCTCTTTGCCACAAGATGGAACAACAAGCTTCCACTGTTCGTCTCCCCCGTTCTGGATCCACTAGCCTGGGCCGTAGACGCGCTCTCCATTCCATGGGAAGGACTCCTGGCCTATGCGTTCCCTCCCACAGTGCTGGTTCCAAAGATCATTCAGAAACTCAGGGGCAGCAATACGGTACTGATACTAGTGGCTCCATTCAGCTGGTCCAAGAGTTGGACCTCCGATCTCTTGGCCCTCGCGACGGACCCACCACTGATTCTTCCCACACCGAGTACGATGCTCAAGCAGCCGAGGCAACAGCTGTTCCACCCATGCCCAGAGCGAATGATGTTACACGCTTGGAGATTGTCCGGCAGGCCCTCACAGCTAGAGGCTTTTCGGGTTTAGCAGTGGAAGCGATCTCTGCAGCCAGGAGGGTCTCCACTTGTAACCTCTACGAAGGAAAGTGCCTTGTCCCCTCCAGTCTTGGTGCACCGCGGAGCGGCTTTCCCCCACGGACCTAACCAACCCCCAGCTGGCCGAGTTCTTCCTGTGGCTTTTCTTCAGGCAGAACCTAGCCCCCATCACCATCCAGGGTTACCTAGCGATGATGGCAGACACTTACCGACACCTGGGACGCCCAGATCCGGGAGCGTGCAAAGGCTTGGCAGATCTGATGTCCCACTTCGATCTGCAGCGGCCGACCTCATGTTCGTTGGTCCCTCGCTGAGACCTGTCCTGGGTTCTCACCTGGCTCAACTCAGAGAGATTCGAGCCTCCACCTTTAGCGCGCTGGGGAGACCTTACCAGGAAGACCTGCTTCCTGCTTGCACTTGCCACTGCCTCAGGTGTTAGTGAGATTCATGCCTTTTAGGTATGCCCCAAATGTCTACAACGCAGGACCGATGGATCGGTACAGCTGCTTACAGATCCTGCCTTCTTATCAAAGAATCGTCTGCCAGCGTCTGCGCCTCAAGTTGTGATCGTTTGACCCCTCGGGGCCACGGATCAGTCATGGGACTCCCGCCTACACGACCCTGTCAGGGCCCTTAAAGTGTACCAGCGCAGAACTAAGCAACTAAGACAACTGCGCTCGCGCCTGTTCCTGCCCTTGGCTCCGGGCAGACGAGACATTTCGGCACAAACTCTCCTCCTGGCTCCGCTGGGGGATTCGGTCGGCTTACAAGGAGCTCGCCCCAGAGCAAGCTAAAATGATGCGCATCCGGGCCCATGAAGTCCAGGCTGTGGTGGCGAGCATCGCCTTTGACCGAAACTGTGCAGTGTGGGATATTGTGGCAGCCGTGGGTTGGCGGGCCGAGTCTACCTTCACCCGCTTCTACCTACGAGACCTATCCGGCCAGCGCACCAACCTTGGCCTTGTGGGGGACATCTCGGCAGCGCAGCACTCCCTCCCGGTGCCTCAGGCGCCATAGGTTCGCCTAGCTAAAATTGTCGGGAGTGGGCGTGTTGGGAGGGGCCTCGATGGTGCGCGCTTTAGCGCGGGGATGGGGAGGTGTACTAAGCTTGTGACACCCTCCTCCTTTTCGCCATTCTTCCTAGTAGTAATGTCATCAGTAATGATTTTGAGAAATAAATGAATTTTTCTCTAAAATGTATTTTTTCCAAAAATACTTACCGATGACATTACTCAGAGGTCCCTCCCTCATACCCCGCTTGCCGCAGTTGAGCTAGGCTCAGAAACTGGCGGGAAGGGGTGAGTGCACCACCGGATAGAGGGGCATGGGAGGCTACTCGGGGGTTTCCTGGTAACGACTCCCTAAGGTTGCCTCCCCTGTTGTGAGGGGCACAACAAAGTTTTGAGGGCTAAAATTGATATGCTAAGCGAAGCTTCCTAATAGTAATGTCATCGGTAAGTATTTTTTGAAAAAATACATTTTAGAGAAAAATTAATTTTATATACGATACAAAACTCGTGCACCACTCAGACAGAATATTGTCCCTGGAGGTGTCTATTGATGACAACATACTAATGATACACAACGTATATGCCCCGGCTTCAGGGAACAAAGCTCCTTTCTTTGAGCAGCTGGTACAACATTTGAATTATTATCCTATATCATCTGTCTTGGTGTGTGGATACTTTAACTCTTTCCCTATGTAACAGTGCTTGGCTAGTCAGTTCCCTGCCGACGTAGCAGGGAAAAGGACGTCTGTTCCCTGGTGACGTACATTTTTGGGGTAGATTGAATTAATTTTCACAGCCTCCCAAGGTAACAACCATAGATAAATTGGGCATCATTGGAAAGAGCATTAAAAGTACTTTTCAAAACTGCATGTATTTGTGCATCAGTTTAGTGGGAAGTCGAACCAATTTGATTATTATGCAACAGAACAAACATGGTGGAGCAAAAAATGAGAAACGTGGTTTTGGTAGCAACAGTGTAAGCACATGCAATGAAAAACCCAGATTTACTCACCAACATGGCAGGAAAATGTATTCCACAAGCAAAGAAATCACACAAGAGAACTGTCTCTTCTTGAATCACAATATTATGAGCTAAAAATCACTGTTGAAACCGCGCTCATGAGGATCGAATAAGCTCATCGTCGGAGACGATCCAAGGCACGTTGTTGGCTACTTTGGCCTTGGTCCGACACCATCTGACAAAGGCACTTTCAGATAACTTAGAAATGGTTGGTGAAACATATAGTGGTTGCTTCCCTTAGACCGATGGCTGTGCTTCAGGCAATTTTTGTACAAACACAACGCTAGAATACTAGTGACTCGTCTACAGACGGCATCGAGCACAACGCTATAACGTAAGTGTTTCGATGGCTAAGGGTTTGTTTGGGCTAACACTAAACCGTGAGTGATACGTAGGGAAAGAGTTAATTGTTTCTAGACAACAGTAAAGACATAATTAGTGGAGACAAGCACTCGATGAAGAACGTTATCTCCTTTAATGACTTTCTGATTAACAGTGATTTGAACGACACATGGAGATTACTGAACCCACAGCAGACTGATTTACGTGGTCTAGAAATAACCCCACTCAAGCTAGACGGTTAGACTACGCGCTTTCTTCCAATGAAGTGTTTGACAGAATTCTCTCCTGTGAGCATAGTCGGTGTCTTTCTCTGACCATAGATGTGTCACTTTAAAGTACTGTATATCTAATGTTACTAGAGGCCCAGGCTACTGGAAATATAAACAGCCTTCTCAAAGATGAGCAGTACGTCAAAATGATGAATGCATTAATCTCTAATTTTAAGGTTACGACAGATGAAATGGATAGTCAGATAAAATGGGAGTTATTAAAAATTCAAATATGTGAACTCAGTATAAACTTTTGCCAAATTAATAATAAAAATAATACGTAGTATTTATATAGCGCATTTCTCATATTTATAATATAACTCAATGCGCAGGACATAGCCGCGAACTGAACCCAACAAGCACGCTCATGTGAATCACGCACATTCCCTAACACTGTACATAAACACAGAATATTCACGTGGTGCTAAGGGCAAGCTCAAGCGAGCTACTGAAAGTTTTGGAAATAGGAAATTAAGAAATGAAAGGAAAGCAAAAGGTTAGAAGATTTACAAAGAAGACTGAATACTTTTGATATAGCACTTGCCAATAATCCCAGTAACACAGATGTTCAGCAACTGCGACAGAAAACAAAGCATGAACTTGAAATCTTTGAACAGCACGCTGCAAATAGCACTCGAGTCCATGCTCGAGTAAACTAGATAGAAGAAGGCGAAAAAAATACAAAGTATTTTTTTAATTTAGAAAAAGCTCGCACGAATTCCAAAGAAATGGATAAATTAACGCTGGAAGATGGCTCAGTAGTTACAGATCAAAGCAAGATACTGGAGGAACAGATGAAACACTTTACTTCACTGTATGCATCTCGCACAGACCAGTCCCGCATGAGTCGCTTGGCGGATGATTTCATAAGTGACTGCAATCTCAAAACTTTCATCCCTTGATAGTGAGTCATGTGAAGGTTGAATAACAGTAGATGAAGCCTCCATTGGTTTGAAACATTTAAATAACAGGGATGGTATTACAGTAGAATTAATGAAAATGTTTTGGGTCCACCTGAAGGATTTTGTGGTGGACTCCTTGAACAAGGCCTTTGAAAATGGCGCTTTGTCTCCTTCACAGACCAAAGCAGTCATTACTCTAATACATAAAGGCAAAAATCTAAGTCGAGATACTTTGAGAAACTGGCATCCCATCTCCCTAACAACTACAGATTATAAAATTTTGGCAAAGTGTCTTGCTCTCAGACTGGCCAAAGTGGTCGGAGATATTGTCCACAAAGATCAAAAATGTTTTGTCAGAGGTCGCAAAATCTCTACAGCTATAAGGTTAATTGATGACACCATCGAGTACATGAACCAAATAAACTCCCCAGGATTACTGCTGGCGCTTGATTATGAATCTGACTATGATAGTATATCAAAGGAATTTATTTTATATTCTTTAGAAAAATTTGGGTTTGGTCGTGAATTTGTTCGGTGGGTATCTGTTATTATGTCAGACGCTAAGAGTTGTGTTAATTACTATGGCTGGTTGTCAGGGTTCTTCCCAGCAGAACCCGGAATCCATCAAGGTTGTCCGTTTTCACCATTAGCCTTTGTCGTTGTGATGGAACTCTTTGCAATTAAAATTCGACAATGTAAAGAAATAAAGGGACTTGTAATGCTGTATGAGGGATCCGACGAAATGAAGTTATTAAAGATTCTTCTCTACGCTGATGATGTAACCATGTTCTTGAAAGACGAACATGACCTAAGAAACGCTCTGGCCATAGGTGCTAATTTCTCAAAGTTTTCGGGCCTACAGCTTAAGAATAAATCAGAAGCCATGTTGCTAGGCTCGAAAAAGAACTGTGACGAACAATATGGAGTACTCTGTTGGAGTAAAAAGGTTAAAATTCTTGGAATCTACTTTAAAAATGACCGTCCAGCATCACAGGTTGAGAAAAACTGGACTGGTAGAATTCAAAACATGAGAAGTATAATATCAAAATGGAAAAAGTGGAAATTAAGCATTCAGGGGAAAGTTTGCATTGTTAAAACATTTATTATCTCATAGATGGTATATGCAATGCAAGCGCTCAGTATCCCCTCAGACGTACTAGACGAAATAAACACTTTGCTTTTCAGATATTTATGGAAGAACAAAAATTTGAATATGAAGGCCTTTGAGAAGGTAAAATGTTCAATTATGTGCAGTGATTATTGTGAGGGGGGAATTAAAATGATTAACATGAGGGATATGCAAGCCTCCTTTCTCTGTGAGTGGGCAGTGAGGCTGCGTACAGCCATAAAACCCACGAGATATACTGTCATACCCAAACATGCACTAGGCGTATTTGGTCATGACTTGATATGCTTTGAATTTAATATCAATTCCCCCAAAAATGTAAAGGGCTTGAAAACATTAAGTCGACCTTATGGAGAGACGTCATAATGTCATGGTTGGATACTGTTAAAACAAACCCAGTACAGTCCTGTGGAATAACAAGTTATTAATGTACAAGTCTAACGTTCTGTTTTTTAAAGACTAGGTCTGCACAGGCGTCTATCGAGTGGAGGACGTGAAGGAAGATGGCAAGATTGTGTCATTTGAAAATGTCTGTCACATTGTTGGAATACAACATTGTGAAAAGTGTCCTTAACTCAAACATGCAATAACAATGCTGACTCCATGTCAGAGAGTATAACACCAACTTCAGCAAAGGAGTTTAGGATAACAATTGTGCAGCAGAAATACAGTCCCCCATGTGCCCTTCATTTTTGGGTGATGAAGTTTGATGTCCAATTAAGTGAATGGCAATGGGGTATTGTGAATAGAGCAACAAAGGAAGTGAGGTTGCGAGAACTGCAGTGGAAAATTCTACACAATATTTACCCAACCAATATTTCATTGTCTAAAATGGGAGTCGTTAATAATAGATACTGCAGTTTTTGTTCTTATGAAGTTGACTTTATTGAGCATTTCTTCTACTTTAGTGATTCAATATCTCGAATCTGGAAAAGAGTTAAACAACTTTGTTCAAGAAAATGCAATGTACAGATACGCATAACCCCTGCCCAAACCTTATTGGGATACCGTGATAACGTGTTAGGAGCAGCAGAAATTGCATTTATTAACCACGTATCTTTAGTAGCTAAGCTGTGTATTAGCAAGTACAAGTACGGTACACCTATAGATATCATATTTTTGTTTGAATCTCAACTTAGAATCAGAAAGCTTCTGTGGTAGAGACAATAACGTTGCCCAAAGACTCACGTAATAGCTGCACGCGACTCACATCTCGCGTTATAGTAACTGTGAAACTGATTGTAACCTCTCTCTCTCTCTTTCTTTCTCACATACACACACACGCATACACACTCGCACATACACATACACGCTCACGAACTCGCGCGCATACAGGAGCGCCCTCTCAGCCTGCACTTCTGCACGTGTATAAGTATGTGCTGTGCATGCTTACATATTGCCACATACCTGATCTATGTTAACGACTTGCAGCTGTACTTTGTATTATACCGATGTTGCGAATGAAATGCGTTTCATTATAACAAACAAACTGTCCATCAAATCACCTTTTTCAGAGTACAACGTAAACTGTTGTCTTATCTAGTGTGTTAATAGCCTCTTAACTTTTTCATAGTTGCTCTACTGTAATAAGAAATATTTTTACAAAAAATGTAAAAAACATTGTTGATATCTATGTGACTGGCTTATTTGTCAGTGAATGTGCACTTGTTTTGAGACATTATTTCTGGCTGCCGACAGGGAAGAGGCTAAGAGAGATGAAGTGTTACATTAGTCATATATCTGTTCACCCTTTGGCTGGCAGCAGTGCTTTCTGTTGAGGTGATTCCTGCATGAATCACGTTGACAGAAAGCGCAACCAACAGCCTAAGGGCTCATTGCCTTTCTGTTTTTCAGAGCTTTGTCCTACCTGTATCCATTTGGTGCTACACTGAATGTTGCCAAGCCATCAGTGGCTGTTCTGTCCACTGGCAGCGTTAGTTTTCCCCTCAACAGACCCATTTGCGCTCTACACACCATAAGGGTTAGTCAACCATTTGATTGTAACCTTGTCACTGTTAATACAGAGTGAGCAGCATCTAAATTCAGTAAACGTAGATCATTATTGTAACTTGTCACTCTTGGAACACAGCGAGCAACACAACACCCAAATGCAGTAGACAGAGAGCCTCATGAGAATCTTTATCTTATGCAAGCCTCATTTATATTTGTGTTCATCAGGCAGATAGGTAGTGTGCCAGTGAAACCCATAATGGTTACAGAGACATACAGTAGAATGTGCTATGAGTGGTCACCCCTGCTTCCAATCACAATTTTGCTCAGGTGTCTGTTAAATAGAGGTTTCATAGAAACAGACCAATCAACTTGTTGGCTATCAGTAGTACATTTTGTCAAGGTGATCAGGAATCACCTAGACAAGGTGCGCTACGGACAGTGAAAGGGTTAGTGCTTGAGGCACCCAGGCATAACGTGCTTGCGTTATTTATGAGAAAAAGGACCTCTGTTGTGACACGTGCTATTGGTCAGAGGAAATAAACATGTGTCTGTGTGTAGAGTAATGGAGGAAGCAAGAGTGGTGAGTGTTGATGTGCATCACCGTTGTGTTGTTCTAAAGCTGGTGACCCATCAACTGTTAGTGGCGCTTTTTGTTGAGGTGATTCCTGCAGGAATCACCTCGACAAAAACTACTACCGACAGCCAAAGGGTTATAGAAATTAAACATCAGGTTATGAAGCATCATCCACATTTGTTTCATTATACATGATGTTTATCTGTTTCAGCAAAGCCGAGGCAAGCTAGTTGTGCTAGGGTCAACACACATGTTCAGTGACCAGTATCTGGATAAAGAGGAAAATGGAAAAATCTTGGTCAGTATTCCTTGTTCACCTTTCCAAACTAACTGCTGTTGAATAGATTTAAACATTTTGCCAGTTCTTTGACTGCGACGAATGAATGATAATCTTCTAGAGCAGGCAGTCATTTTAATAATAATCTATAGTTCTTGTATCGCTCAGTATACCCACAATAACAGCAAAAAGCTCAAAGTGCTCTATGTCAGAATTATCTAATTCTATCTGAGAGAGAATAAAAAAGAGAATTCAATTTACAATACAATGAAATGAAACTAAGAATTGCGGGAAAAGATGATGCAATGTGGAGTGATCGTGCAGGACTCAATACAAAGTGCTGTGAACAGCCAAGATGTTAACCAATAAATGTTCATATTTCAGGATGTGTTGATACAGTACCTGACAACAGATGAAATCAAGCTGAATGCTATAGATGCTGAGGACCCAGAGGTAAACCCTTTTTCTGGTGGCCTCAGGCTGCATGATTTAGCCCCTTCCTTCCAAGGAAGGTGGATACAAATAGGTGTCACCAGGAGGCATATAGCCTCATGAGCCCCTGCAGATAGTCTGTGTATGCTTGTGGCACAATTATCTCCCCCATAACCCCAAAGGCCCCTCCACACCCCACATTCAGTAAATGAAACACCAAATACTATTGATTGATTTATTAGTTCAGGGGTTAACTCCACGGACGTCCGTAATGGATGGGTTATGGAGGACAGCCCATAGAGTGCGACTTGAACACCGATCAATTTAGGTGCACTGCTATGTTCCACTTTGATTTAACAGAACCTTTCAGCAGACAGGCTATAGAACAAGCCCATCGTTCCAGCTTGATGTGCCAAAAAATGAAAGTACCACTGGACTTTGTAGTGTGTGACGCGAAGAGGAAGAAGAGGGGCTGATGAAAATCTTTGCATCTTGCTGACTGAGATTAGCTGCAGCTGTTCCTCAACTTACAGCCTGGGGTATGATATGCATAGGCGCCTATTGCATTTCCCAGGGAAGCGCTGCAGCATTTCCCTGGGAATTGCAATAGGCGTCCCTATATGGTATACCAGTAATAAAGGCTTCAAGGGATAAACATCTAACTAAAGAAAGGAAAGGTATGACAGGAACCACACATTTTCTGTATTGTGCACAGATCTCAGACTACAACCAGCTGCCGGATGTGGCACGACTTTCGGAGCAGCTCAAGACGTGCCTGCAGGAGAGCGACGACATTCCCCGAGACATTACCACCCTCTTTGACAACTCACTTTTCCGACTTGACACTGGTCTTGTTTCCAAGTCCATCAAGTAAGCTGCAGACAAAAACGAGATAGGATGAACCATAACCCACAAAGTCCCTTCTATATGAGAGCTGTCTTCGCTGTCAAGGGCCTCTACCTCTTGATTCTGATGTTGAAATATCTCCTTTTGAAAAAGCCTCGCAGATGTGCCAATGCGTCATAGTGAACTCTATGAGGGGCGAGCACAGTGCATACGCAACATTGGTTTGTCAAACGTCATGATGTATTTTTTTTGTTTTTACGTAATTTTATATTTAACGTGATAAGAGTTTTGCTTTCACTTCAAGACTTGCGAAAATGGTGACAAAACTAGAATTTCACAATACATTTTCAGTCTTGCTATAATTTGTGTGAAATCAGGTTGACTTTACCTAGCTACATGCTATACTGAGTACACCTGCATGCTCTTCTGAGCACGTCGATGTGTGTGTATGTGTGTGCGTGCATGCTTGCGCGCACTCCAAACATCCTCAAGAGGCATAGATGTTAATGCGCCCTCCAGGTACATGAGGATCTATGCCTCTTGGAGATGCGCGCATCTCATTAGTTTATCAAATGCCATGACGTATTTTTTTGTTTTTACGTAATTTTATATTTAACGTGATATGAGTTTCACTTTCACTTCAAGACTTGCGAAACTGGTGGCAAAACTAGAATTTCACGGTACAACTTCAGTCTTGCTATAATTTTTGTGAAATCGGGTTGACTTTACCTAGCTACATGCTATGCATGCTCTTCTGAAAGCATGTCAATGTGTGTGTATGCGTGTGCATGTGCGACCTCCAAACATCCTCAAGAGACATAGATGTTCATGCGCCCACTGGGCACATAAGGATCTATGCCTTTTGGAGATGCGCGCATATGTGTGAGCGAGCGAGAGAGAGAGAGAGAGAATTACGTCATATTTAGAGTATGTCTGCGTGGTGATGGAGTTCTTTTACGTCACAGGCACTGTCTGACTTTCTCCATATGTTAAGGTTTTTTACTGTTTTATTTTTTTTTTCTGAAAAGAATTAATTTTTGCTGAAGAAGTTGAAAGGGTACAAAGCTGGCTAATGAACTCATCCAATGTCTTTCTCCAAACTAGCTATATCAGGTCACCTGCATGCTCTTCTGAAAGCGCGATGATGTGTGTGCGTGTTAGTGCGTGCATGCTCCAAGCATCTCCAAGAGACATAGATCCTCATGAGCTCTCTGGGTGCATGAGGATCTATGCCTCTTGGAGATGCGCGCATGTCTGTGAGAGAGAGACTTCGGTGTGCGCTAGAGAGAATTACGTCATATTTAGAGCATTATGTCAATGTCTGCGTGGTGACGGAGTTGCCTCTTTTACATCACCGCCACTGTCTGACTTTCTCTAGAAGTCAAGTTTTTTACTGTTTTAATTCTTTTCTGAAAAGAATTAATTTTTACGAAAGAAATTGAAAGGATACAAAGCTGGCTAACGAACTCATCCAATGTCTTTATCCAAACTAGCTATATCCAAAATTTCAAGTAAATATAACAAAAATTACAGACTCTAATCTGGGTCAACCGAATTCCTGTAAATGGTTGTTTATGTCTTAAATGAGACATTCAATTACAATATGCTCAGAGGTTACAATATGCTCGGAGGCTCTCTTAGCCACCCCTTTAAAAAAGTATTTTGCCAAGTTTCAAGCTTGTGTGTACAGAAATATCGGAGATTCTCTTGTTTACATATATGCACATACATACATACACACATATGGCGCATCATGCCAAATGTACATTCAGCATCGAGGTTAGCGTAACTAAACATGATGTAATTTTTATCTTGCTACTTCAATTGTGGGAGGTTTAGGCCTGCCCGCCTTTAACATCATGAACATGCTATTAAATTTGCCTCACCATGACCCATCCTAAAAAGTCCCTTCTATATAGAAAGGACTTAACAAGTCATGCAACCCGTTATCTGCATGTTTCAGCATGTATTACAGTGAATGTTGATGTAACAGAAGGCCAGGGGATTCGTGTAACTGTAGTTTGTTATAACTGCAGAAGATGTGTGAAGGGACCTCTACAAAAATCAATATTATACCTGACTTTTGTTATATGTGAGCAGAGTTGACTGAATAAATCTTTTAACTCCTTCACTGCCAGTTGACACAGATTGTGTTCCAGTACTCTTCATTTATTCAACGCCAAACAGCCCCAGTCATCATGGGAACATGTATTGAAAGTGGTGTCATGAGCCCACGCAATTGCGCATGTGGAGGCTTCAAGCAGTTATTTACTGTTCAGTTTATCCCAACAGTGAAGATGTTAACTCATTGTGCATGAGATATGAAATACCCACATTTTGGAGTTCTCCTCCGAGGATTGCATTACAATTCAGGAGACCGTTGGTTGGTTGTACATTGCTTAACGTCCCGACAGCAACAAGACTTTCTCAGGACGTGCCTGCACTGCTTGTAAAAAAACCTAACTAAACAGAATATTGAATGTACGCTAAATAAAGCTAAGACCATATAGCAAGACGTATCCAATATCAAGAGCTACAGTCAGCACAGACAGTAGGGAGAGTTTAAAAAATGAAAATACAGGTGAATGGACCAAGGGTAGACAGAAACACATGCCCCAGAATAGAGGGGAAAACCCACACTGTTGGGCTGACCAGGGTGACCCTGGGAACTAAAAAGTAGTTAACCCCACCCAAGTCCCCTCAGGAAACAGATCAACCATGATAGTTCAAGGGTGGTGGCAGAATAGCTTGGCGCCTATAGGCGCCAAGCTATTCTGCCACCACTCTTGAACTATCATGGTTGAGCCATATCTTGCTGTGGTATGCCGCGAGCAGAATGAGTTAAAGGATTGGTTGTTTGTGTTGCAGAGCGTTCGAGCAGCTGAGCTGTAAGCACGAGTCTCTAACGTTGATCACGCCTCAGTTTGAGACACCACTACCCCCGCTACAGCCTGCCGTAAGTCCACATACACATACATGAGATACTGGCCCTGCTTTTTAGGACTGGTATACATACCATGGAAAGGAGAGCCCGGGACAGAGACTCTTGGAGATCCTTTGTAGGCGGCCTATGTCCCAGTAGGGGTGCAAGGCATAAGTAAGTAAGTAATAGCAGGACAATAAAGAAAATAGAATTATGAATGATCTGAACAAAACATCAGGGTCTGTTCAGAATTGGCAGTGAAGAGTCTGCCCGTTTGAGGTTGGATAATAAATGGAACAAACCTGAAAACAGATGTACAGTGCAACGTGGCATGAACACTTAGGCTGCCTGTAATAGGAGTAAACCTCATGGAAAAATCCGGAGTTGGAGCCCCTAAGGCAGTCTGTCGTTGCATTCAATTTCATTCTGGCAGCCCCTGCGACAGCGCTGGTGCCAAACTATAATGGCTCTGCCGTTCCTTTGGATCCAACAACTTCGTGGAGGGGGGAGGGGGGGGGGGGGCGTGCTGCATGGGCAACAGCCTGTCCTCCATATCATACCACCCAGGCTTGCATCCGAATTGCGTTCACCCACATCAGAACAACTAGGATGCATTATCCATGGTCGATCCAGACCGACAGAGGCCTATTATTATTATTATTAATACTTTTTGTCACGATGATTACGGCAGATACCGTCACAACAGCCAACAGCCAAAGGGTTAATTGTGCGGATACCATGATACTTAGAATATCTCCGTCTTGATATTTCAGTGAGCATAGTGCTCACAGTTGTTAATAGTAAACTTTAGTAAATGGTAAACGTCATGTGAGCCAGTTCCAGACAAGAGTAGGGCACACAGTATGTATCCAATTCAGTCACCAACTTGGCATTTTGTTATCATGTTTCCCTCACTTCTTAGCTGTCAATTTACTGTTTGATTTGCCCTCATTTTAGACGTTCCCGCCGGCGTTCAGAGAAATGCCGCCTCCCTGCCTGGAGCTGTTTGACCTTGACGAGCAGTTTTCTTCAGAGAAGGTCCGCATCGCACAAATCACCAACAAATGTAAGTCTGCCTATACTTGTTCAGTATGATGGAGCTTGTAACCCTTTGGCTGTCAGTAGTTCTTTTTGTTGAGGCGATTCCTACAGGAATCACCTCAACAAAACCTCCTGACAGCCAAAGGGTTAAGCATTTAGCCTTGCCACACTACAATGTAATATTGATTGACCATAATAGTTTGAGGTGGTGCCATGGTAGTTTGGCATCTTTAGGCATCATTGCTATTCTGGCAGCACCCCTTAACTATCTTAGTAAAAATTCCAAGTAATCAAAGTTAGTCCATAAAGCAATTTTGTCATCTCATTTGATTACTTGTTGCATAGCACATATATGGTATGTAACAAGTAACCAGACGAGATGAAAAATTGCATTTTATATGCTCTTCATCTTGCACAACAATTACAATTTCAGGTACTGATGATGACTTGGAGTATTATGTGCGCGAGTGTGGCGACATTCTTGGTGTGACCCACAACCTTCCACAGGACAACCGCACAGCCAAACACGTCCTGGAGCATATCTTCACGCAGATCGTAGAGTTCAAGAAACTCAATCAGGTCAGTGAGAGCAAAGTGGGGATCAATGGTAGGACAGTAATTAGTTGTAAAACGGTGGTACTAGCAAGATCTGTGGTAAGAGTTATCAGTGTTAAAACAGTTGTATTGGCAAGATCTGTGGTAAGACGATCCAGTATTAGTTTCTTCAAAAACATTACCGATGACATGACTACATGGGAATGTCTACTTCTAGGCTCAATTTTAGCCTACTTGCCTGTTGTGTGCCCACACAACCCGAGAGGCACTCGGGGAACCCCCCCAGAGGGGCCGAGAGTTATCTCCCCATACCTGCCTTACCAGATCCGGTCACGATACCATTCAGTCTTTCTACTTCGCTCGTGGTGAGAAGACGTGGCTGGCCTGCGCTCTCGCTGCCTCGACTGGTCTTCTGCCTACCGACGCTCGTTGCCGACTTCGTGTGCTCTGCGCCCTCTTCTACCCTGCCGTCTACCCTGCCTTCTCTTCCTGCTTCATTGAGGCTGCTTGCGGGGATTCTTCTGCTGTCGGTGGACGGCGGTTTGCCTGCCCTTCCCCCTTCCCTTCGTTGCAGAGGTAAGGTAGCGGTAGTTTCCTCGGCCGGCCCTCGGGCTGAGAGCCGGCTGACTGTTGGGTGCTTCCCTGCTTTCTTTCTTAGTGGTCTTTCTTTCAGTGCGTAGTGCCTGATTAGCTCACGGTCGGTTTTTACCGTTTCACGCCCGTTTGGCACGTGGGCCTTGGGCTCCTTGTGTGTTAGCCCGTTTAAAGGCCCTTTAGCCCTCCGAGAGTTCCCCATTACTCTTCACCGGGAGCCCACTTGCGCTTAGCCATTATGCTTTGTGCTCCCGGTGCGGTGACTTTAACAGACCTGTTTACCATATAAGCAATCCAGACCAAAAAGGTGACTGCCAAGCGTGTGAAATGCAAAGAAGTACCCAACGGATAAAGAAACACGCTTAGAAAAAACGGTACAACACAATGTATTAATATTTCGGGTAAATACCCTTTGTCAAAATAGACAAACAAACAGAGACATTATTTGCTACTTATCTTCAGATGCAGAAGGAATGTGGCAACTGAAGGTGACGTAAAAAGAAAAAGAAAAGAAAAGGAAAGGAAGAACAAAAGTAAAAATGACGTCAAAGAAAAAAATCGTAAGAGAAAGACTCCGAGAGAAACTAAACACGAGAGACAAGAGTGTGTGTAAGCGCGCGCAGGAGCGAGCAAAAGTAAATGCGCGTGTGTGAGGCCGGGGAGAGAGAGAAGAGAGACAGCGAGAGAGAGAGAGAGAACGAACGGGGAGTACCCTTGGGCACGAAGTAGGCTGAGTGTCTAATACACAAAGCCAGCTAAACACCAACCCGAAGGCAAACCTTATATCACCATCGAGTTGAGGACTACCTCGGGGAAAAACGGGAGGACCCCGGGAAAAAAAACCCAGCATTTAGCATGGTACACAACAAGGAATATCGATGAAACAAAGCAAATAATCAAATTCAGTAAGAGAATAATGGTATAAGAGGAGAGTAGGTAGTTGTGAAACCATCTTCAAGGGTAACTCCAAACAAACAATACATACCATACACATTTGGCGTATTAAAGTACACAATGTTGCTTTGGGGTACACATACATGTACACGTTTATACACAAAATACACATTTTGGAGAAACTGACAACTCCCTGGCTTGTGACTAAATACACACAATTAGGCAGTTGAAAGTACACTGACTGCACCCAGGGGGTAAACAGGTCTGCTTTAAGTGGCCGACGGACACCCACTCGGTCTGCCTACCGTGTTCGGGTTGTTCCTCGGGCCGCAGGTGTAAGGTTTGTGCGGCCTGGCCTGAGGTTCTGTGGGCGGACCTTTGGTCCTTCTACCGCCAAGAGCGTTCCCGCCCGGCTAACGAGCGTCCGGCGCCCGTTGAGACGTTGGCCGCCCTTGCTGTTTCCTCTGACCTCTCCCGCACGGAACGGTCCTCTCGTCGGGGTTCGCGTTCTTTGTCTGACCACGGGACCGCCACTGCTGCCATGCCCGCTGACCCTTCCGGAGGGTCTGTTTGCCGACTTAGCGCCCGTCCCACCGAGAGTGGCCAGCAGCAGTCGGCCTTGAGCCGTCCGTCATTGACGAGCCGTCCTCACCACTCTCCCCGCAACAGGCCCGCTGATCCTTTCGGAGGATCGCCTTGCCGGCATAGTGGCCTACTTCCGGAGTATGGCCCGGAGAGACGTCAGCACCGTCCTTCGCGACGCAGCCGCGACCCTGATCCTCACCGTTCCTCCTCTCAACGCCCACCCTCTCGCTCGCCTTGCGAGCGCCGTCAGCGGGATCCTCGCCGCCCGGCTTCCCCTCGGGCGCCTTCGCGCTCTGCGCCGCGCCGGGCGTCGCCTTCGTTGCGTCTCCACCCTCGTCGACCCTCCTCGCGTCGTCGGGACTCCTCACCGCGTGCTCGCCGGGCGCCTTCTCGTCCTCGGTCCCGCTCCCGGTCGCCTCCTCGCTTACCGCCGCGCTCCCCGCTGCCCTCGCATCCCCTGACTTCGCCGGAGGTTCAGCGCTCTCCTTGGACCTTGCTGCGGTCGGTGGTGGTTTCGGTGCCTTCTCAACGCCGCCTAGAGGACGACGCGCTCAGCCTGCTGCCCGAAGACTCCGTCTCGGCTCTATTGGACGAGGAGGGTCGCTCGACCTCGCCCGTGGCCCTCGAGGTTGCTTCCCCCTCGGCTCCCCCTCTTCTTCCCGGTCAGAGACGCTTTTAGCTCTGGATGAAGCCGCCAGGTTCGTGGCCGCGACGCTGCCGGTGGACGCCTGCCCAGCTTCCCCGCCTCTGAAGAGGAAGGTCGCCGCCTTCGTTGACGCGGAGAGGCAGGTCAAGAAGTTGAGTCACTTCCCCAAACGCCCGGCTTTAAGGACCTTCGAGACGTCCTTTCGTCGCACCTGCAGCTGGCCACGTCCCAGGAGCCGGTCTTCTTCTCCGACCGTCGCTGGCCCGCGGATTTAGACAGGTCGTTTCGGCGGGACTGGTATGCTGGCCATTCCCAGGCCTTCTCCATCCCTCTGCCTACGCTGGACCCTTCGGCCGTGTCGCTAGCCGGCGGCCCGACTGCGGCGGCGGTCCCTGCTGCGGGGCCTGGACAAGACAGCGACCTTGGTCCGGAACTCCTTAGCCTGCTCTGGTGTCTTGAAGCTCCTCACTCAAGCCTTGGTCCGTCGAGTGGAGGAATCCTGGCATCCTTCCATCTCTCCCTCCTAGGCGACCTGCTGGTCCTCACAGAGACCGCCAACCGCACCGCCTACCACTCGTCGGTCATCGCGATGGCTGCGTCGGCCAACTGCGACCTCATGCGTCGAGGTGCCCTGCTCCTCGCCTGCAGTACGTTGCCGCTGGACCTGCGAGCGCAACTTCGCCGTGCCCCCTTGGGTGGGCCCTTGCTGTTCGGCAACACCTGGTCCGCTGTGAGAGCCTCGGGGTCTCTGGTCGGCGGGCGGCTAGCCGATTTCTGCGGAAATTGGCTCACGCTCTTTGGCGACAACCCCTGGATTTGCAACACCGTCTCTACGGGTTTGCGGATCGTCTTCCGAAGCCCGCCGCCCTTACGTCGTGCCCCTCTCTGGACCGAGATTCCCAGCGACCCGCTGAGGGCCGCCGCCTTCAGGGAACAGGTAGCCTCCTGGCTGAGTAAAGCCGCCACAGAGGTTGTCCGAGTCCCCGACTCACCGGCCTTCTACAGCCGCCTTTTCGTCGTGCCGAAGCCTGGAGGGAGATGGCGTCCGGTCATCGATCTTTCGGCGCTGAACAAGTTCATTTCGGCCCCCTCCTTCCGGATGGAGACTGCCAGAGCCCTGAAAGCCGCGGCCCAGCCTCTCGACTTCGCAGTCAGTCTGGACCTCTCCGATGCGTACCTGCATGTCCCGATGCACCAGGCCTCCAGGAAGTTGCTCAGGTTTGCGATCGACGCCGTCGTTACCAGTTCCGGGTGCTGCCTTTCGGACTCAACCTCAGCCCCTGGGTCTTCACTCGGCTGATAGACGCTGTAGTCGCCTTAGCCCGACAGTCCTCCTCCAGTCCGACGTCGAACTACCTGGACGACCTCCTTTTGCGCAACCAATCGGAGACCGCGCTAGCCACGGATAGAGATGCTCTCCTGCACCTCCTGGCACACCTCGGCTTCCTAGTAAACGACGGCAAGTCGGATCTCTCTCCCTCCCGCCGGTTTGTGCACCTGGGTGTGGAATTTGCTACCGACCTCAACTCGGTTCGCCTTCCGGCGCCCCGGATCAAGAAGATTGCGGATCTAGCCGACCAGTTAGCTCGGGAGGATGCAGCCCCCGCCAGAGTCTGGCTTCAGTTGCTGGGTTTGATGAACGCCGCAGCGGATCTTATCCCACTAGGGCGTCTCTACTCCCGGCCGATTCAACTGCATCTTCTTCTCCATTGGCGCCCGTCTTCCGGAGACTTGACGACCGCGGTCCCAGTGTCCCAGATGCTCCGTCCGCACCTTCGTCGGTGGACCGACCCTACGTGGCTAGCGTCGGGAGTTCCCCTGGCCTCTCCCCCTCCACAGATCTCTCCTTGCGTCGATGCCAGCCTTTCTGGGTGGGGGGCCATCTCCTACCGCGGTTCCTCGCGACCTCGGGCCCCTGGCCCTCGGACTTGGCGCACACCCACATCAACTGGCTGGAGATGCAGGCCGTCTGGCAAGCCCTTCAGGTCTGGGAGGACCTCCTCCGACACCAGGAACTTCTCGGGCTTTCGGACAACACGACGGTGGTCGCTTACATCCAGAAGCAAGGGGGGCACACACTCCCCCGACCTGTGTATGCGCCTCTACAGGATGATGCGTTGGTGCGAGGACCGGGGTGCGAGCCCGGCACGTTCCCGGACACCTGAATCTCTGGGCCGACTCTCTGTCTCGCCGCGACCAGCTCCTACACACGGAATGGACCCTGCGACAGGACATCTTTCGGATGATCTGCGCCCGCTGGGAGACTCCCCAGGTCGACTTGTTCGCCACGAGGTGGAACCACCAGCTTCCCCTCTTCGTCTCCCCGATTCCCGACCCCCTTGCCTGGGCTGTCGATGCGCTCTCCATTCCCTGGGACGGCCTTGTGGCCTATGCCTACCCCCCTACCGTCCTCGTTCCCAAAGTCCTCCTCAAACGGCGGGGCTGTTCGGCGATCCTCCTGTTGGTCGCCCCGTTTACCTGGAACCGCTCCTGGACCACCGACCTGCTCAGCCTCGCCACGGACCCGCCCCTGCTGCTGCCCACCCCGCGGACCATGCTCAAGCAACCGCGCCAGCCGCTGTTCCACCCCTGGCCGGAGCGACTCCTCCTTCACGCCTGGAGGTTGTGCGGCAAGCCCTCGGAGCTAGAGGCTACTCGGGTGCAGCAATGGAGGCGATCGCTGCGGCCCGTAGACCATCGACCCTTCGAGTCTACGAGGGAAAGTGGCGAGTCCTCTGTTCCTGGTGCACCGATCACGGCCTTGCGCCCAAGGATCTGACTCATCCTCAGCTGGCGGACTTCTTTCTCTGGCTCTTCCGAGACCAAGGCCTAGCCCCCATCACGGGACGCGGTTACCTGTCCATGATTGCGGACACCTATCGTCACCTGGGACGACCCGTTTCGGGCGCCTGCAAGGACCTAGCCGACCTTATGGGACACTTCGGCATACAGCGCCCGACACTCCGCTCGCTCATTCCTCACTGGGACCTACCCTGGGTGCTCACGTGGTTGAACTCCGCCCTTTTCGAACCTTTACCTTTGGCCCAGTTCGCGGACTTGACACGCAAGACTTGTTTCCTGCGGGCTCTTGCTACCGCTTCGCGTGCGAGCGAGCTACATGCGCTTTCGGCACGCCCTTCCTGTCTGCAGTTCCGAACAGACGGCTCCGTCCAGCTTATCACGGACCCGGCCTTTCTGGCGAAGAACAGGTCTCCTTAACTCCGCCTCAGGTGTTCACCATTAGGCCGCTGAGAGACCGACCCCGGTCCCAGGAGACCAGGCTACAGGATCCCGTGCGCGCCCTTAATAATAAAATCTATCTGCGGCGATCTAGGCCCGTCCGCAGGGGACGGTCGCGCCTCTTCCTACCTCTAAGACCCAACCGGCGTGACATTACAGCCCAGACGATCTCTTCCTGGCTCCGCTGGGTCATACGCTCCGCTTATCAGATCTCCCCTCAGGGAGCGAAGAGGCTGCGCATTCACGCACACGAGGTACGAGCTATGGCCACGAGCGTCGCGTTTGATCGAAACTGCGCTGTCTAGGACATCGTGGCGGCCGTGGGCTGGAAAACCGAGTCGGTTTTTGCCCGTTTCTACCTCCGGGACCTGGCCAGCCAGCGAGAGAATCTCGCACTGGTGGGGGACATCGCCGCGGCGCAACACTCCCTCCCGGCGCCACCGGCACCGTGGTATGCACTTCGCTAAAATTGTCGGGAGTGTGCGATGGGGAGAACGGCGCTGTTCTGTTGGGGAGTTTTGGGCGGCACCCTCCTCCTCATCGCAATTCTCCCATGTAGTCATGTCATCGGTAATGTTTTTGAAGAAACAAATTCATTTATTTCCTCAAAAACATTACCGATGACATGACTACATGGGAATATCTACTTCTAGGCTCAATTTTAGCCTACTTGCCCGTTGTGTGCCCACACAACCCGAGAGGCACTCGGGGAACCCCCCAGAGGGGCCGAGAGTTATCTCCCCATACCTGCCTTACCAGATCCGGTCACGAGACCATTCAGTCTTTCTACTTCGCTCGTGGAGAGAAGACGTGTCTGGCCTTCGGTAACGACCGCCCTTCCTCGCATCGGCCCCGCGGAACGGTCTGCTCGTCGGGACCCGGCGTTGTGCGCTGACCAGAGGATCGCCACTGCTGCCACGCCCGCTGACCCTTCCGGAGGGTCTGTTTGCCGGCACAGCGCCCGCCTCACTGAGCCCGGCCTGCAGCAGTCCGCCATGAGCCGTCCCACGTTGACTGGCCTTCATCCTCTCTCTCTCCCCGAGAAGCCCGCTGATCCTTCCAGAGGATCTAGACGCCGGCATAGAGCCCTTCTCACCGAGTCCGGCCAGGAGAGACGTCAGCCTCAACCTGCGCGACACGGTCGCGCCCCCGACTCATCCCGTTCCACCGTCAGTTCTAGACACTCACGCTCGCCCCTCGAGCGTCGCTGGAGGGATCATTCGCCTCGCCGGGATCGGCGCCGCTCCCCCCGGAGGATCTGAACGCCGGCATAGCGCCCTGCTCTCGGAGTCTGGCCGAGAGAGGCTTCAGCCTTAGCTTGCGCGACACGGTCGCGCCCCGACTCCCTCCGTTCCACTTTCAGGTCACTTGATGGCTGATCAGAGGACTGCCACTGCTGCCACGCCCGCTGACCCTTCCGGAGGGTCTGTTTGCCGGCACAGCGCCCGCCTCACTGAGCCCGGCCTGCAGCAGTCCGCCAGGTGCCGTCCCACGTGACTGGCCTTCCTCTCCCGTCTCTCCCCGTTAAGCCCGCTGATCCTTCCGGAGGATCGGTACGCCGGCGTAGCGCCCTACTCACTGAGTCTGGCCAGCAGAGACGTCAGCCCTAACTTGCGCGACTCGGTCGCGCCCCCGACTCCTGCCGTTCCACTTCAGTTCAGGACACTAATGCGCACCACTCGAGCGCCTTCGGTAGGATTGCCGTTCGGACTCAACCTCCGCCCCTGGGTCTTCACTCGGCTGATGGACGCCTTAGTCGCCTTAGCCCGACAGTCCTCCTCCAGCCCACGTCGAACTACCTGGACGACCTCCGGTTGCGCAACCAATCGGAGACTGCGCTAGCCACGGACAGAGATGCTCTCTGGCACACCTGGGCTTCCTAGTAGACGACGGCAAGTCGGATCTCTCTCCCTCCCGCCGGGTTGTGCATCTGGGTATGGAATGCGCTACCAACCTCAACACGGTACGCCTTCCGGCGCCCCGGATCAAGAAGATGGCGGATCTAGCCGACCAGTTAGCTCGGGAGGATGCAGCCCCCGCAAGAGTCTGGCTTCAGTTGCTGGGTTTGATGAACGCCGCAGCGGATCTTATCCCACTAGGGCGTCTCTACTCCCGACCAATTCAACTGCTTCTTCTTCTCCATTGGCTCACGTCTTCCGGAGACTTGACGACCGCGGTCCCAGTGTCCCAGATGCTCCATCTGCACCTTCGTCGGTGGACCGACCCTACGTGGCTAGCGTCGGGAGTTCCCTTAGCCTCTCCCCCTCCACAGGTCTCTCCTTGCGTCGATGCCAGCTTTTCGGGGTGGGGGGCCCACCTCCTACCGCGGTGTCTCGCGACGGCGGGCCCCTGGCCCTCACACTTGGCGCACACCCACATCAATTGGCTGGAGATGCAGGCCGTCTGGCGAGCCCTTCAGGCCGGGGAGTACCTCCTCAGACACCAGGAGCTTCTCGTGCTTTCGGACGACACGACGGTGGTCGCTTACATCCAGAAGCAAGGTGGCACACGCTCCCCTGACCTGTGTATGCTCCTCTACAGGAAGATGCGTGGGTGCGAGGACCGGAGCATTATCCTTCAAGCCCGGCACGTTCCCGGATGCCTGAATGTCTTGGCCGACTCTCGGTCTCGCCGCGACCAACTTCTACACACGGAATGGACCCGACGACAGGACATCTTTCGGATGATCTGCGCCCGCTGGGAGACTCCCCAGGTCGACTTGTTCGCCACGAGGTGGAACCACCAGCTTCCCCTCTTCTTCTCCCCGATTCCCGACCAGCTTGCCTGGGCTGTCGATGCGCTCTCCATTCTCTGGGACGGACTTGTGGCCTATACCTGTCCCCCTACCGTCCTCGTTCCCTAAGGCCTCCTCTAACTTCGGGGCTGTTCGGCGTTCCTCCTGTTGGTCGCGCCGTTCGTCTGGAACCGCTCCTGGACCACCGACCTGCTCAGCCTCGCCACAGACCCGCCCCTGCTGCTGCCCTCCCCGCGGACCATGCTCAAGCAACCGCGCCAGCCGCTGTTCCACCCCTGCCCGGAGTGTCTCCTCCTTCACGCCTGGAGGTTGTGCGGCAAGCTCTCGGAGCTAGAGTCTACCCAGGTGCAGCAATGGAGGCGATCGCTGCGGCCCGGAGACTGTCGACCCTTCGAGTCTACGAGGGAAGTGGCGAGTCCTCTGTTCCTGGTGCACCGATCATGGCCTTAGGCCCACGGATCTGACGCATCCTCCGCTGGCGGACTTGTTGCTCTGGCTCTTCCGAGACCAAGGCCTAGCCCTCATCACGGTACGCGGTCACATGTCCATGATTGCGGACACCTATCGTCACCTGGGACGACCCGATCCGGGCGCCTGCAAGGACCTAGCCGACCTTATGGGACACTGCGGCATCCAGCGCCCGACACTCCGCTCGCTCATTCCTCGCTGGGTCCTACCCTGGGTGCTCATGTGGTTGAACTCCACCCGCTTCGAACCATTACCTTTGGCCCAGCTCGCGGACTGGGCACGCAAGACTTGTTTCCTGCTGGCACTTCCTACCGCTTCGCCTGTGAGCGAGCTACATGCGCTTTCGGCTCGCCCTGCCGGTCTGTAATTCCGAACAGATGGCTCCGTCCAGCTGCGCACGGACCCGGCCTTCTGGCGAAGAACAGGTCTCCTTTAACTCCGCCTTAGGTGATCACCATTAGGCCGCTGAGAGACCGACCCCGGTCCCAGGAGACCAGGCTACAGGATCCCGTGCGCGCCCTTAAAAATCTATCTGCGGCGATCTAAGCCCGTCCGCAGGGGACGGTCGCGCCTCTTCCTACCCCTAAGACCCAACTGGCGTGACATTATAGCCCAGACGATCTCTTCCTGGCTCCGCTGGGTCATACGCTCCGCTTATCAGGAGATCTCCCCTGAGGGAGCGAAGAGGCTGCACATTCACGCACACGAGGTACGAGCTATGGCCACGAACGTCGCGTTTGATCGAAACCGCGCTGTCAAGGACATCGTGGCAGCCGTGGGCTAGAAAACCGAATCGGTCTTTGCCCCTTTCTACCTCCGGGACCTGGCTAGCCAGCGAGAGAATCTCGCACTGGTGGGGGGACATCGCCGCCGCGCAACACTCCCTCCCGGTGCCACTGGCACCGTAGATGCACTTCGCTAAAATTGTCGGGAGTGTGCGACGGGGAGAACGGCGCTGTTCTGCTGGGGGAGTTTTGGGCGGCACCCGCCTCCTCATCGCAATTCTCCCATGTAGTCATGTCATCGGTAATGTTTTTGAGGAAATAAATTCATTTTTCTCTAAAAGGTATTTTTTCGAAAAATACTTACCGATGACATGACTCGGATGTCCCTCCCTCCTGCCCCGCTTGCCGCTTTCGAGCGAAGTATCAGACTGAATGGTCTCGTGACCGGATCTGGTAAGGCAGGTATGGGGAGATAACTCTCGGCCCCTCTGGGGGGTTCCCCGAGTGCCTCTCGGGTTGTGTGGGCACACAACGGGCAAGTAGGCTAAAATTGAGCCTAGAAGTAGATATTCCCATGTAGTCATGTCATCGGTAAGTATTTTTCGAAAAAATACCTTTTAGAGAAAAATGAATTTTTCTCTAAAAGGTATTTTTTCGAAAAATACTTACCGATGACATGACTCGGATGACCCTCCCTCCTGCCCCGCTTGCCGCTTTCGTGCGAAGTATCAGACTGAATGGTCTCGTGACCGGATCTGGTAAGGCAGGTATGGGGAGATAACTGGGGGGGTTCCCCGAGTGCCTCTCGGGTTGTGTGGGCACACAACGGGCAAGTAGGCTAAAATTGAGCCTAGAAGTAGACATTCCCATGTAGTCATGTCATCGGTAAGTATTTTTCGAAAAAATACCTTTTAGAGAAAAATGAATTTTTCGAAAAAATACCTTTTAGAGAAAAATGAATTTTCATTTTGCGTCCAGTATTAGCAAGATCTCTGGTAAGCTAGACAATTATCAGTGGTAAAACAGTGGTAGCAGCAAGACCTGTCGTAAGACCATTAACCCTTTTCATCCTGATACACCTTTGCATGAAATGAATTTGACTATTAGAGTTCAAGGGTAGTGCCAGAATAGCTTGGTGCCTAGAGGTGCCAAGCTATTCTGGCACCACCCTTGAAACTGTAATGTTTGATCTTTCTTGTGATCTGTAGTGTAGCCTTCATAGGACAAAGTGTACATTTGAAAAAATGTCAGCCTCAGAATGTAATGGGTTGACAACAGCATCAGCAAGATATGTGGAAGGGCAGTCAACAGTAACTGTTGTTTTAGGAGGTGCTGGTGAATGTATTTTCTTCACAGATTCTCTCAGTCTGTTTCTGTCCTTACCTTGTTTTGGACACATTAATTTCCTTGTGAACTATATGTGTCTTTGTCTCTGTCGTTGCAGGATCGGGATTATGATGGATTCGGTGGTGACTGAAATACTGGCAGCTGCTGGCAGCTTCCAAGCAAATCTGTGATCCCACTTTCTCAAGCTGACATTTTACATTGGTCACCACACATGCACTCTTGTGCGTGTGCACACACACACATGGAGGTGAAAAGCAGATCTGTCCTGTCGCACAGGTTTGGACAAATAAATGGAGATTTAACCCTTTGGCTGTCAGTAGCAGGAATCACCTTGACAAAAAGCACTACTGACAGCAAACAGATTAGTGGTGCGCAGCACAAAAATGACACGATTGTGGTCTAATTGTATCACTGTTTTATTGTGATGTGCTTATTGTTGGAAACTGTGAGAAATCCAGGTTGTGGTGAACCCTTTGATTGTCAGTAGTGCTTTTTATTGAGCCAGAGGGTTAACTCTTTCGAGACGTGCCACATCCGGATTCGCGGCTTTACGGCGCAAATCCGGATGCGGCACATCTCGAAAGAGTTAATATTTATTTCTGCTGGCAGCAAATCCGATGCTATGCTGCTTTCATTCAGTAGTAATAAATTAACAAGCATTGTGCTTGTGACGACAATGTCGATTGTAGAAAATGTATAACTGATAGTGCACACACAAAATTTATTTGCAAAAACATGAACTTTTAAAGATCTGTTTTTTACTTTTTTCCCAATGTACAGCTTCCTCCATAAAATTACGTAGCTCCTGGAAACTAAACATATCCACAGCATTTTAATTTTGATGGACACAATTGGATTCATGATTTGCTCAGTTACTTTCAGTAATTTGACCCCCCTGCAAATTCAAAATTATGAACATATTTGTGCGTTTTTTTTTATGGAGGAAGCTGTATATGGTTTGCTTGTCATTGTTTATGATCCATTGTTTTGTCTGAGGGTGGAGTGATGCTGTTCATGGAATCTAATGTTAATGTGATTTTTAGTTTATTCTACATGTACTTACAGTTTTATATTTTCATGAATTTTGTAATAGTATCAGCCGAGAGGGAAACATTTGTCAAATGTGTAATTCCTATACATGAAAGTAAAATAAAACATGTTGAAATAGTTCATGCTGGGTTTTGTCCTTTTCTCACGGTTGAGAATGCAAGCATCATCTCCAGTTATATGATTAACACTAATACAATAGAGGTCAGTTTCAGTACATCGTGATATTCAGAAGCTATAGCCTCGTGTCGTTCATTTTTGGTGTTAACTCATTGAAGGTTCCCAAGCATCAATAGCTATGACAGTGTAGAGTTGCCAGCAGCAACACTGTGCGACACTTTCACAGCTTTGGATGCAGGGCACCTTGATCGAGTTAATGTGGTGCCGACTTTAAATGGGTTTAAGAAATAAATGTTTAACATATAGGACGATTATAAATTAGGTAAAAGCACTGTCAGAGGAGAGAATTGTGCATTATCGACCAATGATCTAGATGTAGTTCGGTCAAAGCACAAAAAAGGATAAAACCATGTATTACTTGGCGCACCCTTCTTTCCTATCCTTTTATTTTTTTGCTTTGACCAAACTAGATCTATGATCATTGGTCGATAATGCACAATTCTCTCCCATGACAGAGCTTTTACCTAGTATTAGCACTGGCAGTCTCCCCTTTTACACATACACAGAGAAAATGCCCCTCCCTGATTTATTGAGTTCAGTTCTTAATATTTAAAACAAAGAATAACTAAGCCATCACCATTTAACACAACAGATAGTCCAACTTTGAAAACAGCTGTGCATACACGGAGAAAACGCACATTAACATATATGTCTTTGTGGCATATAGTTAACTTGCAAGTCAAATTCTGCAAGCTGTGAACACTGCAAACACGCTTCAATACAAGAACTGCATCACATTTACCTTGCACTCAAACTCTGTTCTCCTGTCAAACAGCCCAGTACAGGTCAGCACCATTATAACGCATACTAGGTCCTGTATACTAATGAATCAGTTACTCTTTGGCTGTCGGTAGTGCCATTTGTCCAGGCGATTCCTGGAAGAATCACGTTGACAAACAGCACTAACGGCAGCCGAAAGCTTAAGAAGTGCGTAAGTCCCCCCCCCCCCCCCCCCCCCCTTTCGGTAGATGTTTTACTTTATAAACATTAGTTAATCAACAAGGAAACAAGAACGCAATGAAACTTAAATGTACTGGCTCTTAGATTTAGCAACCATCAGCATTTGCCTTGGATCTGCAATGTAGGGTTTTGATTGTTTGTACATTGCTTAATGTCCCGACAGCAACAAGGCTTTCTCAGGACATGCCTGCACTGCTTGTGAAAACAAAAATAAACAGAATATTGAATGTCGCCATCCGGTCCAATACTTTAAATAAACCTACGCCATGGGGCCTAAATAAAGCTAAGACCATTTAGCAACACACATCTAACGGGCGGTCCGTGGCGCAGTGGTTAAGGCGCCTGCCACCAATGCTAAAGGTGCGAGGTTCGATTCCGGGTTCCGGCGTCGGATTTTTCTCCTTTAGTAAGTGTCACCGTTAATTCGGGCGGACCGTCGGGGGTTCTTTCTCCGGGTACTCCGGCTCTTCCTCCCCCTCCACTTTGGTATCAGTTTCAGCCAACTTAATAAAATTTCAAATACAAAACGATTTCCAAATACCGTCAGTAGCTCGCTTGAGCTTGCCCTTAGCACCACGTGAATGTTCTGTGTTTACGTACAGTGTGTGAGTGAATGCGTGTGATTCACGTGAGCGTGCTTGTTGGGTTCAGTTCGCGGCTACATTCTGCGCATTGAGTTATATTATAAATATGAGAAATGCGCCATATAAATGCTATGCATTATTATTAATATCAAGAGCTACAGGCAGTGCAGACAGTTGGGAGAGTTTTATAAAGACAAATACAGGTGAATGGACCAAGGGTAGACAGAAACACATGCCCCAGAATAGAGGGAAAAACCCACCCTGTGGGGCTGACCAGGGTGACCCTGGGAACTAAAAAGTAGTTAACCCCACCCAAGTCCCCCAGGGCAGACCCAGGTGGGGGATGCAATGTAGGGGAAAATAGAGCAATTCTGTATACAGTTACACTGGTGCCGAGCTGTTCCTGTCATGCATCACATTCACTTTTCATTTTGAGGTGGTGAGTCAATGATTGACAGATCTCTGGTAATGAGAACCACAGCGAGCTTAGACACCATAAGTCACTAACCCTTGTGTGCCAGTGGACGCAAATTTTGTTTCTGCAATCTGTGCCAACACCAAGGAGTCCCACTGTCCAAACAGCATGGATGCAAAGTGGGATCAGTAAGAGGTACAGATTAACACAATTGCGGGGACTCATGAGGATCTATGCCTCTTACATTTGGGTGTTGCTTGTGTTCTAGCAGCAAAGGGTTAATCTCATCAGCTCCAGACAACATATTCTGACTTGTCATCTCGCTAGAGATGGACTGACCATAGCAGTTCAAGGGCAGTGCCAGATTAGCAGGCATCAAACTAATCTGACAACTGTCACGGCTGATAAACCACGTGATATGTCACCTCTGAAAGTTTTATATTCTGCCACAGGTGTGAATAAGTTATGTAATTAAGTACACATTACCTTGTCCCATGACTCACAATGAAGAAAACAGAAAATCATCATGCTTAATAAATACAAACTATAAAACACAGGCGATTGTGACAAAACTGGAAACAAGAAAAGAATTGCAATGAACTGAAACCATAAAACCAAGTACATTGTAAAGGCTATTGAAATGAAACATGCAGTGATTGTGCATCTAAAAAAACATGAAAACAGAGATCAACCCAAAAGTTTCCTCAATCAGTGTCCTTGGGTTGGGCATCAATAGCAGTCAAAAAGTAAAAGCATATTATTGCTAGGGTTCCATAAAAACAAAAACAAAATATTTGAAATTTGTTGATGAAACCCTATACTGTGCTCAGAGAATATAAACATGACGTATCAACAAATTTCACACTTTTTCTCAATAGCAGTCATGATTTCTTTGCTCAAAGAACACAAAGCATTTGTCGAATAGTGAAAGCAGGCATTAACTGCAAGATGCAAAAACAATATTTTAATACAAGTAGATACATTATTTGGCTGATTCTTAACCCTCTGTCAGTAGCACTTTTTGTCAACAAAAAGCGCTACTAACAGCCAAAGGGTTAAACACAAAGAGACCTAGCAACTAAAATGTCTGCAACAGCTGTGATTGCAGACAAATCACCACACTATCCTGTAAAGCTGCTGGTGTTTCTGGACTTCTGAGATTCACTGTTACAGGCAGAGTAAGGCAGTCGTGCGGAACAAATTGACAACACATTCATGGCACTCATAAAATATGGAAATGTCCACAAAACTCACGCAAAAAAAGCTTCCCAAAACGATAAATTTTCAGTGTGGCATGTTAGCAGATTGAAACAAATTTTCTCAGAAACTTATTTTGGGTACGATATACAGTACTGTTCCTCCTCCATCTCTCTATTGTGCATGACTTGGAATGTACATAACCTGACTGACTGTCCCAAATATCCACTAATACAGCACCAACATCTTTAACCCCATTGCTCATGCAGCCACCAGCACAGTTTAACTCATTTAACTCCACGGCCCCATTTCCAAAAGCTTGGAGGCGTCACCTTACTATGTAACCATGATAATAAATCAACCATAATTCAAGGGCAGTGACAGATCAGCTTTAATCTGGCACTTCCCTTGAATTATCATGCTCGATCCACCTCCTGCTGTAGTGCATCGGGGCTAAATGGGTTAAAGTATTAGTGGCTACATGCAAAAGCGGATAAAATGACCTGCTCTGACAAATCCCGGACAAAGTCACTACGCCTAATCAGGACAGCCAGAAAATGGTGGTTGGGAAGATTTGTCAACACATTCAAGCTCTGTGGTCTTCAAACTGTATGTCAAAAGCTGTGAGCATGAATCTGCTTCTAAATAAGTGAAAAATGCATTTTTCTTTAAAAGGTATTTTTTCGAAAAATACTTACCAATGACATGACCTTATGGGAGTGTCTACTACTTACTCAATTCTAGCCTAAGTACTCGTTGTGTTAACACACAACCCGGGAGGCACAAGGGGAACCCCGAGGGGGCCAAGAGTTGTCTCCCGATACTCCCCATCCGGAACAGAGTACCCATAATTCCTCAGTCAGGATACTTAGCTTACCAGCGGCAAGCGGGGCCGGTGGGAGGGTCGTCCGAGTCATGTCATCGGTAAGTATTTTTCGAAAAAATACCTTTTAAAGAAAAATGCATTTATTTCATCAAAAACATTACCGATGACATGACCTTATGGGAGAATCACGAATAGGAGGAGGGTGCCGCGCACTAGCACACCTTGGGGCCCCAAGGGCCGTCCTCCCAAACGCAAATTCCCGACGACCCTGGGGAGGTGTAACCTACGGCGCTGAAGCGCCAGGAGGAAGAGGAGCCCCGGAGCAGTTCCCCCACCAGAGCGAGTAGCCCCGCTGGACTGGGAAACTGTGAGCGAGAGAACATGCCCGCGAGCCCTACAGTAGCCACGAAGTGGAAGACAGCACAGTTCCTGACGCCTGTGACGTTCGTGGCCCTGTACGTAGCTGATAGGACTTAATTAGCCTCTAAGCTCGCTGCGGGAGGGATCCTGGAATCGGATCGCATGACTGAGCGTCGTCAGGAAGATCATCTGACTTGTAGCTTCAGGGCTGTTATTCCTAGTGACGAGGAGAAGCTCGATCCTTGTTACGCTCGCGAGGGAGCGCGAGGGTGGCGGTCCGACTTCGAGCGAAGAGAGGATCCCGAAACGTGTCGTGACGTGGTGTGCGTGTGAGAATGTCTCCGCGAGCCGGACTCTGTGGCGAGGCGGGTTCGCAGCGGCCGAGGAGGATCCAAGGCCTTCCTAGGAGACGAGTGGGGACCGGTTGACCATGGAGGCGCGAAGCACGCCTCTCCGAACCGAGCTCTGTAGCGAGATGGGTTCTCTGCCTGGCATAAGGCTTGGTCCAAGCGCGGTCCCTCCTGGGAACCCGCGCCTCGAACTCCCGACTCCGCACACTACCTTGCTGTGTCCAACGTTGAGGCCTGCCGCCACCGACGAAGGCGAAGGAGTAGGGGCCCCATCAAAGCGAAACAGCGAGCGTCGCGGCTGCAGGAGCACCTTGCAGAAGCGGGAAGCAGTAGCGGGGGTCCGCGGCGAGGAGAGGTGTAAGAGGTACAGGACCGGAACCCAGTAACGGGGTGACGAACAGGAAGAGCGGAGCAACCGTCCCAGGCTAGGCCAGAGCGTCGATGTCTCATCCAGGCGGGCGAATCCACAAAGGCAGGGCGAATCCTCAAGGACGGGGCACGCCAGTGAACCCACCTAGTGTCGAACAGGTCCGTGAAGCCATCTCGCCAGTGCGCCGGTCCTCCGAAGGCATCCTGGTGCAAACTGCGTGTAGCAACTGGATCCATCGGGGAAACAGGTTGGCGCAGCCGTCCCACGAGAAGGTGACCTACTAGTCTGCGTCAGCTCCAAGCCGTTCGCGCTCTTGACCGCGAGGTCCGAAGGCCAGGCTGGAGTTGGAGAAGAACCACGGTAGTAGGAGGCGTAGCAGAAGCAGCCGGGCTTAGAGACGACCAAAGGAGAGGAGATCCGACTTCCGAGTAGTGGCTGGGCCGTCCAACCGCCAGCACAGCCGCAGCAGTACCACGTGTTCGAAGCCCGGTGCCCTCCTGGGTGCCCAAGGGGAAGTCGAGTTGGTTAGACACCAGGGAGACGGAGCTGTGCCATGGTCCTACAGCGTAAGCGAAGCGAAGGTTCTAGAAGCCTCCACCGTTCTGCTCCCCGTAGCGAAGTCCAGGAACCCCCCAAGGAACTGCCTTGGTCGAGTCGTCAGCACAGAGGTTCCGTCAGCATCACACCGCCCCGCTCGGCGCCAGGAGTCGTCGACCTGGAGAACGAAGGATAGGGTAAGGAGCTCTACCATCTCACGACACGAAGGGAGGTACGTACGAGAGGGGTCGTCTAGTCCCAAGGAGAGGCAAGAGCGGATCCACCGCTGGAAGGGGAGGCAACTCCTGTGACCTCCCGAGCACCGTTCCGACCGAGGGAAGCCAACAGCCGGCAACTCCATGGGGGTGAAGAAGATCCGTGAACCGAGAGAAGAAGCGCAGGGTAGGCGAAGCGCCTGGCACGAAGTCCGGAAGCCGCTGCCAGCTCCGAGCTGCATCCGAGAGGGCACCAGGGGAGACAGAAGCCGACGCGCTCGCAGACCCGTTTACCACCCGTGCGAAGTCAGAGTACTTCCACTAAGTCAATGGGACTCACGCGTAAGGCCACCAGCTAGTGAGTCGTCGGATCTCCAAGGAGTATTAGCGCACAACTGGGTCGAACCGAGTACTGTAACCGCAGGAGGAGGTAAACAGGTCCGAGCAAGGCGAAGTAACGACAGCATCCTCCCCGAGAACCACCGGAGGGGGTCGGATGTCCAGAAGAGGAGCGACCGCAGCCAGGCCGGAGCACGAAGAAGGGGAAGGGCTGAGTGCGGGGGAGAGGAAAGGGACGAACGGCAGCCGGGCGCGAAAGGGATCGACGAGCGAGGCAGGAGAGAATCCCTGGAGCGACGTGAAGAACGGCAACTCCTAAGCACGCCCGCAGCGGAGAGAAGCGGAGTGTAGACCTAGAGTGCCGGAAGGTTGACTCCAACGAGGGAAATTCGTAGATGGACGGGCATCGAAGGTGCAGAGTGGTCCCTCCTCGCGCGCAGGAGAGCCAGAGCGGAGATCCGATCCTGAGGGAAGTGGATTCCCAGTCGTGCCGCCTCTTCCTGCCCATACGACAGGGCAAGACTGATATCCCAGCCCAGACGACCTTCTCCTTGGCTGCGCTGGGTAATACGAACTGCATACATGGATCTCTCCCGACGGGTAGCGCAGAGACTGAAGATCCGCGCAGATGAAGTACGCGCCATGGCCACGAGCATCGCATACGACCGGAACTGCGCTGTCAAGGACATCGTGGCCGCTGTGGGCTGGCGAGCAGAATCTACCGTCGCTCGTTTCTACCGTCGGGAACTGGCGGGACAGCGTGACTCTGCGACCCGGGCACTGTATCGAGGTGGGTCTCCGCCTGACCGCAGGCTATGTCCAGGTGCGTACCCTCCTGTAACGCCCGCGTCGAGAACCCCTCTCCGCGCAGTAACTGAAGCGGTCCGCGTAGCCATCCCTCCACAAGATCGTCAAGGACTCGGGCGGTAAGGAACGGAGACAGGCACCTCCGCCCTGCTGGCTGGCCACCAACAGTACCCTGCAACCACTAGCAGCCGGCCCGAGTTCGATCGAAGAGCAGATCCCGAACAAGTCGAGACGTGGTGTGCGTGTGAGATTGTCTCCGCGAGCCGGACTCTATGTCGAGGCGGGTTCGCAGCGGCCGAGGAGGATCCAAGGCCTTCCTAGGAGACGAGTGGGGATCGGTTGACCATGGACGGCACGAAGCACGTCTCTCCGAACCGAACTCTGTAGCGAGAAGGGTTCTCTGCCTGGCATAAGGCTTGGTCCAAGCGTGTTCCCTCCTGGGAATCAACGCCTCGAGCTCCCGACTCCGCACACTACCAAGCCGTGTCCGACGTGTCGATCCCCCGATGCTAGGGCCGTCGGAACTTGAGAGGCTGGAGAACCGGAACAGCTGGTACTTCCTCAGGTCTGGAACAGTCACCGGTGTCAGGCGTTCGCGCCGGAAACCCCAAGTTGGTACCAGTGTACTCTGTAGGGAGGCCGGTTGTCTGTCAGAAGGCTTTTTTTCCAAGCGCACTTCCTCCTGCACACTATACTGACGCGTCCGGCATGGTGATCTCACAGTCCACTCGTCGGAACTCGAGCAGTCGGAGTACCGGGAATATCCGCCGGTATTTCAGCAGGGCTGTAACCAGTCACAGGCGTCGGGCGCTCTCGCCGATAGAAGCTCCAAGGTGAGCCCAGCGCCGTCCAGGTCATGTGGCGCAGGCGTCACACCAAGGTTCGGAGGCACATGGTAGACAGACCTTGTATGAGTCCGACGGTCACTGTAACGTCCGCGTTGTGTGCAGGTCATCTAAGGCCCCTGCAACATACCAAAATCCGAAGGCACGCGGGCGTGGGCCTGAGGGACCCTGTCCTGGTAAGGTGAACTTCCGCAAGACAACGGTACAACCAGCGAGGAACCACCTGTCAGCAAGCGCGCGGACCTGCAATACATCCCCGCAAGGTAGAGAGTGCAGCCAGTAGGGTCCCGGTTAACCCCAGGTAAGCACCCCACCTGTGTGACCTACCTTCTGCGAAGAAGAGGAGTCGCGGCTAACGGCACTGTCTGTCCATCCTGCCACGGCAACTCCCCCAACCACCAAGGTGTGTACCTGTCTTCCCAGCGTATACGTCCTACGCCGGGCACCTCCCGGCCCCTACAGGTGTGGAAGCCACCCTTGGTCTGGGAGGACCGCCAGGCTAAGTTGAGCCTACAACACATCCTGCACAACAAACTCAAGCATGTCATGACAAGTATAAGCCTGAAGCAAGCGGCAGGCCCAGAACCTTGGTCGGAGCGGAGCCCCCGCGACACACCGGAGCTGTACTATAGCGACGGCCTCCAGGTGCAGCTTTGATCATTGTCTTAAGTTGCCAGCAGGCAATTACCTTTCAACCGTAAAACGTTACTGTCGTTCATGTTAACTTGTATTCTTATGCATGTTGTTCATGTTAACTGGTAGTCACATGCCCAAGTAGGAATATAACCAAAGAGCAGAAACCAGTGCGTCCAGGAGACATAGGGCTGTCTGAGCACTGTGTTTTTTTTTTTTTTTTTTTTTTTTTTTTTTCCCAGGGAGGTTCGGGCCGGGAGACGGTCACTGGCGCCTGCCATGAGATGCGTTGGCGACGGGCTCACCCGTACCAATCACCGTCCATCTGCAGCCTGTCATTGTAATATGTGGAATGAGCAAGTGAGGGTATGTGAGTAGCACCTGTGGTGGCAAGAGAAGTTATTGCAGCTTATGACCTTCCCCCATGACAGCAACAATAAGTCATCTAGGTGCCGTCAGTGTCCCCTCAACTGACGAATACTCTGCATCTCCCATGTATCTAATACGCCCCCGTATGTGGTAAACAGGTCTGCAGTATGCATAACAAAACAGGCACGACGGGACCGACTCAGTACCGAAGTAAGCGTCGGTTCTCGCCACATTCGCCAACGTAATGCGTCAAGGGATGGCTGGAGCATACATTCCCCGAACCCAACCAGGGACAAGAGCATAGGTGAGGAAAAAGTGAGTAGGTAAGCGCCAGAAATAAGGTTAGACTTAGCTTCACCGATCTTGCACACCATTCCCCTTCCAGTAAAGGTTTTAACCGTGAGGAACACGGAGCTCTGCATCGTTAGACGCCATCTTGGAAAACGAAGCTGACCACCTGCGGATCTGCGCCGTTTAAGAATGACCGTTCCAGACTACAACGTCTCATTTCTTCCCTCACGCGTAAATGCCTTCCGTTAAAGCGCGGAACTTTCAACAACCACGCTGCTAACCACAGCGAAAAAAGGGAGACTTGACCCTGTCAATAACAATACCACACCAACGCGGAAGGAGAGGGGGAACGGGCGCGAGACCCGCCAAGAAAAAGTCAAGAATCTTGGCGCAAGCAACAACGCAAATGAAGACCGCGTTCGCGCCTGCTCAACCAGTGCCCAGCCCGGGAACCAGCCGAGGGCCAACCCAGTCACCTTACCTTTTCCCGGAGCGGGACCGGGGAAGGGGAGGGGGGGGAGAATCCAAACCAAGGCACGCGCGGCGAAGTCCCAGCGAAGTTCACAGCGTAGCCCAGGCACTTCAGGGAGCCAAGCGGGCAGCTGCCAACGAAGAAGGGATACCAGAGCCACCCGGTACAGGGGGGCCCGACGAAGAACAAGTCAAGAGAAGAACTAAGTCCGTCGAAGACCGGAGAACCGGTCGAATCCCCAAAATCCGTAGGCTAGAGCAACACGTCTGAACAGCGTAAGCCTAAGTAGACTGACTGAGGAATTATGGGTACTCTGTTCCGGATGGGGAGTATCGGGAGACAACTCTTGGCCCCCTCGGGGTTCCCCGAGTGCCTCCCGGGTTGTGTGTTAACACAACGAGTACTTAGGCTAGAATTGAGTAAGTAGTAGACACTCCCATAAGGTCATGTCATCGGTAATGTTTTTGATGAAATAAATGTTTGCTAGCATGCCAAAAAGTACATGTACTTTACAAGCTGATTACTCTGGAATGCTCTGACATTATCAAAAGAAATCTCTTCCTCCGACGATTCCATTGAAATACTATGTATAATGCTCAATGTGCCCGAATTACACTTCATCTTAGTTTGTCAGAGCCAGTCACAAATACATGAACAATGCACACACCCTCAATCACAGTGAGTTGTTAATATTGAATCATGACACACATGTACTGATAATCACAAAAACTACCACAAGCACCGATGCCCGATTCCTGTAACCTTCTGACACCATAAATATATGCAACACCTATCATAACTGATATAAATGCTAAATATTTTCCTTAGTTTGGGTCTCATATATCTGTCTTGATTTCATTTTGCAACCCAAAAAATCTTGATGCCTAACAGACAAGTTACACAAAGCACAAGGTTTAGTTTGGTTTTGGTCTCAAAATTCACTGCCGATCAAACCCTTCTGGATGATCAACTTTCAAAACGTGGTAACAAACAGATCAATGATAAGGTTGGAAATAAAAGACAATACACCCTGATCCTTGAAACAACATGCACCCATGCAAACATGAATGAACCCTGTCTACAAAATCTATCAAAGTTGACTTCTTTGCTACTTGTTTGTACAGACATGATCCCCATGATAAAAATGTACATGCAATGCCAGCAAATACATGGATCACAATGAAATGAGCATTATCATACAACTGACAATAAGTTTTGTCTTGGGATTTTTGGACAAGACTGTAGTCCTAGTCTATGGACAGTAGTCTTCATCGCGCCAAAAAAACGCTACTGACGCGCAAAGGGTTAACATTTGTGCTTATTTGAAATCATGACCATTTTTCAGGATGGCCCTTAAGTTATTGTGAGTACTAGTAACAAATCCAAATTTGGGAGCTGTCCTTCGAACACTAAGATTCTGGAGACCGAGTGGCCAAGATAGTTTAAGGGTGGTGCCAAAACAGCAGGGTACCTACAGATGCCAAATTATTCTGGCATCACCCTTGAAATACACGTTTGTTATGTCTCCTGCTGCATGTGTCAGAGCTGAGTGAGTTAACCTTTTCCTTGTCAGAGGCACTTTTTGTGGAGGTGATTCCTTCAAGAATCACCTCAACAGAAAGCACTATTGACAGCCAAAGGGTGAAGTTATTATAATTTCTTATGTACCAAATTTGATCAATGTCTTCTCATACCCTGATTACACACAGTGCAAACCAACTATCAGATCTCTGCCTGTTATCATACACATGTATACTAAGCACCACAGGCAGGATGACTTGATAGGTGGGAAATACAGGCAGTTTTCAATAAAACAGTTTATTATTAATCATTAAATTTCTGAAACCTAATGAGAAAAAAAAAATGCAAACGTCCACTTCACGTAAACATCAGCAGTTGCAAACAAACTTTTATAGTAGAATATATATACACCTTATCTTCCCTAGCTATCATACTCTCAGTTGACGCATGTTTTGTGTACAATGTGCCCCTACCCAAAAAAGTGAAATATGACTAGAAAATACAAACAAACTGAAAATTAAAAGCAGACTTCAATTAAGACTACAATTTCCTGTTAGAAAACTATTTGGCTACTGTACTTATGAAACAAAACTGTCAAACTGATAAAAGGAAACAGTCAAACAATACTGCATTCGAATCCAACACTGTATTCACACAATAACTTTCAACCAACAAAGCACCAAGAAGCGTACACAAGTATAGATCTCTACACAAGCTCCTCATCAATAATCCTGTGTGTAGTCCACCATTAACTCCTTCACTGCCAAATCACTGCCAGCAACACCCAGATGCATGAGATGTGAGTTAGAGGCATGGTTCCTCATGAGCCCCTGGGGCCGCCGCCGCTGGGGCTCATGAGGAATTGTGCCTCTAGTTTACCCCATACATAATCATGTTCCTCTCACAGATGGGGTTAATTAACAGCGAATTTGCAGATAGATTTGTAGTCTCTGACCATGAAGGGGGTTAACGATCCTATGAACAGTAAAATTCTGTCGTATTGCAGGTAAAATATGTAACAGCAGTGTATTCTTGCGCTATGAGTCACACAATTGCTGAAGTATAACGCTGTCCTTTGGAGCCAGGTATAAGTGGAAGCCAAATGTGTTTACATGGGCGCGTAGTCGATCTGCACGTAAAGCTGGCGCACTCCAATCTGAAACCAGCAACATTCCTGGTCAGTGTCTCTGATGGACATCACCTTACTTTCTTTTAACCTATTTCATTCAGAATACACCATTGTGTGAAATAAGTTTGACTAAAATAGTTCAAGGGTAGTGCCTGAATAGCTTGGTGCCTCTAGGTGCCAAGCAATTCTGGCACTACCCTTGATATGGGTTTAGCCTTTAGCCGTCGGTACCACTTTTAGAACAAAAGTGCGACAGATAGTCAAAGGGTTGACTTATTAAAATAATGTGTGTCTGTGGGTGTCGGTGAGAGACAGCATGTGTTGTGTAAGCATGTGTTGTGCATATTATATGTGTGTTGTGTATATACAGGTGTGTAAGCATGAGTGT
Organism: Semisulcospira habei; assembly: GCA_036245525.1. NCBI lineage: Eukaryota > Metazoa > Mollusca > Gastropoda > Semisulcospiridae > Semisulcospira > Semisulcospira habei. Next base: position 190,214,485 of record BTPG01000005.1, read on the forward strand.
GTGTACAAAAACTGTACATGCATGCATGATACATGTGAAAGAGAAAAAGAAGTGAAATATAATTTATTTTTTTAAAGAAACAGCATAGGCTGACACACTGTTAGAAGATAAAGATTGACTACGATAGGTTAGGGCGAGGCCAGAATAGCCTTCTGGCAAGCTATTCAGGCACCACCCTGGAACTAGCACCATAGTCAAACTGTCTCCTGACCCGAAATGTAGCCTTTAAAGGACAACTTCGATTGTGACCCAACTGCGACCTTCAGGACTGATGTGTTAAAATTCATTTTTCTTTAAAAGGTATTTTTTCGAAAAATGTATTTTTCATTAAAATGTATTTTTTTGAAAAATACTTACCGATGGTATTACTTAAAGGAAATGGTTTCTTAGCTAGTCTAATTTTAGCCCAAAATTGTTGTGTACGAGTATGGTCATGATGGCAGGTGAGGGGCGCCATAGCCTAGACGGAAACCCGGGTAGCCTCCCTTCCGGTTCAACCACGCATGCGCCACACCACTCATACGCCAGTCAGTTTTCTTAGCGAACCAGCGGCAAGCGGGGCAGGTGGGAGGGACCTTCGAGTAATACCATCGGTAAGTATTTTTCAAAAAAATACATTTTAATGAAAAATACATTTGTTTTCTCAAAACACATTACCGATGGTATTACTTAAAGGAAGAATCCCGAGGAGGAGGCGGGTGCCGCTATAGCGACCCCATCCCCTGCCATCCTGGCCGCTCGAGTCGGCCACCCTCCCGCAACCTCCCTCTAATTTTAGCAAAGATACTTACGGCGCCTAGGGCGCCGGGAGGGAGTGTTGCGCCGCCACGATGTCCCCCACCAGCGATAGGTTCTGGCGCTGGCTGGAGAGGTCCCTCAGGTAGAAGCGTGCGAAGGTGGTCTCCGCTCGCCAGCCCACGGCCGCCACAATGTCTTTGACCGCACAGTTCCGGTCGAATGCTAGGCTGGTGGCCATGGCTCTGATCTCGTATGCCCTGATGCTCATGCGTTTGGCTGTATCCGGGGCAAGCTCCTGGTAGGCTGATCGTATCACCCACCGGAGCCAAGAGGATATCGTTTGGGCCGAGATGTCGTTTCTACCTGGGGACAGAGGAAGGAAAAGGCGGGTGCGTTCCCTGCGTATCGGCTTGGTCCGGCGCAGGTACACACGTAAGGCTCGCACCGGGTCCTGTTGTCTGGACTCCCGGGTGGAGCTTGGGTCTCGTAATGGTTGAATGGTGACCAGTTGAGGGGCCGTCAAAGGCGATCTGGTCTTGGCTAGGAAGGCCGGGTCAGGAAGCAGCTGAACCGAGCCATCAGCCCGAAACTGTAAGCAGGCGGGGCGTGCTGAAAGTGCGTGCAGTTCGCTGACTCTGGAGGCTGACGCGAGGGCCAAAAGGAAGCAGGTCTTCCGAGTCACGTCCAGCAACCGCGCCAACTGGATCGGTTCGAAACGGGGCGAGTTGAGCCAAGTGAGTACCCAGGACAGGTCCCATCGTGGCACCAGGGATCGGCGGGCAGGACGTTGTAGACCGAAGTGGGCCATCAGGTCGGCTAGGTCTTTGCAGGAACCCAGGTCGGGCAGTCCCAAGTGTCTGTACGTGTCGGCAATCATGGCCAGGTAGCCCCGGATGGTGATCGGTGCTAACTGCTGGTCGCTGAAAAGCCAGATGAAGAAATCCGCCAACTGGGGAGTTGTCAAGCCGATGGGGTGAAGGTGTCTGTCGTCACACCAGGCGCAGAGGACTCTCCACTTGCCTTCGTAGACTCGTCTGGTCGAGGCTCGACGAGCTGTAGCGATCGCGTCCACTGCCGCACCTGAGAAGCCTCTAGCTGCGAGGGCTTGCCGGACAACCTCCAGGCGTGGAGGAGGAGACGCTCGGGGCACGGGTGGAACAGCTGCTGCCGTGGTTGCTTGAGCATTGTCCGCGGTGTGGGGAGCGGTAGCGGGGGAGCCGTGGCAAGGTTCAGGAGGTCGGTTGTCCATGACTTGGTCCAGCAAAATGGCGCCACCAGGAACAGGATCGTGTTGCACCCTCTGAGCTTGAGTAGGACCTTGGGGACTAGTACGGTGGGCGGGTAGGCGTAGGCGACCAGGCCGTCCCAAGAGATGGATAGAGCGTCGACTGCCCAGGCCAGAGGGTCTGGAATGGGTGAAACGAAGAGGGGAAGCTGTCGATTCCACCTCGTGGCGAAGAGGTCGATCATGGGAGCCTCCCAGGTGACGGCGATCAGTCGAAAGATGTCGGGTCGCAGCGCCCACTCTGTATGGAGCAGTTGACCGCGTCGGGAGAGGGAGTCGGCCAGCACATTCAGATGACCCGGAATGTGACGTGCGCGAAGAGAGATGTCCCGATCCTCGCACCAGCGGAGCACCTGGTAGAGTAGTATGCAAAGGGATGGAGAGCGGGTCCCGCCTTGCTTCTGGATGTACGAGACGACCGTGGAGTTGTCCGAGAGAACCAACAGTTCCTGATGTCGGATGCGGTGCTCCCAGGCCAGGAGAGCTTGCCATGCTGCCTTCAGTTCTAACCAGTTGATGTGTTTGGACAGCGATTCCAGAGGCCACAGGCCGGAGGCAGTCTCGAACGACGGAAGGAGGTGAGCTCCCCAACCTGCGAGGCTCGCGTCGACGCAGAGCGAGAGAGTGGGCGGCGGTGAGGACAGCGGCACTCCCGTCGCGAGCCAGGAAGGATCCGCCCAGCGCAGCAGGTGGGGACGGAGCATGGCAGGTACTGGAATCGGGGCCTCGAGGTCGGACGACGACGGTCGCCAGTGAAGGAGGAGATGCAGTTGCAGAGGGCGGGAGTAGAGACGTCCTAGCGGTAGCAGGTCCGCAGCAGCGCTGATCAGACCTAACAGCTGAAGCCACTGCCTGGCTGGAAGCGTCGTCAACTGGGACACCTGCCGAGCTAGAGTCGCCAACTTCTGGATGCGCTTCTCCGGCAGTCTGACGGTATTGTGGTCGGTGAGGAACTCCATACCGAGGTGAATAAAATGGCGTGCGGGAATGAGGTCGGACTTGCCAAGGTTGACCAGGAAGCCCAGGTTCTCGAGAAGTTGAAGCAGAGCATCTCGGTCTTCCCTCAGGGAGCGCTCGTCCTGGTTCCTCAAAAGTAGGTCGTCCAAGTAGTTCGACGTAGGGCTCGTGGAACTTCGACGGGCTCTGGCTACCACTGCGTCCATGAGGCGAGTGAAGACCCAGGGGCTGAGGTTGAGGCCGAAGGGGAGCGCGCGGAACTGATAGACGACCCCCTCGAAGGCAAAGCGTAGGTAACGTCTGGAAGCAGGATGCATGGGTACGTGCAGGTAAGCATCTGAGAGGTCCAGGCTGACCGCAAAGTCCATCGGCTGTACCGCTGAGCGAAGGGCCCGCGCAGTCTCCATGCGGAAGGCCGGAGCGACGATGAACTTGTTCAGCGCCGAGAGGTCTATGACGGGGCGCCACTTTCCGCCCGGCTTGGGCACCACAAAGAGCCGACTGTAGAAGGCTGGGGAGTCGTGCCGGACCACCACCTCCGTGGCGGACTTCTGAAGCAGGGAGGAAACTTCGCCGCGGAGAGCTTCGGCTCTGAGCTGGTCTGAAGGAACTGTAGTCCACACCGGGCTCCGGCGCACGGGAGGTGGGGACCGGAAGGAGATCAGTAGTCCCTGAGTAATGGTAGAGAGAATCCACGGGTCGTCCGGAAACAGCGAGCGCCAGGCTTCGCTGTGAAGCGCCAGCCTCCCGCCGACCGGAACTCCGGACGAGGTCGGCGGGGGCCGGAGGGGGAGAAAGTCAGTGCGCCCGGCCCCGCCCGGGGCGCCGGGCAGGTCTGGGCCAGGTGCGGGCAGGGAGGGATGGGGGAGGCTCGGTACTGGGGAAAGGGCGGGCGCGAGGAAAGGCTGGAGCTCTGGGGGGTAGGCGACCACCTCTGGTGAACGGGCGGGCGGTGGGTCTAGCAGTCCGCAGGGGGCGACCCGGAGCCTTGCGGGTTGGTCGAAAGGAAGTTGGAGCTGGGCGGTTGGGCCAGGCGTCCTTGTTAGCTTCCTTTACAGCGAGCCAGGTGGGGCCGAACAGTAAGTCACCGCCGAGGGGCGCCTGCCGAAGCTGAGTCTTCACATCCAGCGGAATGGGACAGGAACGGAGAATCGCATCTCGACGCAGTAAGTCGCAGTTAGAGGCGGCTGCCATGGAGTTGACAGCGACATGATATACAGCGCGGTTCCCCGAAACTGCTAGGGCGAGTAGGTCTCCCAGCAGAGGCGAAATTGACGGATGCCAGGAGTCCTCTACACGTCGGACGATGGCTTGCGTGACCAAATCTAGAAATCCCGCTGCTGCCAGGGTGTTCCTAATAAGTGTCGCGGTCTGTTCTACCCCGGGGAGGAGAGACTGACGTAAGGAAGTCCCAGAGAACGCCACTGCCGCGGGGTCCGCTGTCGGTAGAGGGCAGGAAAAGTGTTGTGTATGGCCCGCATACCATGACTGCCGGAAGGCGATGTCTATACCTGTCGGCCACTTGGAGTCTGAGAAGAATCCTGTACCGCATGCCCCTTGCGCAAGATGAGCAGAAAACGCATCACGTAACTCCCGGAAACCCGGCGGCTGGGGGAGAGACTTGAATCGCTTGGCCTGTCGTTCTGCGTCCACAAAGGCGGACGCTTTCCTTTTAAGAACTGGAGAGGGAGGGCAGTCTTCTGCAGGGAGGCAAGCCGCGATAAGCCGTGCCGCTTCATCAAGGGCCCGCAGTGTCTCTAACCTATGTCCAATGGCAGCCGGCGGGAATTCCTCGTCACCACCCGAGGGATTGGACGGGGCGGGGCTGGCCACCTGTAGTAGTGCCGACATCGATTCCTCGGGGTTCAGACTAAGGGTGTCCTCTTCTGCCGGAACTGAGTGGGGAATCGGGTCCACTCCCAAACGAGGAGGAAGACTCCCGTCACTGGGGCGGGTAACGGTCGTAGCTGGTGGAGGAGATCTTCTCACTGGTGCGTGGCGCCGCCAGTGTCTGCTAGATGAATGGTCCCGTGAAGCACTCGACGCTGAGCGGGAAGCCCGAACTCCTGACCTACGACGGTGTCGCGGGCGACGAGCGGCACTCCGCCGAGCGGAGCGTGAACGGGAACGGGGGCGGCGATGCGGGGACCGGGAACGTCTGAAATGGCGCGAAGCTGAACGCAAAGCAGAGTCATGCCTGTACTGTGTCCGCGAATGTCGGCTGGATTCCGACCGGTAGTAATCGGTCCTCGGGCGAGTAGACCTGTCGCTCGAGCGTGAACGATGTCTAACAGCTGAGGTTCGCTCGGACTGAAGACGGGGAGTAACTCGCACCGCAGCAGAGCGGAGGCGACTGCTTCGTACCCGAGAGCGGGAGCGCGTCCGGCGAGAAGACTTGTCGGAACTTGACGCCCGGACGGAAGGAGCTGGGCGGGGCGCTGGCGTTCCGCGCTGGTCCCTAGCGGAGAACAGGGTAGCGGAAGCAGCAGGACGAATCTGTGGCGAGAGCTTGTCAGCTACCTGGAGATCCGTATTAGTCAGGCCCGCAACCAGAGCGGGTGTAGGAGCCTGTATCAGTTCCTTATCAGTTGCCTGCAGAGGCGTTGCTACCGGGTAGAGACCACTCGACTGGACTGTGGTGGCTACCGGAGTCTTGTTTAGAGGCCTAGCCCGAGGCGCTCTAGGATCCTTGACCGTACAGAGACCACTCGACTGGACTGTGGTGGCTGCCGGTACTAGAGCACGTGCACGCGACCGAAGCCGCTGGTTCGTCTGCTCAGACACTCGGTCAGGGCCACTCGACTGGACTGTGGCGCGTACCGGTGTGGGATCGTTCTTCCGTGCTTGCGTAGGTTTCTTGCGGCCGTAGAAACTCCACAGCTGGGTCCATTGTTCCTCCAGCCATGGGGCGCAGACCGAGCACGGACGCGTGGAGGTACAACCGGAACAGGGCAGGCAAACCAGATGTTCGTCACTCGGCCACTGGAATTGCCCACATCGAGTGCATGTTCGGACTTGCCAACTGCAAAACATAATGTACAATGAAATGCGAGCGAGCGTGCCCCCGTGGGCCCGCACCGAATCCGCGTGAACGAACGAAGCGTACCGTGTAAGCCTACGCCCGGCGCTCCACCACTACCCTTGAGCGCCTGACGTAGGCCAAGGCAGAGATATTACCTTGCCATCCGAAGAAGTGAGGCACCAACCCGGTTGAAGACCCACCAGAAAGTCTAGCACGCAGACACGGCCCGGCGTCGGACGGCGACCACGTAACGCTGATGCCGGGCGAAGCCACTGGCGTCAGTGAAGGCGTCGAAACGAAGTCTCCGCCACAGCAGGCACTCAGAGCAGGCTGAAGAGCGAAGTAGAAGCTTGGCACACACGAGCAGCACGCACTAGGGCCCGAGCGGCACTAGGCGTGAGTACAGTTCAACCTGGCGTCCCCGCGCCCGGTAGGATAAGATGGCGCCGACGGGTGAAATTCACAAGTAACGTTCACTAGGAACAAGTTCCTAAGTCCGTAGACCGACGGAAACCTCAAGCCAGGTTTCCCACCTTGAACAAACTTCCTTCTGACTAGACTTCCCTAACGAAGATAGAGTCCTAACGAACAGAGCGAGTCCCGTACACAACCTTCTGAGACTAGCAAAGAAAACTGACTGGCGTATGAGTGGTGTGGCGCATGCGTGGTTGAACCGGAAGGGAGGCTACCCGGGTTTCCGTCTAGGCTATGGCGCCCCTCACCTGCCATCATGACCATACTCGTACACAACAATTTTGGGCTAAAATTAGACTAGCTAAGAAACCATTTCCTTTAAGTAATACCATCGGTAATGTGTTTTGAGAAAACAAATACTTACCGATGACATGACTGAATGGAAGTGTCTACTACTTACTCATTCTAGCCTAAGAGCCAGTTGTGTTAAGACACAACCCGGGAGGCACTCGGGGAACCCCGAGGGGACCAAGAGTTGTCTCCCTATACCCACCACCCGGAAGCCGGGTACCCATAATCCCTCAGTCAGGATACTTGGCGCACGAGCGGCAAGCGGGGCAGGTGGGAGGGTCGTTTGAGTCATGTCATCGGTAAGTATTTTTCGAAAAAATACCTTTTAAAGAAAAATGAATTTGTTTCTTCAAAAACATTACCGATGACATGACTGAATGGAAGAATTGCGAACAGGAGGTGGGTGCCGCGCTCCAGCACACTTTAGGGCCCAAGGGCCGCCCTCCCTAACGCAAACTCCCGACGACCCTAGGTAGGTGAATACCTACGGCGCTGAGGCGCCAGGAGGGAGTTGTGCCCCCCGCAAAAAGGCCTCCACCAGAGCGAGGAGTCTCTCTGGCCTGGCAGAGCTCTGCAATCGAGGCGGGCGAAGTCATCCTGCCCGCCAGCCTCCAGTAGCCACGAAGTGCAAGACAGTACAGTCCCTGACGAATGTGACGTTCGTGGCCCTGCAAGTGCCTTGATAACGTACCTGTAGCCTCTAACCTCCCTGAGGGAGGGGTCCTGTAATTCAGAACGTATGACTGAGCTTAACCAGGAAGAACGTCCGGCCTGTAGCGTCAGTGCTGCCGGAACCGGCAAAGAGGCGAGCGCGTCCGAAGCGAACGGCTATGTCGTAGGCACCCGTGAGGCTTGTACAGGGATTTGCTACGTGGTCTCCTGGTGGAATAGCGCCCCGTAAGCGGGCGCAAGGTGAACCTGTGGACCAAGGCGCGGCGGTCCAGGTAAGGTATGGTCCGAGAGGAGCTGTACGTAATTGTTCCCTCGAACTGTAGGCAGACAGGGTGAGGCGTAGCTCCTGAAGCTCGTTAACCAATCCACCACGGCAACATCCCTCAGGCGCCGTATGGCTGCAAGGGCAAGACGTAGCATTCGATGACTCCTCCCGAGGGGAGTCGACAGGAGGCTCCGGACGAGCGCGTGTAAGTCTCTCCGACCCGGGCTCTGAGGAGAGGCGGGTTCCTGTCGGCAAGGGGACCCCCAGCAGGATCCCGGCGGCTTACTTGGAGACGAGTGGGTACCGAGATTGTACGTGGGACGTCGCCAAGCGCGACTCTCTGAACTGGGCTCTGTGAGGCGAGTTCTCTGCTTCTCAAAAGCTGTGTCCGGGCTCGCTCCGTCCGGGTAGCGGCCTCGGTCAAGGCCCCATCCTGTGCCCCAGTCCACTGAAAACGTAGGATCATCCTGGTCTCATGCGCCGATCCTCCGAAGGTGTCCTGGTGTATTCCGTGTGTAGCCACTGGTCCCACCGGGGAAGACTGGCCCAGATCTACCGTCGGTCCAGGTAGCGTCACGCACGGAGGGAGATGAAGTTCTTTCCCCAAGCACCAGGGTAGGGGGTATGCACTGGTCGGAGGATCGCCAGCTGCCCTGATCCTGGAAGAACACCTCCGCTGTCGCGTAGTCGAAGAGGAGAAGCTCCTGTGACCTATCCTTCCCCCCACGAGCAGAAGAAGCAGGCCTAGTAGTCCGCGTCAGATCGAAGCTAAGCACGCTCTTGTCCGCGAAGTCCGAAGGTCGAAGGGTTGGACCTCGAGAAGAATCCCGGAAGTAGGAAGCGTAGCTTCAGCAGCCGGGCTTAGAGACGACTAAGGTGAGTAGATTCGACTCCGTGTAGTGGCTAGGCCTCCACCCCGAGCACAGCCAAGCGGTACCACCTGTCCGAAGTACGGCACCCCCCGGGTGCCCAACGAGAGTTGTCGAGATGGTTAGACGTCAGGGAGAAGGGGCTGCGCCTTGGTTCCCCAGTGTCCACGATGGATGAGAACCCCCGGTGAGTCAAGGGGCGATGCCGGGCAACTTCCGCAGCAGGGCGGCGGCGATGAGCTTGGATGTCCCGTCCAGCGCCGGCCGAGTGTCCATCCGCGCAAAAGAACAGGTCTGATGGAACCGCAGCACTGGAAGCCGAAGAAGAGGAAGAGGAGAAACGGCTGAGACGTCCGAGCAACCAGTCCGAGGGGTCGTCAGCCGTCAAACTCAGGGTGTCAAAGTCCCGCTGTCTGGAACCGGCGACCGAGGAGGGCTCCGAGGGAGGGAATCCCGCTGACGGCGAACCGCAGGTCGAAGACTCCCTCCGAAGGGGAGAGCGAAGACGGAGCGACGCAGCGAGGTTCTCCCGTTTGCCGAAGGCGGGTTCCGACGAGGAGAACGGCTGCGACGAGGAGGAACGGAACGGAGAGGACGAGGGAAGGGGAAGTGGCCGGTCGATGGGAAGAGGTAACGGGACGAACGGGAGTCCGAACGAGATGAGGAACGCGAAGAAGGCGAAACCAGTCGAGGGAGTCCTGATCCGTCGAACGATGAGTGGAGAAGGTCCTCCTACGATCTTGCGAAGCAGAGCGATAACGGTGAGTAGAATCCCAGCGCCTACGATCCTCGCGAACAGGAGGATCCGGACGAGTGCGTGTAAGTCTCTGTGAACCAGGCTCTTGGGAGAGGCGGGTTGCTTGCCGGCAAGGGGATCCCTGCGGCCAGAGATGAGTGGGGAACGAACCAGGCTCTTGGGAGAGGCGGGTTCCTGTGCACTAATCCGTTGAATACTCAAGTGGCGTCTTCTGTGTCGGATCAAGTTGGTTTCGCGCGTCCGGTGCCGGGGGCACAGCGGAAGGCGTCTTGGGCAACTCCAAGCACCCGAGCGGGAAGGTCCTCTTATGATCTTGCGAGGGAGAGCGATAACGTCGAGTAGAATCCCTGTGTCTACGCTCTTCACAACCAGGAGGTTCCGGACGAGTGCGTGAATGTCTCTGTGAACCAGGCTCTTGGGAGAGGCGGGTTTCTTGCCGGCCAGGGGACCCCCAGCGGGATCCCGGCGGCTTCTTCAGAGACGAGTGGGGAACGACGGTGGAGGAGGGACGCCACGAGCGTCCCACCAAACCAGGCTCTTGGGAGAGGCGGGTTCTTTCCACCAGCTGTATCCGGGCGCGCTCTCTAACGGAGGCGGTCTTGACGGTCGAACTCCCACACTGCACTAATCCCTCGATTACTCAGTGGCGTTTTCTGTGTCGGATCCAGCTGGTCTCGCACGTCCGGTGCCGGGGGCACAGCGGAAGGCGTCTTGGCAATCTTCAAGTACCCGAGAGGGTAGGAGTCTCCCTCCTCTAAAGTTCCAGAGATTAGACCATCGCAGCTCCGGCCAGGTAGCACAGACGTTAAAAGAGTGGTCGGAAGCACACCCAGCGCACAGGACACAGACTGTACGGTTACCCGACGGCCACTGGAAGCCTCCGCATAGCTTGCATGTCCTCAGCAGTCCGATAGTGGTCCCTACTCTGGTGCCGCGCAGAGCGAGCGGATTGTACATTGCTTAACGTCCCGACAGCAACAAGGCTTTCTCAGGACGTGCCTGCACTGCTTGTGAAAAAAAAAAAAAAAAAAACTAAACAGAACATTGAATGTATGTCGCCAGCCAGTCAAATACATTAAATAAACCTAACACATGGGCCTAAATAAAGCTAAGACCATTTAGCAACACACATCCAATATCAAGAGCTACAGGCAGTGCAGACAGTAGGGAGAGTTTTAAAAAGGAAAATACAGGTGAATGGACAAAGGGTAGACAGAAACACATGCCCCAGAATAGAGATAAACCCACCCTGTGGGGCTGACCAGGGTGACCCTGGGAACTAAAAAATACCTAACCCCACCCAAGTCCCCCAGGGCAGACCCGGGTGGGGCTGCAGAGCGAGCGGGACGAGAGGTGGCCCGGAACTGTGTTGATAGTAGTCTCCGCTTCCTTGGAGACGAGCATTCTTACTAGAGTCCCTGGACGTGCACGTGAATGTCTCTGAGCCGGGCTCCGAGGGAGGCGGGCTTTCTTGCCGGTAAGGGGGACCCCCAGCGGGATCCCGCGGGCTTCTTGGAGACAAGTGGGGCAGAAAGTGGACATGGCTTCTTGGAAGTCTTAGTCCGGGCGCGCTCCCTCCTGGAAGCGGCCTCATCGATCCAGGCCCACTTCGTGCACTAGTCCACTGAATCCGGTGTGGGGATTCCCACAGGGACGTCCTGGTCTCAAGCGACCGGTGCCAAGGATACGTTGGAAGGCGTATCCACATCCTGCGCATAGGAGACCCGATCCAGTGGTTGTCCGACGGCCACCGGAACATCTGCCTTGCGTGAAGGACATCGGCATGCCCCTCTTCATCGGGGCGGAACGGGATCCTTCAAGCACCAACAGCATAGGTCGCTCCCGCCTGCAGACGCTTCAATGCTGCCATCCGCGCTGCTGAGGCCAGGTGACGCAATCATCCCAATGTGGTAGGAGGCACCTCCCGTGTCGGAAGACAGGCCTAGTCCCAATGGGCGCTGCCTGGACATGAAGAACACACCTACCAGTAGCAGCCGGGCTGGGGCTTACCGCCGAGAAGCTGCTTGTCCTCTCAAGGTGGTAGTGTACTGCAACGTCCTAAGACGTCGGACGTGTGCGTAATTGTCTTTCCGAGCGGGCCTTGCCAGAGGCTGTTCCCGTGCGCTCCCCCTGGCAGCGGCCTCCACGATCCATGCTCGCGCACTAGTCGCGACATCCGGTGTGGCTTCTCTCCCAGGGCAGTCCGTTGTCGTGCGGAAACCCGCAGTGTCTGGAAGGCGCCTAAACCGGTGCCGATCGCTTGCAAAGCAAGCATGGTCGGCGGGGCATCCGGTGCAGTGGCGAAAGACCCCTGGGGGCTGAACTAGCCACTGTCATCTGTGTGAATGGGTAGCGCATCCCTGCAACAGATAACACCCGAAGGCCTGCGGGCGAGTCCTGTGGGACTAAGCCACGAAAGGTAGCCTTCGTAACAACAAAACACACAAGGACCAAGCGGGATAACCGACTGTCAAGCCTGCACGCCAGCAGTGCAGCAAGAAGGTAGACTCACTGCCCTCAAGCACTAAGGTGAGCAACCAACATATGTAGCAAAAGTCAAACATGTCATGACAGAAGCGAGGTACCAAACTCAGACCTGTTTACCCCCTGGGTGTAGTCAGTGTACTTTCAACTGACTAATTGTGTACTTTGGACCTCACATGTGTAATTATTCCCAAGCCAGTGAGTTGTCAGTTTCTCCAAAAAGTGTATTCTTGGGTAAACAGGTCTGCAAACTGCATGCCGACAACTAGCCGTGCAGTAAGCAAGCAGGCCCACTGCCGCCAAGCGCTAAGGCGAGGGAACAACATATGCACACAAAAGACGAATACGTCATGACGGAAGCGAGGTACCAAACTGCACGTCTGCAATCTAGCAGTGCAGTAACGAGGTAGATTCACCGCCGTCAAGTGCTAAGGTGAGCAACAACATATGTACCAACCCCTGTGACAAAAGGAGTCAGGCCCCCAAACATTATTACTAAGGGTGACCGTGTGTGGAAAAAAAACCAACACCGGCCGCATGCTGTACAACTCAATACGCAATGACAATCAAGACAAGAAAAACATCTGGGGCAGAAAATCACCACTTTATGTGGACATGCCACGAGGGGCCCGCCCAGCCAAGGAGCGTAAACCCCCCAGCTGCCCGCCGGAACGTATATCCACTGTCTAAGGTACGTGAGTACTTGTCTACCGCGTATGCCTGCGTATGCGAGTGTGCGCTTAAATCTATCACCCGTGAGCGAAAACAGAACAGGCGCTGGTCCCGAACAAACCACGCGATGACAAGGCGTGACTCAAGCTGTGCCACTCAGCTAATCAGGCCATGGAGTAAAAGAATTCTCCACACCCAAGGTACAAAAGCGTAGGAAACTTCTCTACGATTCACCGAAGGTGAGTGGGGGCGCAATTACAGTGAGAAGAAGACGAAAAACTTCGTACCTGCACAACCAGTGCCCAGCCCGGGAACCAGCCGAGGGTCAATCCCGCTACCTTACCTCTCCGCCGAAGGGGAACGGGGGGAGACGTCCAAAAACCCGCCTAGCACGACCGGCGAAGATCCCCGGACAGCTCACCAGAGGCCGAAGCGTAGGCGCCAAGCAGTGGGGACGAGAAAACCACGCAGCAGCACAGGCAGGGCCGACGAAACGATCCTATCTCCCGCTCTTCATTCCAACAGCAAGTCCGAACCCGAGAACGGTCGAAAACCAAAGTCCGTAGGCTAGAGCCGAGCGCAAGACGACCGAATCGTGTGCCTAAGTAGACTAGACTGAGGGATTATGGGTACCCGGCTTCCGGGTGGTGGGTATAGGGAGACAACTCTTGGTCCCCTCGGGGTTCCCCGAGTGCCTCCCGGGTTGTGTCTTAACACAACTGGCTCTTAGGCTAGAATGAGTAAGTAGTAGACACTTCCATTCAGTCATGTCATCGGTAATGTTTTTGTAGAAACAAAGGGCCTTCTACAGCACTTCAGTATGCACACGAGCCGAGCACCTACCTGCGTGAAGATGTTGTGCGTCTGACTGAGAAGGTAGCGTGCGTCCGCGTTGGAGGCAACCTCCAATTTGATGGTGCCGATGTAGACGTCAGAGCACAGCGTCCAGAAGTGTGGCTCCTGAACACTGTACACCCCTTCCAGCTGACTCACCTGCACAAAACACAGTGTTGGTCAGCCTCAATATACAGTGTAACCTGTTTTTAGCAACCAGCTTTTTTTTCTTTGGGGGGGGGGGGGGGGGGTGCTAGAAACAATGTGGTCTTCCCAGACAGGTGCTATATGCAGCCTAATGAAAGATAATTTTTAACCCTTTCAGCCCCAAGGCCCCGTCTATGCACCAGTTGCAGGGGCTCATGAGGATCTATATATCTTGCTGACACCACTTTGACTCCATGTAATGGAACGTTTAGAGGCAATAAAGGGTTGCACTTCCCAGTAAGTCTATTACCAGTTACTATCAGTTAGGTCCAAGAAAAGTCTGTGCAAACAAAAACTTGTGATCATTATCTCGCTGACCCTCTGGTAGCAGGTGGGGAGTTGCAGATCCAAAGAGTACGGCGTTCGCTGCATCAGGATCCCTATAGATTCCTTCAGCAGCGGCAGAACACTGGGGACAAAAACATTTACTGGTCAGTTAACTCATTCTACCCCAGACACACCACATCAGGATAAGGATTGACCATGATGGTTCAAAGGTGATGCCAGAATAGCTTGGCGCCTAAGGGCGCCAAGCTATTCTGGCATCACCCTTGAACTATCATGGTCGATCTGTGTCCTGCGCTGCAATGCGGTCTTGAGAGGACAGGGGCAAAATTTAAGGATTTTGGTGTTGGGGTAGAATGAGTTAAAGCATGCTATCAGGTAACCCATTACACTCTGAGGCTAAGGCTGGCATTTTTCAAATTTGCGTATTGTCCTATGAAGGTTCCATTACAGATTATGACTACATTACACAAAGATCAACCATTCTAGTTCAAGGGTGGTGCCAGAACAGCTTGGCACCAAGCTGTTCTGGCACTACCCCTGAACCATCAGTCACATTTATTCCTTGCAGTTGTGTATCAGGATGGAAAAGGTCAAGTCACCATCTCTCATCCAACAACTGACAACTTAACCCTTTGGTTGTCAGTATCACTTTTCTCACGAAAAATCAACAGCCACAGGGTTAATGACAGATTCTCATCAGCTCCTGCAGCCTCCATCAGAAGGCATAATTTTATAAGCCCCTGTAGCTGCACATGCACATGAAGATCTATGCCACTTGATGTAGAGATTTGGAAAGTATGTTTGTACACTTTGGATCTTGGCAAAATATTGCCCTAGGGTAAAACCATATCTTATAAAGTGAGATGCATCAAAAGAAACAAAGAAATTATTTTTCACACTTCTAAAATCATAAAATCTAAACTGCTGAAGAGTACAACTAACTGTAATACTCTAATAATCTATACCCTAATGCAGACCAAAGACATTTTCAAAACTGAACAGGAAAAAAAAATCACACACACACACACACAATTAACCCCCATGTGTATGAAGCCGCTAGTACTGTTTGCAGTACTTGTGGCTGCATGCACAAGCCAAGGGGTTAACCCCTTCACTGCCTGTGGATGTAGATTCTGTATGTGCCTGCGTGCATGTCAAAGATCCACTGCCGTCAAAGGAGATGGTTTCAGCAAGCGGTATAGATCCTCATGAGCCCCTGCACTCAGAGGATCTATACCTCTAACAGTTGGTTTTTGTTCAATTTTTCTCATCAGTGAAGGGGTTAAAGAGAGAACAACTCAGTCAGAGACACTGTATACAGCTACCTGACGGCGATGAGAGTAGCAATAAACATGGAGCAGATAGGGTCTGCTATCATCCACCCAAAGTAATGGATAAGGCCTGATGAGATGATCACTCCAACACTACCCAGCGTGTCCGCAAGTATATGGAGGAACACACCTGCAACACAGAATAAAACAGTATCCAAGAACTGAATGTTAAAACACGCAGACGCATCACCCTGTACAAAGTGTCAACCCAGGCCATTTTCTCTATTCTTTCAGTAACGATCTGCAGGGGTTGCACTGCTGCTTTCAATCTTGTGTGTGTGTATGCAATATGAATGAATATGTCAGTAAAAATGCGTATGGCACCAAAAAATGGGCAAACTAACTCTAAGAAAGTGTTAAATGAACACGTCATAACACAGGATGACTAACTAGGATGAAAACTCACTTGTTACAAAAATACTGTTTCTCTTTCACCACCGTTTTGGATTACTTCTAGAACAATCACAGTGTTACATGGTAGTTGTAGTCATAGTATGATGCAATCACACCAGACACACGCATGTAGGGTTCTTGTAAAGAAACTCCAATCAATTGCAACTCGTCGCATGTGGCAAAAGGTTATAGACCACACTGGAGTAACAGTTCCAACAGTGCTTTATTCTCATGATGCGATCGCAGCACAATGCATCCATAAATGCATCCACATGTTGATACACTATCTCGTACACTGCATCCGCAGTTTTGATACACTGTGTCTCCCATACAATGCACGCACATATTTCCTAACATGATCTTTTATACTATTACAGATTTCCAGAACAATCCAGCAAATTACACAACTCAACCAATCAGAAAAGTAAACGAAACCAAAACTCATTAATATTCATTAAAAAGAACACTCTAGATTTCTCTGCAATCTCCCACTAACAAAGTTACATCTAGGTGCATTCCGTAAATGTTGTGAAATGTAGCCAACAAGTGTACTACAAAACTTTGATGTCATATTTGAGGTCACTAGAACATATGTTTTTTTATGTCATATTTGAGGTCACTAGAACTTATGTGTTCCCCCCCCCCCCCCCACACACACACCCACCCACCCCGGAACCTTCCAGGTTAAACTAGGTCGGAGTTTAGCAACAATGTAGTGAGATATGCAAAAATGTAGCTACACAAAAAAATTGCAATTCTCCATGCAAAAGAAAATGAATCATACAAAAAAGGTACGTGATTCTTATCCAAAATAACTCAACTGAACATCGGATCTTTCCTATCATCAACACACACAGTCATGCTCTACAAAGAATAATGTGATGAAGCTCTATGCCCACGTATAAAGTTCACAAATAGTCCGTGTATTCATGAGTTCGGCACGATCGCGAGGTCAACAATCCGTATGGAGTTTTAGTGGCACAGCTCAGCCTAACAGAGCTCAAGAGTAGTAGTACGTGCTATTCTGTCACAGAGGACAGATTATGTTGGATACACTAGCCGTATTCCAAGACTCTGAAACTGAGATTTCAGAGTTCTTGTGCGGAGCGAGGGATGTGGTGACAAGACGCTGGAGGAACGTGTCGTGAGGACATTCACCGCTTGGGGAGCAAGAGACTTGGTGCCAAGCCATCAAAGTTAGAGGAGCGTGTCGAGAGGACGTCCACAGCTCGGGGAGCGATGGACAGCTTCAGGAATGCGTGACGAAAGAAACTACATGCCTCGACGTGGAGGAATGTGCGAACGATACAGAACGAGAACACCAGTTGAGCAGGTAGGATAATGAGGACAGTTTACATAACCTGGCTTTTATTATATTGTGTGTGGATGACAGTGCGACGTGCTAGTGTTGAGAATTGTGTCTTTTGTGAAGAGTATTTTTTTGTTAGTTAGGATTATATGGGCCACAGAAAAGAAGAAATGATGTTCTGCGTTTATACTGCACAAATGCGTCCGACTGAGAGTTAGCGTTGTTTGTGTATGTGCCCATTGCGTTTGTGAGTCTATGCGTGCGGCCGGTTAAAAGTCTCCATACGTTACAAATACAACCACAAACATAACACATAGGGGCATGCCTTATCTGTGGCCCAATATTCTGATCAACCAATCACGCAAATAGGGTTCATCTCAAAGATGTGTACGTGTTGTACATACACCTCCCCAAACACCCCAAACAGTGCCAGGCCTCAAAGAAATGCATGATTTACACACAAAAATGGATTTTTCTCTAAAATGTATTTTGTTTCCTCAAAACACATTACCGATGACATTACTGTAAGGAAACGGAATTAGCTAGCCTAATTTTAGCCAAAATTGTTGTGTGCGTATAGGGCAGGGGTGGCAACAAGGGGTGCTCTAAGCTAGCCAATAACCCCGCTTCCAACCTCATTCGGGCACGTGCCGACCGGATTCCCATCAGTTCTGTTCTTAGCTAGCCGTGGATAGTTGTGTGTCTTCTCTCTGCGTCTGGACTTCGTTTTCAGTGTCCAGTCATCTGACCTGTGGCTTGTGCCTTGAGACTTACTTTGTGCTCTGTGCTTTTACTGTCGGATTCTCCTTGCTTGGAATACTAGCGGCGGAGTTTACGGTGTTCAGTGGACTTGTACTGTGCCTGGGACTTGGGTTACCGGCGTTCGACCGGTCGGTATGGGGGCTTCTGCTACACGGTTGGTCCCGACGGCCCAGATTCTCCCACCTCTCTGCCATAACTAGGTAAAACCTCGGTTGGTGTCCGTGACCGGTGCTCAAGGGGGGCGGGGGTGGGGGTGGGGAGGGTGGGGGAAAGCTCCAGGCGTCCTCATTGGTCAGGGAGCGAATTCGTTTTCAAAATTTGACTGTTCATGGATGCATTGGTGCGTGGCCTCGGGGGCCATGCTCGCTCGCCTGTAACTGTTGATTATGTTTTGCAGTTGCCAAGTCCGCACCTGCAAGCAATGTGGGGACTTCCAGTGGTCGAGTGATGCACATGACATCTGCCTACCTTGTTCGGGCTGCGCCTCCACTCACCTGTGCGGCGTCTGCACCCCCTGGCGGGAGGAGCAGTGGTCGCAGTTGTGGCAGTTCTATTGGAGGGAACGACCGACCTCAGGCCAAGAGCTCACACCTGCCACCGAATCAACCACCCCTGTGGAGGAGACAGCTCGGACACTCGCGACTCGTGACGCAAGGGCGGATCCAGAGCTTTCTGAGCGTAGGGTTTCAGCCGGAGTGTTCGTCAGCTCGCTGGGAATACAAGACACCGAGCCTGGCCAACATGGAACTCTGACTACAGTGTTCGTCAGCTTGCTGGGGAAACATTACACCGAGCCTGGCCGACACCACGGATGTCTACAGTGTTTATCAGCTCGCCGAGTACCGCCGAGTCTGGCCAACAACGTCCTAGGGACCGCCACGCGTCTACGCCCGTGAGTCAAGCCCAGCACAAGCGCAAGCCGCCCGAGACAGAGGTTAGTAATAGTGTTAAGTGCCCCCGCATGGACGAGATTGCCAAGCTTATACCTGCCCGTTTGTCACAGACACGTAGAGACGAAACAGCCCCGCCACGACAGGTTTCGCACCGAAAGAGCTCCCGTTCGTCCAGCTTTCAGCGAGGGAGGAGTGCTAGACAGTCGCCCGACCTTCGTCCTCGTTCTCGATCCAATGACAGGCCACCACGCCCGCAGACTGCTACCCGGGACCGCGATGAGAGTAGACACTCTCGGCCCTCCTCCAAGGTAGATGCGGCTTACGTCAGCCATCGTCCTGCGCCCACATCACTCGCAGCACAGACCATTACCACGTTCGCCGCAGCGCCGTTCGCTTCGTTGACGCAGCTGTTCGCCTTCCCCGATTCGACACCTTTCTAGGCAGGTTTCCCGCTATAGGCTGCCACGCTCTCACCGGCGCAGCCGTTCCCCGCGGGGCCCCCAGTCCTCGCATCACAGCGCTGTTTCGACGCAGTCTTCCACATGGGACTCGGCCTCGGCCCACTCCTTGCGACTCCGTTCTAAGGTGGTTAGACCCCCCCAGCATGACGGTGACTCGACACAAAACCTCTAGTGTGGCTCCCAGCGGGAGAGAGGAGACGATTCCCCGCCGCGCTCCCGTCAGAGTGGTGGAAGAAGATGCGCTCAGCCTCGTCCCGGAGGACTCAGTTTCGGCGTGGCTTCCCGACGACGTCTCCGTAGCTTCTGGGCGCTCGCGCTCCCGGGATGACCCTGAATCACGGCCGACTTCCCTGGGCCATAGAATGGAGACGCTCCGAGCTTTGGATGAGGCGGCCTGACTCATCTCTGCTTGCCTTCCACCGGAGGACTGCCCCGCCTTCCCCACCTCTCAAGAGGAAAGCTTCTGCCTTTGTGGATGCTAGTAACCTGAACAAGAGATTTAAATTGCTGCCTCAGCCCCCGGGGTTCTGGGACCTGCACGACGTGTTTTTGACTCATCTCCTGAGAAGTTCCTTTGGCGATGCGGGATTCTTCGCGGACTCCAGATGGCCGGTGGATTTGCACATCGCCTTTCGTCAAGAGTGGTACGCTGGTCATTCACAAGTCTTCTCCTTCCCCCTGCCGGAGGTGGATGCTCCTTTCCTTAGCGGGTACTCCTCGCCCGGGTCTTGTTCCCGCCGGTCTGGGCAGGACGGCCAGCTTGGTACGTAATGCCCTCACCACTGCGGGCTTTTGGGACATAGTTATGCAAGCCATCGTTCGTCGTGTTGAGGACAATTGGAACTCTACAATCTCTTCCCGGCTGGGGGATATCTTGGCGCTTGCAGTCTCCCTCAACCAAGCGGCGTACCATACCTCCGTCAATGCCATGGCGGCTGCTGCCAATTGTGACCTGATGCGTCAGGATGCCTTTCCTCCGCACCTGTGACCTGCCACCGGGCCTGAAGCAACTAAGACAGGCTCCACTTGGCGGAGAGCTCCTTTTCGGTCCTGCCTGGCAGACTGTGAAGGACTCTAACAAGGACCTCTGGCCCAGTCGTCCCGCGACCACCTGCTTTCAAGCTGCCCGCAAGGCCGTGGGTCGTTCCATGAGGTCCTCCAGACCCGCCACTCGACCTTTAGAGGACGCCTGCCCCCTTGTACCCTGGCCTTTGGCCACTCGCGCCACGCCCCGACTCTGCCCCCGCCCCTGCCTGGCCTAGACCCGCCTGTCGCCCTGGGCGGGGCAGGGTCCACTGACTTCTCCCCCCCACTGCCCCCGCCGACCGCTCCCGGGTCTCCTGTCGGTGGGAGGCTTGCTCTCCGCAGCGAGGTTTGGCGCTCACTGCTGCCGGACGACCCGTGGATCCTCTCCACCATCTCCGACGGACTTCGGATCTCCTTTCAGTCGCCTCCCCCTCTGCGCCGCTCCCCCCCCGTGGACCACAGTGCCGATGGACCAGGTCAGAGCCAACGCCCTGCGAGACGAGGTGGACGCTTTACTTCGGAAATCCACCACGGAGGTAGTAGCTCAGCACGACTCCCCAGCCTTCTACAGCCGCCTCTTCGTGGTTCCCAAGCCAGGCGGCAAGTGGCGTCCCATCATAGACCTATCGGCCCTAAACAAGTTTATCATCGCCCCATCTTTTCGCATGGAGATCACCCGAGCTCTGCGGGCTGCAGTGCAGCCGATGGACTTTGCCATCAGCCTTGACCTGTCCGATGCTTATCTGCACGTTCCCATGCATCCCGCCTCAAGACGGTACCTGCGCTTCCCCTTCGGGGGAGTGGTCTACCAGTTTCGCGCGCTAACCTTTGGTCTCAACCTCAGCCCCTGGGTGTTCACCTGCATTATGGATGTCGTCGTCAACAGGGCCAGACGGACGTCCTCGAGCCCCACGTTGAACTATTTAGACGTTCTTCTCCTACGGAACCAGTCGGAGGTCACCCTGGCGGCGGATTGAGATGTGCTAATAGACCTGCTCGATCGACTCGGATTCCTGGTCAACTTGGGCAAGTCCGACCTCGTGCCGTCCCGCCACTTCGTTCATCTGGGGAGTTTTTTAGGCTAAAATTGGTATGCTTAGCGAAGCTTCCTAGTAGTAATGCCATCGGTAAAACTTTTGAGAAAATAAATGCAATAATCATGGACTTGCCTAACACAAAAACTGAATATAACCCTTTGTTGGTCAGTCAAGGTGATTCCTGCAGGAATCACTTCAACAAAATGTGCTACTGACAACCCAAAGGATAACACTGTACAAGGCAACTCAACCCCTTAACTCTTCAGTGCAAGGCAGCCAACCTCCAAGTGCATACGGTCAAGTTTTCATGGCTTCTATTGCATGCACGCAGGCAGGAAAACTTGCCCAATACCACACAGCCCTCTTCTCGTACTATTTCGGTATCTTTTTCATGGTACCAGTGTTAGAGTGTGTAGATATTTATAAACCTTGTCAGGTGTGTTAAATTGTTGTAACTGGTTTAGACAGACACTGCTAGTGTGGGTGGTGATAAGTGATACTCGGGGAATGGAGAGCTAAATGTTTGTTTATTTACTATGCTAAATGTCCCTGATGTAACTCTGTTCCTTCCATTTATTTTCATTTGAGGGTGAATGAAAACAGTTCAGCTTTAGCGGAAGAAGTACATTGCAGCTGGAAGGGTAGACAAAGTAGTCTTTGAAAATGGAATTTTTAGTATTTTAGGTCACGACTGCTCCACAGATTGGCGTGCGCTTAGGGGTATGTTGGTGTGCGCTTCTTAGGAGTCAAGTTTTCTTGACTGAATGCAGGGAAGAGTTGTTAAAACCATGCAGCCATCACAATAAACACATGTTGAATGCTTTCTAAACTTGATCAGAGCTATTTTAAATGCACACACATACACACTGATGATTTCTGCCCTACTTAGAGAAACAGATACACACAAAATGCATTTTTCTTTAAAAGGTATTTTTTCGAAAAATACTTACCGATGACATGACAAATGGGAGTGTCTACTACGTGCTCAAATTCTAGCCTACGAACCCGTTGTGTGCACACACAACCCGGGAGGCACTCGGGGAACCCTCCAGAGGGGCCAAGAGTTGTCTCCCGGACCTGCCTATCCGGTTCCGAGTCACCTGACTCGCCAGTCAGATACTAGGCTCACCAGCGGCAAGCGGGGCAGGTGGGAGGGTCCTCCGTGTCATGTCATCGGTAAGTATTTTTCGAAAAAATACCTTTTAAAGAAAAATGCATTTATTTCATCAAAAACATTACCGATGACATGACAAATGGGAGAATCACGAATAGGAGGAGGGTGCCGCCCCGGTACTACCGGAGACCAAGACCGTCCTCCCATTGCTAATTCCCAGGTAACGAGCTAGGTGCGTACCTACGGCGCCTGCAGCGCCGGGAGGGAGTGCTGTGCCACCGTGAGGTCCCCCAACAAGGCGAGGTTGTCTCGCTGTCCCGCCAGATCCCGAAGGTAGAAACGAGCGAAGGTAGATTCTGCTCGCCAGCCCACCGCGGCCACGATGTCCTTGACAGCGCAGTTCCGATCGAATGCGACGCTCGTGGCCATGGCGCGTACTTCGTGTGCGCGGATCTTCAGTCTCTGCGCTACGCGTGGGGAGAGATCCATGTATGCCGATCGTATTACCCAGCGCAGCCAGGAGGAGATCGTCTGGGCTGTGATATCAGTCTTGCCCTGGCGTATGGGCAGGAAGAGGCGGGAGCGCCCTCTACGGGTAACTTTGGTACGGCGCAGGTAGATGCGTAGGGCACGCACGGGATCCTGTCGCCGAGTCTCCGGAGAGCAGGCAGGCCCTCCCAGGGGCCGCAAGGTGATGATCTGTGGAGCAGTTAGGGGCGACCTTGTTTTGGCAATAAAGCTGGGGTCCGTTAAGAGCTGCACGGAGCGATCTGCCCTGAACTGGAGGCAGTCTGGGCGGGTAGAAAGAGCGTGTAGCTCGCTAACTCTGGACGCGGTGGCCAAGGCTAGAAGGAAGCAGGTCTTGCGTGTCACATTTGCCAGAGGGGCTAGAGCGAGTGGCTCGAACTGGGAAGAATTCAGCCACGTCAGGACCCAAGGTAGGTCCCAGCGAGGAACGAGAGAACGCTGAGTCGGACGTTGGAGGCTGAAGCTGGACATGAGGTCGGAGAGGTCCTTACAGGCGCCGGGGTCTGGAAGGCCGAGATGACGATACGTGTCGGCGACCATGGATAAGTATCCCCTGATGGTGATGGGCGCCAAACCTTGGACCTCGAAGAGCCATAGGAGAAAGTCCGCTAGCTGTGGGTTAGTCAGTCCGGTGGGTAGGAGGCGACGGGCGTCGCACCAGGCACACAAGACGCGCCACTTCCCTTCGTAAACACGCCGGGTGGAAGGCTTGCGGGCTGCAGCGATTGCCTCCACTGCTGCACCAGAGAAGCCTCGAGCGGTGAGGGCGCGCTGCACAACCTCCAGGCGTGAAGAGACAGGCGTTCGGGACAAGGGTGGAAGAGAGCCTGCCTGGGCTGCTTGAGCATGGAACGGGGCGTGGGAAGGCGCAGGGGAGGAGAGGTGGCGAGGTTGAGTAGGTCGGTGGTCCAGGACCGGGCCCAAGCCAGCGGGGCGACCAGAAGCAGGACTGCGTTGCTCCCTCGAAGTTTGTGGAGGACCTTGGGAATGAGGACTGTTGGGGGGTACGCGTAAGCGATGAGGCCGTCCCAAGGAATCGAGAGGGCATCGACTGCCCAGGCCAGCGGGTCTGGAATCGGGGAGACGAAGAGGGGAAGCTGGCGGTTCCACCTCGTAGCAAAGAGGTCGATTAAGGGAGTCTCCCAACGGGCGCAGATCATCTGGAAGATATCCGGGCGCAACGTCCATTCTGTGTGGAGCAACTGGCCGCGGCGAGAGAGCGAGTCCGCCAACACATTCAAGTGGCCAGGAATGTGTCGTGCGAGGAGTGTAATGTCGCGTTCCTCGGCCCAGCGCATCAAACGGAAGAGGAGCATACAGAGGTCGGGAGATCGGGTGCCCCCCTGTCTCTGGATGTAGGCCACCACCGTCGAGTTGTCGGAGAGGACGAGAAGCCGCTGGTTCCTGAGCTGGTTCTCCCAAACGAAGAGGGCTTGCCAGACTGCCTGCAGCTCTAACCAATTGCTGTGCTTGTCCGCAAACTCCGGGGGCCAGAGGCCGGAAGCCGAGGAGAATTGAGGAAGCAGGTGGGCTCCCCACCCCGAGAGGCTCGCGTCGACACACAGGGAGAGGTGCGGGGGAGGGGAGGACAAAGGGACTCCCGAAGCCAACCAAGCCGTGTCGGTCCAGCGTAGAAGGTGAGGGCGAACCAGGGGGGAAACCGGGACCAGGTGGGTAAGGTCGCCAGAAGAGGGTCTCCAGAGAAGCAGGAGGTGCAGCTGAAGGGGGCGGGCGTAGAGGCGACCCAGGGGGAGAAGGTCCGCCGCTGCGTTGATCAGTCCGAGGAGTTGAAGCCAAACTCGGGCGGGAGCTGCTTCGTGCTGAGCTAGCTGGTTGGCGAAGGTGGCCAACTTCCGAATCCGGGGATCCGGGAGGCGAACAACGTTGAGATCGGTGGCAAAATCCATTCCGAGATGAATGAAGCGGCGCGAGGGCGTGAGATCTGACTTCCCGACGTTGAGGAGGAACCCCAGTCGCGACAGCAGACGCATCAGTGTATCCCTGTCCTCTTCCAAGACGGACTCGACGTGGTTCCTCAGGAAGAGATCGTCGAGGTAGTTGGACATAGGGCTGAGAGACGACTGCCGTGCCTTGGCCATAACTGCATCCATCAAGCGGGTGAAGACCCAGGGGCTGAGGTTGAGGCCGAAGGGTAGGGCTCGAAACTGGTAAACGGTTCCATCGAACGCGAAGCGCAGATACCTCTGGGCGGCCGGATGTATGGGTACGTGTAGGTAAGCGTCGGAGAGATCCAGGCTGACGGCGTAATCCATGGGTCGCACCGCGGTACGCAGGGCTCGGGCCGTCTCCATGTGGAAGGAAGGAGCCACGATGAAGCGATTTAGGGCTGAGAGGTCGATCACTGGGCGCCACTTGCCGCCAGGCTTGGGGACGACGAAAAGTCTGCTGTAAAATCCCAGCGAGTCTGCGCGGCGCACAACCTCTGTGGCATCCTTCCTCAAGAGAGAGTCGACTTCCCCCCGTAGGGCGCACTCCTTGAGCGGGTCTGCGGGGATCTCGGTCCACAGCGGAGTCGTACGCAGAGGAGGAGGGGAACGAAAGGAGATCCGTAGGCCGCCGGAAACAGTGTCTAAAATCCACGGGTCTTCTGGAATCAGTAATCGCCACTCGTCGCTGAAGAGGGCGAGCCTGCCGCCGACTGGAGGACCCGAGACGGCCGGCGGAGGCGGAGGAGGGGAGGAGTCACTGAGCCCGCCCGCGCCCAGGGCGACGGGCGGGACGGGGCCAAGCGGGGGCGGGGGCGTGAGCTTGGCCGGGGCGACCGAAGGCGGGGCGACGGCGACGCAGGGACTGCAGCTGGGTTGTTGACGTCGGGGCGACGGGTCTGGAGATCCGCAGGGGGCGACCCACGGCCTTGCGGGCTGCCTGAAAGCGCCGAGGAACAGACTTGGGAGGCCACCTGTCCGCATTGGAATCCTTGACGGCTTGCCAGGTGTCACCAAAGAGAAGGGGTCCCCCGAGGGGGGCCCGACGCAGCTGGGTCTTCAGGTCGGCAGGCATTCCCCGGCAGGCCTGCAGGACAGCGTCGCGGCGGAGTAAATCACAATTGGCGGCTGCAGCCATAGCGTTGACCGAAGAGTGATACGCGGCGCGGCTGGCCGCTTCAGCGAGGACGAGGAGGTCGCCAAGAAGAGGGGTCAGGGACGGGTGCCACGAATCTTCCACGCGCCGGAGGAAGGCTTGCGTAAGGAGCTCCATGAAGCCGGCGCAGGCCAAGGAATTCCTGACAAGCGAAGCCGTCTTGTCCAAACCCGCGGAGGGAGAGGGCAGAGGAAGGCCTGGGAATGGCCGGCGTACCACTGCTGGCGGAAGTACATATCGAGGTCCGGAGGCCATCTGTGGTCCGAGAAGAAATTACTGTCTCTTGAGTCAGACAACAGGTGGGCCGAGAACACATCCCGAAGCTCACGAAAGGAGGGGGGCTGAGGGAGAGTCTTGAACTTCTTTACCTGTCTACCCGCGTCGACGAAGGCAGAAGGCTTCCTCTTTAGGGGGGGGATGGAGGGCAGTCCGCTGCCGGAAGCGTGGCGGAGATGAGGCGAGCGACCTCGTCGAGGGCCAGAAGAACCTCTGTGCGGGAGGAGGCCGGTAACCCGTGGGCTGTCGACGCATCCGAAGGAGAGAGCGGCGAAGGAGAGCGGCTGAGACCTCCGAGGAGAACTGAGATGGAATCATCAGGGAGAAGACTCAACGAATCGTCGTCCACGCCGCCGAGAGCCGTCGAAGAGGGACGGCGACCGTGACTCCGAGAGCGAGCAGCTCGACGAGGACGAGGGGAGCCATAAGGCGCCGAAGCACGCAGGGGAGAGCGACGTCCGCGACGGCGACGCGACGCACTAGAGGAGCGGGAACGGCGGCGGCGACCAGACGAGCGACTACGAGCTGGAGACCGTGATCCTCGGGAACGAGGAGGAAGGAAGGAGGCTGGGGGAGGGGAAGGGGAACGGGCGGGACGAGGCAGACGGCGGGGAACGTGGGACGAACGCCTCGAAGAGGTAGAGCGCGAAGGTCCATGGTCCAGATGACGAGAAGAATCCCGAACTTCACGACGCTCACACGAAGGAGCGCGAGAGTGGTGGTCCGACTTCGATCGCAAGGAGGAACTGGACACAGGTAGTGGTGTGGTGAGTGTGCGCGAATGTCTCCGCGAGCCGGGCTCTGTGGCGAGGCGGGCTCGCAGCGGCCGAGGGGGATCCAAGGCCTTCCTAGGAGACGAGTGGGGACCGGTTGACCATGGACGGCGCGAGGCACGTCTCTCCGAACTGACCTCTGTCCCGAGATGGGTTCTCTGCCTGTCGTAAGGCTTGGTCCAAGCGCGTTCCCTCCTGGGAATCCGCGCCTCGAACTCCCGACTCCGCACACTACCTTGCTGTGTCCGCTGTGGAGATCTTTCCAGACTGGGGCCATCGGGGGCAAGAGCGGTCGGTGTGTCTGAGATGACAGCCGGCACTTCCGCAGGTCTTGCAACAGGCACAGGTGTCGGGCGTTCACGTCGGTAGAAGCTCCAAAGTTGGGCCCAGCGGAGCTCCGGCCAGACGGCGCAAACGTCACAAGAACGCTCAGATGTACAGCCGACACACGGCAGGCAGACCTTGTGCGAATCCGAGGGCCACTGGAAACCTCCACACTGCGTGCAGGTCATCAGGAGGGCACTGCAACACACCAAACAAACAACGTGCCGGTACGTGGTCGAGACCAACAGGGCTCGTCCTACCAAGGGGAACCGTACCGAACGATATGGACAAACGGGCTGTGCCCCCAGGCTATACTGTTATAGCGCCCTAAGCTAAGCTTGCGTCTTTAGAACAAAGCCTACCCCAGCCAGGCTGGAGAGGAATGTGCGCCAAACAACAATAGGTTTAGTTTAGTTTAGGTATTTGGGTTTAACGCCGCGCAGGCGACTAAGGCCATCACACGGCGGGCCAAACGACAATAGGGACGAAAGGCCGTGCCCCCAGGCAATAATGCTGTAGCGCTCTAAGCTAAGAGTGCGCTCTCGAAACAAGCATACCCCAGCCAGGCCGGAGATGCAACATGAGCCACGCGCCGCAGCTGGTTTAAACAATGCTCCCCGAAGGCTACCAGGGGAAGCCAGTAATTTCACCCCAAAGGGGAAAGGCGAGGGCACCAGGGCCCCGCCGAGCTAAGAGTCCCCGCTCAACGAAACCCAACAACACGAACAAGGTAGAGTCCAAAGGCACAGGCCGGTACCCCGCCCGGGGACCGGCTTCGGGCCCAACTAACTATCCTACCTCTCTGCCGAAGCGGTAGCGGGAGAAGAGACGTCCATGTCGCCACCGGCGAAATGGCGGGAACCAGCAGGTCCGCCAAGCGAAGCCAACCAAGGAGGACGCCAAGTGAAGAAGCGCAAGCGAAGCTGCAGCGAAGCAAGAAGCGAAGCAGAAGCGAAGCAACAGGCGAAGCCAAAGTCACGGCGAACTCGAGCACCAAGACCGACCGGTCGAAGGGAGCGCGAGGCTAGAACACGTCCGAAGGTCGTGAGCCTACGTAGCTGACTGGCGAGTCAGGTGACTCGGAACCGGATAGGCAGGTCCGGGAGACAACTCTTGGCCCCTCTGGAGGGTTCCCCGAGTGCCTCCCGGGTTGTGTGTGCACACAACGGGTTCGTAGGCTAGAATTTGAGCACGTAGTAGACACTCCCATTTGTCATGTCATCGGTAATGTTTTTGATGAAATAAATGAGACGGCAGCACTCACCTTGCATGATTTGTTTCTGAGCAGCTTTAGCACCAGTGGCGTGACCATGGTCGTCGTTACCATGTCCATGACTACTCCCGTGATCATGGCCGTGACTGTCACCTCCTCCATGACTGTGACCGTGGTCATGAGAGTGACCGTGACTATCGCTTTCGTGACTGTGGCCGTGTTTCTTCTCATGGCTGTGTCCATGGTCTGAATCATCCATGCCTAGCAACAAGAACACACACACTGTAGACAGCTGCGAACACTGAAAATACAGGTCAGACTCATATTGTGGTACCTGCGATCCATGAAGTCAGAATGTTACATGCATTTGCACTATCTTGGTGCTTGCCCTTTGGGTGTCGGTAGTGCTGTTTGTTGTGGTGATTCCTGCAGGAATCACTTCGACAAAAAGCACTACTGACAGATAAAGAGCAAGTTTATATGTGAAGAAAAAACAACAAAGAAGCAAAAGATCCTCAAGCTAATGTGGCGGTTGCACAAGGGCCATACAAAGCTGATCTTAGCTTAAGGACCTCTCACTCAGGCATTCATCTGGGAGGTAGAAACCTGTCAATAGTATATCTGATGCCTCAGTTAACTGGAACTTGCAATAAAAAGAGACAACAGGAAAACAGATGCAATGCCTACAGGCACAGACCAACCATGATACATGTAGTTCAAGGGAGGTGCCAGAATAGTGCAGCACCTGCCTGTGCCCAGCTATTCCTACCGCCACCACTGAGCTATCTAATCAGCAAATTACCCAAATTCTGGAGGCATCCTCTAACGACTATGCACCAGTTGCAGGCGATGGATCGACCATGATAATTCAAGGGCAGTGCCAGTTTAGCTTGGCGCCAACAGACGCCAAGCTAATCTGGCACTACCCTTGAATTAAAATGGTCGACCCATCTCATGCTGTAGTGCTTCAGGGCTGAATGGGTTAAAATGAATAATCAAGGTTGATGCAATTCTCACTGACCTACTCCATGACTGTGTCCATGACTGGCGCCCACTGAATGAGAATGACCGTGACCTGTCAAACAAAGATACAGACAGTTCTTGAATAAATGGTTGTTTAACTCATTTAGCCCGAAGGCTGTATTTCCCAAATTTTGGAGGTGTCATCTAATGACTATGCACCTGTTGCAGGATATGGATCAACCATGATAATTCAAGGGCCCTGCCAGATTAGCTTGGTGCCGACAGGCACTACCCTTGAATTATCATGGTCGATCCATCTCCTGTTGTAGTGCAGCAGGGCTGAATGGGTTATATCAAACAGAATAAAGTCACTGATTCATGCGTGTGTTTATTGCTTGAAGTAGCTGTATCACTGTGTATAGAGGAGCTTGAAACAGAACTATGTGTGTGCGCATGACAGAGTGATACTGATAGAAGAAAAAAGTGACAGAAACAGAGATCAACTAATATACAGAAAGACAAAACTGCACACAGAGTTTCTGTTTTTAGCTGAATTCCAAGGCGCACACAACACACTCTCTGTATACCTTACATGTTGACACCACCACAACTATGCTCTTGGAATTAACCCTTTGACTGTTGGTAGTGATTTTTGTTGAGGTGATCACTGCAGGAATCACCTTGACAAAAAGAGCTACTGACAGCCAAAGGGTTGATAATAATCTCTCTGTGTGCATTACACAATGACACCACAACAACTGACCTTCCCCTCCTCCATGGGAGTGCCCGTGCTGGAAAGCAAATATGCCAACCATGTTGACCAGAAATCCCAGCACTGAGACCACAAACAGGCGCTCATGTTTCACTTCAGGCGGCTCAACCGCTCTCTGCACATGCAGAAACACACACACATGCCAGAGAAATTGGATTCAGAATACAGGTGAGCTTCAGCATATTGTGGTAGCCTGGAGCCATACACTACAGTTAGGCTGAACTATTTATCATCATGGAAAAAACCTTGATTATTCATTTTAACCAATTCAGCCCTGAAGCACTACAACATGAGATGGGTCGACCATGCTAATTCAAGGGTAGTGCCTGTTGGCACCAAGCTAAATTGGCACTGCCCTTGAATTATCATGGTCGATCCATATCCTGCAACTGGTGCATAGTCATTAGATGACGCCTCTAGAATTTGGGTAATACGGCCGTCGGGCTGAATGAGTTAAACCTATCCAGATCAACCTGTCGACAGTGATTAGATAGCTCAGTGGTGGCAGTAGGAATAGCTGGGCACCTAGGTAGGTGCTGCACTATTCTGGCACCTCCCTTGAACTACATGTATCATGGTTGATAAATAGGTTTTTTATGATGATAGTTTTTTTTTTTTCATTTATCATCATGTTATTGTAGTGCTGAATTCACATAGATTTATGAAGAATAACCACTTGAAAAGCATAAGGTCCTTGAGCAGGCATCTGCCTTAATTGACCCACACATGACTGTGTGCGTGTAAGCTAAGGCTGATGTCAGCCCGAGGACCTTCTGATCACGGGGCATCCCGGTGTGAGCCAGAATGAGACCTGTGCGCAAATTATATGCAATATCAAGGAATACTGGAGCGCATAACAGTGAGATTGACCGGTATGCTGACTAAAAGCTGTATCAGGATCAGCTCATTTTCATCAAAATATACATGTATATGTACAAACTAAGTGTAAGTAGACACATCACTAAAATGTCATGTTGCATATCATGCTGTCCGTACCTCCACAGCCTCAGAGAAAATGAAGAAGGCGATGAAGAGGAGAAACAGGCCATTGACAAACCCTGCTAAAATCTCAGCTCGTACATACCTGAAAACAAAAGATAAACACTCAGGTCATCTCAGTTTCACCTCACAATAGAAATGTTAATCCTATGGCTGTCCTTAGCACTTTTTGTCAAAGTGATTCCTGTAGGAATCACCTTGACAAAAAGTGCTAACGATAGTGACCGGGAAATCACCTCGACAAATAGTGCTATAGTTAGCCAAAAGGTTGACCATAGCACAATGTCTTATTGGTATTTTCTAGTCTGTTACTTCAGTCAAATGGACTAGTATCAAAAATGAGCAGGAAGAAATAAAACGGATGCAGCTTGGTTGAGGTAATTTGTCAATAATTCACATATGTAGTCAACAAACATGGGTACTGATCAACAATTGTACCTATATGCATGCGCATACACTGCAAATGTAAGTGGAAGTTACTAAACACATGGTGGAAAATTCCCACCTTTGGGACTTGTAAATTATATTGCAGATCAAGAGACAGATCAGCTATGAGAGTTCAAGGGTGGTGCCAGAATGGCTTGGCACCCAAGGTGCCAAGATATACTGGCACCATCCTTGAACAATCGTGGTCAATCTACATCTTCCTGCAAAGGGTCAGGGCTGAATGGGTAAATCAGTGGAAAAGCAGTCTGCTGGTACCCACCCATAAGAGAAAGATTCATTGGCCCTCCAGCGTGCAATGACAGAGGCCACAAGGCCTGCTAACAAAGCTGTGCAGTCAAAAAACATGTGAAAAGAATCTGAAATGAGACCAAGGCTGAAACAAAGCAACAAACAGAAAAAAATACTAAATCACAGCATTCCAAATCAACAGAAACAAACAACTCAGGCTACAACATATGTATGAAGACTTGCATAGGTCTTGAATACATTCAAACCTTCCCAGATGTTCATCTGCAAATAGTGACCAAGTCCTACGTCCCACCCACACCCTCCACCCAATCTTATTACCAAAACCATGCACCAATCAGAGATTACCCGACTACTTAAAAAAGGGACACTGACTCAGTGACTGCTAAAATTCATCTGTGGCATCAGAATATGCCCCACCCCCTTTAAAACATATATGACAGTTGTCTGTAAATTATAACTGATACTATTACTGAGTCTGAGTGATACCACAGATTAAACTATGATTTAAATTTACCTGTTTGTCCATACTCCATAGAACAGCTCCACAAATGCAAATGAAAGATTTAGCAACAGAAACCCAAATAACCTGCGAGAAGTCTTCTCGGAGAACACCAGCC
Source organism: Semisulcospira habei (assembly GCA_036245525.1). Lineage (NCBI taxonomy): Eukaryota > Metazoa > Mollusca > Gastropoda > Semisulcospiridae > Semisulcospira > Semisulcospira habei. Next base: position 190,246,889 of record BTPG01000005.1, read on the forward strand.
TGCCACAAAAAGAAAAAGAATGCAATGGTATGACATACTGATGCAATATGTATCTTCATTGTTAATGAATGATCCTCTGTCATTTTATCTTGGTCGTTTTATTTCAGGTCCTAACCATTTAAAAAGGGAGAGTGTGCCACCACTCTGCACATTTGTAATTTATTGTGTCTTTGATTCTTCCACCCTCCGCCCACTTCCACCCATCATATTCTTCAAATTTCCCAGAGTGTGTGTTACAATACGCTCATCCATGTACCGCTGATGAAAATATCATGAGGTGCCAAACGCTCTAGCAAGCCACGCGTGTAATCCTGCCTCTCCTGGGCCGGCCTGACAGACAGCAGCCGCTGCTGTCGCCAGTGTCCACAGAAGTCACCGACAGGAAGTTCTGGGTCTTCTGCCGGCCTCTCGCTTTTCACATACGGATCTAAAAAATATCTCACCTGAGCCAACCGAACACCGCATCTTTGAGCTTCCATCCTGGCTTATGAAAGTGATCATCCTTATGTAGCGGCAGCATCTTGTCCGCCTTTTCAGTACTGGCAATCAAGTGTAATCAATCATCTCTCGGTACACACATGGCAAGAGACGGCTGTCGTGGCCTATACAAGCAAAGCTGGTACTTTAGTCTCGTATCTATAAAATCATATTGTAATGTTTTATTGATTTATCATATGCAAGTGATCACAAATAATAGTCTAAAACAAACTTGTCCGTAGGTAAAGACATTTCCAAATGGAGTTAAATTTTTAAAAGTGAAATATACGCAATCAAACATGTAAACTTCACTTCACCAGCAATCATGGCGTTCAAAACAAAACTTGACTGACCGAAATGTCTACAATTTATAATACTGCACATTTTGACTGTCTCAGAACGATTTAGTGGTGTTAGACCTGTCAGGATAAGTCTTTAGACATCAACTGTTGAAGAAAATTGTAGCATGTGCATAACAAACGGCGCTATTCAGCGGTATCTCTTGAAACATGGATGCCTCGCACTTGGCAAAGTGCGTACATCGTCTAGCACGGGTCGTGTCGACCTCGATCGCCAGTACAGACTTTCTCTGCATGCTCGTTGGATTGCCTCCGCCGTCTCAGGTGATGATGATGCACCAGTGTTTAGGCCCCGAAAGGTCGCCGTCTTGACAAAAGTGACACGGTATGAGTTCGAACGGCGGCGCCATGCTGCGATGTCTGAACAGGAGTTCAGGACCTATGTAAGTCTGTGGATATAAATTATTGAGTGGGTAGCCCAGTGTGTGTGTGTTCATGCACCCAGAGAAGGATAACAGTGACGATCTTTAGCCCGTAGTTTTAGTTTAAACGCATATATAATTAAACAGTTCTTTTCACATTGTGCAGCCTTTTGAAAATGAAGATTTTATACATGTGCCTGATACACACTGTTAGTGTTAAAAAGAGATGTTGCTGATGTAATTTCTTCTGTATTAGAAGTTGTTGGAGTCTTGTGTATGCCATTTTAGAGCTGTGTCAATACAACTTTTTTAAAAAAAATTGAAGTTGGAGCATGCACATTTGATTAAGTGGGGCTGCAAACAAAAAAAATCCTGGTTTAAGTGTTTCACATCTGATGGAAAAACTGGTTTTTTTTTTTTTTTTTTTTTTTTTTTTAACAATTTGGCTGTTGCTAGCTTTTTTATCACAATTCTTTTTTAACATAAACAAACTGTTTGTTTGTCTGTCAGATTCAAAAAACTTTGTTTTACCATGCCAAGTTGACTATGGAAAATTTTTCTTTTGATCCGATATATTAACAAAATTGAGTTTCTCAATTTCCCGCAGTCACACCATGTTCCAGTTGCACCCTCCACATTCACATACTCAGTTTTCATTCTGACGCAGATTCAGCCTATGAGCAAAATGCTGAGGGGAGAAAAAGCATTCAACGGTCAAGTGACATGATGCCAAGGCCTTGTATTGTGTGCTGGGGACCCATCGTCACATCAGTTAGGCAGCACACAGTAGTCCACTGCACTATACAACTACAAGTATTGCATGAACCCAGATGAAATATATCGGACCACGTGTTGCCATGGTGCAGCGCCCCAAACACACATACCCAGTAGTCATCAAGATGGGTTGGCATGAATTCCTGTTGTTGTGTTGTTCATAACCAGTCTTCTTTTGTTTGCAAGTTGACAAAAATACAGCTTATCAAACATGTCTGAGATGACCATGACCAGTTTTGCGTACGTACGGTAAAAAAAATGCATGTAGCTGTAGAAGTACTGAGAAAGGTCGTGCCATGATAAAAGTAGGAGAAATATCAAGAGATTTCCACACTCATGCTGAAACAAGTGAAAGTTCCTTGAACTATGCGTCATGACCATGTTGACAGTGCTGATCAGTTTGCATCACAGCACAAAATGACATTACTTTTTTTTGTTCACAGCCAAAGCAAAAAGTATTTTTGTGAAATACATAAATTACATTATGCACCCTCACCTTAATTCAATTCAGTAGAACCTCTTATGAATGGGCACCCCTTTTTACGGTCACCTGCTGTTTACATTCACATTGCACGGACACTTATATAAAGAGTCTTGATTTTAGGGTCACCTGCTGAACACGGCCAACAGTCTGTGTATTGGAGCCAAATACGACAATTTATATATATATCTGAAATTTTCAGCCTTGGCCAAACTGGCAAAATCTTCCTCTGAGTCAATGAAAAAATTGACTGATCTTTCACACCAGGCACTGACTTTACAGAAATTTTCATTTGCACCTGCAAATAGAAGGGGTTCATAAGAATTGAGTGCATATGTGCACCAACGCATGTTATGATGTGTGTACCAGCTTGACTGACGTTCCGACTCATGAGAATCTAGTACAGACGTACCAACGCACGTGTCTTTGTGTTTGTACTTTAGGAGTCTGGTGTGTGTGCAGAACATTAAATTCTTCTTCAATAAATCTATGAATTTGGCAAGAGAGGGGGGTTGTGGGCGGAAATGGACAATTTATATCTATCCCAAATTTCCGGGATTTTGAGACCACAAATTTCCACGCCTTTCCGCCGCCCGTTTTTCTAGGTTTCTCCTTATTTTTTTTCAGTAAAATAAAGGTTTCCAAATTCAATGTCATTAAAATTAATATTTTTTATTATAAAATGAATCAAGACGAATTACTTCTTCTAAACGATATTAATGCTGTAGAAAACAAAGACTTAGACTCAAAAAAACAGCGCCTTCTTTCTGTAGTTGTGTCAGGCAAATCAAAGACTTATCTTGGAAAACAATACATGACAGAGGATATTGAATCTCTTACCGCTGACGAGCTAATCAAGCTTCATGCTAAATATGAAAACCACATTGCTTCACTAATGACTCGTGATTTGAGTCGATCTCTTGTTTGTCTATACACAAAAGCAGTGAGTCACTTTCTACCTGTGGATAGTGACAGCCTATCACACGACCTTGAAAGCAATCCTATTGTTTCAAGTTCAATTGGCAAATTAGCATGTGTCATGTTTTACAAGTTTGGAAATTACCTTGCACCTGTCGTAACATTACTAGTTACTGGGAGCCATATTGATTTCTCAAAAATAAATTTTACTGCAGAAGAAAATGGACGAAACCCAGACGACTCCACAACCGAACCCCAGTCCAGTTTTGACACAGGTTCAAACTGTGACGAAGACTAAAAGTCCAGGCAGGGTTGAGGCTGGAAAAAGATTAGCCGAATATAATAGGCAAAAAAAATTACAGCTTAAGGCACAAACAGAAATGACTCATGTAACTGATCCACCGTCAGGATCGTCAGGACCAGTGTCAATACCGTCACTACCATCACTCCCTCATCAAAGTGAGAGACAAACAACCCAGTCTAACCCTGACCCCGAACCTCAATCAACAAAATATATAATTGCCGGATTTGTTGTCGGATTTGGTTACGTAGGTTATCAATTATACAAAAAATACAAACCACAGACTCGTACAGTGACCAAAAAATCAGACACTCCAAAAACAAAACCAGAAGTCGCCACATTACCAGTAACACCCAAAGCCGTTGACCCATTTTATATGCAGTAAATAAAAATATTATTTTAATTTTTCTTGCCTAAGAAATGAATGACACAAAGAACTTGATGAACCTTGTCTATCACTCTGCCGTAATCAGTGGATTAGCAGTAGCTTATTCTATGCTGGGGAAAAGTCTACTCAAAATGAAATCAGCAGACCTCAGTAGACTCGATTTCGAAGACAGCGCTAAGCTAATTGTAGTCGTTACAGCGTCGATTGCGACAAAAGATTTTCTTGTCAAGCAGGGAATTATTCCAGAAAATGTTTCTATGTAAATAAAAATAATATGGCGACGATAGCTATTATGATTGGTGGGGCAGTTGTTAATGCTCTGGCATTCAGTGGCTCAAACTATCTCTTTTCAAAAATGGGTAGAGAAGAATCTGCAGAAGAAATGAAACGTCACAATGAGGCATCAGAAAAACTTGCTCAAGCCCAGCAGGAATATGAAAAGAATAGAATTGAGAAACTTGATTTCATCAATGAAAAACTCAGGCTTGAAGGCCACGCACAACATACGTTTTCAAATACAGACGAAGCAATCAGGGAATATTTTCTTGTCACGGGTGAAGACATGTCTATCCCAAAACCAAAACTAAGTGACTATTACAAACCGAGTACAGAACAAAGAAACGGAGAGATAATCTTTGTTCTAGTGGGAATGACATTTGTTTATTTTACAGGAGTTTTCATTGCTAGAAAAAATGGCAGCCGAAAATAAACTATCGAAAATATATTACTCTCCATCAGGCTATTGGAAAGGGCAAACAGCTATTCAGAAATTACATGCCGCTGTGGGCGGAGATATATCACTCAATCAGGTCAAGCAATGGTTACAGAGACAGGCAATTTGGCAGATATATCTCCCTGCTCCAAGAAAAATAACAAGACCCCATTTCCAAAACACATCACCAAATGACACACACCAAATGGACCTCCTGTTTCTTCCACACGATACAATAAGAAAGAAACGATACAAGTACGCATTAACTGTTGTTGACATAGCTTCAAGGTATAAGGACGCTGAACCCATATCTGACAAAACAGCCAGTACAGTTGCTACTGCTTTATCAAAGATATATAGTCGAGGCCCTTTAAGATACCCCAGACTAGTGCAAGTTGATGACGGATCAGAATTCAAAGGTGCTGTTAATCAGTTATTTGCAAAGCATGGTGTACTGGTCAGACGAGGCATTCCAGGCGTACACAGATCACAGGCAATTGTAGAGAACTTTAATAAACAGTTATCAGAAAGACTTTTCAGTTACCAGTATTCTAAGGAACTCATGCATGACACCCGGAACACTGAGTGGGTAAAGAGATTACCACATGTGATAAAAGCAATGAACAATGAAGGACACCCAAAACCTGCTGATGCTATTAAAATGAAAACAATTACAGAGCCAAAAACAGGTCCAACCCCAGCACCAGACACAAGTTTATTTACTAAACAGGTGAGATATCTATATCAGCAAGGGGAGGCTGAGAACGACGACAGACGCAGGGCAACAGACCCTATCTGGTCAACGTCTGTACACAATATAAAAAAAATAATCCCCAGTCCTGACGGTCCTGGCGCAACAATATATTATCTGTATGACCCTGCACCCCAGAGGGCATTTGTCAGAGAAGAATTACAGATTATTCCCCCAGACACCGTTACTCATTTCAGTAACTAAGTCATCAATTAATTCATCAACCAGTTCATCACAAATATCTTCAGATAACTTGAGGCTGTAATGTCCAGGTGCATAAGCTTTTTCTTTAGTGTGAAACACTCGTTTCGTGTCTCCAACTGCAAGTGACTTCTTATGTGTTTGGATCATTTCAAGATTGTGTCTATTTGATCTCAGTGACTTGTTTGGATAATCAGGCATTAATGCACCATCTAACACTTGCTTGTAATGTTCATGACGAATGTCTTTATTTTTTATTGCTGTTTTTTTAATTCCTTTGGCTTTCGACTGACTACCTTTCTGGTGCAGTATAGAATACATTTTTGACCTCAGTCCAACATACTCAACAATAGGGACTCCATTGAGTTCATCTTTAAACTTACCAGGCACTTTTTTGTTTTGTGTGCTGTACAGTGGATGGTCTTTAGGGTAATCAGATGTGTCATACATGTGTAGTTCTGTTTTCATGTCTTCATAAAAGTCTTCAGTAGGCACATCAATGATCATAGAGTCAGTGTCAGTGTATAACAGACGGCAGTCAGGATACTTCGGTTTGAAGTAATCATAATAAAATTCAAGCATCACCAGTTTTGACAACTCCAGAATTGCCATACCAATGAATACTGGCTTGTCCAGTTTAACAATCTTTTTTTTTGAGTGACACAGCATACAATGATGAATGAAATTCTTTGTACCCTGTGTACTGTGGCTTACCTGTAAGTTTAATTGCACCCGATTCAGTTGTGACCAGTCTCACATCTTTGCGGTGATGAGGATTTTCCATCGTCTTGCCAAAACAGGCATTGTTCATAAGCTTAAAGAAGTCTTTGTCAAATGCAGTGTTGCCGTCTCTGGCACGAAGGGTTGTGTTCTTCATTATGTAATCTTTCATGAAAGCACTCTGATCAAATTGGATTCCTCTGTGAACTTTTTTTAGTACTAACCCGTGTCTGATGTAAAACTGTAACAAGCAGTAGTGACAAACGTAATTGAATTTGTCATTCAAATTTGGTACAAGTTTGGTGTCTTCTTTTTTTCCCGTCATACTCATTTTCTCAACAGCCAACGGATAATCATTGTGGTAATCATGTAGGTGGTGTGGGTACTCCAGGTCGACTTCAAAGATCCAACCCTTCGCGTCGTTTCGGTCAAGATTCATAATATTGTTTGTTAACCCTGTTATGTCATACTGTGACAAATCATACAGACAAAAGTTTTTCAAGGGCAATAACTCACACATTGCGAACCCATAAAGGTTATTAGCGTCTACGTACATAATGAATGACCTTGACCTTGAGGGGTCAAACCCCAGGCCGTCCAGATATTTATTGTTGGCTTTGGCGTAATTATTCGCTGCAATACTAATACCTCCCCTCAATCCGCGTTCTACCATTTCACCCATCATACGATCAGACAACAGGTCTATAGATATCTTACTGGATTTCAAAAATGCATCCCACGTCATGCCAGGACTAGTTATGTAACAAGCCGGGTCAAGCTTGTAGTGTAACAAACCCTTCTCACGGTAACTTTCAAATACATCTGCTAGTAAACAAACGTCAGCCTTTAAGTACTGATCATGGTAATCACCAATTGTCTGACACCCCAGTTTATCCCATGCATCAAGTGCGTGTTGATATTCAGAGTCAGAAATGCCTTTTCCAGTTAGTGTAGAATAAAATTTCTCTTTTGGTGGCAGTCTTGTTTCTTCAAACACAACCCAGTGATCAATGTACTCATACGGATAAACTCCTTTCTTAATCAAGTCTGGTTCAAAATATTTACTTGTTATTGGATACTCAGTCAGTCCTTCTGCCAGACTAGCCAATCCTAAAGACAAATGTTGCATGGAGTCATAAAATGCTAATTTGTTGTCCAATCTAAAAGTCAAGTACTTCTCAGTTGTCTGGGCAATGCAACTAATTTTTTTTGTAAGATTCATCCACAGCCTGCATGATGATGTGTGAATCATATCCCTTTAGATTGTGAAAAAAGATTGGTAACTTATATGTCTTGGGATCTGTTTTTAATAATAAGTTACAATTGTTATGTGCAGCACCTCTGTAACGCCCAGTTATGTGATCGTGGTCACAAACTTTATCACCCTGGAGGGGTTGTTCACAAACCCAACACATCTCAGCTGTATCAAATTTCAGTTTGTCTTCTTCTGTCATCACCAAAGGCATCTGACATGTTGTGAGATATTGTACTACCTGACTATACAGATGTCTCATTTCTGTTAAAAACAAACATGCTGCATTTTCACCTCTGTAGATAACAGGCTCTGAATGCAAATCGTCTGACCTAACAAGAATGTATCCAAAAGAACACACCACTTGGTCACTCAACTTTATAGTCTTTGGTAATGACTCTGGAACAGGACCCTCATATGGTACAACCAATGATTCAAAATCTGCATACACTACAAACGGCAACTTTTGCTGATTCCCATAGTTCTTAAAATAAACCTTTCTGCCAGGATCTGGATACTTAAGTACAGTTTGTATGTCATCAGCTGATCTGCAGTGTAGGACGTGTTTGTGCGCTACTGAAATAGAGGAGAATCTTTGTAAACATCTTTTACAAACTTCCTGTTTGCCATTGTGTTTTGTTGTATGTCCATGAATTAGACGTGACATATTTCTGATAATTGTGTAGTGAAAATTATCACCAGAGCTTATTAATAACATATCAACATGTTTATCTTCTGACTGACCGTAGGTGGGGGCAATTGGGGACACTCTAATTGGTTGTAACTTGTTCTCAGATTCATTATCCCACACAAACACATTCACAGATATACCAGGATTTAGTTTTTCAAACAAGTCTATGTCCTCTATTTTAACAGGGAACTCAATGCCACTGAAGTTGAGTTCATTTACAAATTTAGTGTAGTTAGATACACGTTCAGGTTTTGATTTTACAAAGTGTAGTTTAGCAAGCACACACCACATGAAACAGAAATTGTCATTGTTCTGTATATTAACAACAGCCTTTTTGTTTACTACTTCTGTTGGCAGTGGCAACCATGCTTTACCTAATATAGGATGATACCTAGACTGCTTTAGTTGTAGTTCATGTACATGTCCTTCGTGCCAACCAGACCCCTTCATTTTTGCACTGTCAATTGCTTGGAGGAAGTCAGGTAATAGTCTGTCTCTAAACACGTTCTCTACCTCCGGTTCTCTTCTTGTGTTAACTGTGTGTTGTCTTGTTGATATATACGATACAATCACTTCACCGTCTACTCTAGTGAATTCTATTTTCGCAACAACCTGAATTTTCACACTGCCTGTAAGAAGATTTTGTTGTATGACAGAAAAAGAGTTTTCTATTGATTCATAGACATTGTTAGTATTAGATATAGGCAAGTTTGTTGTGTGAAACACGTTTCTTAAACCAGGTGAGCCAGGGTTTGATGGGCCAGGGTTTTGAACATTGTCCGTCATTTTTATTTGACCGACAAAATAATAAATGAAAAAAATATTACAGCTGGCTCACCTTGTGTAATACCACTTTATTAACTGTAACACTGTCAATATAAACATTTAGTTTGCGTAGTTGTTTAAATATGCTATAACAAACGTCTCCTAACCAACCATAGTTGGTATCATCAACTTTAAAAGTAGGTGTCTTTAAATCAACTGTCATGCACTCCACATTTGGATGCTCATCGACATAATCCAAAGTCACACTATATGTAACATATATTTCTGATGGTGCTGAAAGGCTTATGTAAGTCTGTTTGGGTGATGTTATTAAATCAGTAAAGTGCATAACATCTTTGAAAAGGTGAGTAAGATCAAGCACCTGTATGATTTGTCCGTCTGTCATTTTTATTGGACAAACAAATGTATAAATTAATTTACATCAATTTACTAACCCATACCCTGTGGGCTGATCTGTCTTTAAAATGAGCTTTAAATGCTTAGTTGATTTCAGTTTATTTTTTACATCATCCCGTTCATGCTTATTTGGGATGACATCATTCTCTCTGAGACAGTCTTCAAAGCTGTCACGATCCTTACAGTAAAACAAACAGATAAACTTTAACTGTTCTCGAAAATCTTTCAGTACATCATTATATTTCTGAGTGAGAATCCATACACTGACGTTTGCGTGTCTGCCACTGAAGGCAAGTTCTGCTAATGTGTTTCTCTTTTTGACAATGTCTTTCTCTGCAGAACAGTCATCAACAATAAACAATGTTGACTGTCCTTCAAATTGCTTGTAAAAATATTGTAGGTAGTCATTCAGTTTTTTCTCAGGGTCAACTAAGTATATGTTGTTGTCAGTCCAAATGAATAAACGATTGTGATAAGCTTTATTGTGTTTGATTGTAGGACAAAATATTACAATGTTTTCAAAGTGGTGTATGTATCTTGTTTGTAATAAGTCAAGTACAAATTCAGTTTTCCCACACCCTGTCGCACCACAAAATAATCCACAGTGTGGGTCAAGGGTCATTAAGCTCAGGTTCATTTTAATACACAATATAATTTTAATATATGTGTCCACTCAGTCTGCTTTCTGCAATATTGAGTTGTGCGTCATATATCAGGTACAAATATATATTTATGGCTTCGGCTTTTTCAACCTTCTTTTGTATCTGAATTGTTATTCCGTCACTACCGTTCTCGACAGTTCGTCCTGACCCATGAAGGTAGTCGTCATCTGTACTACGAAGGTCTAGCCACAGTGCATACTTATTCGTCAGGTATTGTCCGATCCTAACATCATATAAATGTAAATCTTTACACGCAATGTTTGCTGGTTTATCTCTAATCCTTCCTCCTGCAAAATATTTTGTGATCTCATCGTAGTGTTGATAAGGTAACAAACCTGAAGCATACACTTGATTAGGACGGCCTTCAATTGTACAGGACAAATGTGTAATCTTTGGATTGTAGAATTTTTCTGAATCCCTTTTGTATGGACTCACCGGTTCAACAAACAACATAAGAATACCTTTCAGTGACCTAGCTGGTGTGTTCAAGTTTATGTTCCACATTGGGTCACTCTTGTCTTTGGGTATTAAACTATGTCTAATCACACGGTCATAATATATTGGAAGTCTTGACTGGTATTGATTTTGAATGAGTCTGGCTAGTTCAATATGTGTGACAATTTCATATTCCAAGGAAATGTTAGAGATCTTATATGTTGCATCTGTGGCAGATGATTTTATAACTTTGGAGTAGTCATTGAAAGTTAGTTCAAAGCTCAGACGGTCATTCAGTGCCCCTTGGTAATAAGGCAAATGAGCTGTTAGGATTTCAAACTCAAGTGGAATGTAAAATCTAGTTCCATATGTTTCTGCTATAATAACGTCATTGGCTGCTGACGTTGATTTATCTCCAGCATTGATTCGAAGTTTACCAACATTATCAGACTGTATGCCTTGGTAAATACGGTCTTCTCGTTCTTCTCTTGTGAGCCAAAGGTCTTTGTAACAGTAGAACACATCTGAGTCGTCAAGACTAAACACTTCCTGTCCTTCAAGTTTTACTTTAATAGTTCTAACAATTGCTCTGCCAAGATTGTCAACCAGTGTTCTGTTTACATCTGCGTCTGATGATAGTTCAATATTAAATGCTAGGCGTGCAGTGCCAGGAACGATAACGTCACTGGGGCCTAGGTTTGGAAACTTGACTGTAAGTGTTTGGTTCTGGTCTATGGTACTAGGATTGTTTGTGATGACGATTGATTGTCTTATGCCCTTAACACCCAGAGGCTCACGTAGTTTTCTGTATGGGTCTAACTTTGATCCGTAAGACTGTGTCATTTTTATTATGCACAATAAAAAATAATAAATTAATAAAACAATGGCAGCAGGAGGATTTAATCATGAAGATTTTGAAATGGATGACATGAATGTCTCAGATACCAGTATCACAGATATGACTGGAATGGTAACTACTTCTAGTATGCATCATGAACTGTTAAAAGACAAAGTAAACTCATTTTATGACAGTGTTGGAGCACGCCCAGATGTAATAGATCCTAATCAATTTGAATATGATAAAGGGCACTTATTTGTAAATACAGACAGAGGGAAAATATATCTAACACATAAAAACAATTCTTCTAAGTTTAGAGCTTTAAGTACAATTAAAGGTGAAGTCGGTGGTAACTCTGGGTTGGCAAGGTACCTTGGAATTGGAGGGTCTCCCGTTCCCCCCAGACTGGTTAGTGTTCTTCACGACACGCAAACAAAATTACCAACAGGGCAACAAATTGAAATGGCACCAGTAACAAGCCTACCAGAAATAGCAAACACAGTGATACAAGAAACCTCATTTACTGAAGGACAAATAAATGATGCTTTGAAAACAATAGATGATCCACCTTTGTCAATGAGGGAGATTATAGGATTGGATAAATCACTGCAGACAATAAGAGGTGAGATGGTAAATAATCTTGCCAAACTGGGAGAGCTTGATAAACACATAGAACGTGAAAAAGAGAAACTGGCTACCGCAGACAATGGGAATCTTGACACAGAAATGAAAGAAAGAATTCAACACAGATTAAATGATTTGCAGATAGAAAGATCAGGACGGTTAGAAACAATTAGTATTGGAAGACAAAAACTGAAAACACAGGTCAACAGGATTAGAGAAACTATTCAGAAAATACTTCACGAAGACACAACTCTGGCTGAGAGATTGAAAACACTTTTCAGAGAACAGGGTATCACTATTGCTAGTTTAATTACAGCTCTTGGGTTTATTATCAGTACTGTTGTGTTAGCTGTCTCCGGCAGTGGTGGGGGTGCACCCTCGGCACCGGCACCACCAACCCCGGGCCCCCCGACTCCAACAGACCCAAAAGATTTACAGACGTGGGTAAAGAAACAGTTGTCTCACATATCAGACCTGCTTAAGAAATTGGCTCTGAAAGCAATGGACGCTTTGCCTGGTATAATTGGCACAGTTGTCAGTTGGCTTATTACTACAGCAGCAAAGGTAGTAGGGTTTATGGCAGAACATGTGTGGGTCTTTCTGGTTACAGTAGGAGGGTTGATGGTGGGTTATTTAATGAAACAGATAAAGAAGTAATACCCCTAATCCTGTTAGACCTATTACCAATGCAGTTCTCTCTGACTCATGTGTGTCAGGGGTTGGTGTTGACTGTACTGGTCGTATGGGTGCCGGTGATGGGGCTGGGGCCGGGGCCGGGGCCAGGGGTGTTACCGTCTGTAATGATTTTAATGACTGTACATGTGTGGTTGTTCCTCCTAAGTTTACAGATTGATTGAGACCGAGTTTTTGACCAACACCTGCAACAATGATTTCATTGTTATAATTTGTGATTGTCCCCATTTGGAGTTGAAGGTCAGATGGTAACATGTATAACCCGATGCCAACTACAAAGTCAACTTTTGATCTGGCATATCTGAGTACGTTTTGGTAGCGCTGTATGCTAGATGGGAGATCTACTGTTGAATTAATTGAATCTTCAAGATTTGCAAGAAACTGTTTTTGTGCTTCAAATTTTCCACTTCCATTCAAAATGTTTGATTTTGTTAGTGATTGTGCACCTAGTATACACCAGACATATGTTCTGATAGACTCATTGACGCGCTCGACTCCCGCTTGAGTAAACCCGTCAGATTTATCTAAAATAAATGTGGTCCAGGCGTTAGACTGCTTCTGCTCTATTGATCCTATCCAGACTTGTGATTTTGATGAGAATGAAGTGTACCCAGGGTAGTAATCTTGTGGGTATTGTCTGTGACTCAAAGCATAATATAATGTACCCATACCATTGTGATCATCAAGTTTTTGTGTAAAGTCATACCTAAGGCTTAGGTTAAACTCATTACAGATGCGTTCAAATGCTTTCATATCCATGGGGTTGTTATACCTGTTGAAACTAGATTCAGTTGGTAATCTAATCAGTTTGTTTGAGTGATTCAAATGGTCTGTGAATGAAACACCACAGCCTGTAGTTGAGCATAGTATTGCAAAGTTGAGTTGGTTTTGAAACATCTGTAGTGGACTTGAAGACCACTTTCTTGCAGTTGAGTCATCTGTTATTGGAGGGTTTAGGTAATGATCAAACGGATTTGGTACTTTCACTTGGAATAGGTCTTGTTCTGATACAGCTATGTCAAGCTGATTTAGTTGAATTATTTTCTGTTCATAAGTAGGTGCAACATTATATTTGGCATCCACATTAAATTGAAATGTGTTTGTAGTGGTAATGGTTGGTGATTTAAATTCCATCCTTTTTTATATGAGATAATAAAAATGTTTATTACCTTAACAAATCTTGACACAAGCAAACCAGTGTGGTTAACTAATGGGATTGATAATCGTGATGGTAGCAAGGCTGCAGCTATCCATGAAATGTTCTATACAGTAAAATGGTTTAATGTAACAGATGATATATATAATAAAGTAATTTTTGATGGTAAGACTGAAGCTATACCACCTGGGTATTATGACTTTTGTACTATAGCTGAATGGTTTCAAAGTAAATTTAAAATTAAAGCAACTTTAAATCCAGCTAACCTACTTGTTACATTAGAATTTCTGAAACAAGATTGGTTAAAAATTTCAGACAGATTTGCATATTTACTTGGATTTTATATTGACGAAGATTGGTGGAGATCAGATGATTTAGATGAAGCTATGTCTGGTATTATAACAATGAAGACAAAAAAACGTAAAATAACTGGAAAACGCCCTGTCAATTTGACAGTACACACAGTGCTAAATGTTTATTTGAAAGAACTAAACACATCTGAGAATGTTCACAATGGAAAGCCTTCAACTTTGTTGAGATGCTTACCTACTGGAACTGCTCCGTATTGTGAAAGTGTAGTTGTTAGATTTCCTAATTTGCAGCTTAAGAAATTAGGTTCTAGTTTCTTTGAGTCACTGAGTATATCTGTAACTAATCAGGATGACAAACCAGTTCTTATGCATGATTTTAGTGTAGTGTTAGAAGTTAAATAATTTTATTTTTGTTTATAAAAATGAGTGGTCTTGGTCCAAAGCCTAGAATCATACCAGTTGCATGTCCAGTAACAGAGTTGAAAGATTTGGCAGACGTACAGGATTTTGAGAAGGAAGGGGAAATTGGAGAAATATATGGTTTTGAACTTGATTTAAATGGCATGTACAAGAGGAAAGTAATTGTTGACATGAAAGACGGTGAAAAACAGATTCCTAAACTTGGTCAGCTTCGTGATGTTACTGTACCTACTCCACCTGTAAATAATGCGCCCTACAACTTAATACATGTAGGTAGTAAGTGGGTGGTTTCACCTGTGCCTGTTCCACCACCCACAATTGACTGGGACATAAAGTTGGAATTTATTAGTCCTTATGTATACACTGATGATGAAGGCGCCTTAGTGTTTAGGAAGGTTGTTAATTCTGGGCCGCTGATTGTAAGTCTTGTTCCAAGTTTTGCTTCAGATGACAATAGCAGAGAAAAACTGAAAGTTGAAAATTATGAGAGACGGAGATATCTTCTTACACATAGGAAGGGTAGGTCTGATGCGAAGGTCGTGTTTGCACCAATAAACTTTCCCATCGCAAGAGAAGCGACAATAGTATTTGAAATTATCATGAGATCAGTAACTACTGCTAAAGAGGCTCAAATTGCACAAGGAATTAAACTTACATGGAATGAAACAGTGGCAGAGTCATCAAAGGTCTTTATTGCTATTACAAAAAATAATGATGTTATTAATGTTTCGAGCAGTGTTCCAGCTGTCAAGGTGGTGGTTGACAAAACAACTTTTGTTCGTCTAACTTACATAAACCTTGAACACATTGATCTTGTTGCATTTTATTATGCCAGCAAATTGTATACTTTTGAAGAGTTGTAAAATGTAATTGCTGATTAAATAAAAAAAAATATTTGTCAATAAAAAAAATGGTAAACTTCTATCCACAACTACCAACGCTTGATCCGACTGAAACAAATGTGATGACTAAAACAACGCTTGCGCCTGATCCACATATGCCAATTGCTTCAGATAAAACATTACAGGCAGACGCATTCAGATTAAATAATATTACAGAAGCTTTGAAATATTTGGAAAGTGAAGAGGCTAAGTACTCACGGTGCAAAAGGAGGTATAAGTCAGTATTTAATTCTGTTCAAAACACTTCTATGGCTATTGGTGCAGTTTCAGCTTCATGTTCTGTAGGGGGTATTGTTCTGTTTGCCACAGGAATTGGGAGTTTGGCTGGAATAGCAGTTGAGGGTGTTAGCGTTGCTACATGCCTGGCTTGTTTTGGTTTGGAAGCCTTAAACAAAAGGTTTCATACAAAATTAGAAAAACATGAAGCATTGAGTACTTTGGCGGGTGCGAAGCTGAGCAGTCTTAAACTTATTATCAGTAAGGCATTGAATGATAATTTTATTGATGACGAAGAATTTAAGCGGGTCCAGGATGATTTAAATAATTACAAGAAACAAAAATCTGAAATACAGAATAAGATGCGTAGTCAATCTCCCGTAAATGTTGAAGAACTTAAGGCCAGTTTTTTAGAGATGGGAAAACAGATCGGTGTTCAGGAAACCACAGAAAAACTACACAATCTTTTAAACAAATAAAAATCAGATTTGGTAATCGTTTATTAATGACATACACTTCACAGAAAAATGACATGCCACCTAACTATTTAACCCCATCAGCACCACCACCACCACCTGACTATTACTAAAAAAAAGTTTTTTCATTGTCCTTGTATCTTGACAAATCTGTCTGAGTAAGTTGTGACTTAAGTCAAGAACTTACATTTTGTTATGTTTAAGTTCTTATAAGTTCTTGACTTAAGTCACTTATAACTCATTTATAGGTTCTTAAAAGGTTACCTGTAAAGTTATTTGTCAGTTATAAGTGACTTTGGAAATTTGTTATCAAGTATCTGTAGGTTACTTAAATAATTTGTTATCAAGTGCATATAGCAATGGTTTTTTTTTTGTTTGTTTGTTTGTGTGTGTGTATATATATATGAATATGTGGACATTGACTAAAAAAATAATGGTATAAATGGTATTGGAATGTATTTTTTTCTATCTCTAATAACTAATTAATATGCACACGTATAGGCAAACAAAAACACAGGCACACACACAGACAGATAGACATGCACACATACATACTCAAAAACATGCACTCACACACACACATACACGCCTACATACGCAAAAACAAGCACTCACACAGACGCACATACACATATAAACACATGCACACACGCACGCATACACACACACACACGCACGCACATATACATACATACACTATGGGTTGTAACCATACAAACCGGGGACGTCCCCGGTTTACTGAAAGTCCCCAGTTGTGGGTGTTTAACCCGTGTGTGTCCCCCGGTTTACGGGATTTGAATACTCACACACACACACACACACACACACACACACATTACAGGCAGACGCATTCCGATTAATATAATACACACATGCACTCACGCACGCACGCACACACGCATACACGCATACAGACGCATGCACGCATACACACGCACACGCATACACACACGCACAGACAAACAAACACAATGCACGCACACACACAAACACTCACATGCACGCATACACAAACACTCACACGCACGCATACACACATACACGCATGCACTCACACGCATACACACACGCACACATACATACATACGCACGCATTCACACAGACGAACACACGCATACATACATACAAGCACTCACACGCATACACACAGACACTCACACACACACACTCATACACACACACTCACAGACAGACACAAAATCTTTATTCAGAATGCACGAATATTGTAGACTCCGGTCCGCAGAAAACTTCACCGCATTTCAGTTGTATGCACCGCGACTGTATATCGGCACTGCGCACTTCGCCCCGTTACTAAGACCCTGTGACGTAGTACGATAGAAACGAGTTCGACACTGTCGAACCGGTATCTATCGTACTACGTCACTTGTTTACGCCGTTACTAAGACCCTGTGAGGTAGTACGATAGATACCGGTTCGACACTGTCGAACTCGTTTCTATCGTACGTCACTTGTTTACGCTGGTTACCACGATCGCATGAGATTACACAGTTTCTCTAAGGTCTTTGTAAACAGAGTCATTTAACTCTGTGTTCCATCTATCATTTCTTAGTTGTCTACGACATGAAAATGATAACAAATGACTCTGTTTTAAGAGGCTCAATATTCTGTTAACACCTTCAATATAACCCGTCACTAATGCTACGTGAGATCATTATACCTATTTTCACGGGCGCGGCACAGCATATGGCTTAGTCAGGCTTAAATCCGCACAACTACCACGGTTTGAAGGCTTGTCCAGGGTGCTTAGTTATCAATCAATCAATTATTCAGATACAAAGCCAAAATCATCTTTCTTTGCCAGGGTGCTACAGGTATACCCCACCGTCAGTCCTGTTGCTAAAATCTATGTAAAATCCGTTTCAATAGAGATACAATATAGGAGAATACAACCCCACCCATTTCAGAAACAATTGATTTATTTAATCCTTTCCGTAAATAAACAAACGCACTTGACCAAATACATTTAACAGATTTATCTGCCCAGTCAGGTCCCCCAACCCCTTGGAAACAAAAGGCTAGTTAAAATATCTTCCCGAGAAATACACACCACCCACCCCCACACCCCACCACTCAATGCTGTCAGAGTTGGCCTTCCTGAGAAATACTTCCTGTTCATACCACCATTGTAAACAATAGTCCTCTATGCCCAAATAGTGTGTGTCTCTCTCTCTCTCTCTCTCACTCTGCACACACAAAACAAATTAGCATTCCTTTTTGTGTCAACGCTTCAATGTATGTCACTAAACCACTGTGTCATTTTTTTTCTCTGGGGCAAACCAAAAATATAGAACAAATCTCGAATGTAGGTTATTTCGTAAATGAAACGTCCAACGTGAAAAATTGTGTGGAGGAAAATTTATCTGTGAAAAGTTTTCACTTCACACATCGTGACTGCTGCGACGCACACGGACATTGCGCTGTTGAACAATCAGCCTTTGTGCTCAAGACTGTCGCGTGATGAAACCGGATTCCTGTTGGGTGCAGTTATTGCCGTCATAACCTGTAGGTAGAGACAGCTGTTGTGTAGTCATTGTTAGTTTACAAGATTGCATCTCTTCATAACCAGAAAGTTGGGCTTGAAAATTGGTTGTGAAACGGTTTTCTGTTTTCGCTCCAGCGGGTGACAATCAGCCTTTCATACAGTTATTTATTAGTCTGTCGCGTGATGCATTTAAATTAAAACCCACAACTTTAATCCCAGGAGAGACCTCAATTATTCAATTTAGTATACACCCCACCATGTTTTACAAGTGTTTTAGATCACTCGAGGAGAAAATCGGGTGTGATTTGTTACTTTGAACCAGATCACGGACATTGCCTTGTCGTGTTATGCATTTAAATTGAAACCAGATCACGGACATTTGTGTTGCGTGCGTTTTATTACCTTGTTTACCCAACCAACATGATAATGGCGGACCTATCTGTGATTTTGGACCTTGCAGCTTCTGGGCGTAAGGTCTAAAATCACAGACCGCACACCATAAATAAAACCAGACAAGCTTTTTGTAGTCATTATAAGGCTTGCGGTGTGAGTGGTTAGTTTGAAACCCCTTTTATAACCAGAAAGGCAAGCATAGTGTTTTTGTACAAACAGATTATATTGTGTTTTTAAAATGGACTTAATGACGCATGACCCACATTGCGGCTTATTTGCCGGTGCCACGGGCTGTGGAAAAACTCAATTTGTTCTTAATCTCTTACAAACAAGATACATCTATCATTTCGAAAACATAGTAATATTTTGTCCTACAATCAAACACAACAAAGCTTATCACAACCGTTTATTCATTTGGACTGACAACAACATATACTTAGTCGACCCCGAGAAAAAACTGAATGATTACCTACAATATTTTACAAAGCAATTTGAAGGACAGCCAACATTGTTCATAGTTGATGACTGTTCTGCAGAAAAAGACATTGTCAAGAAGAGAAACACTCTAGCAGAACTTGCCTTCAGTGGCAGACATGCAAACATAAGTGTATGGATTCTCACTCAGAAATATAATGCTGTACTGAAAGATTTTCGAGAACAGTTAAAGTTTATCTGTTTGTTTTACTGTAAGGATCGTGACAGCTTTGAAGACTGTCTTAGAGAGAACGATGTTATACCAAATAAGCATGAACGAGACTGTGTGAAAAACAAACTAAAATCAACCAAGCATCTAAAGCTCATTTTAAAGACAGATCAGCCCACAGGGTATGGGTTAGTAAATTAATTTATCTTTTTGGTTTGTCTATAAAAATGACAGACAGACAAGAAAATCAAAATTGGCCTATTAGTAAATTCATAGATATTACATCGAGTTTTAGGGGTTTTATGCTTATTAGTGACTTAAAAACACAAGTTAGACACC
Source organism: Semisulcospira habei (assembly GCA_036245525.1). NCBI lineage: Eukaryota > Metazoa > Mollusca > Gastropoda > Semisulcospiridae > Semisulcospira > Semisulcospira habei. Next base: position 190,267,070 of record BTPG01000005.1, read on the forward strand.
CTTTTTCATCACTTCCAACACCAATGAAAATATATATGACATATAGTTTTTATCTTGGATATTCTAATACTTTTCCATGTTATAATAATAGGACAAATGATTTTTTAGTTTATGATGCTAAATCTGACTGGTTTAAGATTATGTGTTTACAAATATACCATCAAATAAAAAAAGAAAATGTTAAATTTATTACTGTTAATAAAACAATATTACACATGCAAAAGATTGAACATGATACAACAGAAGACATATCTATGAAGTGGCTTATTAGTTGGTAATTAATTTTGTCTATTATATAGATTTTAGTCAATAAAGTGCCATTTTTCATTATATAATTTTCTATTTATTTTTTTGTCGGACAAATAAAAAAGATGGACAACCGTCAAAGATTAAGAAACGTGTTTCACACAACTGACTTACCTATATATAATATTTACAATGTCTATGAATCAATAGAAAGATCTTTTTTAGTCATACAAAATAACCTTCTTTCTGATAGTGTAAAGATTCAGATTGTTGCAAAAATAGAATTTGTCAGAGATGTTGGTGAAGTTATTGTAACGTATATCTCGACAAGGCAGCACACAGTTAATTCGAGAAGAGAACTAGAGAAAGTGTTTAGAGAAAGATTGTTACCAGACTTCCATGAAGCAATTGACAGAGCAGAAATGCAAGGGTCTGGCTGGCATGAAGGCCTTGTACATGAACTACAACTAAAGCAGTCAAGATATCATCCTATTTTAGGCAAATCATGGATACCACTACCAAAAGAGGTTGTAGACAAAAAGGGTGTGGTCAATATTCAGAACAATGATAATTTCTGTTTTATGTGGTGTGTACTTGCCAAACTGCATTTTGTAAAAACAAAACCTGAACGTGTATCTAACTATACCAATTTTATAAATGAACTCAACTTCAGTGGCATTGAGTTCCCTGTTAAAATAGAGGACATAGACTTGTTTGAAAAACTAAATCCTGGTATATCTGTGAATGTGTTTGTGTGGGAAAATGAATCTGAGAATAAGTTACAGCCAATTAGAGTATCTCCAATTGCCCCAACCTATGGGCAGTCAGAAGATAAACATGTTGATATGTTACTAATAAGCTCTGGTGATAACTTTCACTACACATTTATTAGGAGTATGTCACGACTAATTCATAATCATGTATCAAAACACAATGGCAAACAGGAAATATGTAAAAGATGCTTACAAAGGTTCTCCTGTATAAAAGTGGCACATAAGCATACCCAGCACTGTAGGTCGGCTGATGACATTCAAACAATACTTAGGTATCCAGATCCTGGCAGCAAGGTTTATTTCAAGAACTATGTTAATCAACAAAAGCTGCCATTTGTAGTATACGCAGATTTTGAATCACTCGTCGTTCCATATGAAGGTCCAATTCCAGAGTCATTACCAAAGACTATAAAATTGAGTGACCAAGTGGTGTGTTCTTTTGGATACATTTTTGTTAGGTCAGACGGTCTTCATTCAGAGCCTGTTATCTACAGAGGTGAAAATGCAGCATGCCTGTTTTTAATAGAAATGAGACAACTGTATAGTCAGGTAGTACAATATCTCACAACATGTCAGATGCCTTTGGTGATGACAGAAGAAGACAAACTGAAATTTGATACAGCTGAGACGTGTTGGATTTGTGAACAGCCTCTGGGGGGTGATAAAGTTCGTGACCACGATCACATAACAGGGAGTTACAGAGGTGCTGCACATAGCAATTGTAACTTGTTATTAAAAATAGATCCTAAGACATACAAGTTACCAATCTTTTTCCACAATCTCAAAGGATATGACCCCCACCCGGGTCTGCCCTGGGGGACTTGGGTGGGGTTAGGTATTTTTTAGTTCCCAGGGTCACCCTGGTCAGCCCCACAGGGTGGGTTTTTCTCTCTATTCTGGGGCATGTGTTTCTGTCTACCCTTTGCCCATTCACCTGTATTTGCCTTTTAAAAACTCTCCCTACTGTCTGCACTGCCTGTAGCTCTTGATATTGGATGTGTGTTGCTAAATGGTCTTAGCTTTATTTAGCCCCATGTGTTAGGTTTATTTAACGTATTTGACCGGCTGGCGACATACATTCAATGTTCTGTTTTTTTTTTTTGTTTTTTTTTCACAAGCAGTGCAGGCACGTCCTGAGAAAGCCTTGTTGCTGTCGGGACGTTAAGCAATGTACAATCAATCAATCAATCAAAGGATATGATTCACACATTATCATGCAGGCTGTGGATGAGTCTTACAGAAACATAAGTTGTATTGCTCAGACAACTGAGAAATACTTGACTTTTAGGTTAGACAAATTATCATTTTATGACTCTATGCAACATCTGTCTTTAGGGTTGGCTAGTCTAGCAGAAGGACTGACTGAGTATCCAATAACAAGTAAATATTTTGAGCCAGACTTGATTAAAAAAGGTGTTTATCCATATGAGTACATCAGTGACTGGGTAGTGTTTGAAGAAAGGAGACTGCCTCCAAAAGAGAAATTTTATTCTACACTAACTGGCAAAGGTATTTCTGACTCTGATTACCAGCACGCACTTGATGCATGGGGTAAACTAGGATGTCAGACAATTGGTGACTACCATGACCAGTACTTAAAGGCAGATGTTTGCTTGCTAGCAGATGTATTTAAAAGTTACCGTGAAAAGGGTTTGTTGCACTACAGACTTGACCCTGCTTGTTACATCACTAGTCCTGGCATGACATGGGATGCATTTTTGAAATCCAGTAAGATATTTATAGACCTGTTGTCTGATCGTACGATGGGTGAAATGGTGGAACGTGGATTGAGGGGAGGGATTAGTTTAGCAGCAAATAATTATGGCAAGGCCAACAACAAATATCTTGATGACTTTGACCCCTCAATGTCAAGGTCATTTATTACGTACTTGGATGCTAATAATTTGTATGGATTTGCAATGTGTGAATTGTTGCCATTAAAAAACTTTTGTTTGTATGATTTGTCACAGTATGGCATAAAAAAATTAACAAAATATATTATGGATCGAGGTCAAAATGATGAAAAGGGTTGGATCTTTGAAGTAGACCTGGAGTATCCACACCATTTACATGATTACCACAATGATTATCCATTAGCTGTTGAGAAAATGAGTATGACTGGAAAAAAAGAAGACACCAAACTAGTGCCAAATTTAAATGACAAATTCAATTACGTTTGCCACTACCGCTTGTTGCAGTTTTACATCAGACACGGGTTAGTACTAAAGAAAGTTCACAGAGGAATTCAATTTGATCAGAGTGCTTTCATGAAAGATTACATAATGAAGAACACAACCCTTCGTGCCAGAGACGGCAACACTGCATTTGACAAAGACTTCTTTAAGCTTATGAACAATGCCTGTTTTGGCAAGACAATGGAAAATCCTCATCACCGCAAAGATGTGAGACTGGTCACAACTGAATCGGGTGCAATTAAACTTACAGGCAAGCCACAGTACACAGGGTATAAAGAATTTCATTCATCATTGTATGCTGTGTCACTCAAAAAAAAGATTGTTAAACTGGACAAGCCAGTATTCATTGGTATGGCAATTCTTGAGTTGTCAAAACTGGTGATGCTTGAATTTTATTATGATTACTTTAAACCGAAGTATCCTGACTGCCGTCTGTTATACACTGACACTGACTCTATGATCATTGATGTGTGTACTGAAGACTTTTATGAAGACATGAAAACAGAGTTACACATGTATGACACATCTGACTACCCTAAGGATCATCCACTGTTCAGCACACAGAATAAGAAAGTGCCTGGTAAGTTTAAAGATGAACTAAATGGTGTGCCTATAGTTGAGTACGTTGGACTGAGATCAAAAATGTATTCTATACTGCATCAAAAGGGAAGTCAATCCAAAGCCAAAGGTATCAAAAAAACAGCGATAAAAAATAAAGACATTCGACATGAACATTATAAGCAAGTATTAGATGGAGAACTGATGCCTGATTATCCAAACAAAACACTGAGGTCAAATAGACACAATATTGAAATGATTCAAACACAAAAGAAGTCTCTAGCAGTAGGGGACACGAAACGAGTGTTTTTCAGTAAGGAGAAAGCTTATGCACCTGGTCATTACAGGCTCAAGTTATCTGAAGAAATAGCTGATGAACTGGTTGATGAACTAATCAATGAATTAGTTGATGAAATGATTAAAAATGCGTAACGGTGTCTGGGGGAATAATCTGTAATTCTTCTCTGACAAATGCCCTCTGAGGCGCAGGCTCATACAGATAATATATTGTTGCGTCTGGACCAGGGATTATTTTTTTTATATTATGAACAGATGTTGACCAGATGGGGTCTGTCGCCCTGCGTCTTATGTCATTTTCAGCTTCCCCTGGTTGATATAAATATCTCACCTGTTTGGTAAATAAACTTGTGTCTGGAGGTGGGGTTGGCCCTTTTTTTGGCTCTGCAATTGTTTTCAATTTAATAGCATCAGCAGGCTTAGGGTGTCCTTCATTATTCATTGCTTTTATCACATGTGGTAATCTCTTAACCCACTCCGTGTTACGGGTGTCATGCATGAGTTCCTTAGAATACTGGTAACTGAAAAGTCTTTCTGATAACTGTTTGTTAAAGTTTTCAACAATTGCCTGTGATCTGTGCACACCTGGAATGCCTCGTCTGACCAGTACGCCATGCTTTGCAAATAACTGATTAACTGCACCTTTGAATTCTGATCCATCATCAACCTGCACTAGTCTGGGGTATCTTAAAGGGCCTCGACCATATATTTTTGTTAAAGAAGTAGCAACTGTACTGGCAGTTTTGTCAGATATGGGTTCAGCGTCTTTGTACCTTGAAGCAATGTCTACAACAGTCAGTGCATACTTGTATCGTTTCTTTCTTATTGTATCATGTGGTAAGAACAAAAGGTCCATTTGGTGTGTGTCATTAGGTGTTGTGTTTTCAAAATGAGGCCTTGTTATTTTTCTTGGAGCAGGTAGATATATCTGCCAAATTGCCTGTCTATGTAACCATTGCTTGACTTGATTGAGTGTTATATCTCCGCCCACAGCGGCATGTAATTTTTCAATAGCTGTTGCTCCTTTCCAATAGCCTGATGGAGAGTAATATATTTTTGATAGTTTATTTTCGGCTGCCATTTTTTCTAGCAATGAAAACTCCTGTAAAATAAACAAATGTCATTCCCACTAGAACAAAGATTATCTCCCCGTTTCTTTGTTGTGTGCTTGGTTTGTAATAGTCACTTAGTTTTGGTTTCGGGATAGACATGTCTTCATGACAAGAAAATATTCCCTGATTGCTTCGTCTGTATTTGAAAACGTATGCTGTGCGTGACCTTCAAGCCTGAGTTTTTCATTGATGAAATCAAGTTTCTCAATTCTATTCTTTTCATAATCTTGCTGGGCTTGAGCAAGTTTTTCAGATGCTTCATTATGACGTTTTAATTCTTCTGCAGATTCTTCTCTACCCATTTTTGAAAAGAGATAATTAGAGCCACTAAATGCCAGAGCATTAACCATAGCACCTCCTATCATAATAGCTATCGTCGCCATAATATTTTTATTTACATAGAAACATTTTCGGGAATAATTCCCTGCTTGACAAGAAAATCTTTTGTCGCAATTGACGCTGTAACAACTACAATTAGCTTAGCACTGTCTTCGAAATCGAGTCTACTGAGGTCTGCTGATTTCATTTTGAGTAGACTTTTTCCCAGCATAGAATAAGCTACTGCTAATCCGCTGATTACGGCAGAGTGATACACAAGGTTCATTAAATTTTTTGAGTCGTTCATTTCTTAGGCAAGAAAAATTAAAATAATATTTTTATTTACTGCATAAAAAATGGGTCAACGGCTTTGGGTGTTACTGGTAATGTGGCGACTTCTGGTTTTGTTTTTGGAGTGTCTGATTTTTTGGTCACTGTACGAGTCTGTGGTTTGTATTTTTTGTATAATTGATAACCTACGTAACCAAATCCGACAACAAATCCGGCAACTACATATTTTGTTGTTTGAGGTTCGGGGTCAGGGTCAGACTTAGTTGTTTGTCTCTCACTTTGATAAGGGAGTGACGGCCCTGACGGTATTGACACAGGTCCTGACGGTGATGACGGTCCTGACACCTGATCAGTTACATGAGTCTTTTCTGTTTGTGCCTTAAGCTGTAATTTTTTTTGCCTATTATATTCAGCTAATCTTTTTCCAGCCTCAACCCTGCCTGGACTTTTAGTCTTCGTCACAGTTTGAACCTGTGTCAAAACAGGGTTCAGTTGTGGAGTCGCCTGGGTTTCGTCCATTTTCTTCTGCAGTAAAATTTATTTTTGAAAAATCAATATGGCTACCAGTAACTAGTAATGTTACCACAGGTGCAAGGTAATTTCCAAACTTGTAAAACATGACACATGCTAATTTGCCAATTGAACTTGAAACAATAGGATTGCTTTCAAGGTCGTGTGATAGACTATCAGTGTCTACAGGTAGGAAATGACTTACAGCTTTTGTATATAGGAATATTATAGACCTGCTTAAATCACGTGTCATTAGTGAGGCAATGTGGTTTTCATATTTAGAATGAAGCTTGATTAGCTCGTCAGAGGTTAGAGATTCAATATCCTCTATCATGTATTGTCTTCCTAGATAAGTCTTTGATTTGCCTGAGACAATTACAGACAAAAGCCGCTGTTTTTTGGAGTCTACGTCTTTGTTCTCTACAGCACAGATATCGTTTAGAAGAAGTAATTCGTCTTGATTCATTTTTATAATGAAAAATAAATTTAAAAAAAAAAAAAACTTTGCCTGTGAATAACTTATGATCTTACTTGATAACTAATTTCAAAGTTACCTACAACTTACAAGTAACTTTGACGTTAGTTATCATAAGTTCTTAACCCAAGTCATAAGACACTCGGACAGATTTCTCAAGTTACAAGGACAATAAGAAAACTTTTTTTTAGTAATAATCTGGTGGTGGAGCTGATGGCGTCAAATGAGCAGGCATGACATCTCTTTGCGAAGTGTATGACAAAAATAATGGATTACCAAAACCTATCGTTACTTGCTTGTAAGTTCTCGAACTTTTTTCATAGTTTCTTCTATGCCTATCTTTTTTCCTTGTTCTAAAAAAGATTTCTTTAGCTCTTCAACATTTACAGCCTGACTACGCATCTTATTCTGTATTTCAGACTTTTGTTGTTTATAGTTGGCCAAATCATCCTGGACTCTCTTAAATTCGTTATCGTCAATTTCATTATTTTCCAAAGATTTACTAATAATAAGTTTCATACTCGTCAGCTTAGCTGCTGCGAGCGTACTCAAGGCTTCATGCTTCTGCAACTTAGTATAAAATTTTTTGTTAATAGCTTCCATACCAAAGCATGCTAGACTTGTGACAAGACCAATACCTTCAACAGCAATTCCTCCCCACCCGGGTCTGCCCTGGGGGACTTGGGTGGGGTTAGGTATTTTTTAGTTCCCAGGGTCACCCTGGTCAGCCCCACAGGGTGGGTTTTTCTCTCTATTCTGGGGCATGTGTTTCTGTCTACCCTTTGTCCATTCACCTGTATTTGCCTTTTTAAAACTCTCCCTACTGTCTGCACTGCCTGTAGCTCTTGATATTGGATGTGTGTTGCTAAATGGTCTTAGCTTTATTTAGGCCCATGTGTTAGGTTTATTTAACGTATTTGACCGGCTGGCGACATACATTCAATGTTCTGTTTCTTTTTTATTTTTTCACAAGCAGTGCAGGCACGTCCTGAGAAAGCCTTGTTGCTGTCGGGACGTTAAGCAATGTACAATCAATCAATCAATCAACAGCAATTCCTATAACACTTCCCACCCCCGTTGCAAAAAGAGTTATACCTCCTACAGATAATCCGGCCGAAACCACCCCCATGGCCATTGATGTGTTGTGTACAGAATTGAAAACCGTATTGTAACGGCGTTTACACCTCGAGTATTTTGCTTGTTCTTCTTCCAAATACTTCAACGCTTCTGTAATATTCATTAAACGGAATGAATCTGCCTTTAATGTTTTATCACGCTCAATAGGCTCAGGTGGTATTTGTGGATACAAGTTCACCATTTTTTATGACAAATATTTTTTTAATCAGCAATTACATTTTGCAACTCTTCAAAAGTATACAATTTACTGGCATAATAAAATGCAACAAGATCAATGTGTTCAAGGTTTATGTAAGTTAGACGAACAAAAGTTGTTTTATCGACCACCACCTTGACAGTGGGAATACTGCTTGAAACATTAATAACATCATTATTTTTTGTAATGGCAATAAAGACCTTTGATGATTCTGTTACTGTTTCATTCCATGTAAGTTTAATTCCTTGTGCAATTTGAGCCTCTTTTGCAGAAGCAACAGATTTCATGATAATTTCAAATACTATTGTCGCTTCTCTAGCCACGACTAAGCTTGCTGGCATAAACACAACAGAAGTATCTGATCTACCCTTTCTAGTTGTAAGAAGATATCTCCGTCTCTCATAATTTTCAACTTTCAGTTTTTCTCTGCTATTGTTGTCTGGGGCAAAACTTGGAACAAGGCTTACAATAAGCGGCCCAGAATTAACAACCTTCCTAAACACTAAGGCGCCTTCATCATCAGTGTATACATAAGGACTAATAAATTCAATCTTTATGTCCCAGTCAATTGTGGGTGGTGGTGCCGGTACAGGTGAAACAACCCACTTACTACCTACATGTATTAAGTTGTAAGGCGCATTATTTACAGGTGGAGTAGGTACAGTAACATCACGAAGCTGACCAAGTTTAGGAATCTGTTTTTCACCATCTTTCATGTCAACAATTACTTTCCTCTTGTACATGCCATTTGAATCAAGTTCAAAACCATATATTTCTCCAATTTCCCCTTCCTTCTCAAAATCCTGTACGTCAGCCAAATCTTTCAACTCTGTTACTGGACACGCAACTGGTATGATTCTAGGCTTTGGACCAAGACCACTCATTTTTATAAACAAAAATAAAATTATTTAACTTCCAAAACAACATAAAAATCATGCATTACAACTGGTTTACCATTCTGATTAGTTACAGATAAGCACAATGATTCAAAGAAACTAGAACCTAATTTTTTAAACTGAGAATTAGGAAATCTAGCAACCACACTTTCACAATATGGGGCAGTTCCAGTCGGCAAGCATCTTAACAAAGTTGAAGGCTTTCCATTGTGTACATTTTCAGTAGTGTTCAGTTCTTTCAAATAAACATTTAGCACTGTGTGTACTGACAAATGAACAGGATATCTGCCAGTTATTCTTGGTTTTTTTGGTGATAGTAGACTACCAACTGATTGTGACCAATCTTCATCTGGATGTGTTATTGTTTTAAAAAATCCAAGTAATAATAAAAGACTAATTGATAAAGAAAACTGACCACTTTTCGGAAAATCAATTGTAACAAGTAAATTAGCTGGGTTTAAAGTTGCTTTAATTTTAAATTCATTTTGAAGCCATTCAGCTAAAGTACAAAAGTCATAATATCCGGCTCGTAAAGTATCACCCTTTTCTAAACCATCGAGAGTTCCACTTACAGAATAATTTTCATCATCCGTTACATTAAACCACTTTACTGTGTAGAACATTTCATGGATAGCTACAGCCTTGCTACCATCACGATTATCAATCCCATTAGTTAACCACACTGGTTTGCTTGTGTCAAGATTTGTTAAGGTAATAAACATTTTTATTATCACATAAAAAAAAGGATGGAATTTAAATCACCAACCATTACCACTACAAACGCATTTCAATTCAATGTGAATGCCAAATATAATGTTGCACCTACTTATGAACAGAAAATAATTCAACTAAACCAGCTTGATATTGCTGTAAGCGAACAAGATTTATTTCAAGTCAAAGTACCCAACCCTTTTGATCATTACCTAAACCCTCCAATAACAGACGATGCTACAGCAAGAAAGTGGTCCTCAAGTCCACTACAGATGTTTCAAAACCAACTTAACTTTGCCATACTGTGTTCAACTACAGGCTGTGGTGTTTCATTCACAGACCATTTGAATCACTCAAACAAACTGATTAGGTCTGTGTATCGTTTTCATGTTTATTACCAGCTTAGACGTATACTGTCAGAACTGCATACACCACTACCCACTGAATCCAGTTTTAACAGGTTTAACAACCCCATGGATATGAAAGCAATTGAACGCATCTGTAATGAATTTAACATAAGCACTAAGTATGACTTCACACAAAAACTTGATGATCACCACGGCATTGGTACATTATATTATGCTTTGAGTCACAGACAATACCCTCAAGATTACTGGCCTCCCTACACTTCATTCTCATCAAAATCTGAAGTGTGGTTAGGCTCAATAGAACAGAAACAGTCTAACGCCTGGACCACATTTGTCTTGGACAGGAGTGACGGATTTACTCAAGCGGGAGTCGAGCGCGTAAATGAGTCTATCAGAACATATGTCTGGTGTATACTAGGTGCACAATCATTAACAAAATCTAATATTCTGAATGGAAGTGGTAAATTTGAAGCACAAAAACAGTTTCTCGCTAATCTTGAAGATTCAGTAAATTCAGTAGTTGATCTCCCATCAAGCATACAACGCTACCAAGACGTTCTCAGATATGCTAGATCAAAAGTTGACTTTGTAGTTGGTATTGGGTTATACATGTTGCCATCAGACCTTCAACTTCAAATGGGGACAATAACAAATTATAATAATGAAATAGTTGTTGCAGGTGTTGGTCAGAAATTAGGACTCAATCAATCTGTAAACTTGGGGGCCACAACCACACATGTACAGTCATTAAAACCATTACAGACGGTAACACCCATGGCACCAGTAACATCATCACCTGTACAGACAGTAACAGCTCCAGCTTTGACACCGGTACCCATAACAATAACACCAACACCAATCCTTGACACACATGAGTCAGAGAGAACTGCATTGGTAATAGGTCTCACTGGATTAGGGGTATTACTTCTTTACCTGTTTCATTAAATAACCCACTATTAACCCTCCTACTGTCACCAAAAAGACCCACACATGTTCTGCCATAAACCCTACTGCCTTTGCCGCTGTACTAATCAACCAACTGACAACCGTGCCTAAAATGCCAGGCAACGAGTCTACTGCTTTCAGAGCCAATTTCTTAAGCAAGTCTGATATGTGTGACAACTGTTTTTTTACCCATGACTGTAAATCTTTTGGATCTGTGGGGGTTGGTGGGCCTGGGGCTGGCGGTGGAGAACCACCGGGTCCACCAGCACCGGAGACAGCCAACACAGCAGTACTGATAATAAACCCAAGAGCAGTAATTAAACTTGCGATTGTGATACCCTGTTCTCTGAAAAGTGTTTTAAGTCTCTCAGCCAGAGTAGTGTCTTCGTGAAGTATTTTTTGAATAGTTTCTCTAATCCTGTTGACCTGTGATTTCAGTTTTTGTCTTCCAATACTAATCGTTTCTAACCGTCCTGATCTTTCTATCTGCAAATCATTTAATCTGTGTTGGATTCTTTCTTTCATTTCTGTGTCAAGATTCCCATTGTCTGCGGTAGCCAGTTTCTCTTTTTCACGTTCTATGTGTTTATCAAGCTCTCCCAGTTTGGCAAGATTATTAACCATCTCACCTCTTATTGTCTGCAGTGATTTATCTAACCCTATAATCTCCCGCATTGACAAAGGTGGATCTTCTATTGTTTTCATAGCATCATTTATTTGTCCTTCAGTAAATGAGGTTTCTTGTATCACTGTGTTTGCTATTTCTGGTAGGCTTGTTACTGGTGCCATTTCAATTTCTTGCCCTGTTGGTAACTTTGTTTGCGTGTCTTGAAGCACACTAACCAGTCTTGGCGTGACAGGAGACCCACCAATACCAAGTTGACGCAAGGCACTAACACCACCTTCATTTTTTATTGTACTTAAAGCCCTAAACCTACTAGGGTCTTTTTGGTTAGTCAATAGTACTTTTCCTTTGTCAACAGTATTTAAATATAAATGACCCTTGCCATCAAGTTCAAACTGGTTAGGGTCTATGTTGTCTGGGCGGCCACCAACATGATCATAAAATGAGTTCACTTTGGTTTCTAAAAGTTCGTGACGTAAACTGTAAATATTTCTTGTACCAGTCATATCTGCCATATCTGTTGTATTACCAAAATCATACGTGTCATCCATTTCAAAATCTTCATGATTAAATCCTCCCGCGGCCATTGTTTTTATTAATTTAATTTTTTTTTATTGTGCATAATAAAAATGACACAGTCCTATGGATCAAAGTTAGACCCACACAGAAAACTACGTGAACCTTTCGGTGTTAAAGCAGTTAGACAATCAATTGTCATCACAAACAATCCTAGTACTATAGACCAAAACCAGACTCTTACTGTCAAGTTTCCAAACCTAGGCCCCAGTGACGTTATTGTTCCTGGTACTGCTCGTCTTGCTTTTAATATTGAACTTTCATCGGACGCAGATGACAAAAGAACACTAGTTAACAATCTAGGTAGAGCAATTATTAAGAATATTAAAGTTAAACTTGAAGGACAGGAAGTGTTTAGTCTTGACGATGCTGATGTGTTCTACTGCTACACGGATTTGTGGCTTACAAGAGAAGAACGAGAAGATCGTATTTATCAAGGCATACAGTCAGATAGCATTATGAAAATTCGAATAAATGCATCAGACAAAACAACCACAGAAGCAAAGGACGTTATTGTGGCCGAAACATATGGAAATAGGTTTTGCATTCCACTCGAATTTGAAATCCTAACAGGACATTCGCCTTATTACCAAGGGGCACTAAATGACCGCCTGAGTTTTGAACTAACCTTCAATGATTACTCCAAAGTTATCAAATCAACGGATCTCAATGCATCATATAAGATCTCTAACATTTCCTTGGAATATGAGATTGTCACGCATACTGAACTAGCCAGACTCATACAAAATCAGTACCAGTCAAGACTTCCGATTTATTATGACAGAGTGATTAGACACAGTTTATTTAATAAAAATAAAAGCGACCAGATTTGGAATATCAACCTAAACACGCCTGCTAGGTCACTGAAAGGCATTCTTATGTTATTTACTGAACCTGAAAGTCCTTACAAAAGAGATTCAGAAAAATTTTACAATCCGAAAATTACACATTTATCCTGCACAATCGAAGGCCAACCTAATCAAATTTTTGCATCTGGAATGATGGGATATCAGCACTATGATGAGATCACAAAGTATTTTGCTGGGGGAAGACTTAGAGAAAAATCAGCAAATATTGCGTGCAAAGATCTGCATCTGTATGACGTAAGAATCGGTGAATACCTGACAGACAAGTACGCACTGTGGCTAGATCTGCGTTCTACGGAGGATAATTTCCTTCATGGTTCTGGCCGTATTATCGAAAACGGTAGTGACGGAATCTCAATTCAAATTCAGAAAAAAACAGAAAAATCTGAAAATATAAATATATATTTGTATCTGATTTATGATGCGCAACTAAACATCTCTGAGAGCCGACTAAGCGCTCACATATATTAAAAGTATTCACTTAGCTTTTAAGTTGTTTTGGTTTTAATCCTTCACAGCCCATTTTGAATACCGAAATCACTATAAAATCCGAACGTATTAGTAGGCACGTCGCGCTTGTGCTGAAACACGGACTAAACTGAAAATAAAAGGCATCGTTTCACTGAGGTAACAGTTTCACTACCGATTTCAACATTCCCAATTTTCACCTCGAGTGATCTAAAAACACTCGTAAAAACAGGGAGGGGTGTACTAGTAACTTGAATCATTTAGGTCTATCACTGGGATTAGAGTTATTGGGTTTTGTCTTTCAATTTAAATGCATCACGCGACAGTGACTACGCAATAGCTTAAGCATAAAGACCTATTGTTCAGAAATGTCACCCGCTGGAGCGAAAACAAAAAACCGTTTCACAACCAATTTTCAAGCCCAACTTTCTGGTTATGAAAGAGATGCAATCTTGTAAACTCACATGACTACACAACAGCTGTCTCTACCTACAGGTTATGACGGCAATAACTGCACCCAACAGGAATCCGGTTTCATCACGCGACAGTCTTGAGCACAAAGGCCGATTGTTCAACAGCGCAATGTCCGTGTGCGTCGCAGCAGTCACGATGTGTGAAGTGAAAACTTTTCACAGATAAATTTTCCTCCACACAATTTTTCACGTTGGACGTTTCATTTACGAAATAACCTACATTCGAGATTTGTTCTATATTTTTGGTTTGCCCCAGAGAAAAAAAATGACACAGTGGTTTAGTGACATACATTGAAGCGTTGACACAAAAAGGAATGCTAATTTGTTTTGTGTGTGCAGAGAGAGAGAGAGAGAGAGAGAGAGAGAGAGAGAGACACACACTATTTGGGCATAGAGGACTATTGTTTACAATGGTGGTATGAACAGGAAGTATTTCTCAGGAAGGCCAACTCTGACAGCATTGAGTGGTGGGGTGTGGGGGTGGGTGGTGTGTATTTCTCGGGAAGATATTTTAACTAGCCTTTTGTTTCCAAGGGGTTGGGGGACCTGACTGGGCAGATAAATCTGTTAAATGTATTTGGTCAAGTGCGTTTGTTTATTTACGGAAAGGATTAAATAAATCAATTGTTTCTGAAATGGGTGGGGTTGTATTCTCCTATATTGTATCTCTTCAATTCACTTGCAAAAAGCAAGCTACTTGCATGAGCGCGGTGAAACACCTCACACTTGGTCCATAACATTTATGATGAGACAAATACAAAACAAAACAAACATATAAACATTAGCTTCTCGTGCGACTTGGTCATTATAATGTTTGTCACACATCAGACAAAATCTCACTCCGTCCATTTTATGACCTGACCGATGATTTTCTCACTCTCAGTCTTAAAGCCACTTTTACGTGTAACCTGTCCGATGATTTTCTCACTCTCAGACTTACAGCCTTTTTGTGGTATGTTCTGTGATTTCACACTCTCAGACGTACAGCCTTTTTGTGGTATGTTCTGTGATTTCTCACTTAAAGACTTACAGTTACACATTTTCATTTGTCTTGTTTGTGATCTGCTAGGTAATAGATCACATATGAAATTACAGTCACACATTTTCATGTGTAATGTTTGTGATCTGCTCAGTGATTTTTTACTCAGACTTACAGTTACATTTACACGTTTCATTTTTCTTGTTTGCGGCCTGCTCGGTGATTAATCACTCACACGGACTAATAGTTACACGTTTTCATTTTTCCTTGTTAGTGCGGCCTGCTCGGTGATGATCACACGGGCTTAGTCAGTTAACAAAACGAAAGTGATAAAAATGTCTCAGATGTGATTCAAACAGGGTTGTTAAGACGCATTAGAACCTTTGTACAAACAAACAAAACAAACAGGCAATCATAGATATGGAGCAGCGTTAGAGGTTTTTCCAAAAATCGGCTATTTCCTGTACTTTTAACATTTGTTCAATTTGCTTCCGCAAACTGTACACCTTTCGGAAAGACAGTGAAAGAAAATACAATTTTGGGTACCCTCGTAGCAACCTGGCTAAAACACTCAACTGATGAGCATAAGTCTTTGAAATTCCGATGTGTACTTTTAACCAATCTGTCCAGTTCAAGTTTGTTTCATGTTGTAATTTCTGTTTTGCGTGGATTTCTGCACCAACGATTAGCCACTCTCCATAGCAAATAGCAGACATCAAGTTTCTTTTTTCTGTTTCTTGTATTATTGTGTAGCCATTAACTAAATGCGGTTTTATTGTTGTCAGTGTAAATCCCTGTAAATTACAGTCATCTACTCTAATACCATTTGGTAGCGATCTATTTGTAATATTTTTTTCTAAATATAGATGAAGATCTTTTGGATCACTCACCTCTTTTTTTGTTTTTCTTTCAAGAACGTCGGCTAAATTACCAATTGGTGTTTTTTTTGGTATTGAGTTCGCTGTCCAAAATCCAGGCTGGTTTGCTAATACAGACTCTAAGAAAGCCGTCATTGATTTATGATAATCTAAGTGAGATTGAAGGATCAATCGGTCTTCCTCAACCCAATTCATTTTCTAAAACGCGTACTACTAGCCTGGTTAACAATTAAACAATAAGATTTTCTTTCTAAGCGCACTCAGAAGGCTCGTAACCGCAAGGCCTTTTCTTCTTTCTATATATCACAAATTTAACACGCAAACTACCGACAAACTATTCGTCAGTGTCCTGTATACAGTCACTATGTATTTTTGTAACGTACGCTAGTCAGCGTTGACTCGGGCAAATCTACACTAGAAAATGTCAGAAACGGCGACACTTACCGATATCAAAGTAGTATATTTTTACAAGATTTAGTGCTATCACCGGTTAAGAATTCTGCCACGTTTTGAAACACGTCTGCCTCGCTCAACACACAAGGTAGAAAAGACCGACCGGTTAAATGTTTGGCCTTGTTGTCCTAAGTGACAGGCGTCACTAGTGAGCGGTGTGCGCGCACAGTCAGTGGCGGGGCGTGAACAAACCGTGTCGCGCGTTTAGTACTAAGGGAAGTAATTGCTGCTGTGTGTGTGTAAGTGTGTGCTGTTAGCTCCCTGTAAGTGAGCGCGTATGTGACAGCGCCCCCCGATCGTCTATCTGAAATACCCGTAATTGGCTAAGTAATCAATAAAATACGCGTTGCAAAATGAACACACTTGCATAACCGATGGATTAATTAGCTCAGGTGTTAATTTTGCTTTAGTCATGAATGTCATTGATTTTGGAAACCTTTATTTTACCAAAACAAAGGAGAAAACCAAGAAAATTGGGCGGCGGAAAGGCGTGGAAATTTGTGGTCTCAAAATCCCGGAAATTTGGGATAGATATAAATTGTCCATTTCCGCCCACAACCCCCCTCTCTTGGCAGTCTGTAAGTCAAGAAATACAAACCATGTCCAGGCTTTCTTCTAGGACTGAAAATTGTCCGTCATCGGGATAAAAATCCATCCCGGGCTCTCTACAGTCAATCAAAGCACGGCAGGAATATGTTCGTTTTTCTCAACATTTATCCATCCCGAGGATAGACTGCCTTCCAGTTTTTCCATCCCTGTCAAAATTTGGCCGTGAAATATGGACAATTCCCATTAATGGAAAGCCTGTGACCGTGAATGGCCAGGACTAACGATTCCATGCACATGCTTAGCCTTGTAAAACATGGTGAGAGAACAAAAAAGGTAACACATGGGAAAAAAAGTGCAACACATTTTGCCTTTATTATCTGTCTGGTAATTATCAGGACGATAAGGTGACCATGCATTGAACCCGGCTCATGATAGTGCAACCCCTCCTGCCATCACCCCCTCCCCTTTCCCCTTTGAACACTGCAGTGACACACATCAACACATGCTGCTCCTTCTCCCTCCCTTACTAGTACACTCAAACACAAGATAATTTCTTTCATCACTGAAGGCAGCAAAACATTGACATCTGTTACCACACTTCATAGAGGTGTGAAGAGGTCGACTGAAGCCCTCCCATTTAGGTGTGAAAGGTATTGTCAAGTAGATTTTATTTGGCCCGCTCTCTGAGAAATTTGTCTTTTTTAACAGCACATCTGATAAAATCAATTGTAATAATAATGATAAAAGTAGACATGATGTTTAAAATGAAAACAATAGGTATCGGCATAATATTAAAACATAGCATGTGCAACTCAGACCTCACATTCACGCACTCACACACGCACATAACTCTCCCCCACTCCCCCACCCCACCCCCGCCCACACACACACAACGCTGTAACTAATAATTTTTTAAGACTATGATGTAAGAAGGAAAACAAATAACTTCACTACTGTATGGCATAAGTAAATAAACGTTATCACAATAAATTGAATAATACTAGGTAGGTCCATCCCAGTGGGTAACATCAGTGGTGGAGAGCGATATTTAGCTATTTTGCAACAAGAGCTGCTCTCAACATATAGCACACACAACAAAAATAAAAAACGTGGGTGAATAAAGCATCATCCGGACTACAGTTCTGTTGTGTTTGTTTTGTTCTGGAAAGAAAGATGTATTTGTAGCCCCGCCGAATGTGGAGCAGGGGTACTTACTTACTTACGCCTGTCACCCCTACCCCGGTATAGACCGTCGACGAGAGACCTCCAGCAACTCCTGTCCTGTGCTTCTCCTTCGATTCTACTCCAGGTGGTTCCCAGTCTCTTGATGTCTGCTTGGAGGTCTCGACGCCAGGAGTTTCTCAGCCTACCTCTTTTCCTCTTTCCCTGGGGGTTCCATGACAATGCCTGCCTAGTGATACTGGAAGCTGGCTTTCTCAGACTGTGACCGATCCATCCCCATCTTCTTCACCCAATTTCATTCTCTGCTGTTATCTGCTCTGTTCTCTCCCAGAGTCTGACGTTGCTGATCTTCTCTGGCCAGTGGATTTTCAAAATTCTTCTAAGGCAACTGTTCATGAAGGTCTGTACTCTGTTGACTGTGGTTTTTGTCAATCTCCAAGTCTCTGCTCCATATAGGAGAACTGCTTTTACATTGGAGTTGAAAATCCGGACTTTGGTGTGTTGTGACAGCTCTCTGGAACTCCACACTTTTTTCAACTGGAGAAAGGCTGCTCTGGCTTTACCGATTCGTACTCTGACATCTGCATCAGTGCCGCCTTTTTTGTCTATGATGCTCCTGAGATAGGTGAAGGACTCCACCTCCTCCAACGGGGTGCCAGCAAGCAAGACTGGTTCTTCCCTGGTTGCGTTCAGCCTCATTGTCTTTGTTTTCTGTTTGTGAATGGTGAGGCCCACTTGGGATGAGATGTCAGCAAGCCTCGTGGTCTTGTCCTGCATTTGTTGATGAGTGTGGGACAGTAATGCCAAGTCGTCTGCAAAATCGAGGTCGTCAAGCTGTGTCCACAGTGTCCACTGTATTCCACTTCGTCTGTGCTCTGTGGTCATCTTCATGACCCAGTCTATGGCCAGTAGGAAGAGGAACGGAGACAGCAGACACCCCTGCCTGACACCAGTTCTGACCTGGAGCTCCCTGGTGAACTGCCCTTCATGGATCACGCGACATGTCATGCCATCGTAGCTGCTCTTGATCAGGCGGACAAGCTTTGTGGGTACACCGTAGTGTCGTAGGAGTTTCCACAAAGTCTCTCGGTTCACACTGTCAAATGCTTTCTCATAATCCACAAAGTTGACGTACAGCGGGGAGCTCCACTCCAGAGACTGTTCCACGATGATGCAGAGAGTGGCGATCTGGTCTGTACATGATCGGTTCTTCCTGAATCCTGCTTGCTGGTCTCTCAGCTGGGGGTCAACGGAGCTCTTCATTCTCTCCAGGATGATCTTGTTGAAGACCTTTCCTGGTACTGACAGCAAGGTGATTCCTCTGTAGTTGGAACACTTGCTGAGGTTGCCTTTCTTGGGAAGCTTGATTAGGTACCCCTCCTTCCAGTCAGCCGGCATCACCTCCTCTTCCCAGATCTTTCCAAACAGTGGGTACAGCATCTCCACTGTTGTCTCTAGATCTGCTTTCAGAGACTCCGCTGGGATGCCATCTGGCCCTGCTGCTTTGCCGTTCTTTAAAAATGCCACTGTTCTTCTGATCTCTTCCTGGCTGGGTCTGTCACAGCTGATGGGTAGGTCGGTCTCTGCCGGCTGGATGTCTGGGGGGTCGGGTGGTCTAGGTCTGTTCAGTAACTCTTCAAAATACTCGGCCCATCTGTCGAGTTGGTCTACTCCGTCTGCAATAGGTTTGCCTTCTTTGTCTTTTACTGGTCTTTCTGTATGGCCATACTTGCCTGACAATCTTTTGGTAATGTCGTAGAGCTGTTTCATGTTGCCGCTGCCTGCTGCCTTTTCTGCCTCTGCTGCCAGGCTGTCTGTGTAAGCCCTCTTGTCTGCCCTGATACTCCTCTTCACCTCGCGGTTGGCTTCCGAGTATTCCCCCTGTGCCCTTACTTTGGCTGCTCTCGTGCGACTGTTGTTGACAACTGCTTTCTTCTGCTTCCTCACTTCTATCTTCTTCAAGGTCTGTGCCGACAGCCAGTCCTTGTGATGGTGTTTCCTGAACCCTACGGTGTCTTTGCAGGTTGAGTTCAGCGCCTCTCTAACTGCCTTCCACTGCTGCTCTGTGGTGACCGCCTCCTCTTCATTTACTAGCTCCTGTAGCGCTTGAAAACGGTTGGACAGCACCAGTTTGAACTCTTCTCTAACTCTCAGGAGGCCTACATTATAGCGCTGTCTTCTTGCTGTCTCTGTGCGGCTTTTCTTTAGCTTGAGCTTCATTCTTAAGGTAAGCAGATGGTGGTCGGAGGCGACATCTGCTCCCCTCCTCACTCGAACATCTTGAAGGGATCTTCTAAATTTCTTGCTAAGGAGCAGGGGTAAGCGTTAAAAAAAAACTTTGTCAGCTGTCTGTGAGCGCCCTGCACAGAGCCGCGCTACAGTGATGTTAGAAAAACAGCTTGCGCAAATCCAAGATAGAATGCACAGCACTATATTTGGTATCGTTGGAAAGAGCTTTTCCTGCCCTTTATCACGGTGCCTGGCGCATGTTTGAATTCAAGAGAAAACTGCATTAGATTTTGACGTGAAATTTTCATTTTTTTTTTTACTCATGAGATATGTTATCTGTGAATGATCGCACGCACGTGCGCCAGCTACCAACGAAAAGCTTATTCAAAAACCTTTCGATCGATATATCATCTGGCACAGACGATCAAATCTTGGATTTGCGCAGTGGCTTTGAAACTGACACCCCAATGCGCAAACACAATTTCACAGTGGCGCCCGCGATAGAAGCCAAAGAAATTTTCAGCATTATAAACTAACATTGATTGATAGAATTCATTATTTGGACCCACAATTTAATTTTTACTGTGTGTAGTCGATTTCCAGCCTGAAGTTCACTCCCTCCTTGTGGGGTATAATTTCTTTTGACCTAACTTAAAGCTGTGACACATCTTGTCCTACTGAAATGCACACCATATTTACTGCAATACTTCAGAGTTGCATTTGAATTTTTCTTAGACAAATATAATGTTCGACGGTTTCTTTGAAATAACCGTTTTAGTCGACAACAAGATTGACAACTCTTTGCTCATTAGCAGATGAAATTTTTAGAATGCCAACTCATTTGGTTTTGACCACCTAAACTATGAAAAAATAATGTTTTTTTGTGTTGTATGTTCTTCTGGTTGTTGTAACGTACTCATAAATAAAAAGCAAATGATACAAACACACATTATTATTATTATTACATGTATTATTATCATTATTATTATATATTAATTTTGAAGTTTTACTCTTTTTGTCAGTTTCTTGCTATAGATAAAAGAAAATCACATTGAACAACAGTAGTTTTGGTTGCTTTTAATTTTATTTAGACAAACACTTTAAGACACAGCAACAGCAAACAACACCAGATATTCAACTCAGACTTTATTTAATGGGACTTGCTACTCTGAAGGTTTGCCTGTCTATCCAGTACTTTCTATGACACAGACATGTATCCGTCAAATGAGAAAATATAGACTTGACAAATGACATGAATATCTTGACCAAGAAATGAGTGCTACCGTCCCAAACCACTTATCCTTTCCAGTGCACTCTTCCCTATCTTTTCAGCCGACGAGCATCTTAGTCAAACGACTGCATCTTTTTCTTCTTTTGCAATCATAGCAGATACATGTCTGTACGACTGAAGCTACCATCCATAAGGTGTAAAGAAGATGTGCAAAATGTTTGCCCTTTATTGATTTTGTTGACATAAGCAAACCCCAGAAAATGACCTACACCGAAACCAGAATCTTTGCCCTGACCCCTCTCGCATCCCCCAACAGACAAAACCTCTCTGAGGACATGAGCCTCTTTCTCTACTTCCCCCCCCCCCCCCCCCAACTCATAATGAATAGCATCTCTCTGAAGCACTTGAGCCCCTGTCTTCATCCCCACCCCCTCCGTTACTCTGTTAACAGTATTTCAGAAAAGCAATTTTTTGTTAAAATGTGTATTTGTTTAATTATTTTCTAATCCCCTGTGAATTTAACCTTGAGAGAGGTCACTGAATTTGGTATGTGTAGAAAGTCTTACCACACCATTATATCTTTGGCCCAAGTTTGAAGAGTGTGGATTGAATAGTCTCCGAGAAAATGCCAACGTTGAAGTTTACGAAGGACGGACAGACGACCACTGGCCCATTACATAGAATCACGTGAACCTAACACTTTAAAGTATCAATAAGAAATTTCAGTGAGAGAAGGGGTGGATATGCCTGTGATTTTAGCGGCAGTGTTACTAACATATTCAGTAGACGGTTTCTGTCAGTGACAGACAGAGAGGGGTAAAAGCACATGGTGCAATACGTTAGCAAGGGTTCTATGATGCTGCGATATAGAATGTACTGGGGTATCAGGCTTTCTGTTAACAAAAATTCTCAGTATTTGACCAATTTTGACAGGGATGGAAAAAATGGTAGGCCGTCCATCACAGGGACAGTCACATTTTGAGGGGAAAAAAGCATCCAGTCTTGAATGTTACATTGTTGTGATTATTGGAAGGCTACATGCACCTCATCACACACCACCACATCCCCTATACTCTTGTTATATGCGTGCAGCTTTGTGATTAGTACTGATTTACTTATCCTGGCTGCGTTTAAAGTTTTTGACAGACTAGATCACCTTGGACAAATGTTTTGTCATGCTGTCCTTATCATTGATGGAAAGTTTGAAATCCTGTCAGAAAGCCTGTGTACAGAGCTCCCAGGAAGGTTTACGGCTACTGTAGGTACATACTATTGTAATTTTATTCTGTGTGCAGCTGGAGAACAAAGATTCGGACTATGAAGGACTCCTGCAGAGACATAATAACCATCTGGCCACAGTCGAAGCTATCAAGAAGACTTTAGAGTAAGTAAATATGTTTGTCATTACTTTCAGTCAACAGTCAAATGCCTTTTCCAGTTTTAAAGCCAAGATTTATTTCAAGGGTAAGCCTTAGCATAAAGACTTAAGTGTAACACAACCAGTCTCCACTTTACTGTCAAGTGTAGAACACCGCCGAGACTTGGAGTTAAGCATGGCATCATTAAATGCAGCTTAAAAGACAGCCAAACACCATATTTGAAACTGTAGCATTTTGATATGTGTACTCAGGGGTGGCCCTCGCGCTGGGACCATATGGCGTTGAGGCGCGTCCCCTGGGTGGTGGATAGGGGGTCCCTCGTGAGAGGGGTGCACCGAATGAAATAAGGTGCCGTGAACCAACATGGTCTAAGGGAAGGTGACCCCGACAGAAAACCCCTGGTCCTCCTAGTAAGGGGATTGGGCATGGGGGTAGCTTACCCACCCTGCAAAAAAGGAAATAGCTACAAAAACGCCGACGAAAAGACTAACAGTAATTCCTTTCCTGGAGGAGGAAGGTTCTTCTACCAGAAGACTTATGACGTCCTGTGGTGAAAGCCGGAAGTCTTCGGAAGCCACAGGACCGAGCCGCCTCTCTCTATCCAGGGATACAACCATGGGCACATGGAATGTCAAGACCATGTACTAGAGCGGCAAGGCCGCCCAGATAGCAGCGGAAATGCAAAAGTACAACCTTTCCCTGCTAGGTATCAGTGAAGCCAGATGGACGCAGTCTGGCCAGAAAAGGCTATTAAGTGGGGAGATGATTCTGTATTCAGGTCATGAAGAGGAGAATGCCCCCCATACAGAAGGTGTAGCATTCATGCTGTCACCAGTGGCACAGAGAGCGCTGATGGGCTGGGAACCTCTTGGGCCAAGAATTATCACAGCAGCCTTTAGAACCAAGAAAAAGCTCAAGCTGAACGTCATCCAGTGTTATGCGCCCACTAATGACAGTGACGAGGAAGAGATACAAGAGTTCTACGACCGACTCCAGAGTGCCTTGGACAAATGTGCGGAGCGAAACATCACCATCGTCATGGGCGATTTTAATGCCAAAATAGGGGAGGACAACACCGGATACGAAGAGGTGATGGGGAGACAGGGACTAGGCTCGGAGATGAGTGAGAACGGGGAGAGGTTTGTAGACTTTTGTGCTCTAAACCGACTTGTCATTGGAGGCAGCATCTTCCCACACAGAAGAATACACAAAGCAACTTGGGTCTCACCTGACCATACAACAGAGAACCAAATAGACCATATCTGCATTAGCAAGAAATTTAGAAGATCCCTTCAAGATGTCCGAGTGAGGAGGGGAGCAGATGTCGCCTCCGACCACCATCTGCTTACCTTAAGAATGAAGCTCAAGCTAAAGAAAAGCCGCACAGACACAACAAGAAGACAGCGCTATAATGCAGGCCTCCTGAGAGAAACTGGAGTTAAAGAAGAGTTTAAACTGGTGCTGTCCAACCGGTTTCAAGCGCTACAGGAGCTAGTGAATGAAGAGGAGGCAGTCACCACAGAGCAGCAGTGGAAGGCAGTTAGAGAGGCGCTGAACTCAACCTGCAAAGACACTGTAGGGTTCAGGAAACACCATCACAAGGACTGGCTGTCGGCACAGACCTTGAAGAAGATAGAAGTGAGGAAGCAGAAGAAAGCAGTTGTCAACAACAGTCGCACGAGAGCAGCCAAAGTAAGGGCACAGGGGGAATACTCGGAAGCCAACCGCGAGGTGAAGAGGAGTATCAGGGCAGACAAGAGGGCCTACACAGACAGCCTGGCAGCAGAGGCAGAAAAGGCATCAGGCAGCGGCAACATGAAACAGCTCTACGACATTACCAGAAGATTGTCAGGCAAGTATGGCCATACAGAAAGACCAGTAAAAGACAAAGAAGGCAAGCCTATTGCAGACAGAGCAGACCAACTCGACAGATGGGCCGAGTATTTTGAAGAGTTACTGAACAGACCTAGCCCACCCGACCCCCCAGACATCCAGCCGGCAGAGACCGACCTACCCATCAGCTGTGACAGACCCAGCCGGGAAGAGATCAGAAGAGCAGTGGCATTTTTGAAGAACGGCAAAGCAGCAGGCCCAGATGGCATCCAAGCGGAGTCTCTGAAAGCAGACCTAGAGACAACAGTGGAGATGCTGTACCCACTGTTTGGAAAGATCTGGGAAGAGGAGGTGATGCCGGCTGACTGGAAGGAGGGGTACCTAATCAAGCTTCCCAAGAAAGGCGACCTCAGCAAGTGTTCCAACTACAGAGGAATCACCTTGCTGTCAGTACCAGGAAAGGTCTTCAACAGGATCATCCTGGAGAGAATGAAGAGCTCCGTTGACCCCCAGCTGAGAGACCAGCAAGCAGGATTCAGGAAGAACCGATCATGTACAGACCAGATCGCCACTCTCCGCATCATCGTGGAACAGTCTCTGGAGTGGAGCTCCCCGCTGTACGTCAACTTTGTGGATTATGAGAAAGCATTTGACAGTGTGGACCGAGAGACTCTGTGGAAACTCCTACGACACTACGGTGTACCCACAAAGCTCGTCCGCCTGATCAAGAGCAGCTACGATGGCATGACATGCCGCGTGATCCACGAAGGGCAGTTCACCAGGGAGCTCCAGGTCAGAACTGGCGTCAGGCAGGGGTGTCTGCTGTCTCCGTTCCTCTTTTTACTGGCCATAGACTTGGTCATGAAGATGACCACAGAGCACAGACAAAGTGGAATACAGTGGACACTGTGGACACAGCTTGACGACCTCGATTTTGCAGATGACTTGGCATTACTGTCCCACACTCATCAACAAATGCAGGACAAGACCACGAGGCTTGCTGACATCTCGTCCCAAGTGGGCCTCACCATTCACAAACAGAAAACAAAGACAATGAGGCTGAATGCAACCAGGGAAGAACCAGTCTTGCTTGCTGGCACCCTGTTGGAGGAGGTGGAGTCCTTCACCTATCTCGGGAGCATCATAGACAAAAAAGGCGGCACTGATGCAGATGTCAGAGCACGAATCGGTAAAGCCAGAGCAGCCTTTCTCCAGTTGAAAAAAGTGTGGAGTTCCAGAGAGCTGTCACAACACACCAAAGTCCGGATTTTCAACTCCAATGTAAAAGCAGTTCTCCTATATGGAGCAGAGACATGGAGATTGACAAAAACCACAGTCAACAGAGTACAGACCTTCATGAACAGTTGCCTTAGAAGAATTTTGAAAATCCACTGGCCAGAGAAGATCAGCAACGTCAGACTCTGGGAGAGAACAGAGCAGATAACAGCAGAGAATGAAATTGGGCGAAGAAGATGGGGATGGATCGGTCACAGTCTGAGAAAGCCAGCTTCCAGTATCACTAGGCAGGCATTGTCATGGAACCCCCAGGGAAAGAGGAAAAGAGGTAGGCCGAGAAACTCCTGGCGTCGAGACCTCCAAGCAGACATCAAGAGACTGGGAACCACCTGGAGTAGAATCGAAGGAGAAGCACAGGACAGGAGTTGCTGGAGGTCTTTCGTCGACGGCCTATACCCGGGTAGGGGTGACAGGCGTAAGTAAGTAAGTACTCAGGGGTGGCAATGGTATTTCCCATTTTGTGTGCGTGTACGCACCGGGTCATTACAATTTTCTGCATGGGGGTCAGAAAAATGCATATTATGACATGAAAAAGTCTTCATGCATTCCCTCTTAAGACACCACATCAGTTGATGGGAAATTGTTTTCTTTGTCCATGAAGGTCCCAAGGCATGGAGACAAAGATAGTGAAGCGCTTTGACTTCTCCACACAAGTCATTGATTGGGCCGATGCTGTTTTCACTGCTGGGGGAGATGGGACGTACCTGCTGGCAGCTTCCAAGTTTTTCAACAGCGACAAGCCACTCATTGGCCTTAACACAGATCCTGACAAGTAAGGTTTGATTTTTCCACTGCTTTAAAGTTCCATGTCGCATACTGACATAGCTGCCAACCCTCCCGATTTTATCGGGAATTTCCCGATTTTTTTTTTAAGTCCCGATTTTCCGTTTTTTTGTTCATTTCTCCCGATTTTCAGATTTTCAAGCTTTGTTTTAAAATTCGAGGCATTTTGGCGTACCCGCGTGGGGTCAAGCGCCTGTAGTTCAGAGCCTACAGGTATACTTACCGCTAAGCTTTCGGGGACCCACAGCCAGTCTTCATTACGCATGCGCAGCAAATTTCCATCCATTCTGTGTTTGTTCCGGTTGCTTCGAAGTTGCCCTGCACATGCTTAGCGATTGTTTTCTCAAAATACATTACCGATGGTATTACTACTAGGAATGTTTTCTTAGCTAGTCTAATTTTAGCCCAAAATTGTTGTGTACGAGTATGGTCATGATGGCAGGTGAGGGGCGCCATAGCCTAGGCGGAACCCTAGGTAGCCTCCCTTCCGGTCCAACCACACATGTGCTCAGCGCTTAATACCTCCAGTCAGTTTCTTTGCTAGTCGATAGTAGGTTGTGTACGTCAGTGTCTCTCTACGATTCGGACTGTGTCTTCTTCGGGGAAGCTTTGTGTGCTTGAGGGATTTTCTTCTCTGTGAGCCTTGGCTTGGACGCTTTCATGTGGTTCCAACGCTCTTTGGTGTGTCCGTTTGTTTTTTCAAAATACATTACCGATGGCATTACTATCTGGGAATACACTCTATTGCCTATAGATTTCAGCAAAAATTGTGTGTAGCACACAACTGGGGAGGAGACACCAGGGATCCAAGCACTATGACCCCGGGTGGCCTCCCCTTACTACCCTATCCCGGCGAGCACAGGGCGACCTCGTCAGTTTCGCTCATAGCTCGACCGGGGACGGTCGAGTTTTTGCCTTTCTCCGTTCTACGGGTTTCAGTGGTTTTTGACTGTGGGCTTGAATTGGAGTCTTCGATTCAGCCCTGGACTCACTACATTCGTGGTTTTTCCTTTGACAATTGGACTCATTGTGACCTGTGCGCCGACCGGTTTTACCGGCTCTGACTTTGTGAGTTCACCCTTGGCTTGGCCTTGGGGTTCGACGACGCACGTGACTTGTGCCCGGCTGTTTTGTGCACGGTTGACTTTCTTCGCCGGCGTAGTTGCTTTAGGGCCTTTTGGCTTCTTCTGTGTCGAAGACTTGCCGCCGTGCGGGGACTTCCAGTGGCCGAATGATGCACACGACTCTTGCTTGCCGTGTTCGGGCTGTGCTTCGGACGGAACGTGTGACGGTGGCTCCGCTTGGACGGAAGACCGGTGTTCGCGCAGGTGGGACTTCTTCAGGCGTGACCGGTCCCCTCGCCCGCTTCGGTCTCCACGGGATCCTCCACGGGTGGACGTACTTCCCTCGGCGCATCGGGCTTTCCGGCCCACAGGTAAGTCCCCTTCTTGTACCGTTACCTCGCAGGTTCTCCCTCCCCTCTCCGAGTCTTCGGAGCAGGGTAGGCGAGTTTCGGAGTCACGCTCCCCACGCTCTGCTTCGTTAGCGCGTGGCTTGAGCCCATTTTGGTTCCCACCCCCCGCTCTGCTTCGGGCGAGCGGTCTGGGAGAGATGAGCGTTCGTCGGCCACCCCCGGCTCTAGGTCTCCGGAGCGGGGACGGGTGACGGAACGCAAGCATAAGAAAGAGAGTAAACGTGATAAGAAATGCTCTCGCTCACGCACCGAGGCTTCGGAACGTGACTCGAGACCGTTAGTAATGCTGCCTCCCCGCTCTGTATTTTCCGAACGGGCACGGCATGCTTCGCTTTCTTACCCCCCCGCCCGCCCCGTCTCGCCTGGGCGGGCCTGGGGTGTGGTTGACTCTCGCCCCCCACGCTCCGAGGAGTCTGAGCGGGGGTCGCGTGCACATAATTGTCCCCTCCCCGCTTCGCTTCGCCTGAGCGGGCTTGGCGTGACCGTAGACTGTCCCCCCCCCCCCCCCGTCTCGTATCGACCGGACGGGCCCGGTGTGACTTGGACCCTCGCCCCCCCCCCCCCCCCCCCTCGCTCCGAGGCTTCGGAGCTGGGGCAGCGGGCTCATAAATCGTCCCCTCCCCGCTCCGCCTTTCCTGAGCGGGCTTGGCGCGACCCTAGACTGTCCCCCCCCCCCCCGCCTCGTATCGACCAGGCGGGCCCGGTGTGACATCGCGCGTCCTCCATGGTCCGAAACATCGGACGGGGGGCCGCGTGCCCGGTATTTGTCCCCTCCCCGCTCCGCCTTTCCTGAGCGGGCTAGGGGAGACTATTGGCGGTCCCCCCCCCCCCTCGCACCGGTTCTCCCGGGCGGGCCAGGGGTGACCAGGCCACTTCCTCGGTATTCCGATCGCGGTTGGTCGCTCACGTCGGCTGCCGCGTGCGGATCCCGACTTCGAGGTGGACCGTCGCTTTGCCACGGTCCCTCCGTCGCCGCGGCGCGCCTCTTTGCGTGCGTCGCGGGCGGCTGCGTCTACCTCGCGCGCGGCGGTGCGGCGCTCTCGTAGCCGCTCGCCCCTTTCGTCTTTGCCGCGAGAAGATCAGTTTTGGAACCGGACGTCCTCAGCCTTCATCCGTCGGACTCGGCCTCGGCGATCTTCTTGCAGGACTCGGCGGCTGGTTCTCCTTCCCGCCTTTTCCGCTGTCGCGTCGGCCTCCGCCTCGTCAGACGTTGCCGGCCCTTCGCTCGGATCACTGACGGTCCACGCTCTGGGTGAGGCTTCAAGGCTTATCGCCAAGTCCCTACCGCCCGACGTCTGTCCGCCTTCGCCTCCTCCGAAGAGACAGGCTTCGGCCATGGTCGACGCGCAGAGGCAAGTCCAGCGCCGCAAGTCCCTCCCGCAAGCCGGCTTCCGGGACCTCACCGATGCTTCTCCGCCCAGCTGCGTAACGACGCTTTCGGCGACACGGGATACTTTACCGCCGCTCGATCGCCGGTGGGAATCAACTTAAGCTTCCGCCAGGCCTGGTACGCTGGACACTCCCAAGCCTTCGCCATACCTTTTCCAGCGGTGGATGCGGCGGCCTTACTACAGGCGGGCGGCCGCAGGCTCGTCCAGAACTCGTGGCCTCGGCCTCTCGACAGGATCGCCTCCTTAGCGCGGAACTCGCTGGCGTGCTCGGGTTTGGAACTGGCTACCCAGGCAACCCTGCAGTGCCTACAGGATACGTGGGACCTGGAGGCTCAGTCCCCGCTTCGTGACGTGCAGTCCATCCTGATAGCGGCCATCCGGTCCGCCTACCATTCTTCCGCCACCGCCAGGGCAGCAGCTGCCAAATGCGACCTCTGGAGGAGGGATACCCTTTTGCGCCTCTGCTCGGACCTTCCCTTGTCAGTGAAGACCCAGCTCCGTCAAGCCCCCTTAGGTGGTCCTCAGCTGTTCGGCGACACTTGGCACACCGTTAAGGCATCTTCCAAGGACTTGTGGCCCAAGCCTGCATCTAACCCAGCCTCGACCCGCTTTCGCGCCCCCCGCACGGCGGGGGTCGTGGCCAGCGGTCTTTCAGGCCCTCCTTTCCTACAGTCGGATCTTCACGAGGTCGGGCCCGTCCATTCCAGGCTACTCAGGCCGGCCCCGCCCCTCGCCCTGCTTGGCCCCGCGGTGCCCGTAGATCGGGCCGCGGTCGGGCTCATTGACTCGCCCCCGCCTCCGCCCCCGCCTCAGTAATCGGGCCTCCCGTCGGCGGGCGGCTGTCGCTCTTCAGCGATCTTGGAGATCGCTGTTCCCGGACGACCCCTGGATTCTTTCCACCGTTACCGCAGGCCTGCAACTTTCGTTCCTGTCGCCTCCGCCTCTTCGCAGATCACCCATGTGGACCCAGGAACCGCTCGACGGCACACAGGCGGACGCTCTGCGCGGGGAAGTGGCGACCCTCCTCACCAAAGCGGCGACAGAGGTGGTTTCGCGGCAGGACTCTCCGGCGTTCTACAGCCGACTCTTCTAGTTCCCAAACCAGGCGGCAAGTGACGGCCAGTTATCGACTTTTCAGCTTGGCCCCTCGCTTCAGGATGGAGACAGCCAGGACACCGTGCGGCCCTCCGGCCGAGGGACTTTGCGATCAGCCTCGATCTGTCAGACGCCTATCTGCACGTCCCGATTCATCCGTCGTTTCGCCGGTACCTTTGGTTTGACTTGGGGGGATCGTCTACCAGTTCTGCGCCCTTCCTTTCGGCCTCAACATCAGTCCGTGGGTGTTTACAAGACTGCTCGACGCCGTGATAGCCTATTTCCGTCAGCGCTCCTTGAGCCCGGCCTCCAATTACTTGGACGACCTTCTACTGCGCAACTTGGTTTCCGCAGCCCTCCAGACGGACAGGGATGCCCTGCTTTCCCTTCTGCATCGTCTAGGTTTCCTACTCAATTGGGGAAATCCGATCTTCTCCCTCTCGACGGTTTCTACATCGGGGGATGGAATTCCTGACCGACCTCAACCTTGTCCACCTGCCTCTGGCCAGGCGACAGAAGATCGTCGACTTAGCGACTTCGATGGGGATGGGATCCTCCTTCACCGCCAGGGTCTGGCTTCAACTCCTGGGCCTCCTCAGTGCGGCTGCGGACCTGCTTCCCTTGGGGCAGACTTTATGCTCAGCCTCTCCAGCTACGTCTCCTTCTTCACTGGCGACCCTCGGGCGCTCTGTTGGATCTAGTACCTGTCACGCCTCTGGCTCGTCCTCACCTCGAGAGGTGGGCGGACCTCGCTTGGCTGGCTTCGGGGGTGCCCTACACTCCCCGCCGCCTCGGTGGTCTCTCTGTACAGAGGCGAGCCAGGCCGGCTGGGGCGCGCACCTGTTACCGGATTTCTCTCGGCCTCGGGCGTTGGCTTCGGGAGCTGTTAGGGAATCACGTCAACTGGCTGGAGCTGAAGGCAGTTGGGTTGGCATTCGACGTTTGGCAGGAGACCTTGGCCAATCAGGAAGTCCTCGTGCTCTCCGACAACTCGACGGTGGTGGCTTACATACAGAATCGGGTGGCACTCACTCGCCCTCCCTTTGCATTCTTCGGTACCACCTTCTCCTCTGGTGCAGGGATCGAGGCATTGCCCTACGAGCCCGCCACATCCCTGGCCACCTCAACGTGATGGCGGACGCCCTGTCTCGTCGCGGACAGTTGCTCCACACGGAGCGGTCCCTACACCCGGATATTTTTCGCCTGCTCTGCTCTCACTGGGAAACGCCGCTAGTGGATCTGTTTGCCACCAGATGAAACAGCCAGCTCCCGGTCTACGTCTCGCCAGTCCTGGATCCACTCGCTTGGGCAGTGGATGCGCTCCCCATTCCTTGGGTCGGCCTGATTGCTTACGCCTACCCCCCGTCAGTCCTCGTTCCGAAGGTACTGCGGAAGCTTCTGGGATGCTCGGTGGTCCTCCTGCTGGTGGCCCCCCTTCAACTGGACCAAGAGCTGGACCACGGACCTCCTCGCGCTTGCGACGGACCCTCCTCTGGAGCTTCCTACCCCTTCCACGATGCTCAAGCAGCCCCGTCAGCGGCTTTTCCATCCGTGCCCCGAACGCCTCCGCCTACACGCTTGGAGGTTGTCCGGCACGCCCGCGCCGCTAGAGGTTCTCGGATGCTGCAGTGGCGGCAATTGCAGCAGCCCGCAGACTCTCTACAAGGAAGGTGTACGAAGGCAAGTGGAGGGTCTTTCAGACCTGGTGCACCTCCCATGGGCTCCCTCCCACTAACCTAGCCTCCCACCAACTGGCGGAGTTCTTCCTGTGGCTCTTCGACAACCAGGGCTTAGCCCCGGTCGCCATCGAGGGCTACCGCGCTATGATCGCGGACATCTACCGTCACCGGTGTCTTCCGGACCCAGGCGCCTGCAAGGATCTGTCGAATTTCTGGCTCACTTTGAACTCCGACGTCCGGTTTCACGTTCCCTAGTACCCCGGTGGGATCTTGCCTGGGTACTGACGTGGTTGAATACGGACCGGTTTGAGCCCCTCCCCTTGGTTCGGTTCTCAGACTTGACCCGGAAAACCTGTTTCCTTCTGGCTCTCGTTACAGCGTCCCGAGTCAGCGAGCTTCACGCGCTCTCGATGCTCCCAGCCTGTTTGCGGTTTCGTTTCGACGGCTCTGCGCAGAGGCTCTCCGATCCGTCCTTCCTGGCCAAGAACCGCCGCCCGCGGCGGCTCCTCAGGTGCTAATGATACGGCCCCTCCGTGGAGCGGACCTCTCCCCTGGATCGCGGCAACAGGACCCAGTGCGGGCGCTAATGAATTACCTGCGCCGCTCTCAGCCGCAGCGCCGGGGGCGCTCGCGCCTCTTCTTACCTTGTCCGCGGGCAGACGCCACATCTCGGCCCAGATCGTGTCATCCTGGCTGCGGTGGGTGATTAGGTCAGACTACCTAGACCTCTCCCCACGCGGCGCTGAGCCTTTACAAATCCGGGCGCATGAAGTGAGAGCAGTAGCCGCCAGTCTAGCCCTGGACCGCAACTGCTCGGTCAAAGGTATTGTGGCAGCGGGTGGCTGGCGCTCAGACTCCACTTTCGCACGCTTCTACCTTAAGAGACCTATCCGGCCGACGTGACTCCATGGCACGGGTGGGCGACATCTCCGCGGCCCAGCACTCCCTCCGAGCGCTGCTGGCGTCTTAGGCACATCATAGCTGAAATCGTCGAGAGTTCTCTCTCGAGGGGGCCGGCGGAGTGGTTGGGTTATGGTTAGATACGGCACCCTCCGCCTGTTCGCCATTCTCCCAGATATTAATGCCATCGGTAATGTATTTTGAAAAATCAAATGAATTTTTTTTCTAAAATGTATTTTTTTGAAAAATACTTACCGATGGCATTACTCGGATGGCCCTCCCGCCTGCCCCGCTTGCCTCTTGTGGCTATGTGTGAAACTGACGAGGTCGCCCTGTGCTCGCCGGGATAGGGTAGTAAGGGGAGGCCACCCGGGGTCATAGTGCTTGGATCCCCGGTGTCTCCTCCCCAGTTGTGTGCTACACACAATTTTTGCTGAAATCTATAGGCAATAGAGTGTATTCCCAGATAGTAATGCCATCGGTAAGTATTTTTCAAAAAAATACATTTTAGAAAAAAAATTCATTTTTCCAAGTCTGTGGGACTATCGGAACGTGACAGCGCCTTGTGAACTTTACTCACTCGCTCGTGCCGGTCCGGCCGGAGTGTCTGACTCTGCCTTGTGTCCTCTTGCTTCGCCCTTCTGCTAGCCGCGAGGACCTGTGTAGGCTTGTACGCTGCCTGTGACTCGCGGTGCTGTTTCCTACTTTGTGGACCGGTTGTGACTGTGGTCTCTGCGTGCTTCGCCGTTCACAGACCTTGGACTGACGGAGGCCGGTCGTCGGTGCCATTTTACTGGGGCTACGCCTGGGTGCACTGGTTGTCCCGTCCTTTATGTTCCTCTGCTTCCTCATTATGGCTAGGTAAAATCTCGGTCACTGCTTCTGTCCGGCGCTCCTGGGATGGGGTAGAGCGCCGTGTGTGAGCATACACCGTGAACTTTTCTTCGTTCGTTTACGCGGTTTGTATTGTGTGCCTGCTGGGGCACGTTCGCTCGCATTTCATTTGTGCGCTATATTTTAAAGTTAGCAAGTCCGCACCTGTACATGATGTGGACAGTTCCAATGGCCGAGTGACGGACATGCTATTTGCCTTCCCTGTTCCACCTGTACCTCCTTGCAACCGTGCCTGGTCTGCGCCCCCTGGCTGGAAGAGCAGTGGAGCTTTTACCGCCGCGAACGGCCGACACCAGCACGGATAAGGGGTCCAACACCGGTAAGACCCACAGACCCAACTAGTGGCTATTACCAGGTGTCAGTACCGTCAACGCCGCGGCTTAGGCCGCGAGCCCGAACTTTTGCGCCGGCAGCTCCCACAGACCCGCCTAGTGGCCACTGTCCGGTTGCATATGATATCCGAGCTAAGCCTCGAGACGGACCCCCTTCAAGACACAAGGATGCCGCGCCGGTAATCCCCACAGACCCAACTAGTGGCTCTTACCAGACAGAACTGTCAACGCCGTGACTTCGGTCGCGAGCCCATTCTCTAACGCCGGCCGCTCCCACAGACCTGCCTAGTGGCCTCTGCCCGGTTCCGCCGACTTCATCGGCACGAGGTATGACACAGGAACAGGCTTCAGCACTGGTAGCTGTCTCAGCCCCGATGTTTGCTGCTTCCAAGAAGGTGGAGCCTTGTCCTCATCGTACTCCTAACGCAAGAGGTCAGCGCTCCGGACAGGACCTTCCCGAGTGGTTGCTGCCCAGTTATGCCGATTGTTCAGCGATATATAAGCTACAAGAGCAAGCCCCATCGCCGGTAGCAGGTACAGACCCGAGAAGACGGCTCTGGCAACACTCCTAGAGCAAGTACGCAGCACTCTAGATAGGATGTTCTGGGACCGCACCCAGACAAGCACGCAAGCCGGACGCACTCTCGTCCTTCCACAGGAAGCAGTAGTCGACGCGCTGCGGTCCGTCGGGTCCATGAGTCCTGTCCTCGTTCGGAGCGGCTCATCGCTATTCGCCACCATACAAGTCTGCGCTGCACGCTTGTGGGGACTTCCTATGACCGAGGCATGAGCAGGCTGCTGCCTATTCAGTTCCAGCTGGGCCTCCGCTCTCCCGTGTGTTGTCTGCGCCCCTGACTAGTGATGAGCAGTGGTTCCAGCCTGGGGGTTCTATCGCCATGACGGCCGACACCAGTCCGAGAGCAGCCGCCGGCTAACAATTGTAACTCCCCCGCGGCGCTGAAGCATTCCCCGGATGGGGTGACTCGGACTGCACGAGAGGGGCCACCCTGTACCGTTCCTAGGACTTCGGCCATTAGCGGGAGTACGGCCCTCCAAACTGTAGGGATCAGGCCAGCACAGGCGTACATCGTCTCGCTTCTAGGGCAGTGACAAGTACCCTCGGACGGACGAGACCTTTCGGCAAAGGCTCGTCAGAACAGGGAGTTAGGTGAACCCGACAACGAGCGAGCTCGACCCACCTTCTTCCCATTAGACACTCGCGCTGCACGGGCTACGCCACACGCTTTCCGGCCCAGCACAGGCGTATGATGTCCAGCCTAGGGACCTTGCCGTTACCCTGGACAGGATTGGATTACTGGGCCTTGGCCACCTGCGCGGCACATAGAGTACTATGAGCTCAGCCTCAGCGATTGCTCGCCACGCCTACCCTTCCTATGCGGCCCTAATTCGTGGATGTTCGGCGCCCCAGCCAAAGCAGTGACAGGTACCCTGGGGAGCCAAAGAGAGAAGGAGTTTTCATCCCACCTAACCCCCGGTTGCGCTACGATGCTTGGTGTTAGGAGTTCCGAGCGGACACCCGTGCCCCGACCTTCACGCATTCAGGACAGGTCGCCTCAACCCGGGGGATAAGCCAGCATATATTATGACAACCTCGTCCTGTGACAAGTACCCTCGGCGGGATGAGACTGATGGACCAGGGGGCTCTCGCTGGCCATTTCGGTCTTACAAGCCCGGCTTCACGTCGGGTTACCACTCCTAGGACTTTGCCGATTCACGCCTGGTCGTTCAGCTCTGAGAGTAGCCACTCTGAGTCTGACCCGCAACGTCCTTGCACTACCCGCCTCCCGGCTGCAAGTCCGGACGTGGCTTCTGAAGTACAGCCCTCATAATTCTCGGCACAGATCCAGCACTGACGTTCAGCGTCCCGCTCCTAGGTCAGTGACAGGCGCCCACAACCAGACAAGACTGGGGGTACTATCGTGCTCCCGCTCATCGGATATGAGTTGAGGGACGAGCTGGGCTCACGACGAGATTGATCGCCCGCCCACCCTTCTGTGCAGACGGGCCTCTGGGTGTTAGAAGGACCGAGCGGACTTACGTATCTTGGCGGCGGTCGCGCTCGCCGGACAGGCCGTCACTTCTGCGGACGGCTTCCCGCTTCGGGGATGCCAGCCGTCACCCTAGGCCTTCCTCCAAGCAGGAGCACGGCCATCCAAGCTCTTGGAAAGTCCAGCAAGTTTTTCCACCCCAAGTTCAGGGACAAGCACCTTCGCCCCGAGCAGGACTAGTTACCTGGAACGACTCTCCGCCTGTTCAGCTTCCCGATTCCTCGCGGCCTCTAGTAGTGCTTTCTGTGGGCAATTGCCGTGGTATTTGTGGTTGTGTGTACACATTGTGAAGCGCTTAGAGCCTGGGAGGTAAGTTAGAGCGCTGTATGATAATGATCGTTTTTTATTCTCTTGTAGCTTCGGCGGACGACACAGGGTTCCTCCGGGCCCCCAGGGCTTTGGGATGAAGTATCCCCGGTCCCAGGATGTCGCATGTCGGCCTGCGGAGATGGCGCTGGACTACGCATGCCCGAGCTTCTACGGGTCTTCGTTCCCCGCAGCGAGGATCGCAGACGCCCGCCTCTCTCCGTGGTTAGGGGACTTCCTGGCTTCCCGGTAACCGATACCGCACTGCGTACCACTCCTCGGTTGACGTCTTGCCTGCTGCCACTTCTTGGGAACTGGTGCTTCAGTATGCCTCATGTGCTGCGTCCTCAACCTCCCGACCATTTAGGAAGCCGATATGACAGACGCCGCGTGCTCTCCACACTGTTCAAGTTCATTGCCGCCCCGTCCTTCCGCGTGGAGACCGCCCGATCCATCGCGCCACAGTGCAGCCTACGGACTTGGCCTTCAACCTGGACCTGTCGGATGCGTTCTGCTCGTCCCCAGGCACCCCATCTCCAGGCATCACCTCCGCTTCCCCTTCGACGGCATAGTCCACCTGGGTCGCGCGTTTACCTTCGATGTCAACCGCAGACACTGTGTGTTCACCTGGAATATGGGCGCCTTACTAGACAAGACCAGGCGGGCGTCGTCGTCTCCCACGTCGACCTGCCTACATGATCTTCTCGTGCGGAACCGGTCGGAGGCCTTCTTGGAGAAGTCCCGAGATGCACTTCTAGATCTCCTCGGCTTCCTAGTCAACGTGAGCAAGTCTGCAAGCCCTCTGCGTCAACGCGACCCTCTCCCGTTGGGTCGCACACCTACTTCTGTCGTTCGAGACTGCCACCGGCCTGTGGCCCATGGATTTGCTGTCCCGACAAATCACCTGGCTGGAGCTGAAGGTGGTCTGGCAAGCCCTCCTTGCGTGGGAATCTCGCCTACTGCATCAGGAGCGACTGGTGCTGTTGGACAACGCCACGGTCGTCGGCTACATCCAGAAGCAAGACGGGACCCGCTCTCCCTCCCTCTGCTTCCTCCTCTACCAGGGGCTCCAGTGGTGCGAGGATCGGGACATCATCCTCTGCACACATCACATTCTGGGTCATCTGAATGTGCTAGCCGACCCCCTTTCCCGTCGCGGTCAGCTTCTCCATACCGAGTGGTCGCTGCGTCCAGATTTTCTTCGAATGATCAGCGCAACCTGGGAGTCACCCATGATCGACCTCTTTGCCACGAGATGGAATCACCAGCTCCCGCTTTTCGTCTCGCCCATTCCAGTCCCTCTTGCCTGGGCAGTGACGCTCTCTCCATCCCTTGGGACAGTCTGGTTGCCTACACCTACCTGCCGACGGTGCTCATCCCCAAGGTTCTACTCAAGCTGAGAGGGTGCAACGCGTTCCTGTTTCTGGTGGCTCCGTGCTGCTGGACCAAGTCGTTGACGACCGACCTCCTGAACCTCACCACGGCCCCCCGCTACAGCTCCCTGCACCGCGCACGATGCTCAAGCAACCACGGCAGGCGCTGTACCACCCGTGCCCCGATCGTCTCCTCCTCCACGCCTGCAGGTTGTCTGGCAGGCAAGCCCTCTCCGCTAGAGGCTTCTCAGGTGTGGCAGTGGACGCGATCGCTACAGCCCGCAGAACCTCGTCCAGACAAGTCTACGAAGGCAAGTGGAGAGTACTCAGAGCCTGGTGTGACGACGGACGCCTCTCCCCCATCGATTGACAGTTCCTCAGCTGGCGGATTTCTTCCTCTGGCTATTCAACGACCAGCGGTTGGCGCCGATCACCACCCAGGGCTACCTGGCCATGATCGCAGACGTACAGGCATCTGGGACAACCTGACCCCCCGGGTTCCTGCAAGACCTTGCCGACCTGATGGCCCTCTTCGGTCTGCAACGTCCCACTCTTCACTCCCTGGTACCGCGATGGGACCTGCCTTGGGTTCTTACTTGGCTCAACTCGGCCCGCTTCGAGCCGATCCAGTTGACGAGACTACCAGACGTGGCGCGGACGACTTGCTTCCTTATGGCCTTCATGTCAGCCTCCAGGGTCAGCGAGCTACACGCCCTTTCAGCTCGCCCCGCCTGTTTGCAGTTCGAATGGACGGTTCGGCTCAACTGCTAACCAACCTGGCCTTCCTAGCCAAAAAATAAAATAAATAATAATTACGGTATTTATAATGCGCTTATCTTATAATAATTATAACTCTAAGCGCGCATTCACAACTCGCACATGCATGCACACGCTTTAGACAATGACTCACGTACCACAAATAGTGAAAATACATTACGACGGTCAGCTTGGGGTGGGGAGTGTGGTGATGTAGTGCTAGAACTGTTGAAAGAGGTGAGTTTTGAGGGCGGACTGGAAGGAGGAGAGAGTGTTTCTGACGGAGAGAGAGTGGGAGTGTTCCAGGTGGTTGGACCGTATACTGAGAAGGAGCGGGGGCCGAAAGTGCTGAGTTTGGTGCGGGGGATGAGGAGGCGGAGAGGGTCGGAGGTGGAGCGGAGGGAGCGGGAAGGAGTGTAGGGGTGAAGTAAGTTGGAGAGATAGGTAGGAGCGTAGTTGTTCAAGGATTTGTAGCAGAGAGACAGAATCTTGTATTGGATGCGTTAGGGGATGGGGAGCCAGTGAAGGAGCTTGAGCAGGGGAGTGATGTGGTCGGATTTTTTCTTTCTGAGGACAAGGCAGGCGGCATTGTTCAGGACGCGCTGGAGAGTGAGAGTGGTGGAGTGAGGAAGGCCGGAAAGGAGAGAGTTGCAGTAGTCGATGCGAGATAAGATGAGAGAGACAGCGGGTTTGGTGGCAGCTTCGGTAGTGAGGTATTTTCTGATCTGACTGATGCGGCGGAGGTGGAAATAACATGCCTGGGCCGTGGCGGAGACGAAGCTGGTCATGGAAAGAGAGGAATCGAGGATAACGCCAAGGTTTTTGACCGAGTCAGAGAGGGAGATGGGGGTGCTGTCGAGTTGAAGGTGGAGAGAGGGAGGGAGCTGGGAAAGTTTCTGGCGAGTGCCTACCAGCATGGCTTCTGTTTTGTCGTCGTTCAGTTTGAGCTTGTTTGCTGTCATCCAGTTTTTCACGTCTTCATAGCAGTCAGCCGTGCAAGTCAGTAGTGTCTGAGTGTTGTCGAGTTTGTCTTTGTCTAGTAGTTGTGAGTCGTCAGCGTAGAGGTGGTGGTGTATGTGGTGAGACTGGATGATGTTGGACAGGGGAGAGGTGTAGAGTGTGAAAAGGACCGGGCCCAGGACGGACCCCTGTGGAACGCCGCAGGAGAGCCTGACTGGGTTGGAGAAGACGCCGTCGATGGTGACAGACTACTGTCTGTCGGAGAGGTAGGAGAGAAACCAGGAGTGGGCAGAGTCAGTGATGCCAAAGGAGTGGTGAAGGCGGTGGAGGAGGATAGAGTGGTCTATGGTGTCGAAGGCGGCTGAGAGATCGAGTAGCGTAAGAAGGGAGATGTTGCCCGAGTCAGTGGAGAGAAGCAGGTCGTTTAGGATATGTAGGAGGGCTGTTTCAGTGCTGTGATGTTTGCGATAGGCAGACTGGAAGGGACTGAGGAGGTTGTTGTCGGCGAGGTGGAGGTTGAGTTGGTTGAGGACAACCTTCTCAAGAAGCTTGGACAGGAAAGAGAGATTGGAGACTGTGCGGTAGTTCATGAGTTCGTTTGGGTCGAGGTTGTGTTTTTTGAGGAGAGGACGGACGATGGCGATGGCGGACTTGAAGATATCGGGGACGGAGCCATTCTCTAGAGATGTGTTTATGATGTCGGTAATGAAGGGCAAAAGTTTTGGGAGGCCGTCCCGGTAGAGAGAAGCTGGGAGGGGGTCTAGTTCGCAGGTTTTGAAAGGCATGGACTTTATGGTCTTGAGGACTTCACCCTGAGAGACGGGGCGGAAGGACGAGAGGGGAGTGCCGGAAAAGGGGGGGGGGGGGGTCAGAAAGGCAAGGCAGAGTGTCGAGTGTGTTGCGCAGAGTTTGGATTTTGTTGAAGAAATAGGAGGAGAAAGCGGATGGAAGTTCTTCTTTGTTGTGTGTGTTGGGAAGAGGAGAGTCTTTAGAAGTGCCTAGGAGTGTGTTCATGGTAGCGTAGAGGGTTTTGGAAGAAGTGGATTCCAGGATTTTGTTTTGAAGGTGTTTACGTTTGGAGTCGGAGATCATTCTGCAGACTTTGGATCTGGTGGTTTGGAAGATCTCTCTGTGAACGGTGAGGTCAGATGAGCGTCAGCGGCGTTCCGCTTGTCGACGCTCGCGCTTGGCCTCAGCTATGTCGTCAGTGAGCCAGGGGGAGGGGAGTCGGTTGAGTATGGAGCAGGTGGTGACAGGGGCATGGGTGTCTAGAAGTTTCGAAGGGAGGAATCGAAATGGGATGCAAGATCGGGAGAGGAGGCGGGGGTCCAAGAGAAGGTCGACAGCTTTGTTGAAGATGTTCTCTCGGTTGACAGATTTTAGTTTGCGACGAGAGACAAAGAGCTTGGGTTTTTTCGGGGAGGTAGGTTGAGGGTGACGAGAATAGCCAGGTGGTCGGAGGGAAGCACAGAAGAGGTGTCAGAGTCGAGGAAGAGTTGATCGGAGATGCGGGTGATGATCCAGTCGAGGGTGTGGCTGAGTCGGTGGGTGGGTTTAGTGATGTGTAAGATTGTGGTTTGAAAGTGACGTGCAAAGGCGTTTTGTGTCAGGGTGGTCGGGTTTGTCGAAGTGGAAGTTAAAGTCGCCAAGAAGGATGTGTTTTCCGGGTCGTGTGCTGTAGTGGTCGAGGAGGAGATCGAACTCGGTGAGGAACATGGAGTTTGTGAGTTTGTTTTGAGAACTTGGAGGGGGGCGATAGATACATGAGAAGATGAGGGTGTGTTGCTACGGCCTCGACAGATTCAAAGGAGGGATGAGCGAAAGGGAGAGACTGAGAGAAGGAGAGGTGAGCAGAAAGACAGTCCTGTAGATGATGGCAACGCCACCCCCTCTGGAAGCACGCGGGAAGGAGGCCAGGCGGTAGCCACTCGGAGTGACGCTGGCGATGATGGGTTCGTCGCCAGCTGAGCGGAGGCACGTTTCGGTGATCACGACAACATCTAGGTCATTGTCTAGAATGAAATCTGAGATCACGTCGGCTTTACCATCTTTGCAGACAGACTGTGCATTGTTGAACAGACACAGTTTTAGGTTGGATGATCCAGAAGAAACGGACGAAGAAGAGGAGGGTGGGGAGGGGGGAAAGAGGATGGAGGGGGGAAGGAGGGGGGGGGGAGAGGGGGGAAGAGGAAAAGACTGGGAAGGAGAACCGGGCAAGACCCGATCTCCTTGGCTGCCCCTCAATGGGTCACCATACAACCATTACGACACCCAGGCTCCGCCTGTGAGTCCAGACAACAGGACCTGGTGTGTACCTGCGCCGGACCAAGCCGCTACGCAGGGGACGCACCCACCTACTTCTCCCCCTGTCCCCAGGTAGAAATGACATCTCAGCCCAGGCGATATCCTCCTGGCTTCGGTCGGTGATATGACCTGCCTACCAGGAACTCGCCCCTGATACTGCCAAACGCATGAACATCAGGACGCACGAGACCAGAGCCATGGCCGCAAGCCTAGCATTCGACCGCAACTGTGCTGTCAAAGACATTGTGGCGGCCGTGGGTTGGCGAGCGGAGACCACCTTCGCACGCTTCTACCTGAGGGACCTCTCCGGCCAGCGCCAGAACTTTCGCTGGTGGGGGACATCGTGGCGGCGCAACACTCCCTCCCGGCGCCCTAGGCGCCGTAGGTATCTTTGCTAAAATTAGGGGAGGTTGCTTGGGGAGGGTGGCTCTAGCAGCCTCGATGGCATGGGTAGGGGCGTTATAGCGAATTTTTGTTGCCTCAGGGTTGGCATATATGTGCTTCCTCACAACCTTAACCTACTTGTGCATGCAACCACTGGTACTGTTTTTCAGTACCCATGTCTGCATGCGCAAGGGGATTAACTTAACCCCTTCACTGTCAAGAAAAACAACTCAATCGAACTGCCAGAGACATAGATCCTCATGAGCCCCTGCAGTTGCAAGGGCTCATGAGGATCTATGCCTCTTGCTGACGCCATTATGTACCCACATTCCTTGGATGGCTGGGGCTCTTTGGCATTGAATTAAAACAGAAACACAGTCTGCATCCATTAGCTGGGATGCTTTTGAAGTATTAAGCAGAACTGTATGAGTCATTGTTATGTTTGTGGTTGTGTTATTCTTTTTAGGGCATGTGTGTGTTGATCATAGGAAAAGATCCGGTGTTCAGTTGCGTTATTTGGGATAAGAATCACATACCTTTTTAGTATGATTCGTTTTCTTTTGCATGGAGAATTGCGATCGATTTTTGTTGTGTAGCTAAAATGTTGCTTATTTCGCTACATTGTTGCTAAACTCAGACCTCATTTAACCTGGAACATTCTGGAAGAGCCGCGATCGTTCTGGTGACCTTGAATTTCATGTCAATGTTTTGTAGTACAGATGTTGGCTACATTTCGCAACATTTACGGAATGCGCCTAGATGTTAGTGGAAGATTGTAGACAGATCTTGAGTGTTCTTTTTAATAAACATTAATGATCTTTGGTTATGTTTTCTTTTCTGATTGGTTGAGTTGTGTAATTTGTCGGATTGTTTGGGAAATATGTAATAGTATAAAAGAGCGTGTTAGGAAATATGTGCGTGCATTGTATGGGAGGAAACATTAATGATCTTTGGTTATGTTTTCTCTTCTGATTGGTTGAGTTGTGTAATTTGTCGGATTGTTTGGGAAATATGTAATAGTATAAAAGAGCGTGTTAGGAAA
Source organism: Semisulcospira habei (assembly GCA_036245525.1). NCBI lineage: Eukaryota > Metazoa > Mollusca > Gastropoda > Semisulcospiridae > Semisulcospira > Semisulcospira habei. The sequence continues at coordinate 190,310,857 of BTPG01000005.1, forward strand.
TATGTGCGTGCATTGTATGGGAGACAGTGTATCAAGACTGCGGATGCATTGTATGAGACAGTGTATTAACATGTGGATGCATTTGTGGACGCATTGTGCTAAGAGTGCATCATGAGAATAAAGTACTGTTGGAACTGTTATTCCAGTGTGGTCTACAACCTTGTGCCACGTTTGACGAGTTGAAGCAGAGTGGAGTTTCTTTACAAGAACCCTACGTGAGTGCGTCTGGTGTGATTGCATCATACTACGACTACGATTAGCAGTCATAAAAATGGGTGTTATGTTTATTTCTGATGGATGTTAACCAATCTTTTTCAGGTCTGAGGGCCATCTCTGTCTACCAAAGAAAAAGTACCCTGCCATTCATTTTGCTGCTGCACTGAAGAGAATGCTTGACGGCGAGTTCAGGTACCCCTTTATCTATAAAGCTCTACTCTTGCTAATGTAGAAAGTGAACAGATGCTTTGCATTTGCTAGGCATACAAGATAAAATGATAATTGTTGTGAATTACTCAATAAACATGTTAACCCTTTGACTCCCAGTACTAAAACACTTACATTCCATGATGTCCCAGACATCCCTGTGGGAGCCAGATACATGCACGCATTATATCAGATACCGCAGTATACTAGAGCACGTAATACTGACCTGTATTTTAATTTGAACTTGCAGATGGCGTTGGCTGCAACGCATCCAGATCACAATGGCTGGCCAGCACTCCAATGATGAGCCAGTAGAACTGCACAATCAACAGCTGCAGTTTCCTGAACACCGCTTTGTCGAGCACATAGCGGAGAACGAACAAGAGCGCCACCCAGTCAGCATCCATTCCAACGTACCCCCACAGCGCATTCTCCCCGTTCTTGCCCTCAATGAGGTCTTTGTGGGAGAGTCGCTGTCTTCCAGGTGTGTATTGCATTCGTCCATTTATTACGATGTGTAAATTAACTCATTCGAGACAAACTGTATCCAGATATGCAGCTTAAGCTGTGTATCTGGATGTAGTTTGTCTTGAATGAGTTAACCTTTTGGATGTCAGTAGCATTGTTTATTTTGATGATTCCTGAAGGAATGATCATGACAAAACTCTACTGACAGCCAAAGGGTTAACTCTTGTATCTTGACTCTGCTTTGTCTTTGTCATGAATATGTAGGGCTTGTTTGGATCCTTATGGCCTGTTTTATTCGTCTTTGCCATTTGATTTTTGTCATGACACGTTCTTCATTTCTATCCATGCAAACAACATTTACAAAGCAACTTTTATTTATATCATTGTGTGTTGTGACCTTGTCTGTCCCAGGGTGTCGTATTACGAGTTTTCTGCAGATCACGGCCCGCGGGAAAAGCAGAAGAGTTCGGGTGTGACCATCTGTACAGGCACTGGATCTAGCTCCTGGCATTTTCACATTAACCACCTGCCAGTCTTCTCCGTCAGGGAAATTCTCAAGATTGGTATGTACTTGCACTGTTGACAATGTAGGTTAGAACCTGTTCACCATTCTTGCAGTGATAGGTTTGACATTTGGTGGCATCATGTTGGCTTGTGGGTTCTCAGTCAGAATCAATTCTAATTACAATTGTTTTCGTTTGGAGAAGCTTTTTCCCTTTCGTGGCTGGGGCACAACATCTAAATGTGAGAGGCATAGATCCTGATGAATTCTTACAACTGCAAAGGCTCATGAGGCTCTGTGTCTCTTGTATATTGTGTACACTGTTGTACAGACAGCAAAAGATGAAACATTGTTTTTATCTGTGGCTTTTCGTAAGCATGCTTCATATTTTGTTCTTGGAAAAGAAGTTGTGTTTGTTTTCTCAAAACTCTTACCGATGGCATTACTATATGGAAGATACCCTTAGCTTACCGTTTTCAGCCTAAGCATTCGTTGTGTACCCCACACAACTGGGGAGGAGTCACCAGGGATCCATTCCTAGGAGCCGTGAGTGGCCTCCCCTTCCCTCTCTATCCAGTCACGTGTTGGGCGGAAGCCCGCCAGTTTTACCCTTAGCTCGACTGTAGACAGTTGTGTTTCAGCCTCTCTTGGATATCTATCGGCTGTGTATGGTTTTGTGACTTTACTTACTTACTTACGCCTGTCACCCCTCCCAGGGTATAGGCCGTCAATGAGAGACCTCCAGTGACTCCTGTCCTGTGCTTCTCCTTCTATTTTACTCCAGGTGGTTCCCAGTCTCTTGATGTCTGCTTGGAGGTTTCGAGCTCCAGCGGCCGGTCTCCCGCTCACTAATCCATGGATGGGACTTTTCCGGCTACAGCCAGATTTCCAGATTCCCCCCCAAAACATTCGGGGTTTTTTTTTTTTTTTTTTTTTTTTTCGCTGAAAAAATTGCCCCCAGACCCCCCCCCCCCCCCCCCCCCCCCACTTCAGGATTCAACTTTTGTTTCTGTCCCACCCATGCTAATCCCTCGCTGGGACCTGGCTTGGGTGCATACATGGCTGAACTCGGACTACTTCGAACCTCTGCCCTTGGCGCGGTTCTGCGACCTGACCCAGAAGACGGGGTTCCTCCTGGCCCTCGCCACAGCCTGCCGGGTGAGCAAGTTACACGCGCTCTTGGTGCGCCCCTCTTGTCTACAGTTCAGGTCCGATGCTTCAGCGCAGCTCCTCGCCGGCCCGACCTTCCTGGCCAAGAACAGGTCACCCTCAGCCACACCCCGGGTGCTCACCATCCGGCCGCTCAGAGGTACAGATCAGTCCCACGGGTCTCAACAGCAGGACCCGGTCCGGGCGCTGAGGATTTACCTGCGTAGAACAAGGCCACGCAGACAAGGGTGCTCTCGCCTCTTCTTGCCACTAGCCCTGGCAGGCGTGACATATCCGCACAGACAATTCGTCCTGGCTGCATTGGGTCATTTGGTCGACATACAAAGACCTCTCCCCAGGTGGAGATAAGAGGCGGCAGATCAGGGCGCACACAGTGAGAGCGGGGGCCACAAGTGTGGTGTTTGACCACAACTGCTCAGTGAGAGACATTGTGGCAGCCGTGGGCTAGCGGGCCGAATCCACCTTCGCCCGTTCTACCTATGGGACCTATCCAGCTCGCGTGAGACCTTGGCCCGGGTGGGGGACATCTCAGCGGCACAGCACTCCCTCCTAGCGCCGTTAGCGCCCTCTTAGCTGAAATCGTCGGGAGTTGCTCCACATGGGGCCTTACAGGGCTTAACGCTCGAAGGGGGTATTGGGTGCGGCACCCTCCTTCTTTTCACTATTCTTCCATATAGTAATGCCATCGGTAAGAGTTTTGAGAAAACAAATGAATTTTTCTCTAAAATGTTTTTTTTTTGTTGGAAAAAATACTTACCCATGGCATTATTCGGAGCACCCTCCCTCCAACCCCGCTTGCCGCCAATCGGCTAAGAGTAAACCTGGCGGGTTTCCGCCCAACATGTGACCGGATAGAGAGGGAAGGGGAGGCCACTCAGGGCTCCTAGAAATGGATCCCTGGTGACTTCTCCCCAGTTATGTGGGGTACACAACGAATGCTTAGGCTGAAATCGGTAAGCTAAGGGTATCTTCCATATAGTAACTTACTTACTTACGCCTGTCACCCCTCCCCGGGTGTAGGCCGTCGACGAGAGACCTCCAGCGACTCCTGTCCTGTGCTTCTCCTTCGATTTTACTCCAGGTGGTTCCCAGTCTCTTGATGTCTGCTTGGGGGTCTCGACGCCATGAGTTTCTTGGCCTGCCTCTTTTTCTCTTTCCCTGGGGGTTCCATGACAATGCCTGCCTAGTGATACTCAAAGCTGGCTTTCTCAGACTGTGACCGATCCATCCCCATCTTCTTCGCCCAGTTTCATTCTCTGCTGTTATCTGCTCTGTTCTCTCCCAGAGTCTGACGTTGCTGATCTTCTCTGGCCAGTGGATTTTCAAAATTCTTCTAAGGCAACTGTTTAAGAAGATCTGTACTCTGTTGACTGTGGTTTTTGTCAATCTCCAAGTCTCTGCTCCATATAGGAGAACTACTTTTACGTTGGAGTTGAAAATCTGGACTTTGGTGTGTTGTGACAGGTCTCTGGAACTCCACAGTATTTTCACCTGGAGAAAGGCTGCTCTGGCTTTACCGATTCGTGCTCTGACATCTGCATCAGTGCCGCCTTTTTTGTCTTTGATGCTCCCGAGATAGGTGAAGGACTCCACCTCCTCCAACGGGGTGCCAGCAAGCAAGACTGGTTCTTCCCTGGTTGCATTCAGCCTCATTGTCTTTGTTTTCTGTTTGTGGATGGTGAGGCCCACTTGGGACGACATGTCAGCAAGCCTCGTGGTCTTGTCCTGCATTTGTTGATGAGTGTAGGACAGTAAAGCCAAGTCGTCTGCAAAATCGAGGTCGTCAAGCTGTGTCCACAGTGTCCACTGTATTCCACTTCGTTTGTGCTCTGTGGTCCTCTTCATGACCCAGTCTATGGCCAGTAGGAAGAGGAACGGAGACAGCAAACACCCCTGCCTGACACCGGTTCTGACCTGGAGCTCCCTGGTGAACTGCCCTTTGTGGATCACACGACATGTAATGCCATCGTAGCTGCTCTTGATCAGGCGGATGAGCTTTGTGGGTACACCGTAGTGTCGTAGGAGTTTCCACAGAGTCTCTCGGTCCACGCTGTCAAATGCTTTCTCGTAATCCACAAAGTTGACGTACAGTGGGGAACTCCACTCCAGAGACTGTTCCACGATGATGTGGAGAGTGACGATCTGGTCTGTACATGATCGCTTTTTCCTGAATCCTGCTTGCTGGTCTCTCAGCTGGGGGTCAACGGAGCTCTTCATTCTCTCCATGATGATCCTGTTAAAGACCTTTCCTGGTACTGACAGCAAGGTGATTCCTCTGTAGTTGGAACACTTGCTGAGGTCGCCTTTCTTGGGAAGCTTGATTAGGTACCCCTCCTTCCAGTCAGTCGGCATCACCTCCTCTTCCCAGATCTTTCCAAACAGTGGGTACAGCATCTCTACTGTTGTCTCTATGTCTGCTTTCAGAGACTCCGCTGGGATGCCATCTGGCCCTGCTGCTTTGCCCTTTTTCAAAAATGCCACTGCTCTTCTGATCTCTTCCTGGCTGGGTCTGTCACAGCTGATGGGTAGGTCGTTCTCTGCTGGCTGGATGTCTGGGGGGTCGGGTGGGCTGGGTCTGTTCAGTAACACTTCAAAATATTCGGCCCATCTGTCGAGTTGGTCTGCTCTGTCTGCAATAGGCTTGCCTTCTTTGTCTTTTACTGGTCTTTCTGTATGGCCATACTTGCCCAACAATCTTCTGGTAATGTCGTAGAGCTGTTTCATGTTGCTGCTGCCTGCTGCCTTTTCTGCCTCTGCTGCCAGGCTGTCTGTGTAGGCCCTCTTGTCTGCCCTGATACTCCTCTTCACCTCGCGGTTGGCTTCCGAGTATTCCTCCTGTGCCCTGGCTTTGGCTTTACTCGTGCGACTGTTGTTGACAACTGCTTTCTTCTGCTTCCTCACTTCTATCTTCTTTAAGTTCTGTGCCGACAGCCAGTCCTTGTGATGGTGTTTCCTGAACCCTACGGTGTCTTTGCAGGTTGAGTTTAGTGCCTCTCCAACTGCCTTCCACTGCTGCTCTGTGGTGACCGCCTTCTCTTCATTTACTAGCTCCTGTAGCGCTTGAAACCAGTTGGACAGCACCAGTTTGAACTCTTCTCTCACTCCAGTCTCTCTCATGAGGCCTACATTATAGTGCTGTCTTCTTGTTGTCTCTGTGCGTCTTTTCTTTAACTTGAGCTTTATTCTTAAGGTAAGCAGATGGTGGTCTGAGGTGACATCTGCTCCCCTCCTCACTCGAACATCTTGAAGGGATCTTCTAAATTTCTTGCTAATGCAGATACAGTGGAGTCCGCTTAACACGAATTTCTGGGGACACGGAAAATCACTTCGTGTTAAACGTATTTCGTGTTAACCAATATGGCCTCAAAATTGATCACGGCCCTCCCGGCAAGGAAAACGTGCGTAAGAGATTCGTGGATGAATGAGTACGAGGTTAAAAGTGCACATTATCGTACTAAATATGCATACCTTACCTTCAGCTCGCTAGGAAAACACAAGGAGACGTGTACAGCTCACGTATTTAATGTAAAAACCATCAGGTAAAATCCATAGTAATGTAAAAGCAACACGGGCTGAAGTACGATCTCGCATCGGTAAAAGCAACATGGTCAAAGTCATTTAATAAATGCGATGATTGAAGTCTGTCTTGCATTATTTACAGCCCGTGTAGAGAGACAATCGTGGATCTCATTAATCTTGTTTTTTCACTTCAAGTGTAATCAACTTCTGTTCTACCTTGGGGTAGCCACGATCGGTGGTTAATTGAAATGAGGGAGTGTTGGGTTGTATTGGTACACGAATGATGCATGAATACAGTTCAGAAACTCTAGCCAATGAGAAGACGGATTACAACAACTGAAGGCTATTCAGCCAATCACAGGCTAGAGTTCGTTCTGATCTGTATCATGTGTACTACAGCATGAGAGTGACATGTGCAGTGTCCCTTTCATGAATTGGTTTTCGGTGTTTGAGACTATAATCTGTGTTCGTGTTAAACAGGTGGATAATAGTGAAATTGCTCTGATTGGGAACCGAAAACAGCTTCGTGGTAAGCGAAATTTCGTGTTAAGCATTTCGTGTTATCAGTGAAATTTTAATACAGAATAAGAAGGCCGTTGGCCGGGAATGCAAAGATGGTTCGTGATAACCGGAAGTTCGTGTTAAGCGAGTTCGTGTTAACTGGACTCCACTGTATGTTCTATTTGGTTCTCTGTAGTATGGTCAGGTGAGACCCAAGTTGCTTTGTGTATTTTTCTGTGTGGGAAGATGCTGCCTCCAATGACAAGTCTGTTTAGAGCACAAAAGTCTACAAACCTCTCCCCGTTCTCATTCATCTCCGAGCCTAGTTCCTGTCTCCCCATCACCTCTTCGTATCCGGTGTTGTCCTCCCCTATTTTGGCATAAAATCGCCCATGACGATGGTGATGTCTCGCTCCGCACATTTGTCCACAGCACTCTGGAGTCAGTCATAGAACTCTTGTTTCTCTTCCTCGTCACTGTCATTAGTGGGCGCATAACACTGGGTGACGTTCAGCTTGATCTTTTTCTTGGTTCTAAAGGCTGCTGTGATAATTCTTGGCCCAAGAGGTTCCCAGCCCATCAGCGCTCTCTGTGCCACTGGTGACAGCATGAATGCTACTCCTTCTGTATGGGGTCATTCTCCTCTTCATGACCTGAATACAGAATCATCTCCCCACTTTCCAGCCTTTTCTGGCCAGACTGCGTCCATCTGGCTTCACTGATACCTAGCAGGGAAAGGTTGTACTTTTGCATTTCTGCTGCTATCTGGGCGGCCTTGCCGCTCTGGTACATGGTCTTGACATTCCATGTGCCCATGGCTGTGTCCCTGGATAGAGAGAGGCGGCTTGGTCCTGTGGCTTCCGAAGACTTCCGGCTTTCACCACAGGACGTCATAAATCTTCTGGTAGAAGAACCTTTCTCCTCCAGGAAAGGAATTGCTGTTTGTCTTTTCGTCGGCGTTTTTGTAGCTATTTCCTTATTTGCAGGGTGGGGAAGCTACCCCCACGCCCAACCCCCTTACTAGGAGGACCAGGGGTTTTCTGTCGGGGTTACCTTCCCTTAGACCATGTTGGTTCACGGCACCTTATTTCATTCGGTGCACCCCTCTTGCGAGGGACCCCCTATCCACCACGCAGGGGACGCGCCTCAACGCCATATGGTCCTAGCGCGAGGTTCCATATAATAATGCCATTGGGAAGTATTTTTCGAAAAAATACATTTTAGAGAAAAAATTATTTTATGGGACACAAATTTTGGAGTTGTCCCGTGAAGACTGTTTCAGTTCGGAAGTTAAAATGATCATGATGGTTCAAGGGTGATGCCTGAATAGCTTGGTACCAAGAGGCACCAAGCTATTCTGGCACTACCCTTGAACTATTATGGTCGATCAGGCACTACTGCAATAAGTCAGGTGTAGATGGGTTTTAAGAGCTGCATATGACCATGACCATTACTGTTGCAGCATCTCGCAGGGTAGGTACTTCATTTCCTACGGATGACTTGAGAACAATGGAGGAAATCACGAGCGAATTTAACAGTTCCTTGCGGTTTGACCCCAGCACTCAGCTCATGGCCTACACTGTCCGTGACCCTGTTGTCAATGGTATGTACATCACTGGCTAATATAGCGACTAGAATTCGCTTCACTGTGGGTTTTTTTGCCTAGGAAATGTGTTGGGATTTTCTCTGTGTAAAAGTGAATTGTAGACTGCCTCTGGAATGCTCACTATATTAACTCATTTAACCCATATCATTCGGAATACACCCGTGTGTGAAATAAGTTTGACTAAAATAGTTCAAGGGTAGTGCCAGAATAGCTTGGCGCCTCTAGGCGCCAAGCTATTCTGGCACTACCCTTGAACTAAAGCCATTGGTCTATATCCTTATATGTAAGAACTATAATGTAGCTTGCATATGGCAGTGTACAAATTTTGACTTCTAGCCTCAGTATGATATGGGTTAAGATGTGCTGCATACAAATACGCTGCAAAAAGGCTCATAGCCATGTACAACACGTCTCAAATGAGAATGTAACCCCACGGCCTACATTTCCCAAACTTTGGAGGTGCCACATAACAACTGTGTACCAGGTGCAGGAGATGGATCAACCATGATAATGCATGGGTAGTGCTAGATTAGCTTTGCACCATCCGATGCCAAGCTAATCTGGCACTACCATTCAATTAGTATGGTCAATCCATCTCCTACAATAGTGCATCGGAGCTAAATGTGTTAACTCATTCTCGACTTGCTGCAGACAAATACGTGGCAAAAATCTGGGTATCCTCATACAGCACAACTCTAATGTAATCTAATAAATTTGCAAGCACAGTTATTTGATGATACATGTACATGTAATTGTTAAATCTCAGGGAGCTAAGGTAATGTTTTTAGTGTCGGTTTTATATGTAATAAATGTCCTTTAATATTCTTTTCAGGTGTTTTTCAAGTCAGCAACCCAAGAAACTTTGCAAAACAGTAAGTTGAATGAAATTATTGTTCAGTCTTTTCTTTTCCAAAGCTGGTAGCCACATTATTACAACCCATTTACATAGGTGTGTGGTGTTTCTTGCAAAGGTGCTTTCCTGCCAGACAGAACATTCGTTTTAACCCTTATCATTCGGAATACAGTAGTGCGTGAAATATGTTTGACTCATATAGTTCAAGGGTAGTGCCAGAATAGCTTGGTGCCTCTAGGCGCCAAGCTAGTCTGGCACCACCCTTGAACTAAAGCCATTGGTCTATATCCTTATCTGTAAGTACTATAACGTAGCTTGCATATGGCAGTGAACAAATTTGAAGCTTTTAGCCTCAGTATGATATGGGTTAACCCCTTGGCTGCCACTGATCACAAATTTTGCATCTGAAGCGACTGCACGCTGACCGAAATTCAGCACCAAGAACGCAGATGTACATGGGACAAAAATAGGCAAAAGGAGCATAGAACTAACAAGAGACATAAATCCTCATGATACCCACATTTGCGGGGGCTCATGAGGGTTTTATGTCTCTTGCAGCTGAGTAGCGTTTGCCTTGCCCTGGCAGCAGGGTTTTAACTTTAATACCAAAAAATGCAGAATTTGAAAGAAACAAGCACACATTTAGTACAAGTACTTGTTATGAATGTTCACGTCTTCTTGTCCTTGGCTCTCAGCAGTCTTATTTTCTCTTTTTTGTCTATAGCAGTCTTATGTTGTGTTTTTGTTCTTCTCTGTCTGTGACAGGATCCGCATTCGATCAAGAATGTGGGACGCATGCCTTGTGATTGATGGTGGTGTGTCCTTCAGGTTTAACGACGGAGCGGTCGCCACGTTCGACATTGCCACGAACAACGCCATCAGAACAATCGTGTTTGATTAACACATTGCTTTTTAGTCTGTGAACAAGCCTCTTCTTTGCGCAGGAGTTTCAGATTCTAGACTCTGTAACCCTTTCTCTCTCAGAACTAAATAACTTCCATTTGATAGAATTGAAGTCATTTAGTTCTGGGAGGCAAAGGGTTAGAATGTCTGCCTCTTGCTGGCTGTGATCAGCCTGGGTACAGCTTGAGATCAAGGTCCACCTGTTCAGCCCCGATGCGATACAAGAGGAGGGTCACCACCCTGGAAATGGCATGGTCGATGGATGGGTCTCCTAAACCATTATGTCTTCTTTTAACCCTTATCATTCGGAATACACCAGTGTGTGAAATACGTTTGACTAAAATAGTTCAAGGGTGGTGCCAAAATAGCTTGGCGCCTCTAGGCGCCAAGCTATTCTGGCACCACCCTTGAACTAAAGCCATTGGTCCTTATCTGTACGTACTATAATGTAGCTTGCATATGGCCATGTACAAATTTGAAGCTTTTAGCCTCGGTACGATATGGGTTAAAGACTGCTGACAAATTTGGTCACTTCCACCATAGGGCTTAATCCGCTCAGTGCCAGCTGTGTTTCTGCAGTCTTCGTTAATTCGATACCACAAAATCCTGGCTGTCCCAGAAACTTGGCTTTATAGTGGCGTCAGTAAGAGGCATAGAACCTAATGAGCCTCTGCAGTTGCAGGGGCTCATGAGGATCTATACCTCTTGCAGTTTGATGATGGTGTTCACATTTCTCAGCACTGAACGGGTTAACCCTTTTAGCCCTAAGGTCCCATTTCTCAAATTTTGGAGGTGTTGCCTAAAGACTATGTACCTGTTGTAGGAGATGGATTGATCATGATAATTCAAGGGTAGTGCCAGATGAGCTTGGCGCCTTCAGGCGCCAAGCTCATCTGGCACTACCCTTGAATTATCATGATCAATCCGTCTCCTGCTGCAGGGTCCTGTGGCCAAAAGGGTTAATGCGGCAAGTATAGGTTGTGACTGACTCGGTGATCTTCCCAACATGTAAGGTAACCCTTTGGCTCTCCGTTGCACTTTTTGGCTGAGGTGATTCCTGCAGGAATCACCTGGGCAAAAGGCACTGCGGCCAGTAAAAGAGTTAAGACAGGTGGAGATTGTGAATGTGTGTCTGGGAATAGAACATGGATCCTGTATAACGTTTTGAGATTACCGGTTAAGTGGATACATCCAAGGTTGTTTAGCTGTACATAGGAGTGGACATAATTCCTTCAGACCTCAAAACATACTGCCATCTGTCTCCAGTACTCATACATGATTGCCTTTGGCTTTATTATTGTTTGCTTTAGTTCCTTTTTCTACAGTACGTCTTGTTGATTGTGATTTAGCCTCGGTATAGATATGATGCTCCAGAGCCGTGATAGTAGGCCGCATTACACTGTATTTGCGTTCATGTTATTGTGGTGCTGGTGGATTTCTTCCATACATAAGCTTTGAATCCATTAAAGGTCCAGGTAAATAAGATCACACAGTTGCAGTGCATCTGAATTGATCAGTGTTCAGGTCATACTCCATATGAAATAGCTGTGTGTAACCCGCCTGTTATCACTCTGTTGCTGTGGACGTTAACCCATTTAGCCCCGAGGCCCTACAATAGGAGATGGGTTGACTATGCTAATTCAAGGGCAGTGCCAGATGAGCTGGGCATCTGAAGGCACCCAGCTCATCTGGCACTGCCCTTGAATTATCATGGTCAATCAATATCCTATTTTAGGGCCTCGGGGCTAAATGGGTTAAACTCAACTAATCAATCAGTGCAGGGGCTCATGAGGATCTGCGTCATGTGTGAGGCAGAGACCAGTCTGCACAATCTGCAGTCCCTCAGTACATTGTTTTGATATACTAGTGCACGTTGCACTGATGCAGACAGCTATTTATAATTTTACTTCTAGCAGTGGTCATGTTAGAGAGGTACTTATTATTCAGTTCAGCCTCAGTATATCGCGGTACCCAGGAGCCATAAAGTGAGAATGCGTTACTTGCGATCTTGTTATTGCACTGTTAAATTTGGCGTAGACCTTTGAAAAAAGCCAATTAGCAAGCGAAAGGACCTTAGGCCGGTGTCAGCTTAGCTGGCCCGCGCACAGCTGTGCGCGGACCCGCTAAGGCTGATGTTGCCCTGAGGACCTTTTGCTCACCAGGCATCTTGTGGGAGCCAGAGACTGGTGTGCGTTATATACGATACTGCAGTGTGCTGGGGCGTGTAAAACTGAGGCTTGACAGTTTTTATTTTCTACAAGTGCCCTTTGTAACAGTTATTACATCCAGTGTTTCACTAGTGTTGTAATCCAGAAATGTGTAGTGCGTTTGATTTGTCTGATGTGGGGGTTTTAAGTTTTGCTGTAGTTGAGGATGAATTTGTTGTTGCATTGCTGCGTGCTGTTTCCCTATGAATTGACATTGTCTTTCACTTGTAATTTCACTATTTGATTTTGACTGTCCATAGTAACAGAAATGCTACGGACAGCTAAAAGCTTAGCAGTTTCACTTACTGCATTGTATGAAGGTTATGCTTCTTAGTGAAATCATGACTGACAGCATAAAGTAGTTGAAGAATTTTGTTGAGATTACTCTTTTTGAGGACATTTCAACAGTTTAATCTTATCATATTTTTTTCAAATTATATGTAAGTGTATGGGGCACTTATTGTCAGTATTTTCACTGTTCATTTAAGTATAAGTGTGGTGTGTATGCTGTTTGTATTCAACCAGTTTAATTAATTCTATTTTATGAACACTTATGAAAGAGATTGATATGCCATGGGTATTGACATTACAGTACTTGTGCATGTATTTGTACATACTGAAGTCCAGCACAAGAATCACTTCGCAGACTTTTCAGTTTCTCACTGTCCTTGTATGAGTTGTACAGTCGCTGTGTACTCCTTTTACCTTTTACGTAATCAGTAGATATAATCATGTGTTCAAGAGCTCAGAGTACATGTACCTGCATGCCTGTGATTCTTGACAAAATGTTGCCAGTGGGTAAATTAGCATGTCTGTCTACACATATTATTTGATGCAAGGGCTGGCAGATGCATTAGACATACAGAAGGAAAGCACTCAGCGTTGGGATACAGTTAGATCCCCTGCCGCCTCCTTATGGTGCCATAAGGAGGGGACAGGGGATTTAACTGCTTGTCTGTTGCGAAGTAATTTCCCTTAGTGTATGTATTGTCTACACGTATGCTGGGGCGTGTGTATTTGACTGTCCCATTATTCTCACTTGTGTTTGTGGTGAAACCCTGTTTCTGATTGTAAATTGTGTAAAACTTGAAAAGGCTGAAAGAGATTGGTACTCATTACATTATGAATCTCTGCAGCCTACCAAAGCAGCACATGATATCAAAAGTGCAACCTGTACTGCTGCCAGCATTGTACGAAGCCAACGGTTCACACAAGAAGGTTTTAGTGTGTGTCTTTGGAATGTCCATAAAAATAGAGCTCTTAGGTGATTTCGTGTCTGGTGAAAGTTACAGTACTGAAACCTACAGATGTGTGTAACAGTGTGTCGGTCAACATACTAGATAATAGGCACAAATACCGGTACCGTTTTTTGATTACTCTTTGTCTACTAAGTATCTTTTCTGTATTAAGTACTCTGCTAGCAAGTAATTTTGTTAATGTTACACCCCAGGCTGTGCCACGCCCCAGCCTGTGTACGAAAACCTTTCCGGTCTCGAATAGTCTTGTAATCATGGCTTGCCCCTTGGTGATTGGTGTTACACCCTAGGCTGTGCCATGCCCCAACCTGTGCACAAAAACCTTTACTGATTTTGTGATACAGTGAAAGTGTGCAAACAGCATACACAAAATGTCATACAAATTCACCTTTCATAAAGAAATATTCACCTCACATATGTTAAAAACTTCAACATCTAGCGGCTATAGTGGGGACCCAACAGCTCTGTACACAAGCAAAGTTTACCAAATGAGAATTGATTGAAGAAATCATTAAAAAAACAGAAGGGACTCGGAAAAACACAAGTAATCAGAATGGATTTTACCTTTTATTGTTTCTGTTAATTAGTAACAGAACACAACTAGATTTCACTATTTTTAGTATTATCAGATTTTCAGGCTCGTTTCGCCGTCGGCCATTTGTAAGTTTGCACATTAGACACCCCTAGGTGTTCCATTGGTCACGTGATTAATTCGAGACCGGAAGACTATTTGTGCACAAGCTTGGGTGCAGCACAGCCTGGATCCGGGGGATAACAGTTTGTAACAACACATTCAGCACTAAAAATAGCCAGCCACATGCACTGCAAGCAAACCTTGTCTGTGCGGATCTCACCATTGATTGTATTTTAGGGGAAGTAATCTCACGGCAGCTGAAGTTGACATCTGTAGACAAAGAGCCTTTTGTAATCAGAAAGTATCTTAATAAGAAAGATTTTTCTTTTTTAATAAATATTTATACTTTCATGACATAAAATTTCAACAGAGATTATTGATGTAAAGTGCCTGTCTTTGCCAGCAGAGGACTGAGCTCAAAAACATTTGACAGAAAGACAGCTGTTACTCCATTATATTCTTGATGTCAAGACATGGGAGTTGCCAAATGTGCCAAATGTCAGTATGAGAATTGGCCACTATACTGGTGCCAGCAGGTCTTGGACTGATTAACTCTTAAACTCCTGGAACTGAATGACTTCCATTCGAGAATAGAAGTCATTTAGTTCTGGGAGTTTAAGTGTTAACCCATTTAAGTTGTCACCTGACAACTATGTACCAGTTGCAATAGGTGGATCGACTATGATAATTCAAAGCTAGTGCCAGATTATCTTGGCGCCTGATGGCGCCAAGCTAATCTGATACTCTTGAATTATCGTGGTCACGCCAACTCCTGCTGTAGCATGTGAGGGTAAAATGGATTAAAGAAGCTTCTTAACCCATTCAGCCCGAGTCTCTACAGCAGGAGACTGATTGACCCTGATAATTCAAGGGTAGTGCCAGATTAGCTTGGCACCTGTTGGCATAGTCTTCCCAAATTTGGGAAATGCACCCGTGGGGCTAAAAGATGTTTGTTTTTGATACTGCATTAGTTAGTACATTTGTTGTGCAAATGGCCAACATAAGTGTATAATTCATTCTTGTTTCTTCACAGCATATGCACACTGTCCAGACTGGTGAATGCAATTTATTTCTTTGTAGTGTGTGCTGCCTGTGAACACTGCATTTAGCTTCTAAAACCTTCTTGTGAAATCCAAGGTCTGTAGTAAGTACCATGTGGATGCAATTGTGCCAAATCGTCATCATTCTCACTTGTTACACTTTGATCCATTCTGCGAGTGTCAGTGTGACATTAATTGTATTTGCAGCATGCCAGTAGCGCTTGGCCGTCGGTAGCACTTTTGTCAAAGTGATTCCTGCAGGAATCACGTCGAGAAAAAGCACTGCCAACAGCTAAAGGGTTATGAGTGGTGTAGTATTTCACTATATGATGTAGAATGAGGGTCACAATAAAAGCAGTGGTCAAAGTTTAACCCATTCAGCCATGACGCAACAAAAGGAGATGGATCGAGCATGAATCAATGAGACTTTATTTTACAATGGTGGTTGTATTTGAAATACATGTACTAGTTGGGTTTTCAAACCTGCTGGTGAAAAAAACAAAGAGAAAAAAACATAAATGAAAGAGGCATCATCATAGCTCAGTGTCTGCGGTGCCAGAATTGAAAATAGCTTTGTGACACTAGGCACTAACCCATTCAGCCCTGACGCACTACGTCAGGGGATAGGTCGACCGTGATAATTCAAGGGTAGTGCCAGATTAGCTTGGCGCCTGTTGGCGCCAAGCTAATCTGGCACTATCCTTGAATTATCATGGTCGATCCATCTCCTGCAACAGGTGCATGTTAGATGACGCCTCCAAAATTTGGGAAATACCTGCGTCGGGCTGAATGAGCTAAGCTATTCTAGCTCTACTCTTCCAACTCATTTGAGACAAACAGCGTTTGGATATGTGGCTTTGCCTGCGTATTCGAATGCTGTTCATCTCAAATGAGTTAATACTTCACTGCTAATGGTCGCAGATTGTATTTCTGAAATATTTTTTTAATTAAACACCAAAATGCACCAGCCGTCCAAGGATAATGAATCCAAAATGGTGTCAGCAAGAGGCATAGATCAGCATGAGCCCCTGCAACCGCGGGGGATCATGAGAATCTATGTTTCTTGCAACTGGATCGTGGTCACGTTTTCTCGGCAGTGAAAAAGTGAACCATCGTGGTCAGTCCTTCTGAAATGAAGTATGATGTGGACAGCAAAAAAAATTATCATTTTGACTATAGGGCTGTATGTGTTGAATGGCTGTTTCACCTTCCAAACTGTAGTAAATGCATGTTGTAGTACTCTGCATTTTCCATTGCTACTTCATATTTTTGCACAAGCATACTTTTCCTTCTTAATAAGAAATGTACAAGAAAGAAGATTTAGTTGGCATAAACCAGAGGGCTAATTTGCACCCTCATGCTTTAAAGTTAATGGTACCATTTGTGTTGGTACCGTTTGAAGAATGTCCTTGAACATCACCATTTGAAACAACAATTGTGTGACACAGGCATCTCTGCAGCCAATGTTTGTTTGCTATTCTTTATCAGATTCACACATAATAACAACTCTCCCACCTTTTGGGGGCATCTCTGACGACAGTCTACCAGCTATGTGGGATAGGTTGGACTTGATAGTTCATGGGTTGTGCCAGGTTAGTTTGGGGCCTTAGAAGGCCCACGCTAATCTGGCACTGCCCTTGAACTATCATAACCTATTTTCTACTGTTGTGGTTCCCCCACCCGGGTCTGCCCTGGGGGACTTGGGTGGGGTTAGGTATTTTTTAGTTCCCAGGGTCACCCTGGTCAGCCCCACAGGGTGGGTTTTTCTCTCTATTCTGGGGCATGTGTTTCTGTCTACCCTTTGTCCATTCACCTGTATTTGCCTTTTTAAAATTCTCCCTACTGTCTGCACTGCCTGTAGCTCTTGATATTGGATGTGTGTTGCTAAATGGTCTTAGCTTTATTTAGGCCCCATGTGTTAGGTTTATTTAATGTATTTGACCGGCTGGCGACATACATTCAATGTTCTGTTTAGTATTTTTTTCACAAGCAGTGCAGGCACGTCCTGAGAAAGCCTTGTTGCTGTCGGGACGTTAAGCAATGTACAATCAATCAATCAATCAATCTACTGTTGTGGCATCTTACGCCATCAGTACCGCTTTTTGTCGAGGTGATTCCTGCAGGAATTGCCTCAACAAAAATTGCTACTGACAGCCAAAGGTGTTGCGACATTGTGCAGTATGTAAACCGGCCAGTTGTTTGAAGTGCTGTAATGGAAGATCCTAGTTATCGTAGGAGTAGATATGGAGTAAATAGTATGTATAATATTTATACATGTATTTAACAGAGCAGCGCTTGTTCAAAGATTCGCACAACAGTTTTCTGGTTTTCCCAGAGACTTAAGTTTTCCTTATCTCATCTAAATGTATCTGTATGTCACTGTTTGCATCTGACCGTCGAGTAAAGAAGATGTAAGTGTGCGGTTTTCTTATTGTTCTTGCTTTTATTTTTAGGTATTTGGATCCAGTATAACCCAAAACAACTTTAGATGCATTGTAGCATACTTTACAACAAACAGTTGTATTCTGTATCCTGTTCAAACAAAATCCACACCAAAACAGTAACTGACAAATGTGTCAGAAGCAAAGAAAATCCCACCAAAGAAAGAAACACGCTTAGAAAGGACAATTACAACACAAATGTAATTGTCCTTTCTAAGTCCGTTTCTTTCTTGAGAGTTTCATCAAAACAAGAACAAAATGGATTTGCAGATGTGGACATCTGTAGGATTCAGAAGTTTTCATAAATTATCTGCCCCAGTAGCAAAATGTCTTCGGGACCAAGACCACAGTGGGCCTGCACACAGAGTGCAGGCCCACTGCAGCCATCATGGGCCAGAGGACTATTGCTTACTGGGAGCATATCCCCTTCAGTAACCCTTGGGTGTTCGCCTTACACAGGTCTGCCTGTAGTACAAATAACACACAACACTATGCTGGCAGATCATCAGCTCTACTTGCCCTTGATGGACAAAAGGTTGCCATATATATATATAACACTATGCTGGCATATCATCAGCTCTACTTGCCCTCGATGGACAAAAGGTTGCCATATATATATATAACACTATGCTGGCAGATCATCAGCTCTACTTGCCCTCAATGGACAAAAGGTTGCCAAATATATATATGGCAACCTTTTGTTCAGTGAGGGCAAGTAGAGCTGAGGAGCAAATTCATGATATTCTGGTATGTGTAATACAGGGGCCGATCTGTACTGTCTAGCTTGAACTGAACTTCACAAATCTGTGGATAAGCATGATTCAGACTTTAACGCCTTCACTACCAGCAAAACGTTAACTCATTCAGCCTGACGTACATATTTCCCAAATTTGGGAGGCGTTATCTAACGACTACGCACCTGTTGCAGGAGATGCATCGACCATGATAATTCAAGGGTAGTGCCAGATTAGCTTGGCACCGACAGGCGCCAAGCTAATCTGGCACTACCCTTGAATTATCATGGTCAGTCCATCTCCTGCTGTAGTGCGTCAGGGCTGAAAGAGTTAACATGAACCCACTGCAAGAGACCTAGATCCTCATGAGTCCCCGCAGTTGTGGGGGCTCATGAGGATTTCTGCTTCTTGCTGAAACCACTTTGTATCCATGTTCCTTGGACGATCGCAGATTTCGGTCGTTGAATGAACAAAGATTTCAGAAACACAATGTGTCCAGTGGCAGGGAAGGGGGTAAAACAAATGTGTTCATTGAACTGTCAGCGCAATAGCCTTGCTTTGTCCACCATCAACCAAATGTGTGTACACAGAGACTTTTAGCTACATGTAGATAGAGATGCCTTCACATTATCGTCCAGTGCATAAATCCGTAGCATGTCTGTCTCCAGTGGATGCATGTTGCCTGGGATGACCAGAGAATGAAGAGGACCGCCCATGTCCACTGTGACCAACTGTTGTAATGTGGCCACCACAATGCCTTGATCCTCTGCACCAACTCGTGCCAGTCCAACGCACACACTGTCAGCAGTCAGCACTGAAACGTACGAGATCAAAGTATGGCTCAGGCAAATTATCTCTTTAATTTTCAGAGGCAATGTGCTCTTCATCATTTTTATAGCGAAATGCCTCATTCTTTAACCCTTTGGCTATCAGTGTTTTTTGTCATGATGATCCCTACAGAAATCATGACAAAAACCGCTACCAACAGCCACTTGGTTAAATATACATGTACAATAATGTGCAAGACAGGGGAGATCGACAGAAAATACTGTAATTACCCTATATATTTGACCGCTCCAAATATTCGACCACAGCCCATTTTTCATGAATGTTTGCCCACAAAAAAAATCCTAAATATTCGACCACCACCCAAAACTGCCAGTTCCTCAAATATTCAACCACCACCCAAATTGCACCTAAAATAATCGTCCAACACCCTTCAAAAAGGTTAAAAGTCTCCGCTCGCAAAGTCCGATTTCAGAACGATTACTGTAGTACAAGCCTGTCGAATCCTTGCATTCACGCTGCGTGAGCACTGCGACACAGTGCGCAGATGTCAGTGGTGGCCCTGACAAAAAAAAATTTGGGATGGTTATTTGTGGAAGTTGTGTTTTACTATTCAATGATTCTTCTTTTCTTGTACAGTGTATTTTACAATTATCTCATGGGATCGGTGGGTGAGCATAGCTGAGTCAGACCGGTCGCGTGCACTTGTGCTCCGCCGGTAGTGGGTGAACTCTTCTTACGTGGACTTACTGTGAAACTGTGTGCAGGGATTATTTGGTGTTGGTCTTGTGGATTACGGACTTAGGACATGGCAAGGTAAAGCTTCGGTTACTACAAGCCTCAGCGGGCGTTTGTTTTACCGGGTCGCATTTTGGGCCTTGTTGTTTGTACACGACCGACCGGGAACTCAGACCCTCCAAGGAAGTTTCGAGCGCTCGTAATGAATGGCCTATTGTCTGTCCTATGTTACAGTGCTCAGGTGAGGACCTGCACCAAGTGTGGCGATTTCCAGTGGCCAAGTGATGTGCACGATGTCTGCCTTCCCTGATCGGGCTGTTCCTCCAGTTGACCCTGCATTCGTTGTGCGGCATGGAAGGAAGACCAGTGGTCGCATCTATGGGCATTCTACCACAGAGAGAGACCTGCATGCAAGCTGATATCGACCACAGCCGTTGAAATGAAGCAGAGAAATGCTAATTCGGACATCGTGTGTTTGTCGGAGCAAAAGAGGGTACTACTGCCCCCTCCGGTGCCTATTAATGAGCTGCCAAGTCCCCAGCGGGCGTTGGAGACTAGAGGCAGTGGACGAGACTCACCATCTCGCAGAGCACCGAGAGCTCAAAGCCATAATTCGGCAAAATTTTTGCCTGTCCATGGTCCGCCACCTAATGTCAAACAGGCAGTAAGTCCGCCAGCATGGATTATTTTAGATCTCGTTCTTGCCTTCCTAGCAGGCAGAGAACTCAGGCAGTAGGCGCTGGGGACCACCCCTCTGAGACAGTTGGACCTTCCGGCCTTAGGACGGACCAGCAACGCGACAGGCCCGCACCTGCAACTCAACGCTCAGAGGGGGATCGGAGAGTAAGTCGCCGACAAGACAGACCCGCGCCAAGGGAGTATCCTCCGGGGTCCCTACTTCAAGGGTGGAGCCATGGAGAGCGCTCCACCAGCACTGACAACCCGCCTCCACGTTAAGAGTGGAGTCAGTGCATATGGCCGACAAGACGGGCTGTCCTTCCAAGGGCAGGATTCTGGTAATATACACCTCCGTCTTGATTATAATGGAAATGGAAGGCGTTCAAAGGAGCAATCGAAGGAACGATCACACAAGGAACGATCAAGCAAGGAAACGGCGCGTGGAGGACACAGTTCGCGTGGGAACATATCATCTTCCCTTTCCTCTTCTCCCGATCGGCGGACAGGTTCTAGCGTGTCAAAACGGCGATCTTCGTCTCGACGTCAGGCTAATGAGACTACAGCTAGGAGCAGTAGATCGGGGGATCAGTTTCGCAGAAACACGGCAGCGGAGAGGCAGTTTTGACATCCGCGCAGAGATTTCTCGGACAACAGCGCTTGGGCATAGGATCCTTCCTACAGACATCAATGCAGCTCGTACAGCCGAACTGAGGACTGCAGCTACAGTTTTCCTTCTGGATCGCCACGACGCTCGGTGCGTCCGCCGATGGTGGTAGCTGCTTCTCAGTGCAAGGTGCAGGACGAGGAGGTACTCAGTCTACACCCGGACGATTCGGTGTCTGCTCTGGGAGAGGACGACGATCGACCGAACTCACCGCATGGGGATTCTGTGCATTCGGCTGCCTCGTTGGATGTGACTCCTTCTTCACTTACTCGCCGGTCTTTGGCGGAGGCGTCTCGTCTTATTGCTTCCTTTCTTCCTTCGGAATACTGCCCTCCGTCTCCACCTGTGAAGAGGAAAGCCACGGCGATGGTTGACACGCCATGACAGCGCAAGTGGTCCAAGTCCCTTCCTCAGCCGGCGGGGTTCCGGGATCTAGCGGAGGCGTTTTTAGCACATCTGCGGTCGGACGGCTTCGGAGACAAGGATTTCTTCTCGGATTGACGGTGGCCGGACGGGATGGATGTCACCTTTCGGCAACAGTGGTATGCTGGTCACTCACAGACGTTTTCCTGTGCACTGCCGGCAGTGGATAAAGACGCGTTGGTACAGGCAGGCATCCAGCGTTCGCTGACAAAAGGACTGGATAAGATGGCTTCGTTGGTTCGCAACTCACTGGCCTGTGCAGGATTTCTGGAGATGGCGACGCAGTCCTTGGTCAAGCGCCTGGAGAACACTTGGGACCTTTCGGCATCGGCTCCCCTATGTGAGATCCATACGGTGCTGGTGGCAGCAAACAGCGCAGCTTTCCATTCGTCGGTCAGCTCTATGGCGGCATCTTCCAAATGCGACTTGCTGTGACGGGACGAGCTCTTGAGACTATGCCCTACTCTTGCAGCTATGGTGAAGTCACAGCTGCGAGCGGCACCTCTGGGAGGTACTCTGCTTTTTAAACCTACTTGGCAGTCAGTGAGGAAGTCTTCCAGGGAGCCTTGGCCAGCTCCTCCTGCTACTGTCGCTGCCCGCTTTCAGTCAGCCCGCAGAGCTTTGGGTTGTGCTCTGCGCCGTGTTAAACCCTCCTCTTCGCGCCCAGCCCTTCGCCGAGGCGGAACCTTTCCCCATCCAGGGCGTTCGAGCCGCTTTCCCCGCACCCTCCAATTCCTGGTCCAGAGGCGCTCGGAAGCGAGAGCGCAGCTGGGCTCGTTGACCGGCGTCCGGTCCTCCCGCCGATTTCTGTTGGGTCTCCGGTCGGCAGGAGGCTAGCACAGTACAGCAGCGAGTGGCGGCAGATGACCCATGGATTCTGTCGACTGTCTCTGGGGGACTTCGGATTTCCTTCCAGTCTCCCCATCCATTGAGACATTCTCCACTTTGGACGCGAATACTGTGAGAAATGGACAAGGCTTCTGCCTTGAAAGGCAAGGTTATGGCCCTGCTACAGAAGGAAGCCACGGAGGTGGTTTTGCAGCCCGACTCCCCGGGATTCTACAGTCGACTCTTTCTTGTACCCAAACTGGGAGGGAAGTGGTGGCCGATTATAGACCTTTCTGCCCTAAACAAGTTCATTTTGGCCCCACGCTTCAGGATGGTGACAGCCAGAGCTTTGCGGGCGGCTGTGCGACCACAGGACTTCACTGTGAGTCTGGACCTGGCGGACACGTATCTGCATGTGCCCATCCATCCAGCGTCGCGAAGGTACCTGCGCTTTGCCTTTCGCGGGGAAGTTTACCAGTTTTGTGCCCTTCCTTTTGGACTCAACATCAGCCCGTGGATATTTACCAGGATTGTGGATGGGATGATGACAAGGTTCCAACAAGCGGCTTCCAGCCCGACATCCAATTATCTGGACGATCTACTGTTATGGAACCAGGTAGCCAGTGTGTTGGGAGTCCGACAGGGATACACTTCTGGCTCTTCTCTGTCGACTAGGCTTCCTAGTCAACGGAGGAAAGTCCGATTTGATACCTTCGCGTCGGTTCGTCCACTTAGGGATGGAATTCGTGACCGACCGCAATCGAGTAAGACTGCCGGTAGATCGGACTCGGAGCATAGTGAAAGCCGCACTCGGAGCGTTACGTGCGGACGCGATCCCGGCCAGGAGCTGGCTTCGACTGTTAGGTCTACTAAGTGTTAGGTCTACTAAGCTCTGCGCTGACAACGGTGACTAAAGGGGCTTCTACGAAGCACTGAAAGCAGTGTATGGCCCTAGGCACCTGGTACAAAGTCCCCTGCGAAGCGCTGATGGACTGGCACTCCTCACAGATAATACCTCCATCTTGAACCGCTGGTCGGAATACTTTCAGGACCTCTTTGGCGCTGAGTGCACTGTTCAAGAAACAGTCATCCTCCAAATCCCACACCTTCCACTAAAAAAGGTTGAATTGGACGAACCGCCCACCGCCGAAGAGACCCTCACAGCTATTCACCAGCTCAAGAGTGGCAAAGCAGCAGGCATTGACGGAATCCCGCCAGAGATCTGGAAACATGGAGGCCCAGCACTGCACAACAAGCTCCACGACCTCTTTCTCTGCTGTTGGGAAAAAGGATTGATTGTATTGATTGTACATTGCTTAACGTCCCGACAGCAACAAGGCTTTCTCAGGACGTGCCTGCACTGCTTGTGAAAAAAAAAACTAAACAGAACATTGAATGTATGTCGCCAGCCGGTCAAATACATTAAATAAACCTAACACATGAGGCCTAAATAAAGCTAAGACCATTTAGCAACACACATCCAATATCAAGAGCTACAGGCAGTGCAGACAGTAGGGAGAGTTTTAAAAAGGCAAATACAGGTGAATGGACAAAGGGTAGACAGAAACACATGCCCCAGAATAGAGAGAAAAACTCACCCTGTGGGGCTGACCAGGGTGACCCTGAGAACTAAAAAGTACCTAACCCCACCCAAGTCCCCCAGGGCAGACCCGGGTGGGGGATGGGAAAAAGGAACACTACCAAAGGACCTCCGTGATGCAGTCATCATCACCCTGTACAAGAACAAAGGAGAGAAGTCTGCCTGCTCAAATTATCGTGAAATTACCCTGCTGTCCATTGCCGGGAAAATTCTTGCAAGGTTGCTCCTGAATCGGCTGGTACCTGCCATCGCTGAAGACCACCTCCCAGAGGGCCAGTGTGGCTTCAGAGCCACCAATATGGTCTTTGTGCTGAGACAGCTTCAGGAGAAGTGCCGCGAGCAGAACAAAGGGCTGTACGTAACGTTTGTTGACCTAACAAAAGCGTTTGACACTGTGAGCTGGCAAGGTATGTGACAGATCCTGGAGCGACTAGGCTGTCCCCCAAAGTTCCTCAACATGATCGTCCAGCTCCACGAGGACCAGCAAGGCCAGGTCAGACTAAACAGTGACCTCTCAGAACCATTCCCCATTCGCAACGGCATGAAGCAAGGCTGCGTGCTGGCACCGACCCTCTTCACCATCTTCTTCAGCATGATGTTGAAGCAGGCCACAGTGGACCTCGACGATGACGACGCAGTGTACATCAGGTATCGTCTCGATGGCAGCCTGTTCAACCTCAGACGACTGCAGGCCCACACGAAAACCCTAGACCAACTGATTCGTGAGCTGCTCTTTGCTGATGACGCTGCCCTCGTTGCACACACAGAGAGAGCCTTGCAGCGCATTACGTCCTGCTTCGCAGATGCCGCCCAGCTCTTTGGACTTTAGGTCAGTCTGAAAAAGACAGAGGTCCTTCATCAGCCAGCACCCAAGGAAGAGCATCGCCCTCCCCACATCACCATCGGCGAGTCCGAACTGAAGTCTGTACACGTTTACCTACCTTGGCTGCATCATCACATCAGACGCCAAGCTGGACAAGGAGCTGGACAACAGGCTGGCAAAAGCGAACAGTGCTTTCGGGCAACTATTCAAGCGGGTGTGGCACAATCAACAGCTGAAAATAGGCACCAAGATCAGCGTGTACAGAGCTGTCATCCTCACCACCCTGCTGTACGGTTCCGAGTCCTGGGCCCTCTACCGCAGCCAACTATGACTCCTCGAACGCTTTCACCAGCGCTGCCTGCGTACCATCTTCAGCATTCACTGGAGTGACTATGTCACCAACGTCGAGGTCCTTGAACAGGCGGAAACTGTGAGCATCGAGGCTTTGCTGCTGCGGACACAGCTTCGCTGGGCGGGGCACGTCTCCAGGATGGAGGATCATCGCCTATCCAAGATCACTCTGTTCGGCGAGCTCGCCACTGGACACCGAGACAAAGGGGCACCAAAGAAGAGATACAAAGACGGTCTCAAGAAGTCACTTAGTGCCTGCCAAATGTACCACCGCCAGTGGTCTTCGCTTGCTGCGGACCGTGACACGTGGTGCTCCACCATTCACAAGGCAGCCGTCTCCTTTGAGGACTCTCGCAGAGCTAACCTTAAGGACAAGTGGCTCAGAAGAAAAAACAGAGTTGTCGTAACTCAGAATCCTGACCAGACCTTCCCCTGCAACCACTGCGGTCGAACCTGCCTGTCCTGGATTGGCCTCTGCAGCCACGAAAATGCCTGCAGACGACGTGGGTAAGCCCTATAGAATCTTCGTTCGCGAAGTCAAGCCAAGCAGTGGATGGGATGATGACAAGGTTCCGACAAGCGGCTTCCAGCCCGACATCCAATTATCTGGACGATCTACTGTTATGAAACCAGGTAGCCAGTGTGTTGGGAGTCCGACAGGGATACACTTCTGGCTCTTCTCTGTCGACTAGGCTTCCTAGTCAACGGAGGAAAGTCCGATTTGGTACCTTCGCGTCGGTTCGTCCACTTAGGGATGGAATTCGTGACCGACTGCAATCGAGTAAGACTGCCGGTAGATCGGACTCGGAGCATAGTGAAAGCTGCACCGGAGCGTTACGTGCGGACGCGATCCCGGCCAGGAGCTGGCTTCGACTGTTAGGTCTACTAAGTGCGGCAGCGGATCTTCTGCCTCTAGGAAGACTCTACGCACGCCCGATTCAGCTCCACTTGCTTCTACATTGGCGTCCACGCTCGAGGGATCTAGCGACCTTGGTACCGGTGACGGACTTAGTACGGCCGCATCTTCAGTGTTGGCTGGACAGTACCTGGCTGGCGCCGGGGGTCCCCCTTTTCACCCCGCCTCTTCAGCTCTCCATCTGCACAGACGCTAGCAACGCAGGCTGGGGTGCTCATCTGCTGCCGGAGTTTGCCGAGACCTCGGGCAGTTGGACGGAGGAACAGTCACGCAGACACATCAACTGGCTGGAGTTGAAAGCAGTGCGGCTGGCGCTCATCGTATGGGAAGAGCGACTCGCGCTAACGGAGGTGTTGGTACTCTCCGACAACTCGACAGTCGTAGCCTATATTCAGAACCAAGGGGGAACACGCTCTTCTTCACTTTGCATACTTGTGTACCAAGTCTTCCTTTGGTGCAGGGGGCATAACCCTACGGGCGTGACACATTCGGGAACATCTCAATGTGCTAGTGGACTCTCTCTCACGTCGAGGTCAGATGTTACACACGGGAGTGGTCCCTACGACCAGATATCTTCCAGCTAATCTGCACGCGGTGGGAGAAGCCGATGGTCGATCTTTTTTCCACGAGATGGAACAACAAGCTTCCTCTGTTCGTCTCCCCTGTTCCGGATCCACTCGCCTGGGCCGTGGAAAGGACTTTCGGCGTACGCTTTTCCTCCCACAGTGCTGGTTCCCAAGATCATACAGGAGCTCAGGGACAGCAACACGATTCTGATTCTAGTCACTCCGTTCAACTGGTCCAAGAGTTGGACCACCGACCTTTTGGTGCTCACCACCGACCATCCCCTGGTTCTCCCCACACCAAGTACGATGCTCAAGCAGCCCAGACAACAGCTTTTCCACCCGTGTCCAGAGCGGCTGATGTTACACGCTTGGAGGTTGTCCGGCAGGCCCTCTCAGCTAGAGGCTTCTCAGGTGCTGCAGTGGAAGCGATCTCTTCAGCCATGAGCTTCTCCACTCATAACGTCTACAAAGGAAAGTGGCGCGTGTTCCAGTTTTGGTGCACAGCGAAGCAGCTTTCTAACACGGACTTGACAAACCCCCAGTTGGCCGAGTTCTTCTTGTGGCTTTTCTTCAAGCAAAACTTAGCGCCCATCACCATCCGCAGTTACCTAGCGATGGTGGCAGACACTTACCGACACCTCGGATGGCCAGATCCAGGGGCATGTAAATACTTGGCAGATCTGATGTCGCACTTTGATCTGCAATGGCCGGCATTCCATTCATTGGTCCCACGCTGGGACTTGGCCTGGGTGCTCACCTGGCTCAACACTGACAGATTCGAGCCTCTACCTTTAGCGCGGTTGGGAGACCTTACCGGGAAGACCTGCTTCCTGCTTGCCCTTGCCACAGCCTCGCGGGTTATTGAGATTCATGCCTTTTCGACTCGTCCCTCTTGTCTGCAACGCAGGTCCGATGGATCGGTACAGCTGCTTACGGATCCGGCCTTCTTGGCTAAGAACCATCTTTCAGAGTCTGCGCCACAAGTCATTGTCATTCGTCCTCTCAAGGCTACGGGTCAGCCAAGGGACTCCCAGCTACAGGACCCCATCAGGGCTCTTAAAGTGTACCTGCGCAGGACCAAGCCTTTAAGACAAGGACACTCACACCTTTTCCTGCCTTTGGCTCCAGGCAGAAGGGACATATCGGCACAAACCATCTCGTCCTGGCTATGCTGGGTGATTCGGTCAGATTACAAGGAGCTCGCCCCTGAGCAAGCTAAATCTATGTGGATCTGGGTTCATGAAGTCCGAGCAGTAGCGACAAGCATCGCATTTGACCGAAACTGTGCCGTGAAGGATATTGTGGCTGCTGTGGGTTGGCGGGCTGAGACTACGTTCGCCCGTTTCTACCTACAAGACCTATCCGGCCAGCGCATCATCCCCCGGCCTTGTGGGGGACATCTCGGCTGCGCAACACTCCCTCCCGGCACTGCAGGCGCCACTTAGCTAAAATTGTCGGGAGTGGGCGCATAGGGAAAGGCCTCGATGGTCCACCTTGGCACAGGCGATGGGAGGTGTTTCTAATTGTGGCACCCGCCTCCTATTTGTTATTCCTGGTAGTAATGTCATCGGTAATGATTTTGAGAAAATAAATCAATTTTTCTCTAAAATGTATTTTTCGAAAAATACTTACCGATGACATTACTCAGAGGTCCCTTCCTTCTACCCCGCTTGCTGCTTAGAGCTAAGGCTCAGAGACTGGCGGGAAAGGGTGAGTGCGCCACCGGATACGGTAGTACGGGAGGCTACTCGGGAGTGCCCTGGTAATGGCACACCAGTGGTTGCCTCCCCATAGGGAGTATCACAGTAAGTTTTGGGGCTAAAATTTATATGCTAAGCAAAGCTTCCTGGTAGTAATGTCATCGGTAAGTATTTTTCGAAAAAATACATTTTAGATAAAAATTGATTTTTTTAATGGTTATTTGTGGAAGTTGTGTTTTACTATTCAATGATTCTTCTTTTCTTGTATGGTGTATTTTATAATTATCTCATGGGATCGGTGGGTGAGCCTAGAGTGTTCATGGACCTATAGTGAAATATCCTCACTTGGCACTGCTGACCTCCACCTGTCACAGTACTTCACCCAGACATAGAGTGCTATGCGCCCCTGCACTCACAGGGGCTCATGTAAATCACTGCCTCTTGCTGTGCGATACAATCCCCATTGCATCCTCAGACTGAGGCGGCCATCTGGCAATAAGCTGCTGACTGTTGGTCAGGTGAAAAAGTGTCCAATCATTACTGAACTGTGGCCCAACTCAGTCCCTCAGTCAGGCATAGAGTTTCATGTGCCCCTTCAGTCACAGGGGCTCATGAAAAGCATTTCCTCTTAATGTGCGATACGAATGGTATTGCATCCTCAAATGTGGCTGTCATCTAGGTTTAAGTCTATGCCTGTGTACACACCAACTGTGATCAGAAAGCGAGACATCAACTGCGCTGTGTCTCCCCGGGGGTGAGCAGTGGACTGGCCCAGGTGTCACAGGTAATTGCTAATCCCTTAATCCCGTCACACATCACTCTCTGAGCACAGTGGGTCTCCAGTCTCACACAGATTGCGTATCTTTGTCTTTTGAGGTATTATCCGTGGACATGCAGCAGTGCCCATCAGAGTAGCAAAGTGGTCATTGATGCATGTCACCAGAGGGGAGGCGTGAAATGTCTTGATTTTGATCAACCTTGAACTAACCCGGAAATCATCAGTCAGTGTAAGAGGTATACATCATGAGCGATAATGATTATTTCTGTTATCTGATCCTGTGTTCCTCATATAGAAGAGGTTTGTGGGTGTATAGAGCAGTATCACAATTTTCACAAATGGGTGTGTTGTTCCTCAGACAGAGGAGTACTTGGTAGTGTAGTGTTGTTATCAAACACCAGTGATTGCTCCTGCAGAAACTCAAAGTAGAACATTCTTTTCAATAAGAAAATTAACACCATATAAGAATCAGGTGCCTGATTAATCTTGTTTTGTTAGGTAGATGGGGTGGAGGCAGGGTGGGGGGTGGGGGGTGGGAGGAGGTCAAGTGCATGTAGATATGATCAGCCCTTCTTTTAAACTTTTAAAGAAGTGCCAAAAGTGGTGCTGTGTCTAGCAATGAAAGAAGAAATGTTTAAACAAGTAAAATCATAACCTCTGAAAACACTATGTCTGGAAAAACCCCAACAAACAAACCAAAAAAAATTAATTTTTCTCTAAAATGTATTTTTTTTCGAAAAATACTTACCGATGACATGACTGTCAGGAATAGTCTACTTGCTTACCAATTTTAGCCTAAGACCCGAAGGGTTCCCCCCAGGAGGCTCTCGGGGATCCCTAACAGGGACGAGAGTAGCCTCCCCTGCCCATCCAGTCACGTGCCACGTGGTGCATCCTTTAGCCAGTTGTCTACGGAGCTACCAGCGGCAAGCGGGGAGGAGGGAGGGACCTCAGAGTCATGTCATCGGTAAGTATTTTTCGAAAAAATACATTTTAGAGAAAAATTAATTTGTTTCCTCAAAACACATTACCAATGACATGACTGTCAGGAAGAATGTCGAGAAGGAGGAGGGTGCCGCACAATCCCTTCAGAAACCTCGTTCGGGACAAACCGGCCCGTCACTCCTAATCACACACTCCCGACAATTTTAGCGAAGTGCAACCTAAAGCGCCAAGGGCGCCTGGAGGGAGTGTTGTGCCGCAGAATGTCGCCCACCAGCGTAAGGTTGTCGCGCTGGACTGTCAGGGCGCGGAGGTAGAAGCGGACGAAGGTAGATTCGGCCCGCCACCCCACTGCAGCCACAATGTCCTTAACCGCACAGTTGCGTTTGAAGGCGAGACTTGCGCCCAAAGCGCAAACTTCATGGGCACGGATCCTGAGTGTCTCAGCTCCCTGTGGGGAGCGGTCGCAATAGGCGGACCGTATTACCCAGCGGAGCCAGGAGGAGATCATTTGGGCTGAGATGTTGGTTCTGCCGGTGGACAGCGGCAAAAAGAGACGAGTCCGTTCCCTCCGCACGGACTTGGAGCGACGCAGGTAGATACAGAGTGCACGCACCAGATCTTGCTGCCGAGTCTCCCGAGGAAGGTCGGGCCCTTTAAGCGGCCGAATAGCGCGGACCTGAGGCGCCGTCAAGGGAGAACTAGTCTTAGCGAGAAAGGAAGGATCCGGGAGTAGCTGAACAGAGCCATCCACTCGGAACTGCAGGCAGGAAGGGCGCGACGAGAGCGCGTGGAGCTCGCCGATGTGGGCTGCCGTGGCGAGGGCCCCCAGGAAGCAGGTCTTCCGAGTCACGTCCGCGAAGCGGGCCAGATGGAGCGGTACAAACGGTCCAAATTCAGCCAGGTGAGGACCCAGGGAAGGTCCCAGGGCGGAACGAGGGAGCGGGAAACTGGACGCTGCAAGCTGAAATGCGCCATAAGGTCGGCCAGGTCCTTGCAGGCACCGGGGTCGGGATGGCCGAGGTGACGGTAGGTGTTGGCAACCAAGAGGTAGCCGCGGATCGTGATGGGAGCCAAACCTTGGTCTCGGAAGAGCCAGAGAAGAAGCGGACGCGAGCTAAGGAGTCGTCAGGCCGAAGGGTGAGAGGCGACGGTCAGAGCACCAGGCACGAAGCACCTGCCACTTTCCTCGTAAACACGTCAGATGGAAGGTCTGCGGGCTGAAGCGATAGCGTCCACTGCCGCACTCAAGAAGCCTCTAGCGGAGAGGGCTTGCCGCACAATCGCCACGCGTGTAGGAGAAGTCGCTCGGGCCGGGGTGGAAGAGCAGCTGGCGGGGCTGCGTGAGCATCATGCGCGGGGTGGGAAGTGGAAGGGGCGGGTCCGCGGCGAGACTGAGAAGGTCGGTAGTCCGCGATCTGGTCCAGGAGAAGGACTGCAGTGCACCCCGGAGCTGGAGCAGGACTTGGGGACCAGGACCGTCGGAGGGAAGGCGTAAGCGACCAGTCCATCCCAAGGGATCGCAGCGCATCGACTGCCCAGGCCAGAAGGTCGGGAACCGGGGAGACGAAGAGGGGAAGCTGGTGGTTCCACCTCGTGGCGAAGAGATCGAAAGGGAGTCTCCCAACGAGCGCAGATCAGGCGAAGATGTTCCGGCGTCGGCTCCATTCCGTGTGAAGAAGCTGACCCCGCCGCGAGGGGTAGTCTGCCAGGACGTCCAGGAGGCCTGGAGTGTGACGGCTCGGAGGGAAAAGCCACGGTCCTCACGCCAGCGAAGGAGTCTGTAGAGGAGGAGGCAGAGGTCGGGGTAGCGGGTTCCTCCCTGCTTCTGTAAGAATGCCACAACTGTGGAGGTGTCGGAGAGGACGAGGGGGTCCTGTGCTCGAAGATCGGATTCCCAAGTGCAGAGGGCCTGCCAACTGCATTCTGTTCCAGCCAGGTGATGTGCCGTGAAGCCAGGAGGCGGTCCAGCGAACTCGGAAGAAGGTGAGCGTCCCAACCGTCAAGACTGGCATCGACGCAGAGAGAAACGGGGCCGTGGCGAGGTCAGGGGGATCCCGGAGCCGAGCCAAGAAATGCCCGTCCAGCGACACCGATGGGGCCGCAGCATAGGAGAGATCGGCACCAGGGCAGAGAGATCGGCGGAGGACGGTCTCCAGCGGAGGAGAAGATGCAGATGGAGAAAACGGAAGTACAGACGACCGAGGGGAAGGAGAACTGCCGCCGCACTCATCAAGCCAAGGAGCTAGAGCCACACTGGCGGGGACCACCGCTTCCTGAGCTAGCAACGGCTAGATTGGCAATTCTCTGGAACGAGGCTCGGGAAGACGCACCAAGATGTGGTCGGTCACAAACTGCATCCCCAGGTGAACAAGTGGCGAGAGGTCGGACTGTTGGCGTTGACCAGGACGACCAGGCGAGAAACAGGAGGGAGAGACCACATGGGAGAGCCCGAACTGGAGACGGTCCCGTCGACGGCAAGCGAAGGTAAGGGCGGGGGGCGGGAGGCACGGTGACGCGCAGAAGCATCGGACAGCTCCAGGCTGGCGGCGAAGTCCATGGGCTGAAGGCGACGCGAAGGGCCCGGGCTGTTTCCATGGGGAAAACGAGGCGGCAAAGGAGCGGGTCCGTGCGGGGAGACGATGAAAGGCCTCCACTTGCCTCCAAGCTGGGGACGACAAGAACGGCAGTCGAAGGTGGGAGAGTCGTGCCGAGCGACGAGCTCCATCGCAGCTTCCCGAAGAAGAGCGGAGACCTGCGCGCGAAGGGTGAGGGCTTTGGTCCGAGCGGGCGGGAACTCGGTCCACAAGGGCACTGGGCCAATGGGCCTAGACGGCTTCCTTCCGAGACTGCCAGGCAGGGCCGAAGAGCGCGGGCACCCACAGCACGGTAGAGCTGCGACGTCGCAACAGGGGGGGGGAAGGCCATGGCAGGGAGCCAGTCTGCCACAAACAAAGGAAGGCTAGAGAGTGGAGGGTCCGAAGCCACGCAGAAGATCCACTTGAGCTGGGAAGAGCCGCCGCAAGCACGAGCGCCAGCGGAACCACCAGAGGCAGCGGTCACGAAGGGTAGAGAGTGGGCAGCGAACCAGGGAGCCGAAGGCGAGGTCGACACCGGCAGGGCAGCGGCAAACAGAGAAGAAGGCCGTGCCAGCGGCGGAACACGCTGGAGGGAGGGGGGGGGGGGGAGAGCATCCCGAGATCACGCCACTAACTGAAGGGGCAGCGTCAACAAGGCAGCAGCATCCTCTGAGCGGCGGCAAACGCAAAGAGACGGGTCCCGTCGCTCCAAGGCGCGTAGAGCCTCGCCACAAGGAGGGTAACGGGCAGCAGGACGCCGAGTCATCCACCGGAGCGGGTCGGGGGGACGCTGGAGGCGAAGGGCGCTGAGCGGAGAAGACGGCTGTCCCGAGGAGAACGACTGCGCCGAGCACCAGGTGAAGGCCGACAGGAACACAGGCGGGAGTCGAGCGGGCGGACGCCGAACGCCGGACGCAGCGTCTATCCCGGCGACGATGGCTAAGACGTCGATCCCCTCTTGCACTGGGTGCACCCAGGCGGGCACCCAACCATGTGCCAACCGAGCATGACGTTGCTTACTTCGGTGAACAGACGAGACCGGTGAATACAACGCGGAATGGCCGTAGGCGCCTGGGGAATCGGCCCGAAGTCCCGAGGTGTGTGACAGACGATCCAGACGCAGTGCCCGAGGCTCAAGGAGGGGGCACGTAGCAGGCTGGGCAACTCACTGAAGAAGTCAGCGGGTTGGAAGGGGGGCCACAAGGCCGACTAGGGTGCTAACAGGCGACAAGGGTCGCGGTGCGACTCGCCGTAGGAGTCAGCGGGCCCAGAGACTGAGGCCGAAGGGCCGAAGCCTGTACTAATGGCGACAAGGTCGCGGTGCCCGGGGCTCAAGGAGGGGGGCACAAGCCGGCTGGACGACTCGCCGGAGGAGTCAGCGGACTTAAAAGCTGGGGCCGAAGGCCGACGCGTGAACTAATTGGCGACAAGGTCGCGGTGCCCAGGGTTCAAGGCGGGGGCACGTAGCGGCTTGGGGCCTCGCCGGAGGAGTCAGCAGGCTTAGGAGGGGCCGCGAGGCCAACACGTCTACAAATAGGCGACAAAGGTCGCGGTGCCCGGGGCTCAAGGAGGGGGGCACGTAGCCAGCTTGGCGACTCGCCGGAGGAGTCAGCGGGCTTAGAAGTAGGGCCGATTGTTTGATTGTACATTGCTTAACGTCCCGACAGCAACAAGGCTTTCTCAGGACGTGCCTGCACTGCTTGTGAAAAAAAATAAACAGAACATTGAATGTATGTCGCCAGCCGGTCAAATACATTAAATAAACCTAACACATGGGGCCTAAATAAAGCTAAGACCATTTAGCAACACACATCCAATATCAAGAGCTACAGGCAGTGCAGACAGTAGGGAGAGTTTTAAAAAGGCAAATACAGGTGAATGGACAAAGGGTAGACAGAAGTAGGGCCGAAGGCCGACGCGTAAACTAATTAGCGACAGAAGTCGCGGTGCCCGGGGCTCAAGGAGGGGGGCACGTAGCCGGCTTGGCGACTCATGGGAGAAGTCAGCGGGCTTAGAAAGTGGGGCCGAAGGCCGACGCGTAAACTAATAAGTGACAAAGGTCGCGGTGCCTGGGGCTCAAGGAGGGGGGCACGTAGCCGGCTTGGCGACTCGCCGGAGGAGTCAGCGGGCTTAGGAGGGCCGCGAGGCCAAGCGTCCACTTTCTTTGTTTTTTTTTTTTTGTGTTTTATTTCTTTTTGTTTATATATAGGCGACAAGGTCGCGGTGCCCGGGGCTCAAGGAGGGGGGGCACGTAGCCAGCTGGGCGACTCGCCGGAGGAGTCAGCGGGCTTAGAAGTTGGGCCAAAAGGCCGACGCGTGAACTAATGGCGACAAGGTCGCTGTGCCCGGGGCTCAAGGAGGGGGGCATGTAGCCGGCTCGGCGACTCTCCGGAGGAGTCAGCGGGCTTAACGCATCTACTAATATGCTACAACTTACCAGGGAAGCGAAACGTGAGGTATCCCAAGTCCGAGGGAAGCTTGAACAAACCCACCGTGCCGCGGTCAGACCCAAGGGAGGCGGACAGAGGCGGGTCGCTTGCCGGTAGAAACACCAGAGTAGAGACCAAGAACCTCTGGTCAGGCAGCGCATCCAGCGCAGCCGAGGACAGAGGAGCAGCTGGCACCCGCCAGACACACTGTGTGGCGGACACCAGGCCAATGGAAGTCGCCGTACTGGGGAGGGGCGCACTTGGTAACTGCAACACATACCCATACATGAAAGGCGACCGATGGCAGGCAACTAACCCCGCCATATAAAGCTCCGAAATTAAGTAACGAGCGAAACTCACCGCGAATGCGGAGAGAAAAACAGAAGTCCGAGCAAAGCACGACGTCCGGCCCAGCAGGGCGAGACGTAGGAAGCGGCCGAGATTTTACCTGTCCATAGCGGAACGGCAGAGTGACGAAGCACCAAGCACCGGACACTAGGTCACTGGAAGTCGCCGTGCTGGGGAGAGGTGCACTTGGTAACTGCAACCCATACCCATACATGAAAGGCGACCGGCGGCGGGTAACTAACCCCGCCATTGAAAGCTTCGAAATTAAGAAACACGCGGAACACACAGTGAAATGCGGAGAGAAACAAACAGTAGCTCGAGCCAAGCCCGACGTCCGGCCCAGCTGGACGAGACGTAGGAAGCGGCCGAGACTTTACCTTTCCATGGCGGAATGGCAGAGAGACGAAGTACAAACCACCGCGTGCGACGGAAGTCTAGAAGGTTCCAGGGCCAGCACAGAAGGGGCCAGGCAGAGAAGAAGGAGGCCACACAAGGAAGAGGAAGACGGAAGGCAAGGAGAAGGCAAGCCGGTGAGGAACGGTCGCACCGTACACAGCCTCCGTAAAGGTCAGGTCCGTAGGCTCTAGAAAACGCGTGCGTACGCGAACAGCGAAGTAGACAACTTGGCTAAAGGATGCACCACGTGGCACGTGACCAGATAGGTAGGGGAGGCTACTCTCGTCCCTGTTAGGGATCCCCAATAGCCTCCTGGGGGGACCCTTCGGGTCTTAGGCTAAAATTGGTAAGCAAGTAGACTATTCCTGACAGTCATGTCATCGGTAATGTGTTTTGAGGAAACAAAAAACAAAAAACAAAATTAGAAAGAAAGAAACATGCGTAGAGTAGAGAGAAGGGTTACAACACTATAGTACAATCTTAAAGAAAATCCCAAAAAGAAAAGCACCAAGAAAGGATAATTTCAACACAACCTATTTGTAATTGTTCTTTAAAAGCGTGTTCTTTCTTTGTTATCAATTTATGCTCGCCTGAATAGTCACTGTTTTGGTCTGGATTTGTTTTGTATGACACGGTTTTGAAAACGGGGGGGGGGGGGGGGGGGGGGGGGGGGGGGGAGGAGGGGGTGGGTGGGGAGGAAGGGAGGGCTGTCGCCCCTCCCCCCCCCCCCACCCCTCCCCTGTCGAGACACCCCTGGATGTAGCCCTAAATCCTTATTAAGGCACTGCTTATTCACAGATTTAAATGTAGCCAAGGGCTGGCATACATTGTCATGATTTACTGCCAGTGCAGCAGTTCATGCGATTCTATTCCTGTTGCAAGAGAGACTACCAGTATGATGATAGCAGCTGGCAGCGCAATCATGCCTCACCCTGCCTTTTGCAACAGACATAGATTCACATGAACCTCTGCAAGCACTCAAAAAATGTGTCGGCCTCAGTCCCACTTTACATCATCACACTGAAACTGTATCTGTTTTTTTTACACATCAGGGTAACAATCTGCATTGTTTTTGTTTTTTTGTGTAGCTACAGTACAGATCTCAGTCTGAGCAACATGTGTACTGTGTACGTCTTGGTACCTATCCGACTTGCGATGCCCGCTACATGCTTTGTTTCATGACAGCGCGTTAAACGCAGGAAACTGAGGAGTAACTTGATGTGTTGCACTTTGCATCACAAAGTGAGTCATCATGTGTAGTGGCCCTGCATTCTTACAACCGTGTTGTAAGAACCAAGTCGCAGTCCTGATTCTGAATTGCAGTTTTATACAGGATGAAAATCTTACAATTAGGTCAGATTCACGGGAAACATAGTCCCCTCATAGTCCCCTATGCACAGCAGGTAATCGAGTACCATATACAAAAGGAGTAACATAGATCCAGTAGAACATCGAGCTCATATGAGCCACTGCACTTTACAGAGGCACATGACAATCTATGATTCATAGAAATGATGGGCAGTTCGCCTGTAGACTCTCTGTGCCAAGAACTCAAGTGGGGTGTGGGTGGTGGGGGTGGGGTCACGGCTGTATTGATTTTTTTACATGGGGCAAGGTGGCACATGATGTGACATTATATAGCCTCTTAATACTCTTATGTTTTGCAGATAACATTTGAACTATGCATATTTCAAGAAAACAATAAGGACAAGAAATGATCATCACTCTTGGACCTAATTTATAAAAAAAATTTCTGTGGGTGTATAAACAATGATTCACCCACTAAATTCAGGATCTGATTTAAACACATTCTTGCATGAACCCTCCCCACTGTGGGAACTCTCATTTGGGATGAATAACGGCTGTTGGTGTTAAACTCAAGCAATGTAAAAACACAAACGGGTCAATCAGCGTGCCTGTGCAAAGTAAAATTAGTGCCTCAAAATTTCCACCATGCCAACTCTGCAGGCAATCAACTTTTTCAAAACTCCTAAATATTCGACCAGAGCTGAAAAATCGGAAAATGTGCATGCAAAATGTCAAATATTTAGGGTAATTACGGTAGCAGCTCAAGTGCAGACCTGTACTATTTCTGGAAGAAACGGGTCAAATGTAGTTGTCATGATCCAGTCCTGGGTCATGACACATTCCAATCAAACTACATTTGCCAGGTCCTGCAAAGACTTGATCCTTGTGTGTAATCAAAAGATTCTAATAGGTTTTCACGCATAAAGAGTCTTGTAAAGGGCACACTAACCTGCAACTCAGATAAATGTACAAGCAGAAGAACTTTTGGATGCACACAAATGAAACCAATTGTGTCCCAAACGTATATCAAGAAATTGTTGTCTAAAGTCTGAAACTGGTACATTGATGACAATAAATCCTTTTAGCCCCGGGACCCGGCAGCAGGAGATGGATTGATCATAATTCAAGGGTAGTGCCAGATGAGCTTGGCGCCTGACGGCACCAAGCTCATCTGGCACTACCCTCAAATTATCATGATCAATCCATCTCCTACAAATGGTACACAGTCGTTAGACAATCTCTCCAAAAGTTTGGAAATGTGGCCGTGAGGTTAAGAGGGTTAAACTACCTTGGACATCTGTTTTCTGCTCACTCCTTTTCTGCACGATCTCCAACAACTGTTCTGCTGCCTGGCTAACAGTCATGAAGCGTGGAGGCTCGTAGATCTTTCGACCCCTGGAGACAATAAATCATGAGTGACAGTCTTCAATCCGGGAGACCGATTCAGCTTTTTCGAAATCCCAGAAAGCGGAATTTCAGCGTTTTGGTTCAGATTGAACAAAGTCCTTCAGCCAGACTGTTCCATCTGCAAGAGACATAAATTCTCATGAGCCCCTGCGTCCGCCCCTGAGAATTTATGTCTCTTGCTGGCATGAATCAGCCAGAATTACATCCGCAGACTGAGTTCAGCCAAAAGGTTAATCCAGGTATATCAAAATCATGGTAAAACAGAGTAGTGCACTTGATTCTCTTAAAACAAACGTATCTACAGAGAGTACTGGTACAAGAATTATCCCGCAACCTACTGAATAATGTCAGAGCATGTACCTCATTAGGTTTTCAAGGGACTGTTCTTTCATCTTGATATCTGAAATGGAGAAAAACAGTCAACCAAACCTTGAACATCCCAACGCTAATAATCAAACATGCATTACAGTATTCCAAAATACTGGTAAATGGTCCAATACCAAAGAAAAGTCTGACGGCTCATGAAACACCTCATGAAACCATCATAACACAGCCAAATGTATCATGTATCTGATTCAAATTTGAACCATGAGTATCATGGCTGTTTTACATTCTGATGTAGTGCATCAGGACTGCATGGGTTAATCAATTTAACCCCAAGGCCACATTTCCTAAATTTTAAATGTGTCACCAAATGACTATGTACCAGTTGCAGGAGATGGATCGACCATGATAATTCATGGGTAGTGCCAGATTAGCTTGGCACCTGATGGTGCCAAGCTAATCTGGCACTACCCTTAAATTATTCCATCTCCTGTAGTGTGTGACAGCTGAATGGGCTAATAGTAACGTTGAGGACAAGAAATAAACATCTCACCCAGCAGACAAAGCGTATGCATGCCCCTCTCTTTATTGGCCAGAATTTTGTCAAAGAAGCTGTCCGGTCGCCAGGTGTCTGTCCAGAAACATATCGACACTGCTTCCCCATAGTTGTACAGCTGTAGACATGGAAAAGAAAATGGAATATTACAGAAATCTATAAACTTTGATTGGGAGGGGGGGGGGGGCGGGGGGGGGGGGCTGGGGGGGGGGGGGGGCGGGCGAGGGGTGGTAGGAGGGAGGAGCAACTATGTGTGCCTGTGTGTACTTTTGCATGCACATGCTTGTTTACATGGTAATGCAGCTCTGTGTGTGTGAGTGTGTGCATCTGTGTGTGTATGCTTCTGTGTGTGTATGTGTGTTTGTGTGTGTGTGTGATCTTTCTCTTCTGCAAGACTAAAGAAACAAAAACTACCAAGATCTTGAATTTTAGCCCTTAGGCTGCAGGAATCAGCTCGAAAAAAAAGCGCTACCAACAGTCAAAGGGTTAACGTCTTCACTTTTTCAGCACATTGCCAAATGGATCAGCCATGATAGTTCAAGGAAAGGCTAGATTATCTTGGCTCTACTCTATAACTGTCAATGTTGATCCATCTCCCACATCTGATACACATTTTTAAAAAAATCAAAACCAAAAGTCCTGCTGATGTGACTCAACAACCGGCTACAGGGGCAAAATTCTATAGTGTACA
Organism: Semisulcospira habei; assembly: GCA_036245525.1. Taxonomy (NCBI): domain Eukaryota; kingdom Metazoa; phylum Mollusca; class Gastropoda; family Semisulcospiridae; genus Semisulcospira; species Semisulcospira habei. The sequence goes on from BTPG01000005.1 coordinate 190,350,945, forward strand.
TGTACCTGCAAACCACAGCAGCCTATGGCATTCATTATGGAGGCATTGTGGATGATCTGATACTTGACACCTTTTTCCACCGCCCTCAAGATCAGGTCTGTGTGTGTCGTGGCCCTGAAAATGACATAGCAATCTGTGTTAACACATTTTGCCCCTGGACCGAAATCCCCAAATTCTGAAGTTGCCCTATGAAGGACTGTATTACAATTCTGGAGACAGATCAAGCATGATAGTTCATGGGTGGTGCCAGAATAGCTTGGCGCCGATGGATGCCAAGCTATTCTGGCACCACCCATGAACTATCATCCTCGATCCATGTCTTGCTGTGGTGTGTCGGGGCTGAATGAGTTAAGTGGGTAGCATATTGATGCTGTGCCAGAAACACACACAGACTACAATGTACTACATAATCATAATCTTTGTTGCGGCTGCTCTCAACCACATAATCAAAATATCAAATTACTTCTGGTATATAGTGCGATGGTTCTATCCTTTTCACTGCCAGGATACAGCAAACACCTCCAAGCTGTAAGAGCCATAGACCCTCGCTAGCCTCCTCATATTTTAAATGCACTATAAATGGATGAATCATCTACTCTAGTGATCCGTTGTGACTCTCATCTGGTTTCACAGACAATTTCTAGTTACTGGCAATGATGATGCTAACCCTTTGGCTGTCGGTAGCACTTTTTGTCACCATGATTCCTAAAGGAATCATCACCACCCAAAAAAATGCTACCAACAACTAAAGAGTTCAAAGGGACAACAGGTGTAAATAAACAGCATGCCCAACCTGGTGATGCATTTAATTCCTGGCTATTGGTGTGTAAGCATCGTGCTGCCAGTGATGCATTTTTCTCTAAAATGATTTTTTTCGAAAAATACCTACCGATGGCATTACTATTAGGAAGGTACACTTAGCTTAACGATTTCAGCCCAAGATCCCTTGTGTGTACCTACATGACAAGGGAAGCAACTCTTTAATCAGGTGTTACCACACAACCTGAGTAGCCTCCCTACACATAAGACCACGTGACCAGTAGTGCCTCTCCAGTCTTACACTTAGCGTAGTGGCGGAAAGCGGGGCAGGCGGGAGGGACATTTGAGTAGTGCCATCTGTAGGTATTTTTCGAAAAAATACATTTTAGAGAAAAATACATTTGTTTCCTCAAAAACGCTACCAATGGCATTACTTTTAGGAAGAATAACGAAAAGGTGGAGGGTGCCGCCAACAAGCCCCGCTACTGCATGCGCTTAGCAAAGGAAAATCAACTAGGAGCAACCTCCTGATTTCAGCTAAGCATTACACAGGGCGCTCGAGGCGCCGGGAGGGAGTGTTGCACTGCGGAGATGTCTCCCACCAGAGCCAGGTTCCCTCGTTGGCCAGAGAGGTCTCCCAGGAAGAAGCGGGCAAGGTGGATTTTGCTCTCCAGCCCACCGCCACAACAACATCCTTCACTGCGCAGTCACGAACGAAGGCGACGCTCGTAGGGACGCTCTGATTTCGTGCGCCCTGATCCGCAGCCTCTTCACCCCCTCCAGGGAGAGGTCTTCAAAGCGGATTGGAAGGCTCAGCGCAACTATGACGGGATCATCCGTGCTGCAAAGTCGTCTCTGCCCAGGGTCAAGGGGAGTAACCGGCGGGGCCGGCCTCTCCTGAAAGGATCCGATCTGCACAGGTAGACCCTCAATGCTCTAACCGGTGGGGCTCCTGGGAACCAGTCAACCCCTTGAGTGGCCGGAGGATAATCACTTGCACACCGGCAGAGGGGAACCTATTCTTGGCTAAGAAGGCTGTAGTAGTCAGGCGCTGTACTGAGCCAACAGCCTGGAACTGCAGACAAGCTGGGTCCCCTGAAAGGGCGTGCAGCTCGCCAACTCTTGCCGCTGTAGCCAGGGCCAGGAGGAAGCACGTCTCCCGGGCCACATCTGCCAGCCGCGCCAAGGGCAGAGGCTCCACCTGTCCAAATTAAGCCAAGAGAGCACCCACAGTATGTCCCAGCGTCGGATCAATGATTGAGGGACCAGTCGCCGGAGCTCAAAGTGGGTCATCAGGTCTGAAGACCCCTGTACGCTCCCATGTCTGTCTGCCGCTAAGTACTGGTACATGTCCACAACCATAGAGAGGTAGCCTCCATGGTAATAGATGCCAAGTTCTGTTCCCCGAGCAGTCACAGGAAGAGCTCGGCCAGTTAAGGCATCGTCAGTGCCGTGGGGGGAAGGCGCCTAGCCTCGCACCAGGACAGCAGGGCCCGCCACTTCCCTTCGTACACCTTGCAGGTGGAGGGTCTGCGAGCTGAAGCGATAGCCTCCACCTCTTGCCACGAGGGTCATCCGCACAACTGCCAGGCGCATAGGGAAAGCCTCTCTGGACACGGATGGAAGAGACTCTGCCTGTGTGACTTCATGGGAGGCTCCGCCGCGAGGCTTAACAGGTCAGTCGTTGAACTCCTGTTCCGAGTGAATGGGGCCACAAGCAAGCAGCTGCCCGTTCCATCTCGTCGCAAACAGGTCGGTCATGGGAGTCTCCCCTCATGTACAGATCATTCCGAAAATCTCCGGGCGGCGAGACCACTCGGTGTGGAGGAGCTGACCTTGTCGTGACAGCAAAACCGCCAGAACGTTCGGGTGGCCTGCAATGTGCCGAGCCTTTAGAGAGATTATGATGTCCCAGCACCATTGCATCAAAAGAAACAAGAGCATGCAGCGCGTTGGGGAGTGCGTACCTCCCTGCTTCTGGATGGAAGCCATCATTGTCAAGTTGTCGAACAGGACCAGCACCTGGTGGTTCCTGATAGGCGGCTCCCAACTGTTAGTGTCAACCATACAGCTTTCAACTCCAGCCATTAGAAGCGCTTGTCCGTGGGGCCCGGCGGCCACCGGAGTCCATGCTGAGAGAGAGCAGGGGTGGAGAAGAGAGGAGGGGCACACCCGTCCGCAACCAAGTAGGGTCCATCCACCACAGGAGGTGCGCTTTCAGCATGGGAGGAACTGGTAACCAAGGATCCCAGGCCGCCTTAGGACGGCCGCCAGCAGACCAGCAGACACAGTTGACGCGGGCGCGAATACAGTCTTACTTACTTACGCCTGTCACCCCTACCCGGGTATAGGCCGTCGACGAGAGACCTCCAGCAACTCCTGTCCTGTGCTTCTCCTTCGATTCTACTCCAGGTGGTTCCCAGTTTCTTGATGTCTGCTTGGAGGTCTCGACACCAGGAGTTTCTCGGCCTACCTCTTTTCCTCTTTCCCTGGGGGTTCCATGACAATGCCTGCCTAGTGATACTGGAAGCTGGCTTTCTCAGACTGTGACCGATCCATCCCCATCTTCTTCGCCCAATTTCATTCTCTGCTGTTATCTGCTCTGTTCTCTCCCAGAGTCTGACGTTGCTGATCTTCTCTGGCCAGTGGATTTTCAAAATTCTTCTAAGGCAACTGTTCATGAAGGTCTGTACTCTGTTGACTTTGGTTTTTGTCAATCTCCAAGTTTCTGCTCCATATAGGAGAACTGCTTTTACATTGGAGTTGAAAATCCGGACTTTGGTGTGTTGTGACAGCTCTCTGGAACTCCACACTATTTTCAACTGGAGAATACAGTCTGCCGAGAGGTAATAGATCTGTCGCTGCATCCAGGATGCCCAGCAGCTGGAGCCAGATCCTTGCCGGAACGGTTATTTGTTATTTGGGTTTAACGCCGAGCAGGCGACTAAGGCCATCTCACGGCAGGATGGGTAAAAATCTGGTCAGCCAGACTAAAAGCAAGGTCTTAAGACAAGATGTAAATATAGATTAAAAATCTCAGGCTAAAATGTCGCACATGTCTTTAAAAGAAACGTCTACAGACTCTCAAAAAGGGCAAATAAAAAAATTCACATAGTCTATGAATGCTCAGATCTTGTTAAAAATATTGCATTCTCTCAAAAAATTGAAGATTTTGTCCGGAGGAACATCCCAGAACAAAACCTTCAAGGAGTCTGCTGTGAAGTGTTTATATCTGGTGTCAATTAGGTCAGCACAATACAGCAAAAAGCGTCGAACAGAAAACTGCTCATCACAGGCAAAACACCATGGACGCTCATCCTGTTTAAGTAAGTAAGAGTGCGTAACATACGTGTGCCCGATATGGAGCCGAGCAAGGACAGTCTCCTCACGGCGGCTGCCGCAGCGGAAAGGTAGACTGTCAGACAACTTAGGAAGAGCTTCATGAAGCTTGTTCCCTTCCTCTTTGTCCCACTCGGACTGCCACTCATGGGCTATGTACGCACTAATCACAGGTTTAAAATCACTATAGACAGTCTGTGTGTCAGGGACAGGGTCACTGCGGGCACTGTTGGCAGCAGAATCTGCGATTCTGTTGCCTTCGATGCCCACATGGCCTGGGACCCAAATAAAAATGATGTCATAATATTCCTTCATCAAGTCTGCGTAGAGCTCTCTAATCTGCACCAGCAGTGGATGGTCTGTTCCCGCGCCCTGAAGGGCCTGCAGGGCAGAAAGAGTCAGACAGAATCAGGAAGTTCCTTTCCCGAGATTGATAGGCATGCCTGAGTGCCAGCAGAATTGCCTGCAGTTCTGCACTAAATACAGAGGAATGGTCAGGGAGACGGAGCTTAAATGGGCGTTTAGGATGACGAGAGGACACTGCAGCCGCAGCCACCCTCCCATCCTCAGACTTGGACCCATCCGTATAAAGACGACAATAGCCAGGAAAAATTGAAAGAGTTCATTGAGGCTCTGTTGGTATATGGCTGGTGGAGTACAATCCTTCTTGTGGGCGGTCAAGTCCAGCAAGATGTCAGGAACTGGTAGTAGCCAGGGTGGAGTGACGTGTTGCAGAGATTCCGAAACTTTGTCCAGGTCCACTCCGGCCGCCTGCAGATGAGGTCGGACACGGAAGGAAAGTGGACGGACAGCTCCCGGATGGGCATCGTAAATCTCTGCAAACGACGGGTTAAAAACACAATCATAGGCAGGATTGTCTGGATAGGCCTTCAGCTTCAGAACGTAGCTGAGCATGAGGCGGATGCGGCGGAGCCTGAGAGAAGGCTCCCCTGCCTCTACATACAGACTAGGAACTGGAGATGTCCTGAAGGCTCCCAGACATATGCGCAGACCTTGATGGTGAATTGTGTGCAGACGCTGTAGAACAGACTTTGAAGCCGAGCCATATACCACAGAGCCGTAATCCAGTTTGGACCGAACAAGGGCCCGGTACAGTCGAAGTAAGACAATGCGGTCTGCACCCCAGTCAGTACGACCAATGACACGAAGAATGTCGAGGATCTTCTGACAAGAGGTTCTAAGGTAGTTAACATGGTTGCAGAAGGTCAATCTTTTGTCAAAGATGACCCCCAAAAACTTTGCCTCTTCGGCCACCTTAATTGGCACTCCAGCAATGCTCAGGCTAGGTTCTGGAAAACATTTCATCTGGTTAGTAAAATGCACAGAGACTGTCTTGGAGGGTGAGAACCTGAATCCATTGAGAGACACCCACCCCTGGATACGATCAACGCACAGCTGCAAGCGCCTCTCAAGGGACGCAAGTCCTCGACCTCATGCACACAAAGCAAAGTCGTCCACAAACAAAGAGCATTCAGAATCATCCTTGATGGCCTTTACAATGTTATTTATTTTAATGCTAAATAAAACAGGAGATAGAATACTGCCCTGCGGGACACCCATCTCCTGTTCAAAGGAGTCGGAGAGGGTGGAGCCCACACGGACATGGAACGACCTGTTGGACAAAAAATTGTGAATAAAAACGGGCAGATGCCCTTTAAAACCCATGTCCGACAAATCAGACATTATACCATGCTTCCAGGTAGTGTCATATGCCTTTTCAAGATCAAAGAAAATTGCATAGACATGCTGCTTGTTGACAAAAGCATCTTGGATAAAAAGACTCAAAGCGGACTAGATGGTCAGTTGTACTACGGAAGCGCCGGAAACCGCACTGGAGGTCTGTGATGAGACCCTGTGACTGAAGATGCCACACCAGTTGGGCGTTGACCAAGCGTTCCATAGTTTTACATAAACATGATGTCAAAGCTATTGGCCGGTAGTTGCGCGGGTCGGAAGGATCTTACCCGGCTTGGGAATTGGTACAACTACAGCCTGGCGCCAAGATGGCGGAAAAAAAACCGGTTATCCAGATATGGTTAAAAGGCCTTGAGAAGTACAAGGAGTGAATCCTCAGGCAGATGTGTTAGGAGCTGATAGTGGATGGTATCTAATCCAGCAGCAGAGTCAGTACATTTCTGCATGGCTTGCTGCAATTCTGAAAACGTAAAAGGGGCATTATAGTCTTCCGAGTTATCCGATATAAAATCACAAGTACAAGATTCTCGCTTCTCCTTCTCTCTCTGGAAGAAAGGTGAATAATGCTCTGTTGAAGAATTATGGGCAATGGTGGAGGCAAGCAAATTGGCCACAGCCTTTTTATCTGTGACCAAACTGGCACCATCTCTAAGATGGCCGACAGAAGCCGGTGCACCCCTCTCACGAGGGACCCCCTATCCACCACCCAGGGGACGCGCCTCAACGCCATATGGTCCCAGCGCGAGGGCCCATTTAATGCGCGGATTTATTTATTTATACAGCACGGGGCCCCTAACAAACCGGGCCACGTGGGATGAACTCACGGGTGCACCCATGTGTCGCCAAACGGTCCCAGACGCCTTAGCGCATGTAACCGGCGGCTGACAACATGCACGCTTTCGTTGAGCATGTCCCTCTGTGTGTTATCTTTTTTCTTTTTCTTTTTTCATATTGAGGATCTATGCTTCTTGCAGAAGGCAGACGTTTTACTATGTTTTCGTGACTTGTGGTCTATATAGCCGTGCAGGCACATCCCGAGAAGGCACGTCACCGGCGGGATGCTCATTAGCAATATACAACCAACCAACCAACAACAAAAACACCCCGCACAAATATCATACCTCGCGCTGGGACCATATGGCGTTGAGGCGCGTCCCCTGGGTGGTGGATAGGGGGTCCCTCGTGAGAGGGGTGCACCGAATGAAATAAGGTGCCGTGAACCAACATGGTCTAAGGGAAGGTGACCCCGACAGAAAACCCCTGGTCCTCCTAGTAAGGGGGTTGGGCATGGGGGTAGCTTCCCCACCCTGCAAAAAAGGAAATAGCTACAAAAACGCTGACGAAAAGACTAACAGTAATTCCTTTCCTGGAGGAGGAAGGTTCTTCTACTAGAAGACTTATGACGTCCTGTGGTGAAAGCTGGAAGTCTTCGGAAGCCACAGGAACTCCTGGCGTCGAGACCTCCAAGCAGACATCAAGAGACTGAGAACCACCTGGAGTAGAATCGAAGGAAAAGCACAGGACAGGAGTTGCTGGAGGTCTCTCGTCGACGGCCTATACCCGGGTAGGGGTGACAGGCATAAGTAAGTAAGTAAGTAAAAATATCATAGTACCCGCGGGTAGTGCCAAGGCCTAACAGCCAGGGAGGCAGAGGTCCAAGGCAGTACCCGAGACCTTACCGTGTCATATCCAGAGCGGGTGACCGGCAACAAAGAGGCTAGGGAAAAGCAATCCAAGCCACCCGAGCACTGCTCCTCCCCCCTGTGGCACTTTCTCTCTGTCAGCGCCCACGTCACTTAGTGTTCCCAGACGTTTACCCAACCAAGGAGTAACCGAGCCCGATGGAGGTTAACGCCGTTAAGCAGCCGAGAACCAGTGAAGTCAACGAAGTAAGGTCGCGAAAGCCGCAGAAAATGAAGGCCGAAATCAGCAGTACATCCATTCACTTGGAAGCTAAGCTTAAGACTGGAGAGGCACTACTGCTCACGTGGCCTTATGGGTGGAGGGGAGGCTACTCAAGTTGTGTGGTAACACCTGATTAAAGAGTTTCTTCCCTTGTCGTTTAGGAACACACAAGGGATCTTAGGCTGAAATTGGTAAGCTAAGTGTCCCTTCCTAATAGTAATGCCATCAGTAGTGTTAAAAGCCAGTCTCACCCCAATGGATCCCCAACCACCAGGAAGGCGATGTCATCTTCTGCAGCATCATTAATCAGTTCATCTGCACAACATGCATGCATGAGAAACTGGCACCAAATTTGATACTGCTACAAATGAGTAAAAGTACATACATGTACAAAAAAAAACAACACTGCAAATGAACAATACTACCGGTAATTGTTAACATGCCAAAACAACCATTGAAACAAAAAAATAAGTGTCTGTCATAACATGTTTTTTGAGTGTTCCCCCTGCATGCCTATATCTCTTCCTATCTCGAGTTACATGACAAATCCACGAAAGAGCATGATAGAGATACTTATGATATTCATATGCCACGTATAATCTTGTACCATTTGCAGGCGTACTCCCCAGACAGACTTACTCGGGAAGTACGCTGCAAGTACACTTCTATTTAAATGAAGTGCTAAGCATCTTGGAAGTATGTCACAAGTACACTTCTATTCAAATGAGATGCTAAGAATCTTATTTGAAATGAAGTGTACTTGTGGCATACTACACCTGCAGATGGTATAGGATAATATTCACAATCTTTTCTGAGGATGATAGTTCAGAAAATTAAAGTAATTAATTTGTTGGTGTTGACACATATTTACCTGAACTCTGTTCCACCATATCTCTGTCTGCCAGGATGATTTCACGCCCATAATATTTTTCCTGGACATCACACAAACAACAATTGACTCTTTGAAGGGGGGTGGGGGGGGGGGGAGTATGTGTTGGGGGGGAGGGAGGGGGGGGGGGGTGTCCCCAAAAGCTATCAGCTAGATGGACTTGGAGCCCCATTGGCTCAGGGGTATAAGCCTTGTAATCATCATCATCATCATATTAATGTGGTATACTAATCCCAAGGTTGAGAAATATTCCACAGTGAAAATCAAAGGGAAACAACCCACTCTTTGCATCAGGCAACCGGACAACCAAGTGTCCTATCACCAAAGACAGTATATTATAATATACTGTCTTTGCTATCACATAAAATAAATGCACTGGATACACCAAACTCTACTCCATCAGCGTTAGGCTTATGGATAGTACTGATGTTTTGTGCAGAATGACAATGACAAAATACACTACCATATGCAGCAGTTAAAACAGTAAGTACACTCAACATTAGTCGTACAGCTGTAAATCAAACTCATGTAAGTTTAAAACAATCCAGAAACACAAACAAAAAAAACCAAATGTACCCACTGTTAAAAAAAAAAGATTCATGTTAACCCTTTGGCTGTTGATACCGCTTTTAATCACGGTTATTTCTGCTGGAATAACTTTGACAAAACCGCTACTGCCAACCAAAGGGTAATCCATCAAGTACCGAGGACGAAATTATCAAATTTTGGAGATCTATGTCCTCCGACGCTAACATCCAAGTTCTGGACATATGGATTGACCATATTTCATGGGTGGTGTTGGAACAGCCTCCAGGCGCCAAGATTTTCTTACATTACCCTTGAAATATCATGTCGCACAGTTTGAAGGCTATAATGGTTTAAGAAACAGGGACTCGAATGATCTCACGTGCACGTCAATTTGGTATTGACACACATACACACGTGTTTATGAACAGAAATCTCACCAGAGCTTCTTTTCCGACGGTAAGTATGGACGTATATGCTTCAAGGTATACCCGTTTTGCTTTCCTCACAATTTCAAGGCCTTTCACTGTGATGTCCTTCGCATCACCAAGGCCTAGACCAACCAGGTAGAACATGATACTGTAAAACAACAGTAGAAGTCGCCAAACGCGTGTCCATCAAACAGGAAGCAGCTGTCTGCTAATGCAATTTTGTTTAGTATCCTGTGATTGGCTGTTTGGAAAATTCGATTTGCCGCAATACAACAAATCTCGAGTTCGATAATTAAATAATTAATTATATGACATTCTTATTTTCTCCAGAAACAGTCAAGGTACATTTCTCTCAACTGTAAAAAGCATTTGTTTATAAAGGAAGCAGGTTGTTTTTACGTACAGATTAATATGTTGTTGTTTTTTTGGTCTAGCATATAACCACAACAGGCAACACTAACAAACAACAAGTTTAACTTTGTTTCAAAAATAAAAATAAGTGAAAGCATAACAGCCACAGATTTTTTTCCAACAAAAATTGCTTTGGTAAACTGTTTCTGTCATTCTCGCTTTTAAAAGCTGTTTAGTGCCGTCATTTGAGACTTCGTGACTGAACTGTACTATCAGGCACTGGATCAGTTGAGTTTCTGCCAGTTGCATGTTCAATTGCATTTTAAGATTAGAGATCACTCTTTTGGTCAGGATTTTCTTTTAATTAAAACTGCGTTAGCTGCTTTTTGTGGATGATATCCACAGACCATCTTCACATGTCCGGCATATGGCATGGACTGTGTCAGTAAAAGCTGGACGATTTAAATATTCTTATTAGGCTTTGATTCTTCTTTAGAGTGGCGACGGCCGTCATCGAAATAAATATTACACATTTACACGGTACTGCAGCTCTCTGTGTGTGTGTGTGTGTGTGTGTGTGTGTGTGTGTGTGTGTGTGTGTGTGTGTGTGTGTGTGTGTGTGTGTGTGTGTGTGTGTGTGTGTGTGTGTGTGTGTGTGTACACGTTCAATATACATCCTTCATACGGCTTGTGGTGAATTAAAAGGATTCTAAAAATATTAACCAATCAAATTTACTCTTACATTTACGTGCGCCATCTGCATGACGGAGCATAGACAGTTTCGAGAAGCTGTCGTGCAAAAAGAATCGAACACAATTAGTTCTGTATATTTGTTGTTTAAAGATGTGGAGTTTCGAAGGAAATTTTAGAACAAAGCCAACACAGTCCCTCCGGGGAGCTAGTAAACAGGTAAATTATATCTACGAACTGTTTCTACCATTATCGGTTTCGGCACTTCAGTGACGGAGCAGGGTGCTGAACTATTGTTTTGTTTACTATCTCAGCGAATGTATTTTCTGATTGAAAATGAAATATTTCTATTGTCATTGCTCAGTTATTGGTACGATGTATCACAACGGGGATATGTATGCACCCGTTTTGTCTGTCGTATTTGTAATGTGTCACGAAAGCTTTCAAACTGAAACTGAAATTTAGCAAAACCGATCTAGTCATTATAATGCTGAATGTTTGGTTACGTAAACGAGCATGTTTCTTAGCCTCTGTACGCCAGATTCATCAGAACATGGTCATTTTCTGTGTTTTGTGATTTTGTTTTCTCGTTTTTTTTTAAATTAAAAAAACAATATTTTTGCTGCCCAAAAGGAACAGAAGGACTCACTTCTGAAAAGAGCCCAAGATGAGAGACAGAAAAGAGAGGTATGTGAAGTCCATCATGATACTGATAGTAGCGTCAGGATGCATGAGTATGTGGTCAACTCATTCAAGGAACCCACGTCAATATCTGAGGAAGTTGAATGCTATACGACATTTCCACAGCTATTGATGCAGAACACCCTGAATCTGTTAAATTGTAATGTCATAGTGAGTCATGAAAAACAAGTTTAAGTGTTCTTTTCCCACAGTAACTGATCTTGAATTGCTTGTATGTACAGAAAAACCATACACTGTTCAGTATCCAACAACTAATATTTGAAGGTGAATGCCTATAAAACATAATCCTTCAAAAGTTATTCAACTGTGTTGTGTTCATAACATATTTTTGTCTGCAGCAACAAAGAGTGCGTGAGGCGAGTGCCTTGAAAATCCAGTCTGTGTATCGAGGGTACACTATCAGGAGTCGACAGGTGAGTGTGTCCTCACTATGGTCTGACTACAGTAGTAATTATGCGGTATCTTATTCTTCTGAGAAAATCAAGGTATGACAAGTGATTTACTCATTTAATGTCTGTGTGTCATTGCTGCAGCATTGTAGCTGCAGGAAATCTTAACACTGAATGAAATAAATGCATTAGTGACGGGTTCTCAGGTGACTGCTGTTGGCGGCGCTTTTTGTTGAAGTAATTTCTGCAGGAATCATCTTAATGAAAAGAGTGACATCTAACTAAGTGGTTAACCATGATATAAAAACATATATTTTGGTGTTAAACTTGAACAGCTGATACACAGTGATCATGCAGTTTTGCCTCACTGTTTTAAATTATAGGTGACATACATGTTACAATGTATTTGGCAGCTGAATTCTGAAATATAGCATCAGACTTGAGAAAATTCTCCGTTATGGAACGGCTTTGAGGACGTGAATTTAAAAAAAAAATTAAAACCTTACCAATTTTCACAAATATTTATATATAATACATGTAGATCATGCTATAACTGTTAAAATTAGTGTGAATATAATATGCTATATTATTTGTTTTACAGCATGAGATATTCCAGACAGAGTTTGATGCTCAGCTTCAAGAGGCTAACAAGTTGGGCGCCGCTGATCCAGTTTCTCTTTGTGACTTGATCAGGAAACTCATTGTGTTTTTCAAGCCACATTTGGATGGACAGCGCCTGGTATATTATCTTAACTCTCTCTATCATATATGCAGGCTTTTCGTTAATGAAAAATTCTCCTTATTTGACAGACAAATTTTGAGACGGACGAGAAAAATGGATCTTGAGAAAGAAACGAACTTATCCATGCTGTGTTTCAAGTACTCGACGGACTGTAGAGCGCCTGGGACACGTTTTTTGTTTTTGTTATGTTGCCTGTCCTGATGATGGACAGTTTTAAATCCTAGCGGAAAGCCTGATATGTGCACATCTCTTTTTGAAAAATTGTTACTTATTGGGTAATTCAATTATTTATATAACCAATGCCTGAAGCCAGTATGTGGTCTGTTCACATTGTACAGCATAATGTCCAAAAAATAACAATTGGACAATCCTTTTAACATACAAAACCCCCAGTCAGTATCTTTAAAGGCTGACACTTGATACATAACTTGTAAAATGAAAGATTTTTCTGTTGTTGGCTGCGTTCTAGCCGCAAGAGGCATATATTCTCATGAGCCCCCGGCTAGAACACGGCCAACACCAGAAAAATCTTCTCTCCAGGGGCTCATGAGAATCTACTCATCTTGACAAAATGGATTGGCCCAAGTTACTTCCAACTGTGAAGCCAGTGTCCAGGTACTGATGTGCTGACATCAGGTTTTGTGTGCCAGGTGTCGGTGTGTCAGCTGCTGCTGAAACAGAAGGAAGCCTACCTGACATGGGCTTTGGGGGATTTCACACGCACTACTCTGCAGATCAAGCACTTGCTTCAGCTCAACCTCAGGTGACTTACTTTCTTTGTGGCATCTTGCTTTGCTGTCTGGAGTATCTAGTTCTGCTGGGACTGAATATATATGTATGATATCTAGAAGACAGTAGGAGATGTATCAAGAAAGATACTTGAGCTGTGTTGACTGATTTGGAAAACACTAGAACAATTCAAGGAAAATCACGCAGTTTACACCGATATACATGACAGATTCCACATTTGCTTAACAGGCACTTGTAAAGAAAAAGGCTTCATTATGCTGTTATATCATAACTTTTGAGACATATTTTGTCCATTTCATAAAATGATATAGTCACTGACTGTGTTAATATCTTCACCGTTGTAAAATAAAGATTTATTGATTCATTGATTGATTGATTCGTTCAATATAGACAAAATATGTCAACTTATTTGTTTTCTCAAAACTCTTACCGATGGCATTACTAATAGGAAGGTACACTTAGCTTACCGATTTCAGCCTAAGCATCCGTTTTGTACACTACACAAGGGAGGTGACTCCAGGGAGTCGTTACCAAGAAACCCTGAGTGGCCTCCCTTGCCTCCCTAGCCGGTCACGTGCTTGGTAGTATCCCACCAGTCTTTATGCTTAGCTCGCCTTGAACAGTTGGATTCTGCCTTCAAGGATAGCTTCGGCGGTGTATGGTTGGATTACCGGTTGTGAACCCATTTGGATTACCCTCGTAGGGGTGGCGTCTGAGTGGTTTGCTATTGCAGTCCTTGCCTGCTGGGGGGTTACCTAACAGCTTCGCTGTTTTTGGCAAGGTAAGGCCTCGGGTTAATGCCACACAGCCAGTGGGATTGGTGGGCCGGCTGGTGGCATTGGCCGTGGAAATTGGTCTTGGCGGACATTCAAGATTTAAGATAACTTTTTTGTTGCTTTATAGCAAAATTTGTCTTGCCGCCTCAAGTGCTGCTCACAAGCACTCGCTCGCTCATTCCACAAATTACAAGAACAGAGCTCCAATATGGAGGATGACTCGGGACCGACTCATCCGTGAGCTCGGTTTACGTGGCCTAGGGGGATGTCATGTGCGGCCTCCGCACGCTTTTGTTCTCTCTTGCAGTACTCAGACGAAGATCTGCACCAAGTGTGGGGCCTTTATATGGCCGCCTAGGGACTCCCATGCTGTATGCCTCCCCTTTCAGGATGGACCTCCGGGCGGACTTGTGACACGAACGAACGACATGCGACGTCCCGGACCAGCCTCCCCCCAAACCCCCCCCCCCCCCCCCCCCCCCCCCCCCCCGCCCGACTCCTCCCTACTCTGCGGGAGGGCTTGTCAGGCGCGCCTCCTCAGACGCAGGGTCACAGCCTTTGCTCGGATAGGGCGAGGTAAGGCCTCGGTTAATGCCATGGAGTGGCGAGATTGTGCTGGCGCTGGCATTTCCCGTGGAATTATGGCAAATTGTGCAGGTGTAAGAGGGCTCTTTCTGAGCGTTAGTGAGCTCAGTTCACATGGCCTCAGGCGCCACGTGGGGTGGTTTCGCGCATAATTATGTTTTATGTTACAGGCCGCAGGTAAATTCGACACCTATGGCGGGACTGCTGGGACCTAGCGGCGCCCACGCATGGTGCCTTCCCTTTGGGATGTGTCTCAGACTTGCGAGACCAGCGCACCCTGAGAGGAGCAGTGTGGGCATACTTGAGGGGATTGACCACTGCACGCGCCCAAGGAGCTCTAAAGAACCACCCACCACCCCCCCCCTCCCGCTCCTCCCACCACAGTAGAGCGCACCAGGCGGCTTGTCTTCATGTCGGGCCCAGCCTTTACCTCCAGGTCCCCGGACCCTACCCACCCTTGGTCCAGTCGTGCCCTCAGGGACCTTGCCCGCCCACTCCACGGAGCTCGGCCGGCAGCGGCCTCGGTCACCCCGCTACGCAGTGAAAGATTCTCCTGGCCCCGACACGTCCACTTGGACATTGTCCGCCTGCCCCACGGGGCACGGCCGGCAGCGGCTTAGGTCACCCCGCAACGCGGTGAACTACAGACCATCTGAGCCAGACGAGGCTACTGGGACTTGTCCACCCACCCCACAAGGCGCGGCCGGCAGCGGCTTCAGTCACCACGCAACGCGGTGAACAACAAACCGTCTGAGCCGGACAAGGCTACTGGAACATTGTCCGCCTGCCCCACGGGGCATGACCGGCAGCGGCTTCGGTCGCCCTGCAACGCGATGAACGACAGTACTCCTGGTCCCCACTTACCCTCCGATGCTTTGCCAGTTTGGGTTCGACAGCAGCGGCAGCCACCTCACTCAGAGGTACTCAAGCGGGACCAGGCGGTACGGCGCAGGGGAAGGCAGACCCCAGTCCCACACGTTGTCAGGTTCTCACCCTGCCAGTGCAGCCTCCCCAGGAGGCTTCCCCGCACCGGCGTCGGCACTCATAGACGTCTGAGCGGGAACGATCTCAGACAGCGCCGGCCGACTCTACCTCTCCTCCTCGCGGGACTCGCACTCCTTCCCAGTAGCCACCAGAACTCCCACAGGGACGACCTCCCGTCCCACCTGTCTTCGAGGGGTCGTGCTTCCATGGTGCCCCACCTCCCTTGCAGCGGAGCGCTGGGTGACAGCAGCGGGACTCACAGGATGACTCTGGCTCCCAGGACCGCACCCGTGAGGCGAACAGGCAATCCCCCCTACAGTTCGCATTCCTTAGACGGGACGCAGTGCCCCGCCCGTCTGTCGGTGACTGTTGACGAGAACGAGACCTGTAGGTTACCCCTGGAGGGCTCCTTTCGGCCCTGCTCCTGGATGACTGTCGTTACACTTTCGCCCCCTTCGGCCTTCATACCCCGAGGATGGGGATTCTTCGGTCCTCAGAGGAAGCGGCGTGTCAGCTTCGTCCCTGCTGCCACCGGACGCCGGGCCCCGTCACCGCCGCTCAAGAGGTAGACCCCAAGACAGGCCAAGCGGTTCATTCCATTCATCCCCCAGGCCCTCGGGATCCCGCGGACGCGTTTCGGCTCCCTTGCAGCAAGGCAGCTTTGTGGCTCAGGTTCTTCCCCGATGCCAAGTGGCCGGCAGGATGGGACTTCTCCTTCATCAGCAGCCCCTCCGCTGAAGTGAACAGTGGCGGCGTGGTAGTGGCCCCTCGGTAGGCCCAGCGACTCAAGTCCCTCCCTCAGCAGCCTGGCTTCAGGACCACTCGGAAGTTGCGGCACTCCCCCATCAGGATAACTCCGGAGACTAGGGGGTCTTCTCAGGCTCCGACGGGTTGGCTGGGAATGGACGTCAGGCAGGCGACAGAGCTATTCAGGTCACTCCTAGAGCTGGCGACGCAGTCTGGGGTGAGATGCTTGGAGGCACCTGGGCTCCTCTAAGCGGCTTTTGCTCGGTGCTTGTGGCGGCGATTGGGCTGAGTACCGCTCCGCGACCAACCCCTCCAGCAGCGACCTGAGGCGTCGGGATGCCCGGCTTAGGTTCTGCTCCTCGTCCATGGCAACTCTCCCCCTTTTGGATGTGGGTTCGGGCAGCGCTAGGCAGCAGCTCTTCAGGGCGAAGTGCTCTCTTGACTCCGGAAGCAGCCGCAGGCGCCGTACGTCACGCTTAGCTGAAATCGTTGGGAGTGGGCACATCGGGGGGCCTCGATGCCTTAATGCATGGGGGGTGCGATTATTCCTTGCGATTTTATGCTTGGAGATGGCATAGGGGGCGGCACCCTCCTCCTATTCGCTATTCTTTCTATTAGTAATGCCATCGGTAAGAGTTTTTGAGAAAACAAATGTATTTTTCTCTAAAATGTATTTTTTTGAAAAATACTTACCGATGGCATTACTCAGAGGTCCCTCCCTCCTGCTCCGCTTGCCGTTTTTGAATTTGAGCTAAGGCAAAGACTGGCGGGATACTACCAAGCACGTGACCGGATAAGGAGGCCACTCGGGGTTTCTTGGTAACGACTCCCTGGAGTCGCCTCCCTGGTTGTGTAGTGTACACAACAGATGCTTTGGCTGAAATCGGTAAGCTAAGCTAAGTATTTTTTTTTAAAATACGTTTTAGAGAAAAATACATTTTTTGTTAAACTTTTTCGTTTTCGCAATCTTTTTTTTTAAACTTTGTTTCTTTGTCTTGATTTTCAGACATGTCAGAAGCATCATGCAAACTTCGGCACCTATTGCCGTTCCCATGCACATTATTAGTAATGCCATCGCTAAGTTGTTGTTTTTTTTAAATACATTTTAGAGAAAAATACATTTTTTAAAAAACTTTTTCGTTTTCGCATATCTTTTTTTTGTTAACTTTGTTTTTTTGTCTTGATTTTCAGACATGTCAGAAGCATCATGCAAACTTCGGCACCTATTGCAGTTCCCATGCGCATGTTGGAGGTGTTTATCTCCCCTGAAACCTATGAGAGTGCTGCCAAATTACATGGGCGAAGTGGTGACCAGATTGTGTGTCAGCTGCTGAAACACCTCATCAAGCATGGTCAGTGGCAATTAAAATAAGGCGTGTGGTGGATGGGGCGGGAGCTGCTGAAGGGTGGTGATATATGTGGAATACTTGTATAGGAGGAAAATAATACCGGTTATTATATAGGCACTTTACCCAGTTCTGTGAATCGGCTCAAAGCGCCGCACACTGAACCCAACACACACCCACGTGACACACATGCATTCACTCTGAAGACAAACACAGTCCAAGACAAATACAGGACATTCACGTGGTGCAAAGGGTCAGCTCACCTCCAAGCAGACATCAGAGCTGGAACCACTGAGTAGATCGAAGAGAAGCACAGGAGTTGCTGGAGTCTCTCGTCACGCCTATACCGGTAGGGTGACAGGGTAAGTAGTAAGGGTCAGCTCAGCTATGTATGAAGTTTCAGAAATTTTGATCGCTTGTATTTGAAATTTTATAATAAGCTGTTCAGCTATGGCACACTACAGCAGGAGATCAATCGGTGACAAATAGTTCCGGGGTGGTACCAAAATAGCTTGGCAACAGGAAAGGATTAGCCCCAAGGTCCGATTTCTCAAATTTTTAGACATGGGACTTTTCCTAATTTTTTCGGAAATCCGAATTTTTTTCCTGCATTTGGGTTATTTTTTAGATCAGTGCAAATTCATTGAAACACTTTTTATTTTTCTTGAACTCATTGCTTACACTATAAGATGAATGTAGGTGTTTTGTGAAGTTCCCCCACATGAAAATAAACTGATTGCGAGTTGCGAGTCCTGAACCTCTTTGCTTTCCTAGGATTTGATCTCAACCTGGTCTAATGTCTGAATTTTGGAGGTGTTGCCTAATGACTATGTACCAGTTATAGCAGATGAATTGATCATGACAATTCAAGGGTAGTGCCAGATGAGCTCAATGCGCTGAACTGAAGGCACCCAGGCTCGTCTGGCACTACCCTTGAATTATCATGATCAATCCATCTCCTGCTGCAGGGTCCTGAGGCTAAAATGGTTAACAGTTGCATTGGCTCATGCTGCTCTATGCCTCTTACAGAGAGTCTTTGGGAACTTCTTTGAACTTATGATAATCGGACCATACAAGTCAGCAGTACCTGTGAGCCATAAAGTCAGACTGTGTTATTCTCGATTGCATAATTGTAGTGCTGAAGTCACACAGATTTATGAAGAAAAATCGTAAGCAATAGATACTCGGGCTGACTTCATCCTTAGCTGGCCTGCGCATGGCTACTTGTTGATATTGGCTCAAGGACCTTTTGCTCACTGGACACCTGTCGGAGCCTGATATCTGTGGATGTTTTGTCTGATTCCACGGTGTACTGTAGTGGCACAATATTGTGGCTGACCTTTACCATGGCTCTTGTTGCAGGCTACTTTCAGTGTATGAAGGAGCTGTTAGACCAGAAAGTTCCGGCCAGCTTGGAGCGATCGGCAGTGCCCCCAACACCTGTGGCCAGCAGTATTCTAGATCTCATCATGATCCCCATCAGCTTTGCTACAGCTACTGCAGACAAGGCTTTCAGGTCAGTTAGTCTTTGTTTTTTCAGATTCAGAAATCTTCATTGTCCCATGCAAGGTTGACTAGGAAAATTTTCTTTCTTTTTTTTGATCCAAGATACTTATAACAGAATGATGTCTCACATTGTCCCACAGTCACTTGATGTTCCAGTGAAGTTGACTGTCTACTGTTACAGCCGACAGGTGCTGCTGGCAGTGTGTCGCACATTGCTGTGTCCAGGCTTCACAGAGCAAGTGGCTCAGTTCCTGCTGCCAGCCATGGCCTACGGCAGATACCCATTCCCCTTTGTGGAGCTGGTGCAGGCGCTCATCATGCACTCGTGTGACACCGCCAGCCCCTCCCCCTCCACCTCATCGGCTCCCATGTCATCAACAGCCATGCAGGGGATCATGCTGTCACCGTGGTTGTTGCTTGCTGTGCTGACGCTGGGAGAGAGGAGGCTTGGTAAGCATGGCGTGATTGATTTGTCCTCACTATCATTGCCGTCATTTGCCAAAAGTCTTGATGTTCATTATTATGAAAGTGAGATTTTCATTGTATAACAACTGTTTAATATTCCACAATGCAAAATTTGTCGAGAATGCTAGGACTTAACGTGTTATCCTTCATTGCTGACATGTCTATCTCCTACTGATTCCACAGAAGAGCTGGATGCTGTGAGTGGCAATGCATATCTGGAGTTGCTGCGTCTGCTGATGCCACAACTGCCTGCACCCAAAGAGCCAGACATAGATGATTCTGACGATGAGGATGAAGAGATGCCAGTGGCAGGAGTGAGTTCACAACAATGCACCTTGATCACTTAACCCCTTCATTGCTGAGAGAAACTGAACACAATCCAATTGCAAAGAGACATAGATCCTCATGAGCCCCCGCAGTTGAGGATCTATGCCTCTTACTGATACAACTTTATGTCCATGTTCCTTGGATGTCAGTAGCTCTTTGGCATTGAATTAACGATTTCATAGAGTCTTCATCCACTGGCAGCGAAGGGGTTAAAGCACCATATCAGGAGATGGATTAGTCCCGTTGGTTCAAGGGTAGTGCCACATTAACTTGGCACCTTCCCAGGCACTAGTCTAATTTGGCACTACCCTTCATCTTTCATAGCTGATCCATCTTGTACAGCTTGTACATAAATGCCTCCTAAATTATCCCAGGGTTAAGAATAAGAGTACTTTATTATCTCGAAAGGAGAAATTTGGTTAAAGCTAGTCTGGCACGTCCCTTGAACTATTATAGCCAATACATCTCTCATGCATGGTACTCTGTCTTAAGTCATTTGAGATGTGCCGCCTATGGATACGTGGCGGTTCGCCGCGTATCCGTAGGCGGCATGTCTCGATTGAGTTAAAGACGCCACCAAAAGTTGTGAGTCATTATACACGTGAATAAAGTCACAATGCAGAGACATCAGTAGATAGGATGGAGGCCTACCAGCATGAGCCCCTGCAGCAGCACGACACCAGTTATTCTGATATGTAAGTGATCAGATTTTGGAGCGAAGAGGCTGGGGATGCTGTGTAAGAAACAAAACAAAGTCAGTCTCATACATGGACACTATAAACACGCCCACGCACACATGCACACAGGCCTGATCCGAGCTGTCGTTATGCTGGATGAAACAAGGTTTGAAGCAGTCCTGAATAAGTATGGTGAAGCGTAAATAAGCAATATTTAGTGTTTTATTCAGAGAACATTGATTAGAGTTGATATTCCACCCCCTCAGGACTCGACCTTTAGGAGCGCAAAGGAAGTGCGAGATGAGTGTGTGCGACTGCTGGACTTGCCGGGTCATCTGAAGGTCATCTTGACCTGCCTGCGGGCAGCTTCAGAAGATGACACCATTCAGCGAGTGGCCAGCATTTGTCACTGTCTGCTGGCTCAGCAACACCTGGGTGTACACAAAATGAGGTAAGTTAATACTGGGTTTAGTTAGGTTATGGAGATTTTAGCCTGGTTTGTGGTCATTCTTGCACACACAGCTGCAAGAGGTATCGATCCTCATGAGCCCCAGCACTTGCAGTGTCTCACGAGGATCTGTGCCTCAGGCTAAACCCACCTTGATCCATGTTCCTTTGACACCTGTGATCGTTGACATTGAATTTGCAGTGATTTCAAAAACACACACACACACATACACACACACATCAACATGTGTGTGCACACTCGCACACACAGAGGGAAATCGTAACTTAAAAGTTACTGCTGCATGTGTGTGTTTTGTCGATTTCTTGGATGACCACTTTTTAATCTACATATTATAATAATAATAAAGGAGATTTGTTAAGCGCTTATTCTAAAAGCAGCCATGAGCGCTGATACAATGAAAAAGCTAACAGCTAACACGCACAACATAAAACATGCACGCACACACATGCACACACACATGACAGTGGTGAAGAATTGTGAATGGCCGGGGAAATGAACTAGTAAAAGGCAGCGTTGTAGAGGTGGATTTTGAGAAGTGATTTGAATGAGGAGAGCGTTTGACAGTTACGGACAGGGGCGGGGAGGCTGTTCCAAGTGGCGGGACCAAGATGGGAGAAGGCACGACCGCCACGTGTTTTACATTTGAAATTGGGACGGCAAAATTCAGAGGAAGAGCGGAGGGTGCAAGATGGAGTATACAGATGGAGTATAGGCAGGAGAAGTCAGGTTGATAGAGCACATGCAGGACAGTTTATACAGAATGTGTTCTCACTAACCGCCCACAGTATGTCGGAATTCGTTCGGATCTAATCTCAGTGTTACGATTGTGGTTGTGTTATCCTGTGAGAGCGTGCGTGTGTTGATCGTAGGTAATGATCCATTGTTTATTTGAGCTATCACGGTTACGATTCATGTGCCTTTTTAGTAAGATTTTCTTTTGTTCATGAGTAGAGCCGATTTCATTTTGTTAAGTTTAGTCCGGAACGTTCTAGAAAGGTCGCACTGTCTGGTGGCCTCGTACGTGTCACGTAGGGTAATTGGCTACACTTCGCTACATTTTTCGCTACTTTTTGTTTTCCTGTGCGCGTGTATTGAGCAGCCTTTATTTTGTTTTGGGAATGTTCTCGTACCTTTTTGAGCTATCATGGAACGTGGTGATAGGGATACCATACTTTTATGTGACTTAATTATACGCTAGAATTTAGAGCTGAAGTGAGCAGCCGAGTTTTTGTAGCCTGTTATAGTTTTTTTGGAAAGTTTATTTTAATGAGCTTCGGCTTTGCGTTGTATGATTTCCGTAGAAGATTCTGGATTTTCGTAGTATATATAAGGAGGGCGCTGGGAAAGCGCGTTAGTACATTGTCTTGCTTTGTCAGTTGTAGAGACACGTAGTTTATTGGGAGAGACGCTGTGTATGAGAAACTTTGTGTCGCAGTGTGGACATTGCAGAAGAGACTTTGTATCAGTAGTTTGTGCATTTGAAAGTGCATTACTGTGTGGATATCGCATCACTGAATTAAATATTGTTGGAACTGTTACTCCAGTATTGTCTACATCCTTAAGCCACGTGTGACGGATTGCAGCTGAACGAGGTTTATTTTAAAGAATTCTACGTGTGTGTCTGGTGTGTTTATCATACTTCGACTACAACTCCACCATGTAACACTCGGATGTACTTTTTACCAACACCGGTGCACCACAAGGGACTGCCCTGTCGCCTTTTTTGTTTTCTTTGTACACAGTGGACCGTAGAGCCACTCATGACGACTGTGTCATAGACAAATATGCCGACGACACAGCACTGACAGGTCAGATTACAGATGAGGACGACAGACACTATCGACAGGAGATCGACGACTTTGTAGAGTGGTGCGATAGAAACTATCTTGAATTACATGTTAGCAAAACAAAAGAGATGGTCATAGTTGTTTCATCAAAAAACATTACCGATGGCATTACTAATAGGAAGGTACACTTAGCTACCGATTTCAGCCTAAGTCTCTGTTGTGTATAGCAACACAACCTGGGAGGCGACTCTAGGGAGTCGTCATTCAAGAACTCCCTGAGTGGCCTCCCCTCCCCACGCCAGTCATACGCTTAGTTTCCTAGCGAACGGACGTACCGGTTTCGGCTTGGACTTACCGCATGCCTTTTTGTGGATTCTTTGGATTTTGCTTGTGTTTTCTAGGATTATCCTTGTGTTGGTGTGACCCTGCCAACCTCCTTTCTACTGCGGACCGGCGCCTGGTGGGATTTTCTTCGGCCAGGCCCCTCGGTTTCCCGACGTAGCTGCCATGAGGTAAGGTCTCGGGTGATGCCTGAGCCAACGGTTTTCCGAGCGGCTCCGGCTTGACCCGAGTGGGCTGCCTCCGGCGGTCGGTACTTGGTGCTTTCGAATTTTGCCATAAGCCTGTTTGCGACTTGGGCGCGGCCAGTTCTTCTCATGTGGTCCCGTTTCTGTTGCAGTGCGTAGTTACTTTCATGCCCGCGTTGCTTGGGGTTTCAGTGGTCGAGCGACACCCACGCTCTGTGTCTACCTTGCTCCGGCTGCTCCTCATCCCGAACGTGTCACGTGTGCTCATCGTCGAAGGAGTGACAATGGTCACGACTATGGGACTTTTACCACAGCGACCGGCCTGCAGCGCCTCGATTACGCGGGCGACCGCCGGAAGACTTGCGCCCCGTGGCCAGTGCCACGTCTGCTCCTGTGCCTTCAGCCACCCGGGAGCCCGCAGACGGGTGTCCTCGGATATTGTGGGCCATGCGTCACACCGGAGATTGACTGCTGACCTCAGCGCTCGCCCATCACCTGTTTCCTCCTGCTCGTTTTTTTATCAGGACCTACAGCGATCAAGCCACCTGGAGACCTGGGCCACTCTCACTGCATGACAGAGGCATTCCCAGGCGCAGCATGAAGTCCCGCCTGTGGCCTCCACTGAGTCGCACCCCATGAGTAGTAAGACTCTGGGGCCCCTAACTCACTCGAGTCCCACCCCCCCCCCCCCCCCCCGACCGGCGTTAGCTCCCCCGGCGGCAGGGGCATCGTTCGGCGCATCTCACAGGCACATGCAGTCAGACGGTCACGCGCACCGCCGGCGTGGACAGCCATCCCTGTTTTCCGACGCTAGTCCGGGCCGGCGGGTGGCATTGCGACATCGCTCTTCGAGCCGCAGCCCTCTCACCAGGGACCTCCACTCCGGAGCGGTGTGGCCTGGCTCCCCCAACCATAGCCACTTCTGCTCCCGACGTGGCGACTCCCCTCCTCGCCAGGCTCGGGACAACTCGCGGTTTGCTCGCCTCCCCTCGCCCCCCCCCCCCCCCCCCCCCCCCCCCCCCCCGACCGTCCTCTCAGGTGAGCGCTAGTTACGTCCCCCTTCCTCTGGGCCTGCCGGCCCGGCGGGTGGAGCACATGGCCTCTCCTGGCCCTTTGGTCCGTGTTCCTGTTTCGAACGCGCGCCCCCCCTTCCGGCCCTTCATTTGTCTCGGCCTCCCCCCCCCCCCTCACCCAGGGGGGTCTTTCTGGGGGGATGATGACGATGTCCTCAGCCTGCATCCTGAGGACTCGGCTTTCAAGCTCTTGGTGCAGGAGCCTCAGTCTATGCTCTCGAGTCACCCCGCTTCCCCCGCGTCTCGCTCACCCACCCCAGTCGGGAGCTCCTCCGCTCATAGCTCGTCGCCCCCTGCCAACCCCTTGGCCTCGGGCATGCAGTACTGTCAAGCCCTCGACGAAGCGGCCCGCCTGATTTCGGCCGCTCTTACCCTGGAAGCTTGCCCCCCTTCTCCTCCCCCTAAATAGAAGGCTTCAGCTTCGGTTGACACCTCATGCCAGTCCAAATGCTTCAAGTCGCTTCCTTAGCCCGCCGGCTTTCGGGACCTAACAGACGCCTTTAACGCCCACTTGCAGCAGGGTGGCTTGTCGGACGGGGGTTTCTATTCCGACTGCCGCTGGTTCGCGGATTTGGAGATCAGCACAGCTCGGTGGTAGGACCGTGGTAGATCTGCTCCCTTGGGCCTTGACAAGATGGCTACCCTGATTCGGAATGTGCTGGCCGTTTTGGGTTTTTTGAGTTGGCGACCCAGGCGGTGGTGCGACGGGCAGAGGAGTTCTGAGAGTCTCCTGAGGCCCCGGACCCCTTGAGTGATTTACACTCCATAGCAGTGACGGCTAATTGGGCGGTGTACCACGCCTTGATCAACGCCTTGGCGGCGGCCTCCAACTGTGACCTTATGCGGCGAGATGGCGTCCTACAAAGATGTGTCAACATTCCCGCGAACGTGAAGGGCCAGCTGCGACATGCCCTCCTCTTCGGCTCTACCTGGCAGTCCGTGAGGGAGGCAACCAAGGACCTTTGGCTGAGCGCGCCCCTCCATCCCCCCCCCCCCCCTCTGATCGCGGCCTCCGCCTGCTTTCCTACCTCTCACAGCGCTGTGGGTCGTTCCCTGCAGAGCCTCAGACCCTCCCCTTGACTCTCCACCAGAGGAGCCCCTAGACCAGGTCAACCTGTCTTCTCCAGCCGTGGTCACGCTGCCCCCTCCTTTCCCCCCCTTCCCCCACACCTCCAGGAGGTTCGGGCGTGGGCAGGCCCAGTGACTACCTCCCTCTAGCCTCCGCAGCGACGAGTGGCGGTCGCTGCTGCCGGACGACCCGTGGGTGCTCTTCACCATCTCAAACAGACTGCTTATTTCTTTTCACCAGCCTTCTTCTCTCCGAAGCTCTCCGGTGTGTACTCGGGTGCCTTCCGACCCTGGCAAGGCAGTGGCGCTTTGTCAGGAGATCGCTTCCCTACTTCAGAAGGCTTCCACAGAGGTGGTCGCTCGTCCCGACTCGCCGGCCTTCTACAGCTGCCTCTTTCTGGTCCCCACGCCGGGCAGCCAGTGGCGTCCTGTCATCGACCTGTCGGCCCTAAACAAGTTCATCTCAGCCCCCTCGTTTCGCATGGAGACAGCGCAGGCTGTGAGGTCGGCTGTGTGCCCCATGGACTTTGCAGTCAGCCTCGACCTTTACGATGCTTACCTGCATGTCCCCATACACCCGGCTTCTCGGCACTTCCTGCGCTTCGCCTTTGGCGGAGTCGTATACCAGTTCCACACTCTCCCCTTTGGCCTCAACATCAGCCCGTGGATCTTCACGCGGATTATGGACACGGTGGTAGCCCAGGCCCGGCAGTCGTCGTCCAGCCCCATCTCCAATAACCTAGATAACCTCCTGCTCTGGAACCGACTCCCCATCGCTGGAGGCGGACAGGGACGCTCTCCTAGCCCTTTTTCAGAGGCTGGGGTTTGTGGTCAATCACGGAAAGTCGGATCTCGCCCCCTCCCGTACTTTCGTCCACCTGGGGATGGAGTTTGTGACAGACCTCAACAGAGTGAAGCTAACGGACGCTTGTGTGCAGAAGCTGGCCGTGGCGGCTCACCAAGTGTCACTTGCGGAGGCGTGCCTGGCCTGGATCTGGCTTCAGTTGCTGGGCGTCATCAGTGCGGCGGCCGACCTCCTGCCCCTCATCCGACTCTACGCATGGCCTCTCCAGCTGCATCTCCTGCTCCATTGCCGACCATCCTCGGGCGACCTCACGGCCCCAGTGCCTGTGTCCCCCTTGATCCAATCCCACCTCCAGTGGTGGATGGACCCGACCTGGCTCGGGTCAGGGTTATCCCTCTCCTCCTCCCCTCCTCATCTCCCACTCTGCATGGACGCAAGCCGGTCCGGCTGGGGAGCTCACCTCCTCCCGGACTTCGACAAGGTCTCGGGCCGGTGGCCACCATCCTTCCAGGACAGACACAGCAACTGGCTGGAGATGAAAGCCCTTTGGTTGGCTTTGACACATTGGAGTCGCGCCTCTTTCATCATGAGATTTTGATTCTGTCTGACAACTCGACCGTCGTTTCATATTTCAGAGGCAAGGGGGGACCCGTTCACTGTCCCTCTGTATGCTCCTCTACCAGTTATTCCTCTGGTGCCGGGATCGTGACATCTTGCTCCGGGCGCGTCACATCCCGACCCGCCTGAACGTCATCGCAGACTCCCTCTCTCGCCGGGGGCAGCTGCTTTATACCAAGTGGACCCTCAAGCCCAAGATCTTCCCGATGATCAGCACGCGCTGGGAGATGCCTATGGTCGACCTTTTCGCGACGCGGTGGAACACGCAGCTGCCCCTCTTTTTCTCGCCCGTCCCGGACCCCCTCGCCTGGGCAGTGGATGCCCTGTCGCTTGGGACGGTCTGGTGGCCTACGCTTATTCCACAACCGTGCTTGTCCCCAAGGTGTTGCTGAAGCTCA
The DNA here is from genome assembly GCA_036245525.1 of Semisulcospira habei. Taxonomy (NCBI): domain Eukaryota; kingdom Metazoa; phylum Mollusca; class Gastropoda; family Semisulcospiridae; genus Semisulcospira; species Semisulcospira habei. The sequence continues at coordinate 190,378,291 of BTPG01000005.1, forward strand.
GGGGTTCCAACACCGTCCTCTTCCTCATGGCTCCCTTCAGCTGGGCCCGCAGCTGGACGACGGACCTGGTGAGCCACCCCATGGATGCCCCCCTGCTGTTACCCACTCCCGCGCGCGATGCTGAAGCAACCGCGGCAGGCCTTCTTCCACCTGTGTCCGGAGAAACTCCACTTACACGCCTGGAGGTTGTGCGGGTGGCCCTCGCCGCGAGGTTTCTCACATGCAGCAGTGGAGGCGATCGCTACTGCCTGCAGGGCATCCACCCAAGTGGAGGGTCCTGCAGTTCTGGTGATTTCCCAGACGCCTGTCTCCCACAGCTCTGACGACGCCCCAGTTGGCTGAGTTCTTTCTGTGGCTTTTTGGAGAGCAGTATTTAGCCCCTATCACCATCCGGGGGTATCTCTCTATGGTCGCAGATGCCTACCGCCATCTGGGCTGGCCTGATCCTGGCGCGTGCAAAGACCTCGCCGACCTCCTCACCCACTTCGAGCTGCAGCGCCCGGTCCAGCAATCACTGCTCCCACGCTGGGATCTGGCTTGGGTCCTCACGTGGCTTAACTCGGGCCAATTTGAACCTTTGCCCTTAGCCACTATGGCCGACGTCACCAGGAAGACCTGCTTCCTACTCGCCCTCGCCTCGGCTGTGAGTCAGCGAGCTGCATTCTCTGTCGGTGGACCCAGCTTGCCTCCAGTTTCAGGTGGATGGCTCCGTCCAGCTTGTGACGAACCCATCCTTTTCTCGCCAAGACTAGGCTTCCCTTGGTCAGAGTGCAGGTCATGATCTCCACCCACTTAAGGGGTTTGACCAATCCCAGAGTCCCGCCAGCAGGACCAGGTATGGGCCTTGCAGATTTACCTGCGCAGATCGCGACCCTTCCGACGGGGACGGAAGCCCCTCTTCCTGCCCCCGAGACGTGGCAAGGATGATATCTCGGCGCAGACAATATCTTGGCGCAGCTCGTGGCTGCGTGGGGTCATCCACTCTGCTTATGAGGATCTCTGCCCGGAGGGGGCACAGAGACTGTGGATTCGAGCGCACGAGGTCAGAGTGGTCTCCGCAAGCGTCGCCTTCAAACGCAACTGTGCAGTGTGGGACATTGTGGCGGCCGTCGGGTGGCGAACATGTTCTGCCTTCGCCCACTTCTACATCCAGGACCTCTCGGGCCAGCGGGACAACCTGGCCCTCGTCGGTGATGTCTCGGCGGCGCAGTACTCCCTCCCGGAGCCCTAGGTAACGCTTAGTTGAAATCGTCGGGAGTTCACGTCCAGGGTGCCCCGCTAAGCATGTTATCATGTCGGGGTATCGTGGGCGGCACCCTCCGCCTTTTCGTTATTCTTCCTATTAGTAATGCCATCGTTAATGTTTTTTTGAGGAAACAAATGAGTTTTTCTCTAAAATGTATTTTTGGGAAAAATACTTATCGATGGCATTACTCAAAGGGCCCTCCCACCTGCCCCGCGTGCTGCCAACTACGTTTGCTTAGCGTATGACTGGCATGTCAGCCCACATGGCCTCATGGGGAGGGAGGGGAGGCTACTCAGGGAGTTCTTGAATGTCGACTCCCTAGTCCGCCTCCCCAGTTGTGTTGCAATACACAATGGAGACAGGCTGAAATCAGTAGCTAAGTGTACCTTCCTATTAGTAATGCCATATGTAAGTATTTTTCGAAAAAATACATTTTAGAGAAAAATTAATATTTCAGGAAAAACAAACATCATCCTGATCCTGTTGTCATCAAGGGAACAGAAGTTGAGTGTGTAGAGTCCTACAAATATTTAGGTGTTCTTTTTGACTAAGCACACAACTGGAAACAAAACACAGACGCTATTGTGAAAAAAACGCATACCTGTCTTTACTGTTTGCGAAAGTTCAGATCATTTAATGTAAACCCTCAGCTTTTACAGATGTTTTACTGCTCCAGTATTGTTAGCATTCTAACTTTTGGACTGACGTCCTGGGGTAAATTTGTGTAAAAGAGATCAAGATCATCTTAACAAAGTTATCTGGAAAGGGGGCGGGGTGATTGGTAGGGCACAGGATACTTTGGACGCACTGTACAACAGACAGATTACGAACAAACTGACTGACATTCTTGATGACCAGACACATCCACTTAGATATGAATTTGACAGCAGACATATCGAACGAAGTGTACCGAAAAGTAGTACATCACGTTATGCCAACTCTTTTGTCCCTCAGGCTGTTACCCTCTTCAACAGTAATAATCAGTAGATAGTGTCTGTCAACATTCTTTAGTTCTAGCCTTTTCAGTAGTTCACTGCAACATTGCTGACATCAGAAGCACAGGGGGAATCCACCATAAGTGTTTCTGATGCCAAGAGTGTTACACAGGTAACTATACGTCTGTTACAGTTCATCTCTTCAATTGAGAGTCATGGGTTATTTAATTATTTTAACTCATTCTACCCCAGACACACCACAGCAAGATAAGGATCAACCATGATAGTTCAAGGGTGATGCCAGAATAGCTTGGCACCTATAGGCGCCAAGCTATTATGGCATCACCCTTGAACTATCATGGTCGATCTGTGTCCTGAACTTCAATGCAGTCTTCAGAGGACCAGGGGAAAATTTGCGGATTTCGGTGTTGGGGTAGAATGAGTGAATGATGATGCCATGTGTTGTATGGGCAGACAGCGAATTTCCCCATGAGGGATTAATAAAGTATTATTGTATTGTATGTGCAGCTAGTGGAGTTTTTTAAGGGTGGGGCGGATATGGTCATGCTTACGCACGCGCAAAACTAAACGGGCAGCACTGTTTTGGAATCTCTTTGAATATTTTGAATATGTGTAGAGTAGTACCGTAGTTATCAATACAGTCTCTTAGTCTGACATGTATCGCATCTTTTTCCAGGGGCTCCAATCTCTCTTTCAGTTGCACGTTGGAATCTCTGATTACATCAATGCTGTCTTTGCCTCTCTCTTGTGATGATAACTTATTTCCCCTACAGGTTGCTGTACAGTCTGGCCTTCAACACAGAGTTTATCAGGAACCTGTGGCAAACGTGTACAACTGTCTCCATGCAGACTGTCACAGGGTAGGCCGACACTAAATCATCAGTAGAATTATACTGTCATGTAGCCGCTTCACTGCAAGGAAAGAATGAACGCCACCCAACTACAAGAGGCATAGATCCCCATGAGCCCCTGCTATTGTGGGGGCTCATGGTGATCTATGCCTCTTGCTGCAATCACTTTGAATCCACATTCCTTTGATATTGTTTATTGTGCTGTTTTATGTGTATTCACATTTCATTTGAGTCCAAAGGTTTCAAACATTTTGTTGTTGCTAATGTTTTTTTCTTCAGCATCAGTTTTGTTTTAAGTATTTAGGGTACGTTTATGTTATTTTTTCCAGGTCACGTACCCCACTGCTGATGATGATGTCGAGTGGACTACCGATGGCAGGCCGAGATATCCATCGCATCGTGCCGCTTTTGTCTACATTCTGTTCCATGTTCTCACACTCCCTGCTCACGCTGCATGATGCCGACTTTTATGGGGATAACATGGGTAAGGAACCGTACTACCTCAAAGTCGAACTGAATACAGCCAGCCCCTTCACTGCAGAGCACAATTGAACAACACTCAAATGCAAGAGGTACAGATCATCATGGGCCCCTGCAAGCGATGAGGATCTATGTCTTTTGTATGAAGTTCTGTCAGAGCTGCTCATCCCCCTGCACTGCCGAGAAAAAGTGAACACAGCCAGTTGCAAGAGACATAGATCCTTATGAGTCCCAGCAACTGAGGCAGCTCAGCTCATGAAAATCTGTGCCTCCAGCTGGCACCACGTTGTATCCATGTTCCTTAGATTAGGCTCTTTGGCCACCAATTAACCCTGTTAGCCCCAAGGTCACGTTTCTCAAATTTTGGAGGTGTTGCCTAACGACTATGTATCATTTGCAAGAGATGGCTTGACCATGATAATTCAAGGGTAGTGCCAGATTAGTTTGGCGCCTGGAGGCGCCAAACTAATCTGGCATTACCCTTGAATTATGGTCAAGCCATCTCCTGCTGTAGGGATCCAGGGCTGAAAGGGTTAACATATTTCAGAAACATAATCTGCGATGGGACGGCAGGGAAGAGCTTCATCTGTCATAATCTTGACATACATGCCTTAACTGCACCATTGACTGTTGTTTGATTTGACTGCATGTGGTAGTGATTCATGCAGGGCGTGTGCAGTGTAGTCTAACTTTATTCTTTTCTGCCATAGACGAGGTGTCCAGTATGCCTTTTACATTGCGTGAGATGGTGCCCATGAGCCTGGCCCTGCGCAACGTATGTCTTGGGATCATTGAGCTGGCTCACCCTGATGCCAAGTTTGCTGTAAATGAGGACTACCGCCAGGCCCTGCACAAGACTGGCATAATCAGTCGACAGCAAAACGCTGAGGATGAGGAGAAAGAGACGCGTCTCTGGGCTTTCTTGTTTAAGGTAGTCTGGTCCTGTCATCTTGTTTATGATCACAACCCAGAAACCCCCCTTCGAGCTTACACAACCAGCTTTGTTCTTGTCATGGGGTGGTGATTTTTTTCCCAAAGGACGAGATCTCTTTGTGTTTGTATGTATTGCCTGGCATTTAGTAATTCTCTTAAGTGAGCCTCAGTATTTCGTTCTGCAGCATACCACAGTATCTGATATGATGCCCACAGATCTCAGGGTCTGGGGATTCTGGGTGAGTGAAGGGTCTTCAGGCTGATGCCAGCCTTAACCCATATCATACTGAGACTAAAAGCTTCAAATTTGTACACTGCCACATCCATGCTACATTATAGTACTTACAAATAAGGATACAGACCAATGGCGTTAGTTCAAGGGTGGTGCCAGAATACCTTGGCGCCTAGAGGCACCAATCTACAGTGGAGTCCAGTTAACACGAACTCGCTTAAATACACGAATGACGGCCTTCTTATTCTGTATTAAAATTTCACTGATAACACGAAATGCTTAACACGAAATTTCGCTTTACACGAAGGTGGTTTCAGTTCCCAACCAGGGCAGTTTTACTATTGTTCGCCTGTTTAACACGAACACAGATTCCATTCACCGAAAACCATTTCATGTGTCGCTCTTGCGCTGTAGTACAAGACAGATCAGAGTGAACTCTAGTCTGTGATTGGCTGAATAGCCTTGGGCTGTTGTAATCCGTCTTCTCATTAGCTAGTGTTTCTGAACTATATTCATGTTGTTTGCATCATTCGTGTACCAACACAACCCTTTTACCGATGCGAGATTGTACTTCAGCCTGTGTTGCTGTTACCTGATGGATTGTAACTTACTATGGATTTTACATTAAATATGCGAGCTGAACACGTTTCCTTGTGTTTTCCTAGCGAGCTGAAGGTATATGCATATAAAGTACGATTATGTGCACTTTTAACCTCGTACTCATTCACGCACATATATCTTACACACTTTCTCCTTGAGGGCCGTGATCAATTTTGAGGCCATATTGGTTAACACGAAATATGTTTAACACAAAGTGATTTGTTTCCTCAAAAACATTACCGATGACATTACTGTCTGGAAGTGTCTACTACTTACTCAATTTTAGCCTAAGAACACGTTGTGTTCCTACACAACCCGGGAGGCACTCGGGGAACCCTAACTAGGGCCGAGAGTAGCCTCCCGTCCCGGCCCATCCGGGCACTCACCACATGGCCCAATCACAATCAGTCGTTTCTACTTAGCTGTACTGTTCAGACATGCATAGCCTATAGGACCCGGACCGTTTTAACGGTTCTTCGCTGGACGATCCCCTTTTGGATTACTGTGTTCCTTTGGACTTGTGCCCTCTTATGTGCTTGAATTTCGGTGACTGTGCTTGGATTTCGGTGCTTATGCTTCTGGGGACTGTGTTTTTCGTGCTCTACTCTGCGTGGTGTTTTTTGGTGGCGGAGTGCGGTCTTCGCGTCGCGGGCCCTCAGGGACTTCTTCTGTCGCCGTTTGCTGTTGGTACTATGGCGGTTCCTAACCCCATCACCGCATCGCTGGAGAGATAAGGTATCGGTCCCCGCCCTCAGCCGGCCCCGGACCGGGTGCCTGCTTTGGTTTACCTACGCCGATCCAAGCCCGTCCGTCGCGGACGGTCACGCCTCTTTCTGCCTTTGGCCCCGGCAGAAATGACATAACTGCTCAGACGATATCTTCCTGGCTACGCTGGGTCATACGGTCCGCCTATCAGGACCTTTCCCAAGACGGTGCGAAGAGGCTCAAGATCCGCGCACATGAGGTTCGAGCCATGGCCACGAGCATCGCCTTTGATCGCAACTGTGCTGTTCAAGACATCGTGGCTGCAGTGGGCTGGCGGGCAGAATCAACATTCGCCCGCTTCTACCTCAGGGATCTGTCGGGCCAGCGAGACAACCTCGCCCTGGTGGGGGACATCGCCGCGGCACAACACTCCTTCCCGGCGCCAGATGCGCCTTAGGTACGCACTTAGCTAAAATTGTCAGGAGTTTGGTGACTGGGTGGCTGGCTCTGTCGTACGCCCTTTATAACGGTACCTTGGGCGCGGCACCCACCACCTTTTTCGCCATTCTTCCAGACAGTAATGTCATTGGTAATGTTTTTGAGGAAACAAATTAATTTTTCTCTAAAATATATTTGTTTCCTCAAAAACATTACCGATGACATTACTGTCTGGAAGTGTCAACTACTTACCCAATTTTAGCCTAAGAACTTGTTGTGTTCCTTCACAACCCGGGAGGCACTCGGGGAACCCTCATTAGGGCTGAGAGTAGCCTCCCGTCCCAGTCTATCTGGGCACCCACTACGTGGCCCAATCACAAATCAGTCGTTTCTACTTAGCTCTAAAGTTCAGACGTGTTAGCCTTTCACTCCACAGACCGTTGCTAACGGTTTTTCTCTGGACTACTTTTGTGGATTACTGTGTTCCTTCAGACTTGTGTGCTTGGATTTATGTGCCTGTGTGTTTTTCAAGGCTTGTGCTTCGCGTGATCTGTGTTTTTCTTCGTTCTGGTGAAAACGGGGGAAAAAAAAAAAAAATTCCTCTCGGTGGTGTTTACTGTTCCGACTATGGAGCTTCCTCCACCCGTTGCCTCGTCACAGGAGAGGTAAGGTCTCGGCCCCTCCCTCAAACGGCCCCGGCTCGGGTGCCTGTTTTGGTTGGTTGTTTCGTCGGATCGCGCAGAGCCTTCGTTCTCGTTTTCGCGACCTCAGAGTGCTTGCGCCCGGTCGCCTACTATTTCTGTTTTTATGTTGCAGTAACCCCGTGCGTACCTGCCAAAAGTGTGGATCTTTCCAGTGGCCGTGTGATGCCCATGATTTATGCCTTCCTTGTACGGGCTGCAACTCGGACCATACTTGCACCGTCTGCGCCGCCTGGCCCGAGCAGCAGTGGTTGCAACTTTGGAGTTTTTACAGGCGCGAGCGTCCACATACGCCTAGTGACAAGGCTTCCTTCCTGGAGCCCACATCAGTACTTGGCACTGTTCCCAGCCGAGTGGGCGTGGACCGTGAGGATCCACTGAGCCATCGGCCGCTTGAGCTTCGCTCATCCTCCCTCACTTCTAATCGGACACCGCCTGCTGACTCTTAAGGGGAGTCCGCCTTAGGGCGCAGCGTTTGCCTTACGGGGGCACGCATACCGCGACATACTTTGCGCAGTAAGTTGTCCAAAAATAATCGAATTTGTATGGACCGTGAGGATCAACTGAGCCGTCGGCCGCTTGAGATTTCCTCATCCTCCAAACTCTCTAACCGGACACAGCCTGCTGACTCTTACGGGGAGTCCGCCTTAGGGCTTAGCGTTTGCCTTACGGGGGCACGAATACCGCGACATACTTCGCGCAGTAAGTTGTCCGAAACTAGTCGAGTTAGCATGGACCGTGGGGATCACCTGAGCTGTCGGCCGCTTGAAATTTGCTCATCCCCCAAGATTTCTAAACGGACACCGCCTGCTGACTCTTACGGGGAGTCCGCCTTAGGGCGTAGCGTTTGCCTTACGGGGGCACGCATACCGCGACATACTTTGCGCAGTAACTTGTCCGAAAATCGTCATAAGAGATCTCGTTTGAAAAAACCTGCGTACTCTTACGGAGAGGCGCTTATGCGGCCACGTGCCCGCCGTACGGAGGCAGGCGAGAGATCCAGGTCCAGGCGTCATCGGTTTGATGACCGTGTTAATCTTTCTCACTTGACCTCCATTCCTCCACACTCTCACGCGTCATGTGCCTACCATCCGGAGCATCGTTCTACTGTCCGTTCCGATCACCGCAGTCCTCGGCATCCATCATCATCTTCCCTTTCATCTACTTCTAACGCTTCGGTCCTCCATTCGGCTTCCAGCTTGTCTCAGTATGCTCCTCCCCTTCCGTTCCGTCGCCCATCCCCTTCCCCTCCTCGGCCCCGTATTCGGACCTCCGCTGGTAACGTTCACCGTGACCGCCACTCCCGATCATCGCAGCCACTCCCGTCATCGCAGTCGTTCTCCCCGTACACAGCGCACGGTTCCCTCTAGTCCCCCCCTCCCGTTCATACCTTTCCCCTCCACCCGCTTCGCCATCTTCAAGGGGCACGACGATCGCCGGTGGCTACAATTTCTTGTCCGGACAGGCTCTGCACCGTTTCTCCCTCACGGAACCTCCACCGATCTCCCTCCCTACACACGAGGAGGACACACTTAGTCTCATTTCTGAGGATTCGGTCTCTGATCTACTCGCCTTTGGCGGCCGCTCCCTTTCGCCGCGCTCTGATGTGTCGGATGCTCCTGTGTCGACTACGCTCCCTTCGTCGTCGTGCACGGAAACACTTCTTTGCATTAACGAAGCAGCTTGTATTATCGTGGCCGCCCTCCCGACGGACGCGTGCCCTCCGTCTCCCCCCCCCCCCCCCCCCCCCCCCCCCCCCACTCAAACGGAAGGTGTCCGCCTTTGTTGATTCGGACCGGCAACAGAAGAGATTCCGGTCGCTGCCTCAACCTCCTGGATTTCAAGATCTGCGAGATTCCTTCTCAGCTCATCTACACACGGATTCACAAGAATACTCCTTTTTTGCGGACCGCAAGTGGCCGGCTGACCTTGACATCGCGTTCCGCCAATCTTGGTATGCAGGCCATTCACAATCTTTTCAGTGTAACTCTTCCCACGTTGGACCCTCCGGCTGTGGCGCAGCTTGGCGGCAACTCTAAGCTACGTTACACTTTCCCGCGTGGTTTGGATCAGACGGCGTCCCTAGTGCGGAACACGTTGGCCTGTGGGGGTTTTCTGGAGCTTCTCACACAAGCTTTTATACGTCGCATTGAAGACTCCCGAGAAACTTCGCCCCTCCTTGGTGATCTCCTCGCTCTCGCGGTCGCGGCTAACCGGGCAGCTTATCACTCTTCCGTCAACGCCATGGCGGCTGCTGCTAACTGTGACCTCATGCGTCGGGATGCCGTTCTCCAAGCCTGTCGTGGATTGCCCCCTGATCTGAAGTCACAACTGCGTCGGGCTCCTCTTGGTGGACATCTTCTATTTGGTGAGACTTGGCAGAAGGTGAAGGACGGAAATTTAGACCGCTGGTCCAACCGCTTTACCTCTTCTCGCTTTCACGCCGCCCGCAAGGCCGTAGGTCGCGCCCTGCGGACCTCCAGACCCTCTTCGACCTTCATTCCCAATCATTCTAACACGCCCCGGAGGGCTCCCGCTTTCGGCCGCGCTAAACCCGTTAAGACCTCTATCCCCTCCTGGCCCAAGCCTGCCCGCCGCCCTGGATGAGGGCGCGGGCGGTTTCAATGACTACCTTCCGTCCCAGTTCCCGCCGGCCCCTCGGGGGTCTCCGGTCGGCGGGAGACTGGCCCTTTGCAGCGACGTATGGAGGGTGCTGCTACCGGACGACCCTTGGGTCCTTACTACCATCTCCGAGGGTCTCTCGATTTCGTTCCGTTCACCTCCGCCGTTGAGACGATCTCCGTTGTGGACAGACGTTCCCTCCGACGCGTTACAAGCCATCGCCTTGCGCGGAGAGGTTGCCTCGCTTCTACAGAAGGCTGCCACGGAGATCGTGTCTCGTCTCGACTCCCCGGCATTTTACAGCCGCATCTTCGTGGTTCCGAAGCTGGACGGAAAGTGGCGTCCTGTCATCAATCTCTCGGCACTGAACAAGTTTATACTGGCTCCGACTTTTTGTATGGAGACCACCCGGACACTCCGGGCCACAGTGCAGCCCATGGATTTTGCAGTCAGCCTGGATCTTTCCGATGCGTATCTCCATGTCCCCATACATCCGGCCTCCAGACGGTATCTCCGCTTCGCTTTCGAAGGCGTGATCTACCAGTTTCGTGCCCTTCCCTTCGGTCTCAACCTCACCCCGTGGGTTTTCACTCGCATCATGGATGCATTCGTCGCCAAGGCTCGACAGTCGTCCTCCAGTCCGATCTCCAACTACTTAAGACGACCTTCTCCTGCGGAATGCGTCGGAGTCGGTGCTGCAGTTGGACAGGGATGCTCTACTCCTGTTATTGTCCCGCTTGGGGTTTCTGATCCATGCGGGCAAGTCAGACCTCTCTCCATCTCGCCGATTTATTCATCTTGAGATGGCATTTGCGACTGACCTCAACCGTGTGTGTTTACCGGAACCTCGGATCCAGAAGTTAACCTCCCTCACCGCTCGGGTTGCCCGGTCGGAATCCGTTCCCGCCAGAGTCTGGTTGCAACTCCTCGGCCGGATGAATGCAGCGGCGGATCTCCTACCCCTGGGTCATCTTCACTCCCGCCCGCTTCAGTTACATCTCCTGCTTTATTGGAGACCGTCCTCCGGCGACCTCGATGCCCTGGTGCTGGTGTCTCCAATCCTTCACCCACACCTACAGCGTTGGATGGACACATCTTGGCTAGCTTCGGGAGTTCCTCTCGCCTCACCGCCCCTTCAGCTCTCGCTCTGCATGGATGCGAGTCTTGCTGGATGGGGTGCACACCTGCTTCCGAGTTTCCTTTCGACATCCGGCCTCTGGACACCGGACCTGGCAGGCAGACACATCAACTGGCTCGAGCTTCAAGCAGTGTGGCAAGCGCTCATGGTGTGGGAAGTCCACCTTCGCAACCAGACGCTTCTTGTCCTGTCGGACAATACTACGGTCGTCTCATACCTTCAGAAGCAGGGAGATACACACTCTCCCGATCTTTGCATTCTCCTCTACCACCTGATGTGCTGGTGCGAGGACCGCGGCATCTCTCTTCAAGCTCGACATATCCCCGGACACTTGAACGTATTGGCCGACTCCCTCTCTCGACGCGGCCAACTACTCCACACGGAATGGACACTTCCCCTTCTCTTGGAACAGGTCTTGGACCACCGCCAGCCGCTGTTCCACCCGTGCCCGGAGAGGCTCCTTCTTCACGCCTGGAGATTGTCCGGCAAGCCCTCACCGCAAGAGTTTTCTCGGGTGCTGCAGTGGAAGCAATCGCTTCAGCCCGTCGACCTTCGACTCGACGCGTTTACGAGGGCAAGTGGCGAGTGTTCCAGTCATGGTGCTCGGACCAGCATCTCTCTCCCCTCGAATTAACTACTCCACAGCTCGCCAACTTCTTCCTCTGGCTCTTTGGAGACCTCGGCCTCGCCCCCATCACGATCCGAGGATACCTGTCCATGATTGCTGACACTTACCGTCATCTCGGCCACCCGGACCCTGGCACATGTAAAGATCTCACTGACCTGATGGCACATTTTGGCCTGCAGCGTCCGGTTCCCCGCTCCCTGATTCCTCGCTGGGACCTACCCTGGGTCTTGACGTGGCTTAATTTGGACAGATTTGAGCCTCTTTCCCTGGCTCGCTTCACTGATGTGACATGGAAGACATGCTTCCTTTTGGCCCTAGCCACGGCAGCCAGGGTAAGCAAACTACACGCTCTGTCAGCGAGTTCTACCTGCCTCCAATTCCGAGCGCGAATGGTTCTGTACAATTACTCACAGACCCTGCCTTCCTCGCCAAGACCCGGTCTCCTTTGACTGCTCCCCAGGTCATAAATATTCGGCCTTTGAAACACGCGACCTTTTCTAAGGAAACGCGACCACATGATCCCGTGCGCGCCTTACGCGTTTACTTACGCAGATCCAAGCCCGTCCGCCGAGGACGATCACGCCTCTTTCTACCTTTGAACCCCAACAGAAATGACATAACAGCTCAGACAATATCTTCCTGGCTACGTTGGGTCATTCGGTCCGCCTATCAGGATCTTTCCCATGATGGAGCGAAACGGCTCAAGATCCGCGCACACGAGGTTCGGGCCATGGCCACGAGCATCGCCTTTGATTGCAATTGTGCTGTTCGAGACATCGTGGCAGCAGTGGGCTGGCGGGCTGAATCCACATTCGCCCGCTTCTACCTCAGGGATCTGTCGGCCAGCGAGAGAATCTCGCACTGATGGGGGACATCGCAGCAGCGCAACACTCCCTCCCGGTGCCGGAAGCGCCGTAGGTATGCACTTAGCTAAAATTGTCGGGAGTTTGGCGAATGGGTGTGGGGCTCTGTCGTATGCCCTTTATGATGGTATTTGGGCGCGGCACCCTCCACCTTTTCGCCATTCTTCCAGACAGTAATGTCATCGGTAATGTTTTTGAGGAAACAAATTAATTTTTCTCTAAAATATATTTTTGTGAAAAATATTTACCGATGACATTACTCGAAGGACCCTCCCACCTGCCCCGCTTGCCGCTGGTAAGCTAAGTATCACGACTGATTTGTGATTGGGCCACGTAGTGGGTGCCTAGATAGACTGGGACGGGAGGCTACTCTCAGCCCTAATGAGGGTTCCCTGAGTGCCTCCCGGGTTGTGAAGGAACACAACAAGTTCTTAGGCTAAAATTGGGTAAGTAGTTGACACTTCCAGACAGTAATGTCATCGGTAAGTATTTTTCGAAAAAAATATATTTTAAAGAAAAATAAATTTTTTCGAAAAATACTTACCGATGACATTACTCAGAGGACCCTCCCACCTGCCCCGCTTGCCGCTGGTAAGCGAAGTATCACGACTGATTGTGATTGGGCCACGTGGTGAGTGCCCGGATGGGCCGGGACGGGAGGCTACTCTCTGCCCTAGTTAGGGTTCCCCGAGTGCCTCCCAGGTTGTGTAGGAACACAACGGGTTCTTAGGCTAAAATTGAGCAAGTATTAGACACTTCCAGACAGTAAGCTTACTCCACTGTATTCTGGCACTACCTTTGAACTGTTTTAGTCAAACTTATTTCGTACACTGGTGTATTCTGAATGATAAGGATTAACTGGCTCATGCACAGCCATTGGCCAGCTAAGGCTGACATTGTCCTGAGGACCTTTTGCTTTCCAAGTGGTTTTTCTACACAAGGCTTTGTTGCTTCAGCACTACAGTAACACTGTTGTGGATAACACAGTCCCAGGTACCGCGATGAACTGATAATGACCTGTATGTACACTGTCTTGCTGTGTGTATTTCAGGTGATCTCCAACCTGGTGCGACAGATTCACAGTCGAGACAGCCGGCGACCTTTCTGTGTAGAGGGCCATTGGCTGGCACCCCACATCTCTGTGCAGGCTGACAAGGTGAGTCAGCGGAACTTTATTGTAAGGGTTGTCAATGCCATTCAGAAATCAGAAGGTCAAAATTGAATGCATTTCAAGCAAAAATGTTTGATTACAAGCACAGACAAGCATGCGATATCGCATACATATTTGACCAGCATATTGCATATTGATCTGTCAGTGCGGAGTGTAAAAAAAGTTTGAGATGCAAAATTTGCTTGTGTTGCAGCCGTCTCAGATCTACAAGGCAAGTAATGAGATGTTCATCAGGCGACCATTTGCCTCACTGCGACCGCTCACAAAAATGAACGTTGGTAAGTTGTGTGGTTTAGTCGGTCATCATTGAAATTTCAGGCACAAAAACTTCAGACAGAGGAACTCCAGCACTTGTCCCAGCCAGCAGAGGCCAGCGTCAGCGCACATTGACTTTCTGGCACAGCAGTTCCCCCTAGCCCACTTAGTTTGCCAACAGCGGTAACCTGATCATCTATGCAGGCATAGCCAGACTCCAGCTGGCTGCAAACGCTGCAGTAGCAACAAAGAAGCAAAAACGGATACCTCTTGCAAACAACTAAAGATTTAGCCAGTTTGTTTTCTCAAAATGCATTCCCGATGACACTACTACTAGGAAGATATGCCTAGCTTACCCAATTTCAGCCTAAGAACCTGTTGTGTTCCTAACAACCAGGGAGGCAACTCAAGGGGGCCGTAACCAGGGACCCTGAGTAGCCTCCCGTCCCAGCCCATCCGGTCACATGCCACGTGGCGTCACGCCAATCTATTTGCTTAGCTTTCCGTGAATGGTTGTGTTCTAGCCTACAGGACCTTTGGCTCTGTACGGTGTGACTGGTCCAGTCGGTTCGGTTTTGGATTACGTGTGTTCCCTTTGGAGTAAGTGTGTTCCTTTGGATTACGTGGGTTCCTTTGGATTACTTGTGGTTCCCCGTCGTACCTTGGATTTACGTGGGTTTACAGTATGCCTTCTGGGACTTTACCTTCCCACCCGGCGCGTTCCGAAGGCCGTGTGGCAGGTCTACCCCCCACCCCCCTCCCCCCCCGGTCTCCGCAGCCATGGCAAGGTAAGTCCTCGGTCCATGCCCTCGACCGGCCCTTTGGGGTATTTGTTTCTTCAAAAACATTACCGATGACATTACTGTCTGGAAGTGTCAACTACTTACCCAATTTTAGCCTAAGAACTTATTGTGTTCCTTGTATGACAACTCGCGTCGAACTCATTTGGCGGGGCCACGGGGAGCCCACGCCCGGTCGCCTTTCACGTCTGATATGTGTTGCCTGCAGTGCAGTGACTTCCAGTGGCCGAGCGATAACCACGCGGTCTGCCTCCCCTGTTCCGGCTACGCCTCCAACCACCCTTGTGATGTCTGCACTGCCTGGCCAGAGGAACTTTGGTCGCAGCTCTGGAGTTTCTACCGGCGCAAGCGCCCGATACCTGCCTGTGACTGCCCGCCCACCATGGCGCCCCCCTCCTTACCAGATGCACCCGCTCAGACCTTAGGGAGAGGACGACATTTCAGGCCCGTGATTACACCTCAGGTCCCAGGACTTCGTCTACCACTGTGCCCCCTCGGACCTGGCCTGCCCGCTCCTCGGAGGAGACCAGCCGGCAGTGCGCCAGCCTCATCGAGGCCCGCCCACTTGTGCCCCACATTGCAGCGACTGATACGCTGGGCCCTGACATGCCGCACAAGGACAAGCCCGCTCACTCCCACCGGGAGTCTAGCCGGCAGAGCGCCCCCTCATCGACGCCGGCCTGCAGCGACCTTCGTCCTCGTCATATGACCGCTGTCAGACCTGACAAGCCGCACGACGCCAGGAGCCCCATGCGCCCACGCTCTTCGTACATTACTCCCAGGAAGGATCGTGATGTGCAGCGCGACAGCAGACGCAGCCCCCGGCCCTCCTCATCCTCCTCTCGCTCGGCGACTTCACGCGCCTCTAGGCCACTCCCACACACATGCCCGTCCCGGTACGCCTCTCCTCGCCGGCCCCGGCGTCCGTCACCTTCCACCTCCGGGCGCCTCGGGAGGAGCTCGCCTCGCCCACTTCATCACAGTCGATTCCCCCGGGACAGGCGGCCAGCACGCACCAGCGCCGTCTTGCCCTGCTGCTCCCCCCGCCCCCCCCTCCCCCCGGTGTGCCTGGTCCCCTGCCTTACCCCACCTTCAGCGGAGGAGCTCCTGGGTGAGTCGTCCCCGTCCTTTCCCCAGCCCCGGACGTCGTGACGGTGCTAGCGAGGCCCCCGACTCCACGCCTCCTCCCGCTCGGCCAGGAGGCCTCTCCCCCTCGCCTGGCGGTCCTCCCAGAACAGCTCCCAGCCCCTCCTTCGTCTCGGCCCTCCTCGGCGCGGACAGTCGTTCTCCCTCTCCCCGCTCGCGTTCTCCGGACAGCCCCGCGTCGCCCGCGGCCCTCTCGGCTCCAAGGGTGGAGACTCTCTGATCCTTGGATAAAACAGCTCGTCTGATTGTGGCCTGTCTTCCCTCGGAGGCCTGCCCACCATCCCCCCCCTGCTCAAGAGGAAGGCCTCCGCCTTTGTGGACGCCGCCCGTCAGGTCAAGAGGTTCAAGTCGCTCCCCCAGCCCCCCAGCTTTCGGAACCTCAGGACGCTGTAGCGTGAGCCAGCGAGAAGCAGGTCCTTCTGGTCTTGGCCGGCCGAGGCGGGGCTCGTAAGGAGACGCACGGAGCCATCGGCCCTGTCCTGTAGGACAGGTCGGGTCCACTGCAGCATGCAGTAGCTAGAGCCAGCGAGGAGCAGGTCTTCCTGGTTACGGCCGCCCGGCTGGCCATGGCTGGGCGCGTAAGGAGACACACGGAGCTGCAGGGCAGGCCGGGTCCACTGTGAGTGCATTGGCTCGGGACGCTGTAGCGCGAGCCAGCGAGAAACGGGTCCTCCTGGTTATGGCCGCCCGGCCGGCCAAGGCGGGGGCGGGTCAGGAGACACACGGAGCTGTCGGCCCTGTCCTGTAGGACAGGCCGGGTGCACAGAGCGCGTGTGCAGCGTGTGGCTCAGGACGCTGTAGCGCAAGCCAGCGAGAAGCAGGTCCTCCTTGTGACAGCGGCCCGGCCGGCCAAAGCGGGGCTCGGAAGAGATGCATGGAGAGACAGGCCAGGTCCACTGCGAGCGTGTGCCGTTTGCTGACTGGACACTGAAACAAGCGTCAGAAGGAAGCGAGTCTTCCGGTGACGTTCACCATGCTGGCCAAGCAGGGCTGACCATCGAACCTGCGCCGTAGACAGGGCGGATCCGAGGGTCGGAGAGCGGGTGCCCCCCGGGTGTGGATGTACGCGACGACCATCGCGTAGTCGGACATGACCAGGACCTCTTGGTGGCAAAGACGTGACTGCCAAGGATCGAGGGCCAACCAGCCAATTGACTGACTGAGAGATCCGGGGCCAAAAGCCGGAGATGGCGTCGACATCCGGCAGGAGGTGAGCGCCTCAACCCGACCGGCTGGCATCGGTGCAGCAGGAGCGCCGCGGCAGGGGGAGAGGAGAGGGGGACCCCCAAGCCAAGCCAGGCGGGGTCCGCCCACCGCTGGAGGTGGGCTCGGGTGAGCAGGAGGACAGGGGCCGGAGCCACGAGGTCGCAGGAGGACGGGCGCCAATGGGCCAGGAGGTGGAGCTGGAGCGGGTGCGAGTAGAGCCGGCCCAGGGGGAAGAGATCCGCGGCTGTGTTCAATGGTAACCAAACCTGCGCCGGGACTACGTCCATGCTGGAAACCTGGCGAGTTAACTCCACCAACTCCACAAGCCTTTCGACACGAGCGTCTGGCAGTTGCACGAGGTTGTAGTCGGCCCAGAACTCCAGACCAAGGTGCACCACAAACGGGGCGGAGGGAGATCGGATCTTCCTCCATGGACCAGGAGGCTGAGTAGACAGAGGAGGACGAGAAACACATCCCGATTTGCAGCGAGGGCAGCAGAGTCCTGGTACCGAAGAAGCAGATCGTCCTAACAATTGGAGGTGGGGCTGGATGACGTCTGACGTGCCTTAGCAATCACCGCGTCCACAATCCGGAAAACGCCGAAGGGCTGAGGTTGAGAGCCCGGAACTGAAAGACCATCCCGCAATAGGCGAAGCGCATGGACTGCTGCAAGGCCAGGTGCACCGGGACATGTAGAAGGCGTCCGCCAGATCGAGGCTGACTGGAAAGTCCATGGGTTCAGGGCTTGCGCCGTCTCCATCTGAAAAGAGGGAGCGGAGATGAAGCCGTTGAGGGCGGACAGGTCGATGATAGGGCGCCACCGGCCGCCCGGCTTTAGGACCAGGAAGAGGTGGCTGTAAAAGACTGGAGAATTGTGCTGCGTGATGACCTCCATTGCGGACTTGCGGAGCAAGGTCGCAATCTCGTCCTTGTGCTGGTCGGATGGGACACACGTCCAGACAGGCGTCCGACGAAGAGGAGTTAGTTGGGGGGGGGGCGCTGGAAGGAAATCCGCAGGCCCTCCAAAACTGTAGCGAGCACCCAAGGGTCATCCAGCAAAAGCGACCGCCACTGACTGGGGGCTCTAGGGAGGTCGGCGGGGGCGGGGAAGGGAGAGAGTCAACGGGCCCTGCCCCACCCAGCTCTGCGGCGGGCCTAGACCAGGCGGGGGCAGCGGCCGCGGGGGGTCAAGGGCTGGAGGAGGATGGACGGCCAGGGGGACCAGCTGCATTCCTGAAGACAGGTAAGGGGGTAGGGTCTGAAAGACCGCAGGGCGCGACCCACCGCCCTACGGGAGGCCTGAAAGCGCACGGCAGGGCTCCGGGGGCGGACGGCCAGGACTCGTTCGAAGCTTCCTGCACGGCCTGCAAGGTAGGGCCGAAGAGAAGGGGGCCCCCAATCGGAGCATGATTGAGCTGGGAGCAGGCGGCCGCAGGTAAGCGAGGGCACAGATCCAGCAAGGCATCCCGGCACATAAGGTCACAGTTCGCGACCGCGGTGAGGGCGTTGGGGGACGCGTGGTAAGCCGCAGGGTTGGCCACGAACACCAAAGCTGGGATGTCACTCCGGGGATCCACATCCGAGCGCTCCAAGGACTCCTGGATGCAGTAGAGCATGGCTTGCGTCGCCAGCTCCAAAAACCCTGCGCAGGCGAGGGAATTGCGGACCAAGGTCGCTGTGGTGTTGAGGCCACAGGGGGTGCTACGCCGAAGGGCTCGCATTCAAAGTCTCTGCGGCCAGGTCCACCAGAGGAAGCAGGCAGACAAACGACTGAGAGTGTACCGCGTACCAGTCCTGTCGGAAGCGGATACTGATACCCGCCGGCCAGCACGCGTCGGAGAAGAAGCCCTTGTCCGAAGGCCATCCCTGCTGAAGCTGGGCGTTGAAGGCGTCCGTCAGATCCCGAAAGTTGGGAGGGTTGAGGGAGGGACTTGAACTTCGAAGTCAGGCGCGGCGTGTCCACGAGGGTGGAAGCCTTCCTCTTCACCGGCAGGGATGGGGGACAGAGGTCTGGAGGCAGGAATCAAGCGATGAGCCGAGACAAAACGTCAAGGGCTCGCGAAGTCTCCGAGCCCGCCTGGGGAGGGGGGGGGGGGCAGGGCGGGTACAAGGGAAAGGCCACGCAAGGACGAGCGAGACCGAACGCTACCACAGGACCAGGAATCCGGGGACGCGGAAAAGCCCGAGCGGGTAGGGTCGGGCGAGAGGAGAGCAGAAGCCAAGTCCTCTGGGTGGAGGCTAAGGGAACCGTCGGCGTCCTCGGGGGCCGGCCACGCTAGAGGGGAGAGCAGGGGGGATCGGATGACGTCCGATCCCGGCTACGGCGGACGACACTAGCAGAGTCAGGGTCAAGTAGGCGGCGCCCTGAAGGGCGCTGAACTGGGAACACTGACCTGTCCTGAAGACCGTGAGGGTGTCGCTGGCGGTGGCACCGCGCTGTAGTGTGGCGGAGCGCCATAAGTCACAGGAAGAAGGCCTGTGCTGTAGCACAGCTGGGTCCCGCCGCTGGCGGCGGCACCGCGCTGTAGTGCGGCGGAGAGCCGTACGTCACGGGAAGAAGGCCTGTGCTGTAGCACAGCTGGGTCCCGTTGCTGGTGGTGGCATTGCGCTGTAGCACGACGGAATGCCGTACGTTACGGGAAGAAGGCCTGCAGTAGCACAGCTGGGTCCCGTGGCTCATTGCTGGCAGCAGCATCATGCTGTAGTGCGGCGGAACGCCGTACATCACGGGAAGAAGGCCTGTGCTGTAGCACAGCTGGGTCCGGGGAGCGAGACACCGAGACCGACGGGGGCAAGCGTACCATAGAATGGACCGACGGCCGTAGTCTGGACACGCCGGGCGCTGGGCAAGGTCTCCGCAGCCCGGCAAGGGGGGGGGGGCTGGGGGGGGGGGGCACGGGGGCTAAGACTGGCACGGGAGGCAAGCTCCACAATGTCCGAAGTCGCCTGCCGAGGGGGCGGGGAGGCCGCCAGTCGAGGGGGTTCTCGGGAGGCAGACGGGTGGTCACGCCGGTAAAACTCCCACAACTGGGACCACCGCTCTTCCTTCCACGAAGAGCATCTCTTGCACGGCCATGTAGAAGAGCACCCCCAAGCAAGGGAGGCACAAGGGATGGGAGGGAAAGGAGGCTACTCGGGGGCCCAGGTAACGGCTCCCTAGAGTTGTCTCCCTGGTTGTGTATGTATACACAACAGTTTTAGGCTGAAATCGTTAAGCTAAGTGTACCTTCCATATAGTAATGCCATCGGTAAGTATTTTGAGGAAACAAAGGTCCTCACTCTGACATTGGCCAAAACAGGTTCTGTGGTTGGATCCTGTTCAGTAATTCTCAGCAGTCATCAGGTTAAGAGTTTGAAATGTTAGATACATTGAGGCGATGCTTCTTTCTAATGTGCAGATGATGACAGACCTCCGCTGGCCAATCGAGAACTGCGCAACCTGATTATTCTCACTGAACTCCCTTTTGTTGTATCATTTGAAGAAAGAGTCAAGGTGAGTTGTTAGTGTACTAGATCGCTAGGTCACCCATGTTCACACAATTCTTGGAGGCATTTGGTATTCCTAGTTGTGGTGCCCTGGGGGACTTGGGTGGGGTTAGGTATTTTTTAGTTCCCAGGGTCACCCTGGTCAGCCCCACAAGGTGGGTTTTTCTCTCTATTCTGGGGCATGT
Source organism: Semisulcospira habei (assembly GCA_036245525.1). NCBI lineage: Eukaryota > Metazoa > Mollusca > Gastropoda > Semisulcospiridae > Semisulcospira > Semisulcospira habei. The sequence continues at coordinate 190,398,933 of BTPG01000005.1, forward strand.
GTTTCTGTCTACCCTTTGTCCATTCACCTGTATTTGCCTTTTTAAAACTCTCCCTACTGTCTGCACTGCCTGTAGCTCGTGATATTGGATGTGTGTTGCTAAATGGTCTTAGCTTTATTTAGGCCCCATGTGTTAGGTTTATTTAATGTATTTGACCGGCTGGCGACATACATTCAATGTTCTGTTTATTTTTTTTTTTTTCACAAGCAGTGCAGGCACGTCCTGAGAAAGCCTTGTTGCTGTCGGGACGTTAAGCAATGTACAATCAACCTAGTTGTGGTATCCCTGTTCGGTGTACGGTCCAGCTCTGCGAAGCATTCATCATAGAAGTAGGTGGGTCTAGCCAAAATTTGAAATAAAAATGTTTGGGATAAAAATGGCATGTACCTATGCACAATGTTAATATGTAAACATGTGAACATTTTCATAGCTGTATCTTTAACGGTTTGCGAGATATGAAGGTTTAAAGTTTTAAATCGGCCGAGTAAATATATCCGGATCAGGATTTTATTTAAGGTCTTTTCACACATTGGTGATATTAGACGCAAAAAAAACCAAATCAACAACCAAACACACAACTTGTGAATATCAAAGAATAGCAATAATTAACATCCAACCACACACACAAATTACTTATTATAATAGTTTACCCACCGGACTATGAATTATGATATTAACTATTGGAATGGCAATATTTCTATGTAAGATGTCATACATATTTTCTGCTAAGTGATCAACTGTTATGTTACTTTTTGTCAACAGATTCATTGTACTAGGACACTCACAGATTATATGTTTAACAGAGATGGGGCTTAAGCACTCGCATTTGATGTCTTTTGCGAATTTTGTTTTTCAAGACATTAGTCTTGTATATAAATGAAGCTGTTTTCATGAACAAGGTGGAACATGATAAGTATATTTCATATAATCTTTGTGAAAAAAGTTGTTTAGCACAGAGTACATTTCATGTATAGATAATTGCATATTATTACAAACTGCTAAATATATTATATATCATTTAGGATGAAAGACCAAATTTGTGCTCAAATAACTGTTGACTACTTGTGTGTGACTGGCAAAACAAGAAAGGTCCAAGAAATTGCACCCCCTATACCCCCCCCCCCCTCTCCCCGGCCCCCTGCCCATCCCCCTTTCAAAAAGAAAATCGCGTATCAGTGATACAAACTTTGGTACACAAACACATTTTGAATAATGAAACACAATTAACATCCAGTCTGAGTTCTCTCATTGCTGATGTTAGTGCAAACAAAAATTGTCTGCTCGACTCACTCTTTTCTTGAATTCTTCCCCGCCGTGAGATGGCCTTGGTTGCCTGCTCAGTGTTAAACACAAATAACTAACTAATCGAATTCTTCCACCCTGCGTTTTTGCTAAATTAATGACTCGAAAATAAACAAAATAGCTGAATACTTAAAGCATTATACTACAACATCTTTCCACGTAAATCCACAGAAACCCTCTATTTGTTTCCTCAAAAACATTACCGATGACATTACTGTCTGGAAGTGTCTACTACTTACTCAATTTTAGCCTAAGAACTTGTTGTGTTCCTTCACCACCCGGGAGGCACTCGGGGAACCCTCATTAGGGCTGAGAGTAGCCTCCCGTCCCAGTCCACTCAGGCGTCCACTACGTGGCCCAATCACAAATCAGTCGTTTCTACTTAGCTCTGAAGTTTAGACGTGTTAGCCTATCGCTCCACCGACCGTTGCTAACGGTTTTTCCCTGCTCTTCTTTTTGTGGATTACTGTGTTCCTTCAGATTTGTGTGCTTGGATTTATGTGCCTGTGTGTGTTTTTTCAAGGATTGTACTTCGAGTGAACTGTGTTTATTTCCTCAAAAACATTACCGATGACATGACTACATGGGAATATCTACTTCTAGGCTCAATTTTAGCCTACTTGCCCGTTGTGTGCCCACACAACCCGAGAGGCCCTCGGGGAACCCCCCAGAGGGGCCGAGAGTTATCTCCCCATACCTGCCTTACCAGATCCGGTCACGAGACCATTCAGTCTTTCTACTTCGCTCGTGGAGAGAAGACGTGTCTGGCCCGCGCTCTCGCTGCCTCGACCGGTCTTCTGCCTACCGACGCTTGTTGCCGACTTCGTGGGCTCTGCGCCCGCTTCTACCCTGCCTTCTACCTGGCCTTCTCTTCCTGCTTCGTTGGGCCACTTGCGGGGATTCTTCTGCTTCTGTGGACGGCGGTTTGACTGCCCTTCCCCCCCTTCCCTTCGTTGCAGAGGTAAGGTAGCGGTAGTTCCCTCGGCCGGCCCTCGGGCTGAGAGCCGGCTGCCTGTGGGTGCTTTCCTGCTTTTGCTTTGGGGTTCGTTTCAGTGCGTAGTGCCTGATTAGCTCACGGTCAGCTGTTGCCGTGTCGCGCCTGTTTTGCACGTGGGCCTTGGGCTCCGTGTGTGTTAGCCCGTTTAAAGCCCCGTTAGCCCTCCGAGAGTGCCCCATTACGCTTTCACCGGGAGCCCGCCTACGCTTCGATAATGTCGTTGTGCTCCCGGTGCGATGACTTTAGGTGGCCGACGGACACTCACTCGGTCTCCCTACCGCATTCGGTGGTTCCTCGGACCGCAGGTGTAATAATAATAATAATAATAATAATAAGCACATTAAATAGGTGCTTTATCCCAATTGAAAATCGGCTCAAAGCGCCGCCCCGAACTGGGCCAACAAGCGCGCTCACGTGAGTCACGCGCATTCACTCACACACGGAACGTAAACACAGAACTTTCACGTGGTGCTAAGGGCAAGCTCAGGCGAGCTGCTGTAATTTTTGGAAGTTCAAAATCGTTTGTATTTGAAATTGGTTGGGTGGACTGAATCTGATACCAGAGTGTAAGCGGTGTGCGGCCTGGCCTGAGGTTATGTGGGCGGACCTTGGTCCTTTTACCGCCGAGAGCGTGCCCGCCCGGCTTACGAGCGTTCAGCGCCCTTTGACACGCTGGCCGCCCTGGCTGTTTCCTCGGCCACTCCCGCACAGAACGGTCCCCTCTTCGGGGTTCGCGGTTTTGTCTGACCACAGGACCGCCACTGCTGCCACGCCCGCTGACCCTTCCGGAGGGTCTGTTTGCCGGCTTAGCGCACGTCTCACTGAGAGTGACCAGCAGCAGTCGGCCTTGAGCCGTCCGTCGTTGACGAGCCGTCCTCACCACTCTCCCCGCACCAAGCCCGCTGATCCTTCCGGAGGATCGCCTTGCCGGCATAGTGGCCTACTTCCGGAGTAGGGCCCGGAGAGACGTCAGCACCGTCCGTTGCGACGCAGCCGCGACCCTGATCCTCACCGTTCCACCTCCAGACGCCCGCGCTCTCGCTCGCCTCGCGAGCACCGTCAGCGGGATTCTCGACGCCCCCTGCAGGACGATGCGCTCAGCCTGCTACCCGAAGTCTCGGTCTCGGCTCTGTTGGACGAAGAGGATCGCTCGACCTCGCACGCGGCAGCTTCCCCGGAGCTGAAGAGGAAGGTCGCCGCCTTCGTTGACACGGAGAGGCAGGTCAAGAAGTTTAGGTCGCTTCCCCAACCGCCCGGCTTTAAGGGTCTTCGAGACGTCTTTTCATCACACCTACAGCTGGCCACGTCCCAGGAGCCGGTCTTCTTCTCCGACCGTCGCTGGCCCGCGGATTTGGACATCTTGTTTCGGCGGGACTGGTATGCTGGACTCTCCCAGGCCTTCTCCATCCCTCTGCCTACGCTGGACCCTTCGGCGGTGTCCCTAGCCGGCGGTCTGACTCTGCTGCGGCGGTCCCCGCTGCGGGGCCTGGACAAGACAGCGACCTTGGTCCGAAACACCTTAGCCTGCTCGGGTGTTATGGAGCCCCTCACTCAAGCCTTGGTTCGTCGGGTGGAGGTATCCTGGCATCCTTCCATCTCTCCCCTCCTAGGAGACCTGCTGGTCCTCGCGGAGACCGCCAATTGCGCCGCCTACCATTCCTCGGCCAACTGCGACCTCATGCGTCGAGATGCCCTGCTCCGCCCCTGCAGTACGTTGCCGCCGGACCTGCGAGCGCAACTTCACCGTGCCCCCTTGGGTGGACCCTTGCTGTTCGGCGACTCAGTCTCTACGGGTCGGCGGTTCGTTCCTCGGGATGTCGGTGCGACTTAGCCGGAGACGTTTGGTCGGACCTCTGGAGTTTTATCGGCGAGAGCGACCTCCGTCTACTATCTCTCGTCCGGATCCTGTGGACACTTCCGCCGCCCCTTCGGTAACAACCGCCCTTCCTCGCATCGGCCCTCGGAACGGTCTGCTCGTCGGGACCCGGCGTTGTGCGCTGACCAGAGGATCGCCACTGCTGCCACGCCCGCTGACCCTTCCGGAGGGTCTGTTTGCCGGCACAGCGCCCGCCTCACTGAGCCCGGCCTGCAGCAGTCCGCCATGAGCCGTCCCACGTTGACTGGCCTTCATCCTCTCTCTCTCCCCGAGAAGCCCGCTGATCCTTCCGGAGGATCTAAACGCCGGCATAGAGCCCTTCTCACTGAGTCCGGCCAGGAGAGACGTCAGCCTCAACCTGCGCGACACGGTCGCGCCCCCGACTCATCCCGTTCCACCGTCAGTTCTAGACACTCACGCTCGCCCCTCGAGCGTCGCTGGAGGGATCATTCGCCTCGCCGGGATCGTCGCCGCTCCCCCCGGAGGATCTGAACGCCGGCATAGCGCCCTGCTCTCGGAGTCTGGCCAGGAGAGGCTTCAGCCTTAGCTTGCGCGACACGGTCGCGCCCCGACTCCCTCCGTTCCACTTTCAGGTCACTTGATGGCTGATCAGAGGACTGCCACTGCTGCCACGCCCGCTGACCCTTCCGGAGGGTCTGTTTGCCGGCACAGCGCCCGCCTCACTGAGCCCGGCCTGCAGCAGTCCGCCATGTGCCGTCCCACGTGACTGGCCTTCCTCTCCCGTCTCTCCCCGTTAAGCCCGCTGATCCTTCCGGAGGATCTGTACGCCGGCGTAGCGCCCTACTCACTGAGTCTGGCCAGGAGAGACGTCAGCCCTAGCTTGCGCGACTCGGTCGCGCCCCCGACTCCTTCCGTTCCACTTTCTGTTCAGGACAATAGTGCGCACCGCTCGAGCGCCTTCGGTAGGATTGCCGTTCGGACTCAACCTCCGCCCCTGGGTCTTCACTTGGCGGATGGACGCCTTAGTCGCCTTAGCCCGACAGTCCTCCTCCAGTCCACGTCGAACTACCTGGACGGCCTCCGTTGTGCAACCAATCGGACACCGCGCTAGCCACGGACAGAGATGCTCGCTTGTGCCTCCTGGCACACCTGGGCTTCCTAGTAGACGACGGCAAGTCGGATCTCTCCCTCCCGCCGGGTTGTGCATCTGGGTATGGAACTCCCTACCAACCTCAACACGGTACGCCTTCCGGTGCCCCGGATCAAGAGGATTGCTGATCTAGCCGACCAGTTAGCTCGGGAGGATGCAGGCCCCGCCAGAGTCTGGCTTCAGTTGCTGGGTTTGATGAACGCCGCAGCGGATCTTATCCCACTAGGGCGTCTCTACTCCCGGCCAATTCAACTGCATCTTCTCCATGGGCTCACGTCTTCCAGAGACTTGACGGCCGCGGTCCCAGTGCCCCAGATGCTCCGTCCGCACCTTCGTCGGTGGACCGGCCCTACGTGGCTAGCGTCGGGAGTTCCCTTAGCCTCTCCCCCTCCAGGCGGGCCCCTGGCCCTCACACTGGGCGCACACAAAAAAAAAAAAAAAAAAAAAAAAAAAAGAAGAAAAAGAGCACACCCACTGTCTGGAGATGCAGGCCGTATGGCGAGCCCTTCACGCCGGGGAGTACCTCCTCCGACACCAGGAGCTTCTCGTGCTTTCGGACGACACGATCGTGGTCGCTTACATCCAGAAGCTAGGTGGCACACACTCCCCTGACCTGTGTATGCTCCTCTACAGGAAGATGCGTTGGTGTGAGGACCGGAGCATTATCCTTCAAGCCCCGCACGTTCCCGGATGCCTAAATGTCTTGGCCGACTCTCGGTCTCGCCGCGACCAACTCCTACACACGGAATGGACCCTGCGACAGGACATCTTTCAGATGATCTGCGCCCGCTGGGAGACTCCCCAGGCCGAGTCGTTCGCCACGAGGTGGAACCACCAGCTTCCCCTCTTCGTCTCCCCGATTCCCGACCACCTTGCCTGGGCTGTCGATGCGCTCTCCTTTCCCTGGGACGGACTTGTGGCCTATACCGGTCCCCCTACCGTCCTCGTGCCCTAAGTCCTCCTCTAACTGCGGGGCTCTTCGGCGTTCCTCCTGTCGGTCGCACCGCTCGTCTGGAACCGCTCCTGGATCACCGACCTGCTCAGCCTCGCCACAGACCCGCCCCTGCTGCTGCCCACCCCGCGGACCATGCTCAAGCAACCGCGCCAGCCGCTGTTCCACCCCTGCCTGGAGGGGCTCCTCCTTCACGCCTGGAGGTTGGGCGGCAAACCCTCGGAGCTAGAGTAGACAGATGCAGCTATGGAGGAGATTGCTGCGCCCCGGGGACTGTCGACCCTTCGAGCCTACGAGGGAACTGGCGAGTCCTCTGTTCCTGGTGTACCGATCTTGGCCTTACGCCCACGGATCTGACTCATCCTCCGCTGGCGGACTTCTCTCTCTGGCTCTTCGAGACCAAAGCCTAACCCTCATCACGGTACGCGGTTACCGGTCCATGATGGCGGACACCTATCGTCACCTGGGACGACCCGATCCGGGCGCCTGCAAGGACCTAGCCGACCTTATGGGACACTTCGGCACCCAGCGCCTTACACTCCGCTCGCTCCTTCCTCGCTGGGACCTACCCTGGGTGCTCACGTGGTTGAACTCCGCCCGCTTCGTACCATTACCTTTGGCCCAGCTCGCGGACTTGGCACGCAAGACTTGTTTCCTGCTGGCACTTGCTACCGCTCCGCGCGGGAGCGAGCTACATGCGCCTTCAGCACGCCCTGCCGGTCTGCAGTTCCGAACAGACGGCTCCGTCCGGCTCCTCACGGACCCGGCCTTTCTGGCAAATAACAGGTCGCCTTTAACTCCGCCTCAGGTGATCACCATTAGGCCGCTGAGAGACCGACCCCGGTCCCAGGAGACCAGGCTACAGGATCCCGTGCGCGCCCTTAAAATCTATCTGCGGCGATCTAAGCTCATCCGCAGGGGGCGGTTGCGCCTCTTCCTACCTCTAAGACCCAAACAGCGTGACATTATAGCCCAGACGATCTCTTCCTGGCTCTGCTGGGTCATACGCTCCGCTTATCAAGAGATAGCCCCTGAGGGAGCTAAGAGGCCGCACATTCTCGCACACGAGGTACGAGCTATGGCCACGAGCGTCGCGTTTGAGCGAAACGGCACTGTCAAGGACATCGTGGCAGCCGTGGGCTGAAACACCGAGTCGGTCTTGCCCGTTTCTACCTCCGGGACCTGGCTAGCCAGCGAGAGAATCTCGCACTGGGGGGGGGGACATCGCCGCGACGCAACACTCCCTCCCGGTGCCACCGGCACCGTAGGTTGCACTTCGCTAAAATTGTCGGGAGTGTGCCATGGGGTGGACGGCGTTGTCCTGTTGGGGGAGTTGTGGGCGGCACCCGCCTCCTCTTCGCAATTCTCCCATGTAGTCATGTCATCGGTAATGTTTTTGAGGAAATAAATTCATTTTTCTCTAAAAGGTCTTTTTTCGAAAAATACTTACCGATGACATGACTCGGATAACCCTCCCTCCTGCCCCGCTTGCCGCTTTCGAGCGAAGTATCAGACTGAATGGTCTCGTGACCGGATCTGGTAAGGCAGGTATGGGGAGATAACTCTCGGCCCCTCTGGGGGGTTCCCCGAGGGCCTCTCGGGTTGTGTGGGCACACAACGGGCAAGTAGGCTAAAATTGAGCCTAGAAGTAGATATTCCCATGTAGTCATGTCATCGGTAAGTATTTTTCGAAAAAATACCTTTTAGAGAAAAATGAATTTTTCTTCGTTCTGGTGATAACGGAAAAAAAAAAAAAAAAAAAAAAAAAAAAAACCAAACAAACAAACAAAGGAAGGTACTCCCTGTGGTGTTTACTGCTCCGGATATGGAGCTTCCTCCACACGTCGCAGGAGAGGTAAGGTCTTGGCCCCTCCCTCACAAGGCCCTGGCCCGGGTGCCTGTTTCCGTTGGTTTCGTCGGATCGCGCATCGCTTTCGTTCTCGTTTTCGCGCATTCCGAGTGCTTGCGCCCAGTCGCCTGCTCTTTCTGTTTGTATGTTGCAGTAACCCCGTGCGTACCTGCGACAAGTGTGGATCTTTCCGGTGGCCGTGTGACGATCATGATTTTTGCCTTCCTTGTACGGGATGCAATTCGGACCATACTTGCACCGTCTGCGCCGCCTGGCCCGAGCAGCAATGGTCGCAGCTTTGGAGTTTTTACAGGCGCGAGCGTCCGCATTCGCCTAGTGACAGGGCTTCTTTCCTAGAGCCCACATCAGTGCTTGGCGCTGTTTCCAAACGCGTGGGCGCGGACCGTGAGGATCCTCGGAGCCGTCGGCCGCTTGAGCTTCGCTCATCTTCCCTCACTTCTCATCGGACACCGCCTGCTGACTCTTACGGGGAGTCCGCCTTAGGGCGCAGCGTTTGCCTTACGGGGGCACGCATACCGCGACTACCCTCGCGTATTACGTTGTCCAAAATTAATCGAATTTCTGGAGACCGTGAGGATCAGCTGAATCGTTCTCCGCTTGCGATTTCCTCATCCTCTAAACTCTCTAACCGGACACAGCCTGCTGACTCTTACGGGGAGTCCGCCTTAGGGCTTAGCGTTTGCCTTACGGGGGCGCGCATACCGCGACATAATTCGCGTCGTACGTTGTCCGCAACTAGTCGCGTTCTAATGGACCGTGACGATCACCTGCGCTATCGGCCGCTGCACATTGGCTCATCCACAAAGATTTCTAAACGGACAACGTCTGCTGGCTCTTACGGGGAGTCCGCCTTAGGGCGTAGCGTTTGCCTTCCGGGGGCACGCATTACACGACATGCTTCGCGCAGTCCATTGTCCGAAAATCGTCGTATGCGATCTCATTTACACAAGTCTGCGTGCTCTTACGGAGAGCCGCCTATGCGACAACGTACCCGCCGTACAGAGACTGGCGAGAGATCCCGGTCCCGGCGTCATCGGTTTGATGACCGTGTTTCTCTTTCTCACGTGACCTCCAATACTCCACACACTCACGCGTCGGGTGACTACCGTCAGGAGCATCGTTCTACTGTCCGTTCCGATCGCCGCCGTCCTCGGCATTCATCATCATCTTCCCTTTCATCTCCTTCTCCCGCTTCGGTTCCCCGTTCGGCTTCCAGCTTGTCTCGGTCGGCCCCTCCCCTCCCGTCCCGTCACCCGTCCCCTTCCCCTCCTCGGCCCCGTAGTCGGACCTCCACTGGTAAAGTTCACCGTGACCACCACTCCCGTCATCGCAGCCGCTCCCGTCATCGCAGTCGTTCTCCCCGTTCACGTCACACGGTTCCCTCTAGGTCCCCCCCTTCCGTTTATACCTTTCCCCTGCACCCGCTTCGCCATCTTCCCGCGGTACGACGTTCGCCAGTGGCTTCAATTTCTCATCCGGACGGGCTCCGCGCCGTTTCTCCCTCACAGACCCTCCATCGGATCTCCCTCCCTACACGCGAGGAGGACACCCTTAGTCTACTTCCTGAGGATTCGGTCTCTAATCTCCTCGACTTTGGTGGCCGCTCCCTTTCGCCGCGCTCTGATGTATCGGATGCGCCTGTGTCGACTACACTCCCTTCGTCGTCGCGCACGGAAACGCTTCTTTGCATTAATGAAGCGGCTCGTATTGTCGTGGCCGCCCTACCGAAAGACGAGTGTCCTCCGTCCCCCCCGCTCAAACGGAAGGTGTCCGCCTTTGTTGATTCGGACCGGCAACAGAAGAGATTCAAGTCGCGGCCTCAACCGCCTGGATTTCAAGATATGCGGGATTCATTCTCCGCTCATCTACACACGGATTCACAAGACTCCTCCTTTTTTGCGGATCGTAAGTGGCCGACTGACCTTGACATCGCGTTCCGCCAATCTTGGTACGCGGGCCATTCACAGTCTTTTCAGTGCACACTTCCCACGTTGGACCCTCCAGTTGTGGCGCAACTTGGCGGCAACTCTAAGCTACGTTACACTTTCCCGCGTGGTTTGGATAAGACGGCGTCCCTAGTGCGGAACACCTTGGCCTGTGGGGGTTTTCTGGAGCTTATCACGCAAGCTTTTATTCGTCGCATTGAAGACTCACGAGAATCTTCACCCCTTCTTGGTGATCTCCTCACTTTAGCGGTCGCGGCTAACCGGGCAGCTTATCACTCTTCCGTCAACGCGATGGCGGCTGCTGCTAACTGTGATCTCATGCGTCGGGATGCCGTTCTACAAGCCTGTCATGGATTGCCCCCTGATTTGAAGTCTCAACTGCGTCGGGCTCCTCTTGGTGGACGTCTCCTCTTTGGTGAGACTTGGCAGAAAGTAAAGGACGGAAATTTAGACCGCTGGCCCAAAGGCTTTTCCACTTCTCGCTTTCACGCCGCCCGCAAGGCCGTGAGTCGCGCCCTGTGGAACTCCAGACCCTCTTCGACCTTCATTCCCCGTCATTCCAACGCGTCCCGGAGGGCTCCCACTTTCGGCCGCGGTAAACCCGTTCAGACCTCTATCCCCTCCTGGCCCAAGCCTGCCCGCCGCCCTGGTCGAGGCCGCGGCAGGTTTCAATGACTACCTTCCGTTCCAGTTCCCGCCGACCCCTCGGGAATCTCCGGTCGGCGGGACACTGGCCCTTTGCAGCGACGTATGGCGGGCGCTGCTACCGGACGACCCTTGGGTCCTTACTACCATCTCCGAGGGTCTCTCGATTTCGTTCCGTTCCCCTCCGCCGTTGAGACGATCTCCGGTATGGACAGACGTTCCATCCGACGAGTTAAGAGCTATCGCCTTGCGCGGAGAGGTAGCCTCCCTTCTACAGAAGGCTGCCACGGAGGTAGTGTCTCGTCTCCACTCCCCGGCATTTTACAGCCACATATTCGTAGTTCCGAAGCCAGACGGAAAGTGGCGTCCTGTCATCGATCTCTCGGCGCTGAACAAGTTTATACTGGCTCCGACTTTTCGCATGGAGACCACCCGGACGCTCCGGGTCGCTGTGCAACCTATGGATTTTGCAGTCAGCCTCGATCTTTCAGATGCGTATCTCCATGTTCCCATACATCCGGCATCCAGACGGTATCTCCGCTTCACTTTCGAAGGCGTGATCTACCAGTTTCGCGCCCTTCCCTTCGGTCTCAACCTCAGCCCGTGGGTTTTCACTCGCATCATGGATGCAGTCGTCGCCAAGGCTCGACAGTCCTCCTCCAGTCCGATCTCCAACTACTTCGACGACCTTCTCTTGAGGAATGCGTCGGAGTCGGTGCTGCGGATGGACAGGGACGCTCTACTCCTGCTCTTGTCCCGCTTGGGATTTCTCCTCCATGCCCGCAAGTCGGACCTCTCTCCATCTCGCCGGTTTATTCATCTTGGGATGGAATTTGCGACCGACCTCAACCGTGTGTGTTTACCGGAACCTCGGATCACGAAGTTACCCTCCCTCACTTCTCGGGTTGCCCGGTCGGAATCCGTTCCCGCCAGAGTCTGGCTGCAACTCCTCGGCTTGATGAATGCAGCGGTGGATCTCCTCCCCCTGGTTCGTCTTCACTCCCGCCCACTTCCGTTACACCTCCTGCTTCATTGGAGGCCATCCTCCGGCGACCTCGATGCCCTGGTGCCGGTGTCTCCAATCCTTCACTCTCACCTACGGCGTTGGATGGACACTTCTTGGCTAGCTTCGGGAGTCCCTCTTGCCTCACCGCCTCCTCAGCTCTCGCTCTGTGTGGATGCGAGTCTCGCTGGGTGGGGTGCACACCTGCTTCCGAGTTTCCTTTCGACGTCCGGCCTCTGGACACTGGACCTGACAGACAGACACATCAACTGGCTCGAGCTACAAGCAGTGTGGCAGGCGCTCATGGTGTGGGAAGTCCACCTTTGCAACCAGATGCTTCTTGTCCTGTCGGACAACACTACGGTCGTCTCATACATTCAGAAGCAGGGAGGTACACACTCTCCGGATCTTTGCATTCTCCTCTACCGCCTGATGTGCTGGTGCGAGGACCGCGGCATCTCTCTCCGAGCTCGACATATCCCCGGACGCTTGAACGTCTTGGCCGACTCCCTCTCTCGACGCGGCCAACTTCTCCACACGGAATGGACTCTTCACCCGGACATCTTTCAGATGATCTGCGCTCACTGGGAGACTCCCATGATCGACTTATTTGCCACAAGGTGGAATCATCAACTTCCCCTCTTCGTCTCCCCCATTCCCGACCCTCTCGCCTGGGCGGTCGATGCGCTATCCATTCCGTGGGATGGACTGATTGCGTATGCCTTTCCACCGACGGTTCTCGTCCCCAAAGTCCTACCCTGGCGCATGTAAAGATCTCGCAGACCTGATGGCACATTTTGGACTGCAGCGTCCGGTCCCCCGCTCTCTGATTCCTCGCTGGGACCTACCCTGGGTCTTGACGTGGCTTAATTCGGACAGATTTGAACCCCTTTCCCTGGCTAGCTTCGCGGATGTGACACGGAAGACATGCTTCCTTTTGGCCTTAGCCTCGGCGGCCAGGGTAAGCGAACTACACGCTCTGTCAGCGAGTTCTACCTGCCTCCAATTCCGAGCGAATGGTTCTGTACAATTACTCACAGACCAGCCCTTCCTCGCCAAGACCCGGTCTCCTTTGACTGCCCCCCAGGTCATAAATATTCGACCTTTGAAACACGCGACCTTTTCTAAGGAGACGCGCCAACAGGATCCCGTGCGCGCCTTACGCATTTCCATACGCAGATACAAGCCCGTCCGCCGAGGACGATCACGCCTCTTCTACCTTTGAACCCCAAAAGAAATGACATAACAGCTCAGACAATATCTTCCTGGCTACGTTGGGTCATTCGGTCTGCCTATCAGGATCTTTCCCCTGACGGGGCGAGGCGGCTCAGGATCCGCGCACACGAGGTTCGGGCCATGGGCACGAGTGCCACCTTCGATCGCAATTGTGCAGTTCGATTTCTAAACGGACACCGCCTGCTGACTCTTACGGGGAGTCCACCTTAGGGCGTAGCGTTTGCCTTACGGAGGCACGCATACTGTGACATACCTCGCGCAGTAAATTGTCCGAACATCATCATAAGAGATCTCATTTGCAAAAGCCTGCGTACTCTTACGGAGAGACGCTTATGCGGCAACGTGCCCGCCTTACGGAGGCAGGCGAGAGATCCAGGTCTTGTGGCAGCAGTGGGCTGGCGGGCAGAGTCAACATTCGCCCGCTTCTACCTCAGGGATCTGTCGGGCCAGCAAGAGAATCTCGCACTGGTGGGGGGACATCGCCACAGCGCAACACTCCCTCCCGGCGCCGGAAGCGCCGTAGGTAGGCACTTAGCTAAAATTGTCGGGAGTTTGGCGAATGGGTGTGGGGCTCTGTCGTCTGCCCTTTCGGATGGTATTTGGGCGCGGCACCCTCCACCTTTTCGCCATTCTTCCAGACAGTAATGTCATCGGTAATGTTTTTGAGGAAACAAATTAATTTTTCTCTAAAATATATTTTTTCGAAAAATACTTACCGATGACATTACTGTCTGGAAGTGTCTACTACTTACTCAATTTTAGCCTAAGAACTTGTTGTGTTCCTTCACCACCCGGGAGGCACTCGGGGAACCCTCATTAGGGCTGAGAGTAGCCTCCCGTCCCAGTCCAGTCAGGCGTCCACTATGTGGCCCAATCACAAATCAGTCGTGATACTTAGCTTACCAGCGGCAAGCGGGGCAGGTGGGAGGGTCCTTCGAGTAATGTCATCGGTAAGTATTTTTCGAAAAAATATATTTTAGAGAAAAATTAATTTTTGCTGTAATGTCAGCTGTAATGAACGATACACAAGGCCCCACAGTATATGGCTACTCGCAGGCAAGTGAAGCTTCACCGGACGATGAATGATCAAGAATAAAATATATTTATGCGTTTGTAACAAACTAAACGTGAAATATAGTTAATATATTCTATTTTTAATAATTTAGAAGGCAATTCGTTTACTTTGTAGTGCAGTAGGTCGCGTGAACATCCCATCCAACTCTGTGCACGAAAGTTTGAATATCCACCAGCTCATCTCGCGACCATGTGTTGTATGCAAATGAGATCTCGGCGCTGTAGCGCAAAACTACTTGATAACTGATAGTAGATTTTAAAAGAACAGAAATTGTGCGTTCTAGTGATGCTTGGGGCCAAAATGTACATTGAAAAATACACAAGTTATTAACTTTTCCATTTTTGAAATTTTTTTACTGATCAAATACAAAAAATAAACAAAAAACTTTTCATTTTGCCCTTTACATGGTTAGAATTGGAGTGGTTTTGTCTTTTCAATGGTATGTGCTATTAATAGCTACAATGCAACTGCAGCGCACCGTTTGAAGAGAAAGTGAGGTACCCATTTCTCGATGTTGTGACGGAATGCATATGCGAGGCACAGAGCGCATATTTCTGTATGAAAGTGAGGTACAATCTCGGATTTTTTTAACCCATTATTTTTTATCACATCACAAAAACAAAGATACAGAACAACTCAGGAAAGAGTATACTTTTATTTTATGTAACTTTCATGAAACATTGAAAAGTTTTTGTGAGGGAAAATCGTGTGAGAAGTGGGATGATTTTAGACTCGGCTACCCGCTTTTCCCAGCGTTACCTGGCGCATGGGTCTACCTAATAGAAGGGCATTGGTTCAGGCTCATGTCTTAAAAAATGGGGGGAGTTGTGGTTTACGTCTCAAGGAGTGGGGAGGGGTGGGGAATATATGTAACACTTATAGGACATTGCAGTAACTCTTTGGATGCTGTAGCACTTCTTGTTCATGTTATTCCTGCAGGATGGCCCGAAGGTTAAATAGTTGTCAGTAACCCTCCTGTCCTTACAAATTGTGTGTGTACATTCCCACTGCACAAAAGGCCATCGGGCCAGTGTTGGCCACTATTGGCCCTCGCATGACCATGCGTGGGCCAACCGCGGCCGACGTCGGCCCAATGGCCTTTTGTGCATTGGGATTTATGTCCCTTTGCTTGAAATCTGTACAAAATGTATAAGTCCATGTGGGTGTGTTGTAGATCCTGCAGCGTTTGATACAAGGTGACAAGGAGGAGAATCAGGGCGACCTGCACAACTTCATGATGGGCGCCACCATCAGCGTCATGATCCGCAGGAACTACATCTACGAGGACGCATTCGAGAAACTCTCACGAGAGAACGGTCAGCTGAATAATTGTTTTAGTTGTGATGAAACAAAAGAGTTGTCCTCTGTAGAACAGTAAAGGAGATAAATCAACCTAGATGCATCAAGCTGTTCTGGCACCGCCCTTGAACTATCGTGGTGGTTGTCTCCTGTTGCGTTGTGTCAGGACTAAGTGATGGCAGGACTAGGTTGGCTAAGGAGGAGTGAGTGAAGCAGACTAAATGAATAATAATATTATAATTACCCCATTCACTGCCAAGAAAAGATAGATAAGATAAGATAAGATGGTTTATTGCCATATGTTTCCATGTACAAAACAATAAAAACATTGGAATTTGTCTTGATGTCAGTTACTAAGACTAAA
Organism: Semisulcospira habei; assembly: GCA_036245525.1. Taxonomy (NCBI): domain Eukaryota; kingdom Metazoa; phylum Mollusca; class Gastropoda; family Semisulcospiridae; genus Semisulcospira; species Semisulcospira habei. The sequence goes on from BTPG01000005.1 coordinate 190,414,609, forward strand.
CACACACACACACACACACAGAGAGAGAGAGAGAGAGAGAGAGATCTGATACAGTTAAAAACTGACTGTACACAATCATTCTCACTCGCCACTCGCGCTCTCTCCAATTAGTCCGGTTGATCAGAGAGAGCGTGAACAGCAAGAGGGAAAAAACTGTTGCGGAATCTGCTGGTCCTGGTACTGATGGACCTGTACCTGCGCCCTGATGGTAAAATTTGAAAAAGCTCATTGCCGGGGTGGGTGGAATCACTGGAGATAAGACGTGCTCTACGTAAGAGACGCTGCTGGTACAGTGAGTCCAGGCTAGGAAGATCTCTGCCTATGATTTTTGAAGCGGTCTTGACCACCCTACTCAGTCTGATTTTCTCTTTGGCCGTGATGGAACCATACCAAACCGTGATCGAAAAGGTGAGCACGCTCTCAATCACAGCTCGGTAGAATTGCATCAACATGTGGGCACCGAGACCAAAACTTTTCAGACGTCGCAGGAAGAACAAGCGCTGCTGTGCTTTTTGGACGATAAGGCGAGTGTTTTCCTCCCACTTCAGGTCACATGACAGGGTAGTGCCAAGAAACTTAAAGTTCTGGACTGTTTCAATGATTTCACTATTGATCACAAGAGGGGGAGGGGGAGGGGACTGTTTCTTTCTAAAGTCCACAATCATTTCTTTTGTTTTGCCAGAGTTCAGTTCAAGGTTGTTGTTATTACACCAACTAATTAGAGTCTCAACCTGACTACGGTAAGCGGATTCGTCTGAGTTTGTAATGCACCCTTCCACTGTGGTGTCATCTGCAAATTTCAGAACTTTAGTACTGGCATGGCATGAAGCACAGTCATAAGTAAACAGGGAGTAGAGCATAGGGGAGAGCACGCACCCCTGAGGCGTGCCCGTGGATAAAGTGAGGGTGGATGACACATTTCCACCAATTTTAACGACCTGTGGTCTCATCAACAGGAAATCGAGGGTCCAGAGGCACAATGTCTCTGGAACTCCGATTTGCTGGATCTTCTGGTACAATTTAGATGGAATAATGGTGTTAAAAGCAGAACTGTAATCAACAAATAAAATTCTGGCATAGGTGTTTGGGATTTCAAGGTGTTGTAAAACATAAAACAAACCAAGTGACACCGCATCCTCCACGGAACGTTTTTCGCGATACGCGAATTGAAAACAATCCAGCAGAGGGTCGGTAAATGTTCTCAGAAACCGGAGGACGAGGCGCTCAAGCGTCTTCATGACAACTGAGGTCAGAGCGACCGGTCTGTAGTCATTTAGGGAGGACACTTTGGATTTTTTCGGAACAGGAATGATGGTGGACCTTTTGAAACACTGAGGAACAGTGCACTGAGAGAGAGACATGTTGAAAATGTCAGTAAAGACGCCCGAGAGCTGGTCCGCACAGTTTCTGAGTAAGCGTGGAGAAATGTTATCTGGACCGGCAGCTTTCCTTCTATCTAGACGCTGAAACATGCACCTGACATCGGCGTCTAGAATAATGAAAGGTGGGTTCTCAGTATGACTCCTCTCCACAGAAGGAGGTGGGGTCATATTCTTTTTGTCAAAACGACTATAAAAGTCATTCAGAGTGTCTGGAAGAGACGCATCAGTAACATCAGCAGTCTTGGAAGCTGGTTTATAGTTTGTAATGTCTTTGAGGCCTTGCCAAATATCTCTAGGGTTACTAGCTGCGATTTTCTGTTCTAGTCTGTATCTGAAGTTGCGCTTGGCAGTCTTAATTGCTTTTAGTACTGCATACCTGGCTTGTTTGTACCTTTCTCTGTCATTGTCTTTGTATGCGTCATGTTTTTCGTGGAGTTTGTGTTTAATGTCTACTGTAAACCATGGCTTGTCATTAGGAAAACTCTTGCAGGTCTTGGTGGGAATACAGAGGCTCTCACAGAAGGCAATGTAGTCAGTGACAGCCTCTGTGTACTCGTGAATGTCTGATGTTACCTCCTTAAACACATCCCAGTCAGTGCACTCTAGACAGCCACGGAGTGTTTCAGCTGCCTCAGGTGACCATTGTTTGATTGATTTTACTTTTGCTTTTGCACTTTTGAGTTGTTGCTTGTATGCTGGCACAAGATAAATCATGGCATGGTCTGACTGTCCGAGTGGAGCACGGGCGATGGAACGGTAAGCGCCTTTCATGGTTGAGTAACAGTGATCTAAAATTTTACCGTCTCTAGTGGGGCACGATACTTGCTGTGCAAACTTAGGCATCTCTTTGCTAAGATTAGCTTTATTGAAATCGCCAGCGACTACACAAGGTGAACACAATCCAACTGCTAGAGACAGCTAGGCAGCGGCAGGGGCTCATGAGGATCAGTGCCTCTTACTGAAGCATTTGTTTCCTCAAATCCATATCGATGGCATTACTATTTGAAAGGTACACTTGGCTTACCGATTTCAACCTAAGAATCTGTTGTGTGTACATACACAACCAGGGAGACGACTCTAGGGAGTCGTTACCAAGAAACCCTGAGTAGCAACCCTTCCCTCCCTATCTGGTCACGTGGAGTGGTGCCACGCCAGTCGAACGCTTAGCTTCGTAGTGGTAAGGTGTTCCGCACCCTTGCTCAGCCTTGGTTACTTTTGGATACCTTTGGTTACTTTGCGGTGTTGGGCTTCACCTTGGACTACCTGTGGTTTACTTGGTGTGTTGTGATTCACCTTGGACTACCTGTGGTTCCCTTGGTTGGTGTCCCTCCTTGCTTGCCTTCCGACGCTCAGGACATGGCCAGGTAAAGTCTCGGGGCATGCCTTTGTCGGGCAGGTTCTCCTGACCGGCGGTAGTGTTTCCTTGGTTCGCAGCTGTGCTCGTACACAGCCAGACTTCACTCGGAATCGGTTGTGAGTTTTCGCTCACGTGGCCCTTTGTTAGTGCGTGCCGCGTGCCGCTGCCTCTCATGTGTTCCGCTCTCTGTTGCAGTGCTCATTTGTGTACTTGTCGTCGGTGTAAGGGGCTTCAGTGGCCAACGGATACCCACATGCTATGTCTCCCTTGCTCGGGCTGCTCCTCCGCACGGCCAAGTGAGAGATGCGCACCTTGGAAGGAGCAAGGTCTCAGTTGTGGGAGTTCTACCGGCGTGACTGCCCGTCTGCCTCCCGGGAACCCCCTCGGCCTCCCCGACCCTTTGGCGGGTGACCTCGGACATTGTGGGGCTCTCCTCCCACTTCGTGCTCCTCACTGCGCTTGTCATATCCCCCACGACCGTGCCCCCCTCCCCCTTCGCCCTCCCCCCCCCCCCTCCCCCCTCCAGGCTGGATTTCTTCACCGGACTGTGGGGACTCCTCCCAGCCCTCAGCGCTTGGGTCATCCGGACCACCACCCGTCAGCTCAGATGGAGGTACGCTCGCATCAACGCGCATGCTCTTCATGGGCTTCTGATTGTCGTTCCCCAGTTCGTGGATTTGTTGGGCCGACAACGTCTCTGGACCCACGTGGCGGCAAGGGCTTCGCCCTGCGTTCGGCTGACACCAGGCAGAGGGATTCTCTAGCTTCTCGTAGGAATCCAGGCCACCCTCTGGGTTGCGCTCTACCTCTCACGCCGCACGGCTTCTAGCTCCCTCGCCACCTCACATAGCCTGGATTCACGAGACCAGCGGAACCCGCCCTGTCTACAGCACAGGTCAGATTCCAGAGAGCAGCGGGACCTGGCCTGTATACAGCACAGGTCAGATTCCCGAGACCAGCGGGGCCCGGCCTGTCTACAGCACAGGTCGGATTCCCAAGGCCATGGCTAGTGTGACTCCCCTAGCATCGTACGAGTTCTTCCCTCTTGGCCACGTTTCTGGCTGTAGTTGCGCTCAGACGCCCCCCTGGCGCCCCCTGCATCCCCCGCTCTGCCGGCCGACCCCGGAGGACGCCGACGACATGCTTAGTCTCCACCCAGAGGCCTCTGCATCTGCTTTCTTCTCACCAGACCCTTGCCTCCTCGGGCCGGCACTCGTCCCCCTGGTCACAGTCCTGTGGCAGTGCCCGGTCCTGTTCCCCCTCACGCAGCCCTTCCCCTGCGTCGGCCCCCCTTCCTGGCTCGGAGACGACTCGAGCCCTTGACCATACGTCTCGCCTGATTGCTCGTTTCCTGCCTCCGGACGTTTGCCTTCCGTCCTCGCTATGAGGAGGAAGGCCTTGGCTCATGTGCACGTGCCGCGCCGGGCCAAGTAGGTTAAGTCCCCCCCACCGGGTCTGCCCTAGGGGACCTTGGTGGGGTTGTCTACTTTTTAGTTCCTAGGGTCACCTTGTCTAACCCCTGCAAGGTGGGTTCTACTCTTTTGGGGGTTTGTATTTCTGTCTTTCTGGTCCATTCATCTGTATTTTTCTTTTGAAATTCTCCCTCCTGTCTGCGCTTCTTGCAGTTCTTTTCTTCATTTAGCGCAGGCACGTCCTGAGAAGGCCTTTGTCGCTTGCGGGACGTAAAGCAATCTATACTCACTCACCCGTCCCAACCCCCCCCCCCCCCCCCCCCCCCCCCCGGGTTTCAGGACCTGACGGAGGCCTTCAACGCCCAGCTCCAGCAGGGTCGGCTGACAGAGAGGGGCTTCTTCTCCTACATGTGTTGGCCAGGGAAAGTAAGCCAGAAAACATCACCATCTCTTCCACGGTAGCCTACATCACCACCAAAGATGAGCACAGCACTGTGAGCAAGAAAGCCTTGACACTGGCCATGCTCGAAGAAAAGTATCCCCAGGAAGCATGGATACGGGCATACACCGATGGATCAGCCACAGATGCAGTTCAGGATGGAGGGGTTGGGGTGTACATTCAGTACCCAAACGGAAAATGGCAGGCAGAGGCAGTACCAACAGGCCTTCACTGCACAAATTACAGAACTGAGGTGGAAGCCCTAGTCCGCGCAGCTAACATCCTTAGTGGCACTGCAGACCCTGATGCCCAGATTGTCTTCCTTACTGATGCCATGTCTGTCCTTGAGGCAGCAACAGCAAGCAAACTGCCACGTCTACAAGAGGCACTGCAAAACATCATGTGCACCAGACTGGTACTGCAGTGGATCCCTTCACACTGTGGCATCTACGGCAATGAAGAAGCTGACAGAATGGCAAAAGTGGGTGCAGAGAAAGAACAAGACGAAAATGGAGTCAGCTTCACAGAGATGAAGACCATCATTAAGTCTGTGTACAGACTACCACAACGGCCTCTAGACAGTTACCGTCAGCTGTCCAGACTAGAGCAGGTGACCATCTTCCGTCTGAGGACCGGGCACAACCGACTCAATTTCCACCTGCACAGACGCTTTCACCTCGTGCCATCTCCCATGTGCCCTTGTGGAGAAGCAGAGCAGCCCACAGAGCACATCCTCCAGCACTGTGGGAACCACCAGCTGCTGAGGGAGGAGATATGGCAGAAGCCCGCCACTCTACAAGAGAAACTGTACGGGCCTGTGGAGGTGCTACAGAAGAACAGATTTCATTTTGAGAGCCAAACTCCAAGTGTGACGACGTTCGAGAAGAAGAAGATGTGTTGGCCAGCGGGCGTCGATACCAGGTTCCGGCAGAGCTGGTACTCCGATCATTGTCTGTCGTTCGTCTGCCCTCTTCCTCCGGTGGACCCCGCCGCTAAGACGCAGCTTGGAGGCCGGCGGGCCCTATGGCGTTGCATCCCCTTTGGGTTCTCCGACATGGCGACCTTGTTCCGCAAGTCCCTGGCTTGCACGTGCCAGTTCTAACTCAGACTCCGAAAAGCCTAATCATTTTGATTCGATGGAATGTGAGCTCACGCTCTTCTCGGTTTCGGTCCCCTTTTTTTCAGCCGAGCGGTTTGTTTATAATTGCTGTCATCGCGCCTAATACACTATGGAAGGCAGTCACTGAATCAGCTCGCGCATCTTGTATGTAAGGACCAGCATAATGATAGAGGCAGGCAAGAGTCAGGATTCTCATGAGCTTTCGTATCTGCAGGCACCATGAGGATCTATGTTTATTCCAGACAGGAGGTGTTTATCATTGAGTGTATCTCGGACAGTGTGATAGTGGTCCTTTCTACAGAGGAGAAAAGGCATAGATCCTCAAGGGTCTGCCACGCAAGTTACAGGACTGTGACCCATGAGAATCTGTGCCTTTTGCTTTTTCAGTTCACACAATTTTAATTTCCAGGCTGAGTGGGGGAAAGGGAGCGAGATGGGCTATTGTGGTTTACAGTGAGTTTCAGTCGTTTCTTTTGTTTTTCAATAACCGTACATCAATGACCATATTATAAATGAACAGACCTTTCCCCCCCTCTTTTGTTCTGGTAAAGACAGTCGGGTTCACTACGGAATATACTTGAATCTGCTGACCACCACATATAATTCTGAAAACTCAGAAATTTAAAAGCCAGGTTACAAATTTAAAATAATTATATACTGACACAGTTCTAGTTCAGACTCCAAAAAGACTAATCATTTTCATTCGATGGAATGTGAGCTCGAGTTATTCTGTTTCTGTCCCCTTTTTTTTAGCAGAGCGGTTTGTTTATAATTGCTGTCAACGTGTCTGTTACACTATGGAAGGCAGTGAATCAGCTTGCGTAGCTTCTTGTAAGGACCAGCATAATGATAGAGCCAGGCAAGAGGCATGATTATCATTAGCTTTCGCATCTGCGGGCGCCATGAGGATCTATGTTTATTCCAGACTGACAGAAGGTGCGTATCAGTGAGTGTATCTAATTCAGTGTGATAGTGGCCCTTTCTACTGATGAGAAAAGGCAAAGATCCTCAAAAGTCCGTCATGCAAGTTACAGGACCGTGACACATGAGAATCTGTGCCTAAGTTTTGCTTTTTCAGTTCACACAATTTTAATTTCCTGGCTGAGTGGGAGAGGGGGGGGGGGGGAAGGGAGATGCGCTTATTGTGGTTTGCAGTGAGTTTCAGTCGTTTCTTTTGTTTTTCAGTAACCGTACATCAATGACCATATAAATGAACACACTTTCCCGCCCGGCTCTATCGTTCTGTTAAAGACAGATTCGGGTTCACTACGGAATATACTTGGATCTGCTGAGGCGCATATACGGGCAGAAATATAAAAGCCAGGTTACAAATTAAAAATATATACTAAAATGGACTTGGATAGGGCTATTATTTGGCTGAGGGCTGGGGACAGAACACGGCTTTAGCCAGCCTCGAAGGCCGCTTTCATCGGAACTGCCGTCAGATGGTATGGCAGAAGATTCTCTGTTCTGTCTGATGTGCACAGAGACAAATGAACCTATGAAGAAACATTCATTCCACCGTTGCCGCATACTTTCACGAGGATAAATATATTCTTGTTTTTACATCAGACAGATGGCATTCACTGCCTAGCAATGTTCACCCATAACCAAAGACAAAACTCCCCAAGAGGCATAGATCTTCATGAGTTCCGCGCAGAGTGCGGGGGCTTGTGAGAAACTAAATGTACTGTATGTATCTTGGTGGCTAGTGTTGCCTCTATGCTGCTATGTTTACACAGTCCGGATAAAATCGCGACCACCGAGCAACAAAACCCCCATCATTAGTGGCTGTCAACACGTGCGATTCGACAACCGTCCCCGCCCTGCGGCGTAGAATAGCCGTAGAATAGCGCGATGCTCATGCTCCCTTTAGGTTCACGGCAGTGCAAACTCGAGTTTGGAGACTAACTGGTACTTCTTGGAGCTGGTGACCCAGGCTATACTCCAGTGCATGGAAGAATCCTTGGAGTGTCCCGACGCAGATCCCCGTCGTGACATCCACGCGTTGGCGGTCACGGCCAACTGAGCGGCTTACCAGGCTTCCTCTAACGCCCTCACCGCAGCTGCAAACTGTGACCTGATGCGCCGGGATGCTTTGTTGGACCAGTGCCCGAGCCTTCCTGCGCTCTTCCGCTCTCAGTTCCGCTGAGCGCCGATTGGGGGCCCCCTACTCTTCGGTCCCACCTGGCCCCCTGGCCACCCTCTGCTCACTTTCAGGCCTCCTGTATGGTGGTGGGTCGTGTCCTGCAGTCGTTCAGACCCTCTTCCCGGCCGGTCTTCAGGGATGCCTGCGGCCCCCCAGGCAAGCGTCCGTCCAGTCGCCCTCGCTCCCCCACGGCCTCTGCCCCCGCCTGGCCGAGACCCACCCGCTGACTCGCTTCCTCTCTCGCCACCTACTGGGCACCGGCCTCCACGTGGCGTGGGTGGATAGTCCCCTCAGTGGGACTGAGTGGGCTAGCAGAGGGGTGCCGTCTTTGTCCAGAATTAGGACTTGATGTCAGCAGATATGTGACCCTCTCTCACGAAACCAGTCTTAACTCGCAGGGAGCCGATCAGCACTACACGCAATAATATGTGGTGGGGGTCAATCTGGGTCATTTTCACTTTTTTGCAGAAATGTTTTCTACATACACCAAAGTATCATATGGTTAAAATCTTTATCATGAAAAATGCCATTAAATAAGTTTAAAATGATTTTAAAAGTCTGCTCTTGGCACCAATTATGCTGCACACAGAAACTTCCCAGGCTGTTTTCTCAAAATGGCCACCGGAAGCTTTAACAACTTTAAACACTAACAACTTCTACAATTTTTGCACTACAGCATACAGTCATATATCACAGTAATCAGCAAACATTGTAGTTTTCAGAAATGTATATATGTCAAAACATCCAAAATGCGAGTTAAGACTGATTTTGTGAGAGAGGGTCACATATGTTGTTCAATCTTTTTCACTGGTCCGGTTTTTAAGGAGCTCTGCTAACCCAGGTCCTACCATGTTGGATTGGTCCTTAAAAATACTCGTGAGCTTTTGGTCCTTTGGATCCCAAGTGTTTGCCGTGCTTGGAGACCTGTGTCGGGGGAGAAGAGGATCCTGGTGGCTGAAACATTCCACTTTGGCCGTGACTTCTGCCTAAACGGGAGGCTAGTCGTACCGGCCTAGTCAATCGGCTCTTGTCACGTTGAACCCTATCCCATTGTTGACATGCAGGCTGATATACAGAGCACCATGGTATAGCCTCTGCTGCTGATTAGGTGCTCTACGCCAGTATTCCCCTGCATTCAACCGTGTGATGGTTCAGACGGTTCAATCGGGCATAACCTCCTGAGTGTATCTTTCGGGCAGTCTCCATCGTGCGTCGGCTGGAGACCCACCGACGAATGCACTTTCCCTTGTTAGGCTTGGTGGCGGGCTGGGGGATGAATATCTATCATACTATAATATGGAAAATACAACAACAGAAAATGGCACTAAAGCGGCACATAGCCACTGACATTGACCTTGAGAATGATGGCAACTCTGTGAGGAAGCGACGCCTCGGGCGTCGGCCGTCTGGCCTCGCTTTCTCATTATCCATAGCAAAGTTAAAGAGAAGCCTGTTTCCAAGCTGCACCCTTTCCTGGTAGGTGAGACCCTCAGGAGCCATGTTGGCCCAGCACCTCAGGTCTGGTGACTTGCTGGTAGAGTGCCGTACCCGGGCACACTCCAGTGGGCTACTGAGGCTCTCCTCTATCGGAGACACTCCAGTGGAGGTCACTCACCACAAAACGATGAATTCTTCTAGAGGAGTGATTAAAGATCAAGCATTGGCAGAACTGTCTGAAGATGAACTTGTACGGAACCTAAAGTCACAGGGGGTGACCTACGTCAGGCGCTTCATTTCCGAACGAGGTGGTAGGGAGATCCGTCTCCCTACCATCATCCTGACGTTTGGCACCCCCACCGCTCCTACTACCATTTGGGGAGGTTACAACTCCATAAAAGTGAAAAAGTATGTCCCTCTCCCCCTCTGGTGCTTTAAGTGCAAAAAGTATGGCCATGGGCAGAAGACATGCCGCCAGGCAGAGGCTCTATGCGCCCGCTGCACTAAGCCCGGACACTCTGCTGAGTCCTGCACAGACATCCCCCTGTGTGTGAATTGCCTGGGGGCGCATATGGCTTCAGACAAGAAGTGCCCTCGTTGGATATCCGAGTGCAAGATTCAGCAGGTGCGTGTGGAGAAGGGGCTGTCTTTTGCGGATGCCCAAAAACTGGTTGACGGCCCTGGTGCAGCTGAGGCTGCGCCAAACTCAAATAACACCTCTGTGTGTACTTTCAGCACTGCGGTGGCAGGCAAGCGCCCCACCAAAGACTTCTCTTGTCAAACCCCAACTTCTTGGTTGAGGGCGGAGCCTCGGATCCTCTCGCCCCTGGAGAGTGACGAGGAGCCAAGGGAATGCAGAAGGCGGACGATACCGGTCCGGTGGCACCGCCTTCTGCTGCCCCTAAGCCTCAGGCCCCACCCAAGCCTGTCAATCTTACTACAAAGGCTTCTGGATCTGGTCAGCCTTCTAAGGCCGCCAACTCTGGCAGCAGGAACGCTGCCCCGGCCCAGAAGTCTAAGAAAGTTACGGGACCGCTTTGCGTACGGGCCCAGAAGGGGGACACTTATGTCCCCCTTCAAAATAAATATGCTGCATTGGAGGAGCAGATGGAGGGAGTGGAAGTTGTGGTAGCTGGTGTTGCGGCAGCTCCTCCCCCCTCATCTCCGAGGAACCAGAGGAGGCCCGGGAGTCGACCCCACTCTGTTTCTTCGACTCCTTCCAGAGCACAGGAAAAGGGGGGAAGAAACTCTTCTCCTTCACATAAAACCTAATCATGTACTCTCTGCTTCAGTGGAATTGTTGTGGTTTTCACACCAACTTTGAAGAATTACGCCTTCTAGTTAAGTCCTATAACCCCTCGGTAATATCTCTTCAGGAGACATACTTGAAGACTTCTGACCCTGTCTCCTTTAATGGTTTTAATGCTATCCATATAGGCTCTGATTCGGAGAGACGCTCGGGTGGAGTGGCTCTTCTCATTAGCAACCAGTTTTTATGTAACCTCGTTAGTGTTGACACCTGTCTTCAGGCTGTCGCAGCTCGGGTTACCTTAAAGAAGACCATAACCATATGCAGTATTTACCTGCCACCATCCCTGCGGGTCTGTAATAATGATATTTTAACTTTGTGGATCAGCTGCCCCTTCCCTTTATTTTCATGGGAGATTTTAATGGTCACGCTCACCTGTGGGGTATTGACCACTTTGATGGCAGAGGTCAGATGTTAGAAGATGTTTTTTCTCAACTTAACCTATGTGTTTTTAATGATGGCTCACATACCTACTCTATCCCAGGTTCAGGATCTAGTTCTGTTCTAGACCTCACTGTGTGTGATCCTTCTCTCATGCTGGACTTTGACTGGAAGGTTCACGACGACCTGTGTGGTAGTGACCACTTCCCAGTAGTAGTCCTGTCATCGAATCTCAAGAAAGCTAACTGATCTCTTTTCGCCTCCCTCTGTCACTCTCATATTACAGAGGAGGTGGTGATGTCAGCTGAAGAACCTGTTTCTTCTTTTAATACTATTTTGTTGGACGTATTGGGTGAAACCATCCCTAAAACTTCCGCATCAGTCCCTCGGAAGCCGAGAGTACCATGGTTCAATGAAGAGTGCCACAAGGTCCAAAATGCGCGCAAATCTGCTCAGCGACCTGCTTTCCGTAATCCGTCGCAAGTGAATATTTTAACCTTCAAAAGACAGAGGGCGAAAGCCCGTTACATTTTTACACGTGAACGCCGTGCTTCCTGGAGACGCTTCGTCTCATCTTTAACTTCTCGGACTCTGTCCCAGAAAGTCTGGAAGGCTGTTCGAAGAATTAAAGGCAGGGGTGGCTTGGCTTCTGTCGGCCATCTTACAGATGGTGCCAGCTTGATCACAGATAAAAAAGCGAGATTTGTGATTTTAAGTCCGATAACTCAGAAGACTATAATTCCCCTTTTACATTATCAGAATTGCAGCAAGCCTTGCAGAAATGTAATGACTCTGCTGCTGGCCTAGATACCATCCACTATCAATTCCTAACGAATCTGCCTGAGAGGTCACTCCTTGTACTTCTCAAGGCCTTTAACCATATCTGGAGAACTGGTCATTTTCTGCTGTCTTGGCACCAGGCTGTGGTTGTACCAATCCCCTAACCGGGTAAGGATCCTTTCGACCCAGGCAACTACCGGCCAATCGCGTTGACATCATGTTTATGTAAAACTATGGATCGCCTGGTCAACACCCGCCTGGTGTGGCATCTTGAGACACAGGGTCTCATCACAGACCTCCAGTGCGGTTTCTGGCGCTTCTGTAGTACAACTGACCATTTAGTCCACTTTGAATCATTTATTCGAGATGCTTTTTGTCAACAAGCAGCATGTCTATGCAATTTTCTTCGATCTTGAGAAGGCATATGACACTACCTGGAAGTATGGAATAATGTCTGACTTGTTGGACATGGGTTTTAAAGGGCACCTGCCTGTTTTTATGCACAATTTTTTGACTAACCGGTCGTTCCATGTCCATGTGGGCTCCACCCTCTCCGACTCCTTTGACAGGAGATGGGTGGGCAGCATTCTATCTCCTGTTTTATTTAGTATTAAAATTAATAACATTGTAAAGGCCGTTGAGGATTATTCTGAATGCTCTTTGTTTGTTGACGACTTTGCTTTGTGCGCACGTGGTCGAGAACTTGCGTCCCTTGAGAGGCGCTTGCAGCTGTGCGTTGATCACATCCAGGGGTGGGTGTCTCTCAATGGATTTAAGTTCTCGCCCTCCAAGACAGTCTGTGTGCATTTTACTGACCAGACGAATTTTTTTCCAGAACCTAGCCTGAGCATTGCTGGAGTGCCAATTAAGGCGGCCGAGGAGGCAAAGTTTCTGGGGGTCATCTTTGACAAAAGACTTACCTTCCGCAACCATATTAATTACCTCAGAACCTCTTGTCAGAAGGCTCTCGACGTTCTTCGTGTCTTTGGTCGTACTGACTGGGATGCGGACCGTACTGTCTTACTTCGTCTGTACCGGGCCCTTGTTCGGTCCAAACTGGATTACGGCTCTGTGGTGTATGGCTCAGCTACAGCGTCTGAACACAATTCACCATCAAGGTCTGCGGATATGTCTTGGGGCCTTCAGGACGTCTCCAGTTCCTAGTCTGTATGCAGAGGCAGGGGAGCCTTCTCTCAAGCCCCGCCGCATCCGCCTCATGCTCAGCTACGTTCTGAAACTGAAGGCCCATCCAGACAATCCTGCCTATGATTGTGTTTTTAAACCATCGTTTGCAGAGATTTACGATACCCATCCGGGATCTGTCTAGCCACTTTCTTTCCGTGTCCGACCTCATCTGCAGGCGGCCAGATTGGACCTGGACAGAGTTTCGGAATCCCTGCAACACATCCCTCCACCCTGGCTCTTACCAGTTCCTGACATCTTGCTGGACTTGACTGCCCACAAGAAAGACTCTACTCCACCAGCCATATACCAACACAGCCTCAATGAACTGCTTTCAATTTTTCCTGGCTATTGTCGTATCTATACGGATGGGTCAAAGTCTGAGGATGGGAGAGTGGCTGCGGCCGCAGTGTCCTCTCGCCATCCTAGACGCCCATTTAAGCACCGCCTCCCAGACCACTCATTGTATTTAGTGCAGAACTGCAGGCAGTTCTGCTGGCACTCAAGCATGCTTATCGATCTAGAGAAAGGCGGCCGGAGTGGACCTGGACAAAGTTTCGGAATCTCTGCAACACGTCACTCCACTCTGGCTACTACCAGTTCCTGACATCTTGCTGGACTTGACCGCCCACAAGAAGGATTGTACTCCACCAGCCATATACCAACAGAGCCTCAATGAACTCCTTTCAATTTTTCCTGGCTATTGTCGTCTTTATACGGATGGGTCCAAGTCTGAGGGTGGCTGCGGCTGCAGTGTCCTCTCGCCATCCTAAACGCCCATTTAAGCTCCGTCTCCCTGACCATTCCTCTGTATTTAGTGCAGAACTGCAGGCAGTTCTGCTGGCACTCAGGCATGCCTATCAGTCTCGGGAAAGGAACTTCCTGATTCTGTCTGACTCTCTTTCTGCCCTGCAGGCCCTTCAGGGCACGGGAAATGACCACCCACTGCTGGTGCAGATCAGAGGGCTCTACGCGGACTTGATGAAGGAATATTATGACATCATTTTTATTTGGGTCCCAGGGCATGTGGGCATCGAAGGCAACAGGATCGCAGATTCTGCTGCCAACGATGCCCGCAACGACCCTGTCCCTGACACCCCCCACCCGGGTCTGCCCTGGGGGACTTGGGTGGGGTAACTACTTTTTAGTTCCCAGGGTCACCCTGGTCAGCCCCACAGGGTGGGTTTTCCTCTCTATTCTGGGGCATGTGTTTCTGTCTACCCGAGGTCCATTCACCTGTATTTGCCTTTTTAAAACTCTCCCTACTGTCTGCACTGCCTGTAGCTCTTGATATTGGATGTGTGTTGCTAAATGGTCTTAGCTTTATTTAGGCCCCATGTGTTAGGTTTATTTAACGTATTTGACCGGCTGGCGACATACATTCAATGTTCTGTTTAGTTGTTTTTTTTCACAAGCAGTGCAGGCACGTCCTGAGAAAGCCTTGTTGCTGTCGGGACGTTAAACAGTGTACAATCAATCAATCTGTCCCAGACACACAGACTGTTTATAGTGATTTTAGACATGTGGTTAGTGCGTACATAGCCCGTGAGTGACAGTCTGAGTGGGACAAAGAGGAAGCTAACATTTAACAAGCTGCATGAAGCCCTTCCTAAGTTGTCCGACGGTCTACCTTATCGCTGCGGCAGCCTCCACATCCTTGCCAGCCTCCACATCGGGTACACGTATGTTATGCACTCTTATTTACTAAAACAGGAGGAGCGTCCATGGTGTTATGCGTGCGACGAGCAGTACTCTGTTCAACACCTTTTTGCTGTCTTGTGCTGATCTAATCGACACAAGGTATAAACATTTCACAGCAGACTCCTTGAAGGTTTTGTTCCGGGATGTGCCCCCGGACAAGATCTTCAATTTTCTGAGAGAGTGCCATATTTTTAATAAGATTTGAGCATTTATAGACTATGATGTTTCTATTATTTTGACCTTTTTGAGAGTCTGTCAACGTTTTCTTTAAAGACCCGTGCGACATTTTAGCCTGACATATTTTTAAGGTATATATACATCATGTCTTAAGACCTTTCTTTTAGTCTGGTTGACCAGATTTTTACCTATCCCGCCATGAGATGGCCTTAGTTGCTTGCTCAGCGTTAAACCCAAATAACTAACTAACTTAAGACCTTTCTTTTAGTCTGGAATTGACTATGAGAAAGCATTTGACAGCGTGGACAGAGAGACCCAATGGAAGCTCCTAAGGCACTATGGGATACCTGAAAAAATCTCCACCATTATCAGGAACTCATATCAGGATCTAAGTTGTAAAGTGGTACATGGAGGGCAACTCACTGAGGCATTCCAGGTGAGGACAGGCGTCAGACAAGGATGTCTTCTCTCGCCATTCCTCTTTCTACTGGCGATTGACTGGATTATGAAGACCTCTACAGCTCAGAGAAGAAATGGAATCCAGTGGACACCTTGGAAGCAGCTAACTGACCTGGACTTCGCAGATGACTTGGCCCTACTATCACACACTCAGCAGCAGATGCAGGAGATGACAACCAGAGTAGCAGATACCTCCGCACAGGTTGGCCTCAATATTCACAAAGGCAAGAGTAAGATACTCAAGACAAACACAGCCACCACCAACCCGATTACGCTTGACAAAGAAGCACTGGAGGAGGTGGATGCCTTTACTTATTTGGGTAGCGTCATCGACAAACAGGGAGGCTCAGATACAGATGTCAAGCAAAGGATAGGGAAAGCACGAACAGCATTTATACAATTGAGAAACATCTGGAGATCCAAAGAACTATCAACCAAGACCAAAGTCAGGATCTTCAACACCAATGTCAAGGCAGTTCTTCTATACGGAGCAGAAACTTGGAGAACAACAGTTGCCATCACAAAGAGAATACAAGTCTTCATTAACAACTGCCTGCGCAAGATCCTAAATATCCATTGGCCAGAGACCATCAGCAACAACGAACTCTGGAACAGAACCAACCAGCTGCCTGCAGAAGACGAAATTAAACAACGACGTTGGAGATGGATAGGGCACACCTTACGTAAGCCAGCAGACAACATCACCAGGAAAGCCCTAACATGGAATCCACAGGGCACGCGTAAAAGAGGCAGACCAAGAAACACATGGCGTCGGGAACTGGATGCAGACCTTAAGACCATGAAGATGACCTGGAACCAAGTGGAAAGGAGAGCCCGGGACAGAGACTCTTGGAGATCCTTTGTAGGCGGCCTATGCCCCAGTAGGGGTGCAAGGCATAAGTAAGTAAGTAAGTTTAGTCTGGAAGACCAGATTTTTACCCATCCCGCTGTGAGATGGCCTTAGTTGCCTGCTCGGCGTTAAACCCAAATAACTAACTAACTCACTCCTCTCTCGCCCCTGCTGACCCCTGCGGAGCCTCCAGTCGGTGGGAGCACACAGCGATGAGTGGTGGTTGCTGCTGCCAGACGACACTTGGGTGCCCACTACCGTTTCAGAGGGCCTGCCGGTTTCCTTCGTCTCCCTCCTCCTCTCCGCTGCTCGCTTGTCTGGACGCATGTCCCAGCTGACCAGCTCAAGGCGGATGCCCTGCAGGACGAGATCTTCGCCTTGCTACTCAAGTCCGCGACGGAGGTGGTCGTGCGGCACGACTCCCTGGCCTTTTACAGCCACCTCTTCTTAGTGCCGAAGCCAGACGGTTGGTGGCACCCTATCATTGACCTTTTGGCACTAAACAAGTTCATTTCCGTTGAAGGCCGCCGTATGGCCCATGGACTTTGCCATTAGCCTTGATCTGGCAGACGCGTACCTGCACGTCCCCATTCACCCAGCCTCTCAGCGGTTTCTGCGTTACGCCTATGGCAGGGTCGTCTATCAGTTCCGTGCTCTCCCCTTTTGGCCTCAACCTCAGCTCCTGGGTGTTCATGTGGAACATGGATGCGGTGGTCGCCAAGGCCCGTCAGACGTCCTCCAGCCCCACCTCCAATTCTTTGGACAACCTGCTTCTCCAGAACCAGGAATCCTCCGCTCTGGCCGCGGACCGGGCTGTGTTCCTAACCCTCCCCCGTCGGCTAGGCTTCCTGGTCCATGGGGGGGGGAGGTCTGACCTCGCCCGGCCCCAGTTTTTGGACTGACCGCAACCGAGTGAGACTGCTGGAGGCGCACGTCACAAAGTTGGAGTTTTCCCTCCGGGTGTCCCTCACGGACGTGGTCCCGGCCCGGGTTGTTTGCAATTACTGGGCCTTATGAACACTGCAGCAGACCTCTTGCCCCTGGGCCGGCTCTACTCGCGCCCACTCCAGTTCCGTCTCCTAGCCCATTGGCGCCTGTCCTCCCGTGACCTCGCGGCTCAAGTCCCCGTCCTACCGCTCGTCAGGGCTCACCTCCAGCGGCAGGCGGACCCCACCTGGCTTGTCTCGGGAGTCCCCCTCTGCTCTCCCCCACTGTGGCTCTCCCTCTGCACCGACGCCAGCCGATCGGGTTGGGGCGCGCACCTCCTTCCAGACGTCTCCGCAGCCTCTGGCCCTTGGCCCCCAGACCTCTCGGACAGGCACATCGATTGGCTGGAGTTGAAGGCAGTGGGGTTGGCGCTCCACCATTGGCAAACCCGTCTCCTCCACCAAGAGGTTCTGATCATGTCCGACATGCGACGGTCGTCCCGTACATCCAGAAGCAGGGGGGTACGCACTGCATTATGCTTTACTAGCTGCTCCTTTGGTGCAGTGGTCACGGCATCTCTCTCCGTGCTCGGCATATTCCAGGCCGCCTGAAAGTCCTTGCAAACTCCCTCTTGCGGAAGGGTCAGCTCCTGCACACCGAGTGGTCGCTGAGTCCGGAGATCTTCCGTCTGATTTGCGCACACTGGGAGACCCTGATGCTCGACCTGTTTGCAACTCGATGGAACAGACAGCTAGCCATCTTCGTCTCCCCCTTCCCGGGCCTCTCGCGTGGGCGGTGGACACTCTCTCCATCTCTAGGAAGGGCCTCGTGGCCTACGCGTACTCTCTGACGGTGCTAGTGCCCAAGGTCTTGCTGCAGCTCGGGGGCTGCAACGTGATCCTTCTCCTTGTCGCGCCGTTCATCTGGAACGGGAGCTGGACCATCGATCTCCTCAGCCTCGCCACGTGGCCCCCATACAATGCTGAAGCACAGAAGCTGTTTCACCTGTGCCCGGAGCGGCTCCTCTTACACGCCTGGAGGTTGAGGTTGAGGTGCGGCAAGCCCTCTCCACAAGAGGTTTCTCGCGTGCGGCAGTTTAGGCCATTGCTGCGGCCCACGGGTCTTCCACTCGCCGGGTTACGAGGCGATGTGGCGAGTCTTCCGAGGATGGTGCGAGTCTGAGCGCCTCTCCCCCACGGCGCTGACGTCGCCCCAACTAGCCGGGACCTGCCTACCGTACGATTTTTGGGCGTATTTTTACGATTTTTTTTCTTCAAAATACGAAAATACAATTAATGCCTAAAAATTTACGATTTTATAAAAAAAAAAAAAAAAAATTATTTTTTTTTTATTTTTTTTTTTTTTTGGGTGGTGGTTGGGGGAGGGGGGGGGGGGTGCGTGTTGTGTCAGTCAATAAAGTCTCAAAATACAAAATGTCAGAGCAAAGTAGGGAGGAGAGTGGATTTTTCTAGCTCAAAGAAAGCTAACCACCAGAATTTTTTGCCACAGTATGCTAAAAAGTGGACATTTTGGTTACTGTCAAAGAAAGGACCAACCTATGCATTATGCATGGTATGCAATAGTGACTTCTCATGTGCCCATGGTGGCCGAAATGACATTGAAAAGCATTTATCAACTAATATCCATAAGAGACTGGCAGATGCCCAGAAACGTGTGCCTTAATTACAGGCTGTGTTTTCTAAGCAGTCTCATGAAGCAGGCAAAATTTTGCGTCAACAAGCAACTAGTGCTGAAATCTGCATGGTTCGTTTTATAGTTGATTCAAATCTTCCTTTGTCCTGTGTCGGATTCCATGTCCGGGATGTTTAAGCAAATGTTTCCTGTTGTTGTATGGAATGGTCTAGTTTATCAGTATAAATTGATTTTTCTATTGTGTTTGTCCATTTTGATAATAGTCTGCTACAATTTTATGAAAATACTTTTTTTTCCCCCAAGAATACTATTTTGGGCTATTATAAATACTATAAAAGAAATTAGTGGTAGGCAGGTCTGTGGCTATTTCAGGAGGTTGACCTGGCCCCTATCACCATCCGGGGATACCTTTCAATGGTGGCAGACACATACTGCCATTTGAGCCGCGTGGACCCTGGGGCGTGCCCAGACCTCTCGGAACTGATGCACCATTTCGAGCTTCTGCGACCAGTCCCGCACTCGCTGATTCCTTGCTGGAACCTCTCTTGGATCCTTACCTGGCTGACTTCGAGCAGGTTCGAGCCTCTGCCCTTGGCCAGCCTGGTGGCCATAACCAGGAAGACCTGCTTCCTGCTGGCGCTTGCTACGGTTTCCAGAGTCGGCGAGATGCACGCGCTCTCAGTGGACCCAGCCTGTCTACAGCACAGGTCGGATGGCTCCGTGGATCTCCTATCGAGCCCCTCCTTCTTGGCAAAGAATCGGCTCCCCTCGGCCAGGGCTGCAGTCATTACCCTGTGCCCACTCGGGGGACCTGACCAGACCCAGGACTCCCGCCATCAGGACCCTGTCCGGGCGCTGCGAGTCTACCTGCGCAGGACGAAGCCTGACCCATCTCTTCCTGCCGTTCTCCCCCGGCGGGGACCCTATCTCTGTGCAGGTGATCTCCTCGTGGCTGCGCGGCCTCATCCCGACTGCATACGGGAGCCTCGCCCTGGAGGGGGCTGAAAGGCTGCATATCCGGACACACAACATCCGAATGGTCTCCACGAATGTCGTGTTTGACCACGACGGGGCCATGAGAGACATTGTGTCGGGTGGCGAGCGGATTCCACCTTTGCCCACTTCTGCCTCAGGGACCTCTCGGGCCAGTGGGAGAACCTGGCTCGGGTGGGGAACTTCGCTGTGGCGCAACACTCCCTCCTGGTGCCTCGGGCACCATAGGTCACGCTTAGCTGAAATCGTCGGGAGGTTACCCCTCGCGGGCTGCGCTAAGTTTTTGCAGTGACGGATTTTTTGGGGCGGCACCCACTTCTTTTCGATATTCTTCCATATAGTAATGCCATCAGTATGGATTTTGAGGAAACGAATGTATTTTTCTCTAAAAATGTATTTTTTAAAAAAAATACTGATGGCATTACTCGGATGCCTCCCCCCCCCCCCCCCCCCCCCCCCCCCCCCCCCCCGCCTACCCCGCTTGCCGCCGGAGCACTAAGTGTTTGACTGGCGTGGCACCACTGCACACTTGATCGGATAGGGAGGGAAGAGAGGCTACTCAGGGTTTCTTGGTAACGACTCCCTAGAGTCGCCTCCCTGGTTGTGTATGTATACACAACAGATTCTTAGGCTGAAATCGGTAAGCTAAGTGTACCTTCCATATAGTAATGCCATCGGTAAGTATTTTTCGAAAAAATACATTTTAGAGAAAAATACATTTTGTATCCATATTTCTTTGACATCTTTGACATTGAATTTACAGTGATTTCAAAAACAGAAGCTGTGGCAGAAAAGGAGTTGGATTAACTCATTCAACCCCATGCCGGTATTTCACAAATTTTGGAGGTGTCATCTAATGACTATGCACCAGTTGCAGGAGATGGATCGACCATGATAATTCAAGGGTAGTGCCAGATTAGCTTGGCACCTGTCGGCGCCAAGCTAATCTGGCACTACCCTTGAATTATCATGGTCAATCCGTTGCCTGCTGTAGTGTGTCAGGGCTCAGTGGGTTAACATTATTATGGTGACGTTTCAGAGCCCAACCTCAAACTGAAGATGAGGATACAGCTTGTGAATGCAGCTGGTCTGGACGAGGCGGGTATCGATGGCGGTGGCATTTTCCGTGAATTTCTCTCTGAGCTGCTGAAGACGGGATTTGACCCGAACCGCGGTTTCTTCATGTACACTGCAGATCGCCTGCTGTACCCAAACCCCAAGGCCAGCGTCCTGTTTCCTAACTTCACCGAGCATTTCTTCTTTCTGGGGCGCATGCTTGGCAAGGTAAGACCAAATTTGTACTTTCGAAAAGGTCTTGTCGCAAAGTATCCTTAGGCCAAGATGCATGTCAGTGGCTTAAAGTAATCTTACAGAAAATGCCAGTATTAAAATGTACCATGGAGGACAGATTGTTCAGTATGTAAACTCACTTTTACTTTCACATGTTGTGGACCTCTCAAAAATGTTATTTTTTACTTTTATTATCTTGTATGATGACATCAATGCAGTCGACTGTAGAAACGGAAATGGAAGGATTACTGGGTATGTCAGTGTGAATATGTCTGTGCCCAGGTAGTACAGTATTTATTTCTTCGAAAACATTACCGATGGTATTACTAATAGGAAGACATGCTCAGCCTGTCAATTTCAGCCTCCAAAATTGTTGTGTGTTGCTACACACCCAGGGACGTAACTCTAGCAAGCAGTTACCTAATCCCTGAGTGGCCTCCCTATCCTTCGGATAGCCTCCCTTCCCAATCTCACGAGAGTACGTTATTGCCAGTTCTATACTTAGCTTCTATTTTGTTTGGTTCCTTTGTTTTCAGTTTCCGCGTTTCTTCTCCTTCGTTCCTTTTTTCGGTTTCGATCTTCTTATGATGGCCAGGTAAGGCAGCCCTGAAAGTCTAAAATTTTGCCCACCAGCCTTTGGCTAGTGACTTCCAAGTTTTACTAGCCAAACTGAAAATGTTACTAGCCAAAACTGAAAATTTTACTACTGAAAATAGCCCCCCAACTCAACAATATAATGTACCACAAGTGTTTGACGCCCAATGTTAGAGAGTGTTTTCTGCCCAGAGGCATTGTGCCGGAACAAATATTTAAACAGACAATCATAACCAAGTTAATGTTTATGTCCTGACTTCAGGCTTTTGATAGTATCAAGTAGAGAAATAACTGACAAAGTCCCCATGTGAACTGTGGTGGGATTTTTTATTTATTTATTTTTTGTAAGTAGAGCTGGGCTTCTGTTTGCACAACAGGTTAAAGGGTCTGTAGACCCCCAGGTATAAATTTTAGAGGGTATACAGACCCCCATCCTAGCATTATAGAGGGTCCGCAGATTTATTTAAGAAAAACTGCAACATCTGTATGTTTCTTAACTCATTCTACCCCAACACCGAAAGCCCCAAATTTTGCCGGTGTCCTCTGAAGACTGCATTGCAGTGCAGGACACAGATCGACCATGCTAGTTCAAGGGTGATGCCAGAATAGCTTGGCGCCCATAGGCGCCAAGCTATTCTGGCATCACCCTTGAACTGTCATGGTCAATCCTTATCTTGCTGTGGTGTGTCTGGGGTAGAATGAGTTAAAATAAATTATCCACACCCGGGTCTGCCCTGGGGAACTTGGGTGGGGTTAACTACATTTAAGTTCCCAGGGTCACCCTGGTCAGCCCCACAGGGTGTTTTTTTTTCTGGGGCATGTGTTTCTGTCTACCCGAGGTCCATTCACCTGTATTTGTCTTTTAAAAACTCTCCCAACTGTCTGCACTGCCTGTAGCTCTTGATATTGGATGTGTGTTGCTAAATGGTCTTAGCTTTATTTAGGCCCCATGGCGTAGGTTTATTTAACGTATTGGACCGGCTGGCGACATACATTCAATATTCTGTTTCTTTTTTTTTTCACAAGCAGTGCAGGCACGTCCTGAGAAAGCCTTGTTGCTGTCAGGACGATAAACAATGTACAATCAATCAATCATTAAAATAACTTATCTCATTTCGCTCTCTTTAAATGTGTTGTGACAGTGTGTGTGTGTCCTTTCCATGATCTGATTCTTTAACTGGTGAGCTATCGCGCAAAAGCCTGTCTCCCTAGCTCTCTCACACACAGAAAAACATATATCTATTTATTTATTTGTATGATCGTTTGATAATGTATTGTAACAGAGAATATAGCGTTTTCTGCTGAACGCGGCAGATTGACAACCAAAGTATGACTTGTCTAAACTCTGTGTGTGTGTGTGTAAACTGATGTACTTCAAAGTTTGTTTCAACCTGTTTAACCACTCAGAACTGAGACGCGTTTCTCCAATTTTTGCCTAATAACTGTGTACCAGAAGATAGATCGACCACTATTAAAAACAAACTGACAAACTTATTTCTGTTCAAATTTCTGGACTTGCTTTTTGAGTTTGCCTCAGTGCTGATTGCGCATGCCATTCGAGTGCCGTCGTGCTTTAGCCATGGAAATACACTCAGCACAGCCATGGACTCTGAAAACTGTGTCGTAGCGGCGGTGCCACACACGGCCCAGGGGTAGCATTTCTGGTACTGTCGCTTGTCGACGGAGATGGCGATGTCGAAGTGCAACTTTCTTCTTAGCGATTATCAAGATCAGACGGTGCCGGATTGAAGAATCCGAAGCATTCCAGCTCTTCCTTTGCTTTTCTCCGCCATGTACAACTTTGTTCTAGATCGAAAGCGAAACGCACGATGCCGTATCCCATAATATTATGTACGGTGACGTCACAGCAAGTAACGCGTTCAACATGTAGCGCGCACTTTGTAATAACATGCTGACACCACACATTAACTAACAGTTTGCCCGCCCTGTTACACTCGCATGGACCCCGGCGTCGGGTCGATTCTGAACGCAGCCGCGACTGAGCGAGCCGCCAAACGTACCAATTCATCACTAAAAATAGAACGACTGTCACCGACCACTGTTAGTGCACAGTTCGAGTGACATGTTCGGCTACTGCCGCAAAGTGATGTTAGAGGCGACTCGCGGTGCAGTCAGGTCACGCGCCGGCGTACCTGATGTTCGGCTGGCGGTTAGCCGTTGGATTGGAAAACGTACGAGCGCACTCGCATTTGGCGAGTGGTTTTTTTTTTTTTACTCGCCAAATAAAAAATTCACTCGCCATGGCGAGTAAATTACTTGCCATTTTCAGGGCTGTAAGGCCTCGGACGTTGTTTTGCCTGACGATTGCAAGCCTACTGGGGCAATTTCTGTGGAATTACGGCATTTTGGCCATTCTTTTCAACTTCATCTCCGACCGTCGGTTACAACGGTCGTGTACTTTGTACCATGCCCTGGGTCATGCGCGGTCCTCTTATGTTTCCATTCCTTGTTGCAGTCACCAGCTTAAAACTTGCCCTGCCAGCAGCGACTCCCAGTGGCCCAGCGATTTACATCTCCGCTGCCTTCCTTGCTCGGGCTGCGCATCGGATAATACCTGTGCTACTTGCGCCTTTTGGGAAGAGGACCATTGGTCCCAACTTTGGAGTTTCTATCGTTGCAAGCGCCCCGTCCCCTCCACTGCGGCGCCAGTTCCACCGTCCCCTCCCAACTTGGACGCAGTTGACGGTTTGTCTCGGTGCTCTGGGTCCCCGGACTCTGGTCGTTCCCTCACACCGCACTCCCGATCACCGGTGACGGGACACTTGTGGCCATTTTCCCCCGCGGCCAAGGCGACGGACGCTGTCCCTTCTGCTGTGGAAGGTAAGTTCCTTTACGATTCAATGCGCTCCTACTCTATGGAGCGCAGTTTCATTTCTGTCCCGCGCACCCGCTCTACGGAGACGGGTCCCTCGCGGCGACTTCCCCTCTCCCTCGGGGGATAAGACACCGACCCCCGACTGGCCCTGGCGCAGTTACCGACCAGCCAGGTGTGGCCTTGCCCACCTGCACCTTTGTGCCTAAGCGTCACCATGCGGGGCTTCCTGTGTCTCCTTGTGCCCCGGCTTGTAGCCGGTCACCGTGCATCCAGCGTTCAGACGATCAGCCCTCTCGGCGACGATCTCTCCTCTCTTGTCCGATGGCTTCACCCTGGTCTCCTTCCTCCCGGGACATTCAATTGCGTGGTCGCCCTCGGAATCGGACAGAACATAGCCACCCTGTTCCTTGCGCTTCTTCGGTCTCGCGTCGGCCACGGCGCTCCCCTATCGGACAGGTTGATTTGCGTCCTACCCTTCCGCCTTCCCCTCTGCGCCACAGCCGTGATCTTTGTGTCCTGGGCCGGGAGCAGTCCCGTTCACGGGTTTCTTCCCGCCACGGTGAGCACCGCCGACCACTTCGTGAGAACAGACGACACATTCCCTCCCCTGTGAGGCGTCGGTCTTCTCCTTTTTCATCTTCTGCTTCTTCCGTGGACAGTCCGCACACTCGGGGACGTTTGCGCAGGCACTCCTCGCCCACACTTCGGCGGAGTTCTTCTTACTCCTGTTCACAGCCGTTTCCTGTGGCCTTTCCACGTCACATGGACAGTCATGCGGCTCGCGAAAGTCACTCACTCTCCGATATTCTGCATATTCTACCTCGACGAGTGTCGGCGGCTATGGACGATGACGTTCTCAGTCTTCATCCTGCTGATTCTGCCTCCACATTCAGAGTTTTCTGCGTCCCAGCTTTCCTGCCCACGGACTCTCCACCCGACGGTTCGGAATCCTCTTCTCGCGTAGCTCCGGGCATTGAGACGCGGCAGTCTATCAAGGCAGCCATGGGCCTCATCCTCCGTTTTCTTCCTCTGGAAGTCTGTCCATCCGCTCCTCCTATTAAGAGAAAGGCTTCGGTGGATACTACCCTTCCACCTAAGCGCCTTAAATCTCTCTCGCAACCACCCGGCTTTCACCTCTCACCAATGCGAAGGACTCTGTCTTCTTTTCTGATGCGAGATGGCCGGAGGGCATCGATATCCGGTTTCGCCAGAGCTGGTACGCCGGTCACTCTCAGGTGTTTTCGTGCCCTTTACCCTCGCTAGATGCCGCCGCAGATTTTCAGGCGGGTAGTCACCGTGCCGCCTTTTCTCAGGTTCCTTGGGGTGTTGATAAGACTGCTATCCTGATTCGCAATTCACTTGCATGTTCGGGTTTCCTGGACCTCGCGACGCAGGCGATTGTTCGCGCTCTGGAGGACAATTGGGACCCTCAGTCTACCGCTCCACTTCAAGAGGTGCATTCTTTGGCCGTAGTGGCAAACCGGGCATCTTACCACGCCTCTACCAACGCGATGGCTGCTGCCATAAATTGCAATTTAATCCGGGGGGATGCTGTACTCGAGGCTTGTGTGGGGTTACCTTCGTCTGTGAAGTCCCAACTCCGACAGGCTCCCATCAGCGGTCCTTTGCTTTTTGGCTCCTCCTGGCAGGCTGTTAAGGAGTCCCTCAAGGATATCTGGCCGACGTCTCGCTTTCGTTTGGCCCGCAAGGCCGTGGGTCGCACCCTGTGGTCTTTCAGACCCGCTTCACATCCCGCTTCCAGTGTGACTTTCGGCTCTGCCCGTCCCCCCCCCCCCCCCCCCAGTTTGGCCGCTCCCGTACCCTACCAGCCCCGCCCCCCCTCCTGGCCTGGTCGGGGCTGGCGGCCCGGGCGGGGGAGGGCCCAATGACTCCCTTCCGTCCCTGCCCCCGCAGACTTATCTCGGATCCCTGGTCGGCGGGCGGCTCTCCTGGCACAGCGACGCGTGGCGGTCACTGTTTCCGGGCGACCCTTGGATCCTCTCTATCATTTCTGCGCATCTCCAACTCACTTTTCAACGCCCTCTGCCTCTGCGGCACTCCTCGCTTTGGACTCGGATGCCGAGCAATCGGGCCAAAGCAGCGGCGTTGCAAGGAGAGGTGGCTGCTTTGCTTCAGAAATCTGCAACGGAGGTAGTCATACGACACAACTCCCCGGCCTTCTACAGCCGTATCTTTGTTGTACCGAAGTCGGACGGCACTTGGCGTCCGGTGATCGATCTGTCGGCTCTGAACAAGTTTCTTGCTTCTCCATCTTTCCGTATGGAAACGACAAGAGCTCTGTCAGTCTAGATCTGGCCAATGCATACCTTCATGTGCCCATGCACCCTTCGGCTCACCATTACCTGCACTTCGCCTTCCACGAGGTAGTTTATCAGTTCCAGGCCATGCCCTTCGGTCTAAACATCAGTCCCTGGGTCTTCACCAGGATCATGGATGCGGTGGTCGCTCAAGCTTGGTGGTCATTTCTCAGTCTGACCTCACACTACCTCGACGATCTGCTTCTTCGACATCAAGACGAGTCCCGCTTGTCCACCGACCAGGATGCGCTGCTCTCCCTTCTTCACCGTCTACTTCGGCAAGTCGCACCTCTCACCGTCCCACAGATTTCTTCATCTGGGTATGGATTTTCGGACCGACTTGAACCTGTTCGACTCCCTCAGGCTCGGATCAAGAAGTTGGCGACTTTGGCTCTGCAGATGTATCATGCCCAGGATGCTCCGGCGCGGACGTGGTTACAGTTTTTGGGCCTCATGAGCGCTGCCGTGGACTTGCTTCTTCTCGGTCGTCTCTACTCGAGGCCGATTCAGCTACATCTCCTTCTCTGGCAGCCGTTTTCAGGGGATTTGGAAGCCCGCGTACCTGTGTCTCCCCTGGTCTGTCCGCATATCCTTCAGTGGACATCCCCTCTTGGTTGGCGTCTGGAGTTCCCCTAGCATCCCTGCTACCCTACCTGTCGATCTGCATGGATGCCAGTCTCTCTGGTTGGGGGGCGCTCCTACTCCTGGACTTCCACGAGACAGCGGGCCTTTGGCCACCGGATCTAGTGGGCAAGCACATCAATTGGTTGGAGTTAAAGGCAGTTTGGCTCGCTCTCATCGCCTGGGAGATGCACGTGACACACCAGGAGGTCTTGGTCCTCTCCGACAACTCGACAGTTGTGGCATATATTCAGAAGCAGGGCGGGACGCGTTCTCCTTCTCTGTGCATCCTTCTATTCCAGCTACTAATGTGGCGCTGGGATCAGGACATTTTTCTGCGGGCGCGTCACATTCCGGGCCAGCTCAATGTGCTAACGGATTCTCTGTCCTGTCAGGACCAGCTTTTCCACACCAAGTGGACTCTGTGCCCCGACCTTTTTCAGCTGATTTGTGTGCACTGGGAGACACCCATGATCGACCTGTTTGCAACGCGTTGGAATACACAACTGCCCCTCTTCGTCTCTCCTGTTCCAGACCCGCTCGTGTGGGCGGTAGACACTCTCTCCATTCCTTGGGAGGGTCTCCTGGCATACCCTTACCCTCCCTCGTTGCTGATAACCAAGATTCTCATCAAGCACAGAGGCTGCAACACGGTGCTGTTCCTGGTAGCCCCCTTCTCTTGGGCCTACCCGGCACCGGCCTCCACGTGGCGTGGGTGGGTAGTCCACTCAGTCCCTGACTGAGTGGGCTAGCAGACGGGTGCCATCTTTGTCCAGGATTAGGACTTGATGTCAGCAGATATGTTGTTCAGTCTTTTTCACTGGTCCGGTTTTTAAGGAGCTGTGCTTACCCAGGTCTTACCATGTTGGATTGGTCCTTAAAAATACGCATGAGCTTTTGGTCCTTTGGATCCCAAGTGTTTGCCGTGCTTGGAGACCCGTGTCGGGGGAGAAGAGGATCCTGGTGGCTGAAACACTCCACTTTGGCCTTGACTTCTGCCTAAACGGGAGGCTAGTCGTACCGGCCTAGTCAATCGGCTCTTGTCACGTCGAGCCCTATCCCCCTGTTGACATGCGGGTTGTTATACGGAGCACCATGCTATAGCCTCTGATGCTGATTAGGTGCTTTACGCCAGTATTCCCCTGTATTCAACAGTGTGATAGAAGGCGGTGGCTCAAACGGTTCAATCAGGCTTGAGTATATCTTTCGGGCAGTCTCCATTGTGCGTCGGCTGGAGACCCGCCGACAATTGCACTTTCCCTTCTTGGGCTCGGTGGCGGGCAGGGACCTCCGGGGGATGAATATCTATCATACTATAATATGGAAAATATCAAAAAACCAAAACTAGCACCAAAGCGGCACATAGCCGCCGACATTGTCATTGAGAACGATAGTGACTCTGACTGTGAGGAAGCGACACCTCAGGCGTCGGCCGCCTGGCCTCGCTTTCTCATTATCCACAGCAAAGTTAAAGAGAAGCCTGTTTCAAAGCTGCACCCTTTCCTGGTAGGGGAGACCCTCAGGAGCCGTGTTGGCAGGCCTGAGGCCCAGCGCCTCAGGTCTGGTGACTTGTTGGTAGAGTGCCGTACCCGGGCACACTCCAATGGGCTACTGAGGCTCTCCTCCATCAGAGACACTCCAGTGGAGGTCACTCCCCACAAAACAATGAATTCCTCTAGAGGAGTGATTAAAGATCAAGCATTGGCCGAACTGTCTGAAGATGAACTTGTACGGAACCTTAAGTCACAGGGGGTGACCTACGTCAGGCGCTTCATTTCCAAACGAGGTGGTAGGGAGATCCGTCTCCCTACCATCATCCTGACGTTTTGGCACCCCCACAGCTCCTACTACCATCTGGGGAGGTTACTACTCCCTAAAAGTGAAAAAGTACGTCCCTCTCCCCCTTCGGTGCTTTAAGTGCCAAAAGTATGGCCATGGGCAGAAGACATGCCGCCAGGCAGAGGCTCTATGCGCCCGTTGCACTAAGCCCGGACACTCTGCTGAGTCCTGCGCAGCCATCCCCCTGTGTGTGAATTGCCAGGGGGCGCATATGGCTTCGGACAAGAAGTGCCCTCGTTGGATCTCTGAGTGCAGGATTCAGCAGGTGCGTGTGGAGAAGGGGCTGTCCTTTGCGGACGCAAAAAAACTGGTTGACCATCCTGGTGCAGCTGAGGCGGCGCCAAACTCAAATAACAACTTTGTGTATACTTTCAGTGCTGCGGTGGCAGGCAAGCGCCCCACCAAAGACTTCTCTTGTCAAACCCCAACTTCTTGGTTGGGGGCGGAGCCTCGGATCCTCTCACCCCTGGAGAGTAACCCTCCTCCGGTGGTGACGAGGAGCCAGGGAACGCAGAGGGCGGATGCTACCGGTCCGGTGGCACCGCCTTCTGCTGCCCCTAAGCCTCAGCCCCCACCCAAACCTGCTAGTTTGTCAACACCAAAGGTTTCTGGCTCTGGTCAGCCTTCTAAGGCCGCTAACTCTAGCGGCAGAACCACTGCCCAGGACCAGAAGTCTAAGAAATCTATGGGACCGCCGTGCGCACGGGCCCAGAAGGGGAACACTGATGTCCCCCTTCAAAACAAATATGCTGCATTGGAGGAGCAGATGGAGGGAGTGGAAGTTGCCGATGCTGCGGCAGCTCCACCCCCTCATCTCCTAAGAACCAGAGGAGGCCCGGGAGCCGGCCCCCCTCTGTTTCTCCGACTCCTTCCAAGGCAAAGGAAAAAGGGGGGAAAAACTCCGCACCCCCAGATAAGACATAATCATGGACTCTCTGCTTCAGTGGAATTGTCGTGGTTTTCAAGCTAACTTTGAGGAATTACATCTTTTAGTCAAGTGCTATAACCCCTCAGTAATATCTCTTCAGGAGACTTACCTGAAGACTTCTGACCCTGTGTCCTTTAATGGTTTTAACGCTATACATAAAGGCTCTGATTCGGAGAGGCGCTCGGGTGGAGTGGCTCTTCTCATTAGCCAAATTTTATGTAGCCCCGTTAGCATCGACACCTGTCTTCAGGCTGTCGCAGCTCGGGTTACCTTGAAGAAGACCATAACCATATGCAGTATTTACCTGCCACCATCCCTGCGGGTCTGTAGTAATGATTTTTTTAATTTAGTTGATCAACTGCCCCCTCCCTTTATTCTCATGGGGGATTTTAACGGTCACGCTCACCTTTGGGGTAGTGACCACTATGATGGCAGAGGTCAGATGTTAGAAGATGTTTTTTCTCAACTTAACCTATGTGTCTTTAACGATGGTTCACCTACATACTCTAACCCAGGTTCAGGATCTAGTTCTGTTCTAGACCTCACTGTGTGTGATCCTTCTCTCATGCTGGACTTTGACTGGAAGGTTCACGATGACCTGTGTGGTAGTGACCACTTCCCAGTAGTCCTGTCATCGGTCAGCTGTGGGGAGGATCCGCCGGTGGGGCGCTGGAATCTTAAGAAAGCTAACTGGCCTCTGTTCGCCGCCCTCTGTCAGTCTCGTATTACAGAGGAGGTGGTCATGTCATCTGAAGAACCTATTTCTTCTTTTACTACTATTTTGTTGGACGTAGCGGGTGATCATCATCATCATCAGTCCCTTGCCCGAACTGGGCGTTGGGGGGACTGAAAGGCAGCAGCAACAGACAGTGCTCTCCACTGAGTTCTATTTTGGGCGGTGGCAAGCAAGTCTGGCATCTCGAGTTCGGTCCATTCTTTTATGTTTGCGAACCAACTCTTTCTCTGACGACCTCGCCGACGACTTCCTTCGAGAGTGCCTTGGAGGATAGTCTTGGACAAGGTGTTGTGTCGGGTCACGTGGCCAAACCAAGCAAGCTTGCGCCGTTTCACGGTTGCCAGAAGGGGTTCATGTGGGCCCACCAGGGAAGTGACGATGCTCCGTACATATTCGTTGGTCTTGTGCTCGCGGTACGAGATGCGGAGCAACTTCCTCAGGCACTTGTTCTCAAAGGCCTGGATTTTCTTTTCTGAGTCTGCAAGCAGTGTCCAAGTCTCACAGCCGTAGAGTAGAATAGACACTACGAGGGACTTGTAAAGCCTGTACTTGATGGTGAAGCTGATGGAGTTACTTCGCCATATCCTGTCCAGCCTGGCCATTGTGGATGTTGCTGTACCTATCCTGATACGGATCTCTGCTATGCAACTACCGTCTTTGGACAGGGTGGCTCCCAAGTACTTGAAGCTATTGACCTCTTCTAGCTTCTGGCCGTTCATGTGAATGTTGCTGCTGCTGTCGCTTGTGGTGTTGATCATCACTTTGCTTTTATCCGTACTGATCTCCATGCCATAAGACCCTGCGCTACTTGAAAGTTTGTCTGTCAGGTTTTGGAGCTCACTATTGCTGCCTGCCATGAGGTCAATGTCGTCTGCGAATCGAAGATTGCACAGGGATCTGCCACCAATAGAGATTGAAGTATGGTGGTCGTGGAGGGTTTCCTGCATGATCTTCTCCAGGAATATGTTGAAAAGGACAGGAGAGAGCAGGCATCCTTGACGGACACCGGGTGAAACCATCCCTAAAACTTCCGCATCAGTCCCTGGAAAGCCGAGAGTACCATGGTTCAACGAAGAGTGCCGCAAGGCCCAAATAGCGCGCAAATCTGCTCAGCGACGTGCTTTCCGTAATCCGTCGCAAGTGAATATTTTAACCTTTAAAAGACAGAGGGCGAAAGCCCGTTACATTTTTAAACATGAACGCCGTGCTTCCTGGAGACGCTTCGTCTCATCTTTAACTTCTCGGACTCCGTCCCAGAAAGTATGGAAGGCTGTTCAGAGAATTAGGGGCAGAGGTGGCTCGGCTTCTGTTGGCCATCTTAGAGATGGTGCCAGTTTGGTTACAGATAAAAAAGCTGTGGCCAATTTGCTTGCCTCCACCATTGCCCATAATTCTTCAACGGAGCATTATTCACCTTTCTTCCAGAGAGAGAAGGAGAAACGAGAGTCTCGTATTTGTGATTTTGAGTCCGATAACTCAGAAGACTATAATGTCCCGTTTACTTTATCAGAATTGCAGCAAGCTTTGCAGAAATGTAATGACTCTGCTGCTGGCCTAGATACCGTCCACTATCAATTCCTAACGCATCTGCCTGAGAGGTCACTCCTTGTACTTCTCAAGGCCTTTAACCATATCTGGAGAACTGGTCATTTTCCGCCGTCTTGGCGCCAGGCTGTGGTTGTACCGATCCCCAAGCCGGGTAAGGATCCTTCCGACCCGGGCAACTACCGGCCTATCGCTTTGACATCATGTTTGTGTAAAACTATGGAGCGCCTGGTCAACGCCCGCCTGGTGTGGCATCTTGAGTCACAGGGTCTCCTCACAGACCTCCAGTGCGGTTTCCGGCGCTTCCGTAGTACAACTGACCATTTAGTCCGCTTTGAATCATTTATTCGAGATTCTTTTGTCAACAAGCAGCATGTCTATGCAATTTTCTTCGATCTTGAGAAGGCGTATGACACTACCTGGAAGTATGGCATAATGTCTGACTTGTTGGACATGGGTTTTAAAGGGCACCTGCCCGTTTTTATTCACAATTTTTTTACTAACCGGTCGTTCCATGTCCGTGTGGGCTCCACCCTCTCCGACTCCTTTGAACAGGAGATGGGTGTCCCACAGGGCAGCATTCTATCTCCTGTTTTATTTAGTATTAAAATTAATAACATTGTAAAGGCCGTCAAGGATGATTCTGAATGCTCTTTGTTTGTTGACGACTTTGCTTTGTGCGCACGGGGTCGAGGACTTGCGTCCCTTGAGAGGCGCTTGCAGCTGTGCGTTGATCGTATCCAGCGGTGGGTGTCTCTCAATGGATTCAAGTTCTCGCCCTCCAAGACTGTTTGTGTGCATTTTACTAACCAGACGAAATTTTTTCCAGAACCTAGCCTGAGCATTGCTGGAGTGCCAATTAAGGTGGCCGAGGAGGCAAAGTTTCTGGGGGTCATTTTTGACAAAAGACTTACCTTCCGCAACCATATTAATTACCTTAGAACCTCTTGTCAGAAGGCTCTCGACATTCTTCGTGTCGTCGGTCGTACTGACTGGGGTGCGGACCGTACTGTCTTACTTCGTCTGTACCGGGCCCTTGTTCGGTCCAAACTGGATTACGGCTCTGTGGTGTATGGCTCAGCTTCCAAGTCTGTGCTACAGCGTCTGAACACAATTCACCATCAGGGTCTGCGGATATGTCTTGGGGCCTTCAGGACGTCTCCAGTTCCTAGTCTGTATGCCGAGGCAGGGGAGCCTTCTCTCAAGCTCCGCCGCATCCGCCTCATGCTCAGCTACGTTCTGAAACTGAAGGCCCATCCAGACAATCCTGCCTATGATTGTGTTTTTAAACCATCGTTTGCAGAGATTTACGATACCCATCCGGGAGCTGTCCGTCCACTTTCTTTCCGTGTCCGACCTCATCTGCAGGCGGCCGGATTGGACCTGGACAGAGTTTCGGAATCCCTGCAACACATCACTCCACCTTGGCTCTTACCAGTTCCTGACATCTTGCTGGACTTGACTGCCCACAAGAAAGACTCTACTCTACCAGCCATATACCAACAGAGCCTCAATGAACTGCTTTCAATTTTTCCTGGCTATTGTCGCATCTATACCGATGGGTCAAAGTCTGAGGATGGGAGAGTGGCTGCGGCCGCAGTGTCCTCTCGCCATCCTAGACGCCCATTTAAGCACCGCCTCCCAGACCACTCATCTGTATTTAGTGCGGAACTGCAGGCGGTTCTGCTGGCACTCAGGCATGCTTATCGAGCTAGAGAAAGGAACTTCCTGATTCTGTCTGATTCTTCTTCTGCCCTGCAGGCCCTTCAGGGCACGGGAAATGACCACCCACTGCTGGTGCAGATCAGAGAGCTCCACGCGGACTTGATGAAGGAATATTATGATATCATTTTTATTTGGGTGCCAGGGCATGTGGGCATCGAAGGCAACAGGATCGCAGATTCTGCTGCCAACGATGCCCGCAATGACCCTGTCCCTGACACACAGACTGTTTATAGTGATTTTAGACATGTGGCTAGTGCGTACATAGCCCGTGAGTGGCAGTCAGAGTGGGACAAAGAGGAAGCTAACAAGCTGCATGAAGCCCTTCCTAAGTTGTCCGACGGTCTACCTTATCGCTGCGGCAGCCGCCGTGAGGAGACTGTCCTGGCTCGGCTCCACATCGGCCACACGTATGTTACGCACTCTTATTTACTTAAACAGGAGGAGCGTCCATGGTGTTATATGCCTGCGACGAGCAGTACTCTGTTCAACACTTTTTGTTGTCTTGTGCTGATCTAATCGACACAAGGTATAAACATTTCACGGCAGACTCCTTGAAGGTTTTGTTCCGGGATGTGCCCCCGGACAAGATCTTCAGTTTTCTGAGAGAGTGCCATATTTTTAATAAGATTTGAGCGTTTATAGATTATGATGTTTCTATTATTTTGACCTTTTTGAGAGTCTTCCGACGTTTTCTTTAAAGACCTGTGCGACATTTTAGCCTGACATATTTTTAAGGTATATTTACATCATGTCTTAAGACCTTTCTTTTAGTCTGGCTGACCAGATTTTTACCCTTCCCGCCGTGAGATGGCCTTAGTTGCCTGCTCGGCGTTAAACCCAAATAACTAACTAACTAATNCTCCCTCCTCCCTCGATGGGACCTAGCGTGGGTGTTAACATGGCTTAACACTGCTAGTTTTGAACCTCTGCACTTGGCACGGTTCTGTGACTTAACGAGAAAAACGTGCTTCTTGCTGGCTCTGGCCACTGCCTCTTGCGTGAGTGAACTCCACGCTGTCTCAGTACACCTGTCCTGCCTGCAACTCCGGGCCGACGGCTCTGTGCAACGTTTTTGGCCAAGAACAGGCTACCATCAGCCGCCCCTCAACCGATCACTATTCGTCCATTGCGGGGCCCCCATTCGTCCCTGGACGTACGCCAACAGGACCCGGTCAGGGCGTTAACAATTTACCTCTGCCGGTCGAAGCCCCTACGGCGAGGACGTTTACACCTCTTCCTGCCCTTAGCTCCGGGCAGGACTGATATATCTGCCCAGACGATTTCCACTTGGCTGCGTGGAATCATCAGATCTGCTTACGATGACCTCTCGACAGAGGGAGTGAAGAGGTTGCAGATTCGGGCGCACGAAGTCCGGGCTGTCTCCACGAGCGTCGCATTCAACCACAATTGCGCGGTGAGGGACATTGTGGTGGCTGTGGGCTGGCGGGCCAAATCTACTTTTGCCCGTTTCTATTTTTGTGACCTGTCCGGCCAAAGACAAAACCTGGCACTAGTGGGGGACATTGCTGCGGCACAACACTCCCTCCCGGCGCTGGATGCGCCATAGGTAACACTTAACTGAAATTGTCGGGAGTGTGCACCGGCAAGGGACCTAGCTAAGCAGTTACACAGGGGTTGAGTTTTGGGGCGGCCCCTCCTCCTCTTCGCAATTCTTCCTATTAGTAATACCATCAGTAACGTTTTTGAAGAAATAAATGTATTTATCTTTAAAATAATTTGTTGGGAAAAATACCTACCGATGATATTACTCCAACTTCCCTCCCACCTTCCCCGCTTGCCGCCTGTCAGCTAAGATAGAACTGGCAATAACGGACTCTCGTGAGATTGGGAAGGGAGGCTATCCGAAGAATAGGGAGGCCACTCAGGGGATTAGGTAACTGCTTGCTAGAGTTACGTCCCTGGTTGTGTAGCAACACACAACAATTTTGAAGGCTGAAGTTGACAGGCTAAGTATGTCTTCCTATTAGTAATACCATCGGTAAGTATTTTTTGAAAAAAAAATATTTTAAAGAAAAAAAACATTGCAGTGCCCCCGTTGACATAAACGTGAGATCACGTTATTTTAGTATTTTAGTGCTGAATCCACTTAGACTTTTTAAGAAAAAACACTTCATAAGCAAAAGACATCAGCCATACCTGGCCTATGCACAAGTGTGTGGAGGCCAGCTAAGGCTGACGTCAGCCCGAGGACCTTTTGCTCCCCAGGCACCCATCTGTGGAGCCAGAGATCTTCATGTGTTATGTTCAATTCTGCAGTATGCTGGAGCACTCAACGCATTTAGCCCCGGGACCTTGCAGCAGGAGATGGATTGATCATGATAATTCAAGGGTAGTGCCAGATGAGCTTGGCGCCTTCAGGTGCCACGCTCATCTGGCACTACCCTTGAATTATCATGATCAATCCATATCCTACAACTGGTACATAGTCGTTAGGCAACACCTCCAAAAGTTGAGAAATGGGACCTTGGGGCTAAATGGGTTAATACTGAGACTGATGGTATCTGTGAAACACTTCTTCAATGTTGTGTGTTGTAGGCACTGCTGGAGAACATGTTGGTGGAGCTGCCGTTTGCCAGCTTCTTCCTGGCCAAGATCCTATCGCAACACTCGGCTAACCTGGACATACACCATCTCCAGTCCCTCGACCCCATCATATACAAGTAAGTTTCTGCAGCTGGTAGAACTCGGGTAACATTTGTTTCTTCATTGTATTTACAGAAAGTGATTGAATTGTCAGCAGACCAGCTGAGGACTCTTGCCATTGTAGCAAAACGTCTTGTAATATTATAAACTTTTGGGGAGAAGAACCCAACGGAGAAAGAAACACGCTTAGAAAAGACAGTTACAACACAGTTTCTTAATATTTCGGGTAAATATGTGAGTTGCCACATTCCTTCTGCGATAATGAAGATAAGTACCGACTGATCTCTGTATTTGTTTGTCTATTTTGAAAAAAAGGTATTTACCTGAAGTATTAATAATTGTGTTGTAACTGTCTTTTCTAAGCGTTTTTCTTTCTCCGTTGGGTTTTTCTCTGCATTTTACACGCTTGGCAGTCACCTTTTTGGTCTGGATTGAGCTTTTGCGGAGCTTTTAATTTAAAATTCAAAATACTTCAATCTATTTCTGTGCAGTGTTTGATTCTGGCACTTGGAGTTACCAATGAGTTGTATGCAAATTTCAGTAAACAGTTGATTTGGCCTTGAACTATTGCTATATGTGACCCGCCACCACGAAATGAGTCGTAATGTCCCTGACCCGATTTCCCGCTATTCGTGAAAATTGTCGGGTGGCATAGTCGGGTATATGTGCGGGGTCCCCAGTTTCTAAAAACCATAACTCGGTGACCAATCGTCCGATTCACATGTTATTTGCACCATTAAAAAGGGTTTTCTTTCTAGTTTCTGCTGATATCAATATCTTAATATGTCCAAAAAGTGACTTTAGACTCATTTTGAAAATTGTCGGGTGGCGTGGTCGGGTACATGTGTGGGGTCCCCAGTTTCTATAAACCATAACTCGGTGACCAATCGTCTGATTCACATGTTATTGGCACCATTGAAAAGGGTTTTCTTTCTAGTTTCTGCTGATATCAATATCTCAAAATGTCCAAAAGGTGACTTACGACTCATTTTGTGGTGGCGGGTCACATATCACTGATTTTTTTTTTTTTTAATCACCCAACTGCAAAAGGCAATAAACCCTGTGAGTCCCAAACCTGCAGGGACTCGTGAGGTTCTTTGTATCTTGTTGACCTGGTTTATATCTTGGGTTTCTTGGATTGATGGGATTATCTGGTGTTGCATGTGCCGTCCTCCAAAAGACAGGATTTTGCGTCCACTGGCAATGAATAAGTTAAAACAAGCTTCACAAACAAACAACAAAAAATCCGTAGTGATTTTGTGACATACATCTGACTGTATTTTGCAGAAACCTGCTGTACCTGAAGAACTATGATGGCGATGTGTGCGACCTGGGTTTGGATTTCACTGTTGTGACAGAGG
The DNA here is from genome assembly GCA_036245525.1 of Semisulcospira habei. Taxonomy (NCBI): domain Eukaryota; kingdom Metazoa; phylum Mollusca; class Gastropoda; family Semisulcospiridae; genus Semisulcospira; species Semisulcospira habei. The sequence goes on from BTPG01000005.1 coordinate 190,452,774, forward strand.
AGTTTGGGGAAACAAAGGTCAGTTCTCAGGCACTTAACCCTTTTAGCCCCAGATCCCTACAGCAGGAGATGGCTCGACCATGATAATTCAAGGGTAGTGACAGATTAGTTTGGCGCCTTCAGGCACCAAGCTGATCTAACACTACCCTTATTGAATTATCATGGTCAAGCCATCTCCTGCAACTGGTACATAGTCGTTAGGCATCACCTCTAAAATTTGAGAAATGGGACCTTGGGGTTAAAAGGGTTAGCCCTTGACTCCCAGAACTATATGACATCCAACATTAGATAGATTGGAAATCATTTAGTTCTGGGAGTCAAAGGGTTCACATCCAGTGTGGGCAAGAAAGAAAACACAATTCAGCTGCAAGAGACATGGATCCTTGTCAGCCCTCACAGTTGCAGGAGCTCATCAGGATCTATTTTTCTTGCTGACACCACTTTGTATTCATGTACTTGGGATGGGTGAAGCTCTTTGGCGTTGAGTTAACATAGATGTCAGACACAGTGCGACCACTGGCAGTGAAGGGGTTAGTCTCTTCACGTGAAATGGCAACTGCAGTAGATGGGTCAGCCTAGACTGGTATCAATCCATTTCCTCTCAATCTATGTGGAATGTTCAAACAGGTCAAACAGTCTTTCTTAGAAATAATAAAGCCGCATTTATTTGTCACATTATCAGACCTGTTTACTCCTACAATTTTAGCTTTGTCAGCACAATATTGACTATGCTGCTACGAAAAATTGGTGGAATTATGATTTGGGATATGCTTAATTGTAAATTTGCATATTACCGATAGATTGCAGTAACTGGTCTGTTTTTGGCCTCATAGACAATTTTTTACTGTATCTAAAATTACACAATGTGATTTCATCACATTTAATCCAGAATGTAGCCATTCATTCTCATTTGATTGGCACTGTTTTAGATTGAAGAATTGAAACCCGGTGGGCGACAGATTGCAGTAACCAATGACAACCGCATCGAGTATGTACACCTCATGGCAGACTACCGACTGAACAAACAGGTGAGACATTAAAAAAAAACGTGTAGGTGTTGTTTTTTTACTCGTTCTTTGCTGAAAAAATGTGAGCACCACCCAACTGCAAGAGGCATAGATCATCATGAGTCCTCCTTGCAGTTGGATGGTGGTCAGTTGTTCTCAGCAATGAAGGGGTTACACGTAATTCATCTACAGCTGCAGTTTATGGGGACAGTAAGGTTGTGATTGATGGTGTCTGCTGTGTGTTTCAGATCCGCCAGCACTGCATGCATTTCCGTCAGGGCATGGCGGACGTGATCAAGCTGGACTGGCTACAGATGTTCAGCAGTCAGGAGCTGCAAGTCCTCATCTCTGGCGCCGCCATTCCTGTGGATATCGCCGATCTCCGCAGGCACACCAACTACTCGGGTGAGTCACGTTCCCCCGTTGGGGTTAACCCTTTTAGCCCCAAGGTCCCAATTCTCAAATTTTGGAGGTGTTGCTTAACGACTATGTACCAGTTGCAGGAGAGGGTTGACCATGATAATTCAAGGGTAGTGCCAGATTAGCTTGGCGCCTTCAGGCGCCAAGCTAATCTGGCACTACCCTTGAATTATCATGGTCAAGCCATCTCCTGCTGTAGCGATCCGGGGCTACAAGTGTTAACCAACCGCCTGGCTGCTGAGAAAAAGCGAGCGCCATCCGGCTGCAAGAGACATATATCCTCATATCCGTATTTGCGGGGGCTCATGAGGATCTATGCCTTTTCCTGATACTTCTTTGTATCAGTGTTTCATGGGTGGCTGGGGCTTTTAGATGTACAGTGAACAAAGAGTTAAGATACTCACTCTGCATCCACTGGCATTGAAAACATTCAGTACTTTGTATCAGTGTTTCATGGGTGGCTGGGGCTTTTAGATGTACAGTGAACAAAGAGTTAAGATACTCACTCTGCATCCACTGGCATTGAAAACATTCAGTACTTTGTATCAGTGTTTCATGGGTGGCTGGGGCTTTTAGATGTACAGTGAACAAAGAGTTAAGGTACTCGCTCTGCATCCACTGGCATTGAAAACATTCAGTACTTTGGAGTATTTTGAATTGTAATCAATACAGTTCAAGATGAAGGTACAAGGGTTGTGCTAGATTTGTGTGGTATACTGTGAGCTGTCTGACTGCACTTGAAATAGATATGCTACAGCTTGGTATTGATGGGTCCATTGGGGTGTCAGGAAACCAAATTCTTGTTGATGTCAGGTCAAAACTGTACAATTCCCATCGACAATAGATCTTGTTTGGAAATCAAAAGTAGGTCAAAACTACAAGTGTTGCCAAAAACTGTGGGTTAGAAAAGACCAGACAAACATTGCGTATAATGTGTTTGTTCAGGCTTTCAATCCATTGTTTTATTGAAATGGGTGCAGTTCTGACCTACTTCTGATGTCCCAAAATAGTCTGTTCTTCAGGCCAAATCTGAGCCTATTCGTAGTGCAGCTGCAGGGCCTCAGATCCACGTCGGACATCGGACAATTGTCCGATAAAAAATCCAAATGTCCTATTAAATTTACCTTCAATCTGTCAAATGTCTTATTGCTTTTTAATGAAGGCGGTCATTGTCCGATCGAAGCTGCGTAAAGGCCGGACATCGTTCGTTCATTTTAATAACTGCGTTACCCGTTACTGGCCGTTAGGCCTACATCGCGACATTCAACTTGAAAAAGGACTAGCCTAGTGCACTCGCCCTTTCCTCTTTGCGAAACCGATCGATAAAGGATAGGCTTAGTTAGTGCGTCTGCACTAGCAGTCGTAACCATGCACTGGTTGGTTGTCATGCGCAAAGTGGTTTCCCTTACACAGCTTTCGTTTTCGATACTCGCGAATCCGACTGGCGATGCCTCCGAAAAAGAAAATAAAAGCTGATTCAAAGCAGCAACAGCTGAAAAACTTCGGTTTTGGTAAAACCGTTAAAGATGTGAGAGAAGAAACTAATGCATCCGACCAAACAAGCGCTTCTCAAGCGACAGAAGAAGAAAGAAGAGAGGTGAGAGATGTGATAGATCTAGATATGACCGGCGACGCTCCCGATCCACAGCCATCTACATCGTGTGATAATGCACAAACAAAACAGGCAGAACCAGCCGAAAAAGAAGAATCCACTACTACTAGAAAGTTTGTGCAAGCGTGGACACTTTCTTTTAAATGGTTACGTTATGAGAACGAAAAGATGTTTTGCACTGCATGTAACAATGGAAACATGAAAAATGCCTTCACAAGCGGATGCATCAATTTTCGCAAGTCGGCGCTTTCAGACCATGAAGTAACAAAAGAACACAGGGACAGCTTGAAAGTTCCTGCCCTTCAGAAAAACACTGAAGAGATAGCGATCCGCCTTCTATATCAATAATGATTTGATCCTCCCCATGGAACATCATTAACATTTTGAATTGGACAGTATTATCAGTATTATTTTTTTGCTCCAATGTTATTTTTCAAAGGGAATTTGGGAAGAATTAATATTCAAGTTTGTATTTGTTAAATTTATTTTTTTTTTTGTGTGTGTGTGTGTGTGTGTGTGTGTGTGTGTGTGAAATAACCAATGCTTTTAAATTATTTATTTTTTCTCATATATTCAATAAACATAAAAAAATTTGTGCACTAAAATGTCTTATTGATTCAATGGTTTGAGGACAAAAATGTCCTATTGGTTTTTCTCAGGCAGGACAAATGACCTATTGAACCAATGTTGTTCAGGACAAATGTCCTATTGAAGCCCTCGTGGATCTGAGGCCCTGAAGCTGGATACAGTCTGCAATTCGTTTGTTGTGTGCACATGCCTTTGTAATGTCCATATTCTGTATTGTTTGCAGGAGGGTTCACGGAGAGCCACCCTGTGATAGAAATGTTCTGGTCGGTGGTCATGCAATTCACTGACAAACAGAAACGTCTTCTGCTCAAGTTTGTCACCAGCTGTTCTCGACCACCGCTTCTGGGATTTAAGGTTTGTCAGACTTTTTCCGCATTTTGGGTACAGTTGTAGATTTTTTTCACACTTTATTACAATTCTGTACTTTCCACACATTTATTACAATTCTAGACATTTTGCTCACTCATTACAATTTTTAGACTTTCCACACACTTATTCCAGTTCTAGACGTTTCCCACACAGTTAGTACAATTCAAGATGTTTCTACTCATTTAGTACACATCCAGATGTTTCCATGCATTTAATACAATTCTAGACATTTTCTGCACATTTATTATAATTCAAGACATTTTCCACACATTTAGTACAATTTGAGACGTTTTCCACTCATTTAGTACAATTGTAGAATTTTTGTGCATTTTTAGTACAGTTCTGGGTGCTTTCCCGCACATGGAGTATAATTCTGGGGGACAAAATGCAGGTATAAAAGAGTCAGCAAGAGGCATAGACCCACATGAGCCCCACAGTTCTTGCATTTGGGCATGGTTGTGAAGGGGTTCTTCTTCTTCTTCTTCTCGAACGCCGTCACACTTGGAGTTTGGCTCTCAAAATAAAATCTGTGTTCTTCTGTAGCGCCTTCACAGGCCCATGTGAAGGGGTTAACTAGTGGCATGCCTTGAACAGCTGAGGCTGAAGTCGGCCCAAGGGCCTTTTGCCCCTGAGAGTCTGAGACCTGTGCGCGTTATTATCAGACACCGTGCAACACTGGAGTACGTGACACTGAGGCTGACCTGTATGTGTGTTTTTACAGGACCTGTATCCAGCCATGTGTATCCACAACGCAGGTAAAGAACCTGACCGACTTCCTACCGCCAGCACCTGCATGAATCTGCTGAAACTGCCGGAGTTTAGCGACGAACGCACGCTGCGCACCAAGCTTCTCTACGCCGTTGAGGCTGGCGCTGGGTTTGAACTCAGCTAGACAGTGTAAATCTTGAAAACGCGTTATGACAGAGTCAGTTTTGATGACGAATATTATATTGCTTCAAGCTTGTTACGAAGCACGAGTGCAGCTCAAGTCACAAAACTCGACATTACATGTACTTTTATCCCTTTGTCTTATGGTAGCACATTTTGTCGAGGTGATTCCTGTAGGAAATGTGCTACCATAAGACAAAGGGTTAACTCAGTGCCAGCAGCCTCAGAGTCCCGCATACTGTGGCACAGTCGCTGTTAAATGTGGCAAACAGATACACAATGCCATCCTAATGAAGTGGTATAGATCCTCATGAGCCCATACCTCCAGAGATGCCAACCCTTCCGATTTCGCCGTATTTTCTTACGCCAAAATTAATTTCTTAAGATTTTACGGCCAAATAAATTATCTTCCGGCGAAAAAAGCGCTGAAATTGTCTGCTAAAAGTTACAAATTTCTCGCTGACTTTGCTGCTCTTATACCGCTGAGCCATCGCGTTTCCCTCGAGATAAATAATGAGCCAATCAGAAGTGTCCTCTGATTAGCGCAACCAATCGGAATCTGAAATATACATGATCGGAAATAGTGTGATTTCAGTTCAGTTCAGTAGTTCTTGGGATTTCACTGTTTTAGTGTGTAAAGATGTGTTTGACATCGCACACTATATGATGCAATGGCCTGTTTATTGGCCAAGTCAGCCTTGAGCGACACAAGTCAGTCTGAATTTGTATGTCTAGTTCATGTGTGTTTCGATGATGTTTTGCTTTGAATTGCCGGTACTCTTCATCGTCAGCGGACCAAACCGTGGAGATGAAAATTTAGTGTAGCGTTCTGCTGCACGTATCTCAATCTCCGTTTAAGCCTGTCCCCCGTATTGGCTAGGGATTAGGATTGATATCTCTAGGGCTTTCCTACTGACTTGTGTTAGTAGGTCGTTGACTCACTTTCGGAAGGATGCTCGCATAGAGTTGTATCCTAGTGTTTGTGAGGTTCAACTTTCGTGTCGGACACTTTTCCATCATGAGTTGCGCCATTTTTTTCCCTCCCTCCTTCCTTTCTCCTTCCCCTCCACCTTTCATTTTCTTCACTCTCCTTCTCCCCCTGTTTTTGGGGTGTTGTTTAGATACCCCTTTGATCACTTCAAAGAAGGTAGAAATTTGATGTGTGTCCTTTTTACACACTATGAGTAGGTATCACAGGTTTTATGTGGATTTGTTGAATTTAATCCGTTAATGTGTTCTTAGGGGTGAACTCGTACGGTTCATTGCGTTTGCAGTCCCTGGTTTTGGGTGCCAACAGAGTCAACAGGGTACGGGGGTAGTTTGTATATGCCTCGTTTTCACTGCTATCGCAGAATTCTGTGGATTTACGGAACTTTATAAGTTCGTTGGTTCTGAGGTGAACTCGTATGGTTCATTCTGTTTTTAGTTGTGGTTTTGTGCTCTAGCCACGCAAAGCTGGTCAGTGCCAGTGCTGTGACGAGGAAGTTCGTGTGTGCAATCTTGCACACCGTGGCACCAAACTTCATTAACTTTAACCTTGAATGACCGAGTTTTATGTTCACACGAAATCTTCCTGTCAAATTTTGAAAAATGGTAAGGTCAGGTAGTGAAAGGGGTTGGCATCTCTGTACATCTGCAGGGGCTGGTGAGAATGTGTGCCCCTTGCAAGCCCACATGAGGTATAGATCCTCATGAACCATGAGGATCTATGCTGCTTGCACTTGGATGGCTTTGTGTTGCAGCAGTTTTGGAGTTTAGCCTGTGTCAAGGCAGATTGGCTCAGCCATATTATATTGCAAAATATCAAACATCATAATTGAGCAGTCTTATTTGTCAAATAAAACTTTTGTGATATCTTATTTGTGTATAGAAATTCCACAAGTTTGTGTTGGATTATAGCGTGTGTGTAAATTTCACACGTTTGTGTTGGATTATAGCGTGTGTGTAAATTCCACAAGTTTGTGTTGGATTATAGCGTTTGTGTAAATTACGGTGCCCAGTAAACAAAGGTCCTTGGGCTCATGACGGTTGAAGTGGGCCTGCACATGGCTATGGGAGGGCCCTCTGTGGCCGTCCTGGGCCCGAAGGTGTTTTGCTAATCAGTTGTGAAATTCAGATCAGTTGGAGAGTTTAAGTTTGGTGCTAGTTGCACTTGGTAAATAGAAAGGCCAGGCCAGTGCAGTGCTACCTTCAAACTGCCATGGTGTCTCTTATTCTCTTATTTTGGGTACACACCGAGTTGCCATCTGCATTTGGGAACATTTGCTGTGCACAAAAGGCTTAACCCTTTGACTCCCGTAGCCAAATGACTTCCATTCTATAGAAGTCATTTAGTTCCAGGAATCAAAAGGTTAAATTACTGATTTTCTAAAAATACCATTTTTATTGACCTCCCACATAGGCCAAAGACCAGAGGGTCAATGATAGGTAAAAAAAAAGACATTAATACAAACAACCATTTTTTTAAAATGAAAACAAATGCTGTATTTTGTTAATACTGGTGTTTCCTTCTCAATATTTTCAACCTCAAAGCCAAAGTTGGTACAAAGAAACCTGATAGGACCTTCTTATTTATATTTATTTGGGTGATCCCTCTGAAAGGGCAAAGGTTATAAGTTTGGCAAAGGTTTGAAAAATTATTATTATTTTTTTTATTTATAGAACTTCAGTTCTTATGAGCACTTTTGTACATTTTTCAATTAAACTTGGCACAAAGGTAGTTTGTGGTAAGATCCTTGATGTGTACACTAATTACTTTGATCACTCGTAAAGGTGAAAGATCATTGTGAAAATGCATGTGTTAATAACACAAGATTTGGAAAGTGCTTTGGCGAACTCGGTGATTATGTCAAGACGCTTTAATAATGGCTCATTTTGTTGATCTTCGTGATGTCAAGATCACAGGTCGGTGAAATTATGTGGAGTGGTCATGCACATGAGCCATGAGGGCCTTGTCATTCTATATATAATGAAATGGAGGTATTTAGACAATTTGTAATTTTCTAAACGTGCATAGAGGGTACTATAGATTTGTTTTACATTATGGGGGTCCAGCTCTGTGTGTATGAATGTGTGCGTGTGTGCATGCATGTGTGTGTGTGAAAAATGAAGAGGGGAATTTTCTCATCTCTGCCAGAGGAACTGTTGCTTCAGAAACAACAATGATAGGTGTTTATAGTAATGAACTTGTACATTGTATTGCAAGTGTCCAAATTGTCTGATAACCCTTGGCTGGCGGCAGTGCTTTTTGTTGAGGTGCAGCTGGAATGCCGAATCACCTTGACAAAATGCGTTGCCAAAGGGTTACCTGATGTCTTTCATCATCTTCAACATAATTTTCAATGTCTGTATGTACTGTATATTTATTTATACAAATGTTTAACCCCTTTGTGCATGCAACCACCGGTACTGTGAACAGTACTAGACTAGTAGCTGCAAGCACTATGGAGTGAAGGCTTTTCATGTACATGGGGGCATTTCCTGTAAATGTGGAGAAAAGTTTTCTTACCAAACTACATGTCTAATAAAAGATCACAAAAGAAGTGTGTGTAAGCGGCAGCCTTTGGTGAGTGTGCTACTGGTGATTTCTTTTTCACCAGCCATACACAGGTCGGCCTCAGTATGCCCATCAGAGAATCGTTAAATCGGGCAGTGTGGTCATGTCTGTGCGTCCAAGTAGATAGCCAAACAGCAAAAGTCCTCTGGCCAACTCCAGCTTTAGTTGGCCCGCGCACAGCAGTGCACGGACCAACTAAGGCTGGAGTCGGCCAGAAGACTTTTTGCTTACCGTGTTTTTTTTATATGCCTACACACACTTTAATTGCACACACCAACATGAGCCAATGTGGTGTGACTTAAGACTCTCAATTACTGTGATATGAGGTTGACCTGTAAATTACAGACATTTTGTGTGGCAGACACAGACCTCCATTATTCCTAATGCCTTTCACACAGAACTCAAGATACTGTCATTAAAAATGTTAAAGTTTATTGCAAAAACAAAAATTAAATCAACAAAGGAGATGGCTGTTGTGCAAACCAAAGCACCCTTTGGTCCTTGTGCTAAGTCTGAACAGCAAATCGAGCAGTATGCTGGTAAGAATGTGTTCCTCTGCTCGGCCTAATCGTACGGCATTGCTCAGTTATTTCGCCATGTAAAAAATTTAGCAAACCTAAAAGATAACAAAATATTAAAACAAGATATGATTACACATTAATACACACCCTGTAATCATACAATATTCTGTAATATTGTCGCCGCAAGATGGCCTTATTTACCTGCTCGGTCTCAAGCCCCAATAAACTAACTAATGATATACACTCTCCAAAATGTACTCTCAATGCTGTGGACAAACGTATATGTATATGAACAGTTACTTCACTGTATACTGCAACTTAAAAAACCTGCGCTCCAAAAAGCTAGCATCAGAACGGACAGTGTTGACTTGGGGTGACCTTGCTAGCAATGTCAAATTCTCATGCATGCTGGTCATCTCCCTGGATTCGCTGCCGCTGACAAGTGGCTGCGAATCCAGGTAAGATGACTAGTGTGGTCCCAAATTCTCTTATCCAGGAGCAGCTGTCTGATGAGTACACACCAGTTAATTCAGACACGCTGCACTCGGATACGCAGCATTAAGCCCCTATCTGATTGCAGAATGCCTCGAACGTGTTAAGAGATAGGTCAGCCCCAAAATGTCAAGGGTGGTGGAGGAACAGCTTGTCATCCATGGGCGCCATGCTGTTTTGCCATTTACCTTGTAGTTGTACAACTGACGCAATTGATCTCCTGCTGTGATGTTGTAACCCCTTTACAGCTAGTGGCATCAGACTGATTTGTTTCCTCAAAAACATTACCGATGCCATTACTACAATGGAACAACCTATAGCTTGCGTAATTTTAGCCCCAAAACTTACAATGTGTACCTTTAGAGCCAGGGGAGGCCACCAGGGGTGCCGTGACCTGGTACCCAGGTAGCCTCCCTTCCCACCCCATACACGGGTACTACCTCGTGGGCCCAGATGTGTAGTCGCTTGGCAGCGTCGGGGCAGAGGTCTTGGTAGGCGGAACGTATCACCCATCTTAGCCAGGAAGAGATCGTCTGGGCTGAGATGTCTTGTCTACCTGGGATCAGAGGGAGAAAAAGGCGGGTGCGTCCCCGGCGGAGCGGCTTGGTTCGGCGTAGGTACACGCGTAAGGCTCTCACCGGGTCCTGTTGTCTGACTTCTTTGATGGGGTCAATCAGCTTCAGCGATCGTACAGTGATCACCTGGGGGGCTGTCAACGGGGACTGGTTCTTGGCCAAGAAGGCCGGGTCCGTTAGTAGCCGCACGGAACCATCCGACCTGAACTGCAGGCAGGCGGGGCGCGCGGAGAGCGCGTGCAGCTCACTCACTCTGGAGGCTGTGGCTAAGGCGAGCAGAAAGCCGGTCTTTCGCGTAACGTCGGCCAGGCTTGCCAGTGGAAGCGGCTCGAAACGCTTAGAGTTCATCCAGGTGAGTACCCAGGGTGGGATCAGGAAGCGGAGGGCAGGTCGCTGTATGCCGAAGTGGGCCATAAGGTCAGCGAGGTCCTTACACTTGCTGGGGTCCGCTCGGCCCAGGTGCCGGTAAGTGTCGGCGATCATAGTGAGGTAGCCCCTGATGGTGATCGGTGCCAATTGCTGTTCGGCGAAGAGCCAGAGGAAGAACTCGGTCAGTTGTGGGGAAGTCAGATCGGTAGGGGAGAGGCGACGGAGGTCGCACCAGGCTCCAAGTACTCTCCACTTTCCCTCGTAGACACACAGGGTCGAGGGTCTGTGGCCTGAAGCGACAGCTGCCACTGCCTCACTCGAGAAGCCTCTAGCGGCGAGGGCTTGCCGCACAATCTCCAAGCGTGAAGCAGGAGTCGCTCGGGGCACGGATGGTAGAGCGCCTGGCGCGGTTGCTTGAGCATCGTGTGAGGAGTGGGAAGCCGCAGTGGAGGGCCCGTGGCGAGGTTCAGGAGGTCGGTGGTCCAAGATTTGGTCCAGCAGAACGGCGCCACCAGCAACAGGGTCGCGTTGCATCCCTTGAGCTTGAGAACAAGGACTGAGGGAGTAAGCGCAGAGGCCGTCTCGGGGAATGGAGAGCGCATCGACCGCCCAGGCTAAGGGGTCCGGGACCGGCGAGACAAAGAGGGGGAGCTGGCGGTTCCACCTTGTCGCGAAGAGATTGATAAGGGGGGTCTCCCACGTGGCGCAGATCATCCGGAAGATGTCTGGGCGAAGCGCACACTCGGTGTGGAGAAGCTGACCGCGCCGGGAGAGTGCGTCCGCGAGGACATTCAGGAGGCCGGGGATGTGTCTCGCTCGGAGAGAGATGCGTCGACCCTCGCACCAACGGAAAAGCGGGTAAAAGAGAATGCAGAGGGAAGGGGAGCGGGTCCCGCCCTGCTTCTGTATGTAGGACACGACAGTGGAGTTGTCAGAAAGGACGAGCAGCTCCTGGCGTCCGAGAGTCGGTTCCCAAGCGAGGAGAGCTTGCCACACTGCCTGTAGCTCCAACCAGTTGATATGCTCGCCTGCGAGGTCCGGTGGCCAGCTGCCGGAAACCGTGGCAAACGTTGGTAGCAGTGTGCACCCCAGCCGGAGCGGCTGGCGTCGACGCAAAGGGACAACTGGGTGGGGGGGGGGGGGGGGGGGGAGGCGTAAGGAGAGGGACTCCGATCGCGAGCCAGACAGGGTCTGCCCAGCGGAGGAGGTGTGGGACGAGCGAGGGAGGTACCAGAACGGGAGCCTCGATGTCGCTGGTCGAGGGACGCCAGTGAAGGAGCAGATGAAGTTGAAGCGAGCGCGAGTAGAGCCGACCCAGGGGAAGGAGATCCGCCGCCGTGCTCATCAGGCCTAAGAGCTGTAACCAGGTTCTGGCAGAGACCGTCTCCTCTTGAGAAACTAGATGAGCCAGGTTCGCCAACTTCTGGATCTGCGGTTCTGGGAGTCGCACCAGATTGAGGTCCGTAAGGAACTCCATGCCAAGGTGGACGAAGCGGCGGGACGGGGCGAGATCCGACTTGCCGAATTTGACTATGAAGCCGAGGCTGTCGAGGAGGGCCAGCAAGGTGTCTCGGTCCTTCTCCAGGGCGAGTGCTGATTGGTTGCGCAGGAGCAGATCGTTGAGGTAGTTCGAGGAGGGATTCGACGCAGTCCGCCTGGCCTTGGCGATGACGCCGTCCATGAGACGGGTATACACCCAGGGGCCGAGGTTGAGGCCAAAGGGGAGGGCATGGAACTGGTAAACGACGCCGTCGAACGCGAAGCGTAGATAGCGTCTGGAAGCCGGATGTACGGGCACGTGTAGGTAAGCGTCCGCTAGATCCAGGCTGACGGCGAAGTCCATGGGTTGAATCGCGGCGCGAAGGGCGCGGGCGGTCTCCAAGCGGAAAGCTGGTGCTGTGATGGCTTGTTCAGCGCCGAAAGGTCGATTCGGACGCCACCTGTTGCCGGGCTTGGGGACAAAGAAGAGGCGACTGTAGAAGGCGGGCAAGTCGTGACGCGACACCACCTCCGTGGCGTTCTTCCGCAGCAGGGCGGAGATCTCTTCTCGGAGCGCAGCAGCCTTGAGGCGATCCAAAGGGGTGGACGTCCAAACGGGGCTGCGCTGCAGGGGCGGGGGGGTCCGAAAGGAGAGCAGGAGGCCCTCAGAGACGGTGGACTGGATCCACGGGTCGTCCGGGAACAGCGACCGCCACACGGCGCTGGAGGTGGCAAGCCTCCCGCCGAATGGAGACCCAGGAGCGGTCGGCGGGGGCGCAGGAGGGCGCGAGTCACCGGGCCAGACTGCGCGCCGGGCGGGCTTGGGCCAGGCGGGGTCGGGGGGGCGGACGGGCGCGACGAGCAGAGGGGGCGCGCGGAGGAAGGCGGCGACGCCGGGAGGGCGGTTGCTGGGCGGGTCTGGCGGTCCGCAGGGCGCGACTCAGGGCCTTGCGGGCAGCTTGAAAGCGGGAGGAGGTGGCGCGGGAAGGCCAAAGGTCCTTATTCGCGTCCTTCACCGACTGCCAGGTAGGACCGAAGAGGAGGGGATCACCGAGCGGGGCCTGTCGCAGCTGTCTCCGTAGCTCCTGCAAGAGGTCGGGGCAGACGGCAAGCACGGCATCCCATCGGAGCAGTTCACAGCAGCGGCCATCGTGTTGACAGAAGCGTGGTAGGCAGCTCAGTTGGCGGCCGTGGCCAGTGCGAGGAGGTCCCCTAACAGCGGTGAGATCGAGAAGTGCCAGTTCCGCTCCAGGAGGTTGACGACCGCTTGCGTGGGCAGGTCGAGGAATCCAGCACAGGCGAGGGCGTTGCGGATGAGGATCGCCGTCCGCTCCAGGCCGGGAGGGATGCAACGGCGGGAAGCGCGAAGTCCACCAGCTTGCTGCTGAGCGGCGAGACCGACGAGTGGAGCGTCCGCGTGAAGAAGAGCGGCGAGCGCGTGGTCAACGGTGCGAAGGGGAGGGGGAGCGGGGAAGGTGGGGGGAGGGACGCTGGGGAGGGGTGGGGAAGACACCGGTCGGGAACGAGGAGCAGCACGGACGACCGAAGAAGGTACCAACCGGGAAAAGCGCCGACTGGAAGAAGGAACCTCCGAGGCCCGAGGGGAAGACCGACGAGGAGGGCGAGACGTCCGTGAAGCTGAAGCGGCGGAAGAAGCTGGGCAGGAAGAGCGAGCAGAGACGGAAGAGAGCTGGTGGCGGGAGGAGCGGGCCGAAGACACAGGGCTGCGCGTCCGCGGGCGGGAAGCCGAAGTCCGAGGGGGCCAGCGCGAGCGAGGGCTGCGGCGCGAACGGGTCTCCGAGGGGCGGGAGGGTGGGTCCCAGCGGTCGCAAACCCAGGGCCGCACGTCGGGGGTCGAACGCTGAAGCCGCGGGTCCGGTGTCGGGGAGAAGCGGCGTTCACGTCTGTCGGTGGTCTTGTGAGGCTTGGGTTCCGCAAGGCGGGGCGAGCTAGCTCGCTGCGGACCTGGCTCGAGCTGGTGCGCAAGAGGGGAGAAAGGCGTCCCCCAATGTCGAGAGTTGGGGCTAGTTTGTTATCCGCAGAGCGGGGCGAGCAGACTCGCTGCGGACCTGACTCGAGAGAGTGGGTGCGCAAGGGGGGAGCCTTAGTATGCCGTCCGGTCCCCCAACGGCAGCGTAGGTGCGTCTTGTTGGTTCCGGGGCCGATGCATGCTTGTGGCTGCGGGAGGGAGGCGGCCCTCTGTCACGCCGATAAAAACTCCACAGCTGGGCCCATTGGTCCTCCACCCAGAGAGCGCAGACATCACAGGTGTGGCCTGAAGCACAACCAGCGCAGGGGAGGCAGACCGCATGCTTGTCACTCGGCCACTGGAAGTCGCCACATCGTTCGCAGGTGCGGACTTGACAACTACAACATAGAGCGAAACTACAAGGCGACTGGTCATAGCAGAAGGCCACAAAACGAGAACCGCGCACCAATCCTCACCATTCCCCACTATCCTGCCAAGTAAAATCGAACAAGCAACGATAAGCAAGGGACGCCGGCGCCGCTGCCAGAGGCGCGGGCGCTGGCAAACACTGAGACCTTACCTGGACATCTCGCAGGGGGCAGGGGAGGGTAGCACCTGAAGGGCAAGAAGACGACGAAAGCGGTGCCCACGCGGCAGAGGCCCAGACGTAATGAAGAGAAGGCTGGGTCGTCGACGAGTGTCCCGGCAGACCAACCGGGGAGGCCGAAGCAGGAGCACACCGGATGCACGGCGGAGCTCCGAGAGGCACCACACAAGCCACAAAAGTCTCAATGCCGGAAAACCGGTGCAGCACAGAGCCCCTACGTGGGGCGAAGGCCAGCTCCACGGCCCAAGAGACAGGGAACCGAAAGTCTTTCCGGCGACGAAGTCTCACAGAAGCACAAACAACGCTCCCTCGTAGAGAGGCACACAAGGCAAGAAAGTTCCAGGGCAAGGCGAAAGCACAGGCCCGGGAACGAACAACTTTCCACAAGTGCTTGAACCGTACACAGCTGTAGGAAGCACAGCAGAGGGCTAAGCTAACACGTCTTCACGCTGCAAGCTAAAGGAAAGAACTGGTTTGGCTTGGCTGCGCTGGCAGTACCCGTATGGGGTGGGAAGGGAGGCTACCCGGGTACCAGGTCACGGCACCCCTGGTGGCCTCCCCTGGCTCTAAAGGTACACATCGTAAGTTTTTGGGATAAAATTACGCAAGCTATAGGTTGTTCCATTGTAGTAATGGCATCTGTAAGTATTTTTCGAAAAAATACATTTTAGAGAAAAATGCATTTTTTTTTAAAATCGTAAACCTCAAAGATCCCCCAGCTGTCCAAAGAACATGGATACAAAATGGTTTTAGCAAGAGGTATACATCTTCATGAGCCCCCAAAGTTGCGGGGGCTCATGAATAGCTATACCTCTTGCAGTTAGGTGGTGTTCTATTTTTCTTGGCAGTAAATGGGTTAAGTATGGTAAATGCGTTAGATGCACTAAATAGGTTAATTTCCTTGATGATGAATCGGTTGAAAACCACTACCTCTCAAGAGGTATTTCATTATTATGTTTTCTAACTTGTAACACCAAAACCTCGGCACATTAGAAAATGTATTGTTACAAGCACACACACAAAACTGTCACACCCTGTTTTTGATACTCGATCATTGTAAATGCACAAATTTAAAAGACTACATGACAAAATAATAAATGCTAGCTGCATTTTAACTGACTATTTTAAAAGCAGCTGGGTCAGCCAAAATCGCTGGGTCCGAGCCTGTGACCTTTCAGACACAAACACGTTACTCACGTTCCCCCTGGCTGTTCGAGCCCAAAGGTCCAAATCTGACAGTTGATAAGTTTGGCTGTCGGTAGCTGTTTTTGTCACGATGAGTTCTGCAGAAATCGTCGCAACAAAAAACGCTACTGACCGCCAAAGGGTTATAAAGGGTCATCCCAGAACAGCCAGTTGATCTGTAGCAGGATAGAATTAGAAATGAGTCTTCACAGGGTGCCTTTCTATCCTGTTACACAGGCCAATTGTTTGATCATTATCATTCGCTAAAAACCAGTGATGTAAGTGATACACTCAAACACTCAATATATACAAATATGTGCTGGTTTGTGATTATAGACGTACCCGCTGCAGGCCATAAGGTCCAAAATGACAGACATGCACAAAACATATTGGGTAAAGCAAATAAATGACAGCCACAACAACAAAACATTGAACTACAAGGACCTTTAGAGCAATGTCGAAAAATATTGATATAATTATTTGAAATTATACTTCTGATTCATGTTTGAGCATTCCTTTCAACACAGAATTCAAAACGTAACTTTTTGAGCATGTCAAAGAAATATGATTATGTGAAATTTTGCTTTTGATTCTTGTTTGAGCATTTATTTCAAAACAGAAGATTACAAACTTGACATCTTTGTGCGAGTTGATGGAGATGCAGCCACGCTAAATGATATCTTAAGCCTTTGGTTGCCAGGCTTGGTTTTTGTCATGATGATTCCTGCAGCCAAATGGATATTAAAACACCCCAAGCACTTGTAGACAACTATCATGATAGATTTTCCTCCTGTACTATTGTGAATTCTAGTACGCAATGCAACTACAAGCAAATATGTGAATGAGTTTGGCCAATAAATGACATCAATGTCGTTGGAAACAAAGTTTGTGTGGTGTGGGGCAAAAATGTTTGACTGTTTTAACATGGGACTTAGACTGCCTGGCACACATAATATACTGAAGAGCAAAAGAAATGCAACATTTTTTGAATCGTCGGAAACGCTAAAGTGTTTCCGATGATTAAAAAAAGTCACATTTCTTTTGCTCCTCAGTATACATTTGACAAGACACTTGGGAGGAGAAGGTACAAGAGCAAACACTGGGACTGCTCAACATGTGGGACTGAATACTATGGACAGTTTATTCTGAAGAGGAAATATGTTAGAGAAACATGCACCTGTTATCTGGAGTGAATTTGTCATCAGCCTCTAGAAATCGATCACACTGGCTTCTTCAACAACAAACATACAATTTCTATACTGTATACCTCGCATGCAAAAGAAATGCGACATTAATGGAATCATTGGAAACATGATTCCAATGGAGTCACATTTATTTTGCCTGTCGGTACAGTACCTCTTTTTAAGTTAATTGTTACTGGCCTTTATAGCACGGTGACACACACTTTTGTGTGCAATTAATTAGTACACAAACATTTTGTAAGTTGTGAAGCAGAGCAAGTAAAATGATACTTCGCCTACTAAATAATTTGTGTTATGTACTCGCCCACTAAGTAATTTTGTTAACACATTCGAGACGTGTCACATCCGGATTCACGGCTTTATGCTGCGAATCCGGTTGTGGCACGTCTCGAAAGAATTAAGAGTTCATTTCTGGGTTCTGGGGCACATGCCAAGTAAAGGCATGTCACGACATAATCACTGACAAAAACAGCCAAGCACACACACTGCAAGCGAACCCTGGATGGACAGATCTCGCTGCCGATAGTGCTCTGGGGGATACACAATGCGCAAAAGGCCATCAGGCCGACGTTGGCCCACGCACAGCTGTGCGCCGGCCAACGTTGGCCCCATGGCCTTTGCGTACTGGGTGGTGCTTTTGCTGAAGTTGACATCTACAGGCAAAGAGCTACTCATACGCATTACGCTAGTCAAATAACACAGAAATTGCACAGGTCCAATTTGACGACATAGAATTTAAAATGGGGACAATTAAAAAAAGATTCGTTCCAGCTCATTTGTTAAGACATACTATCTGCTTGTTCGGACCTCTCACTCTGTCATTATTTTATACAAACAATGTACATGTGTAATGTACAGCTTTAACCCATTTAGCCCCAAAGCACTACAGCAGGAGATTGATCGAGCATGACAATTCAAGGGTAGTGCCAGATTAGCTTGGCACCTTTAGGCGCCAAGCTAATTTGGCACGACCCTTGAATTATCATGGTCACAGACCTGTTTACCATACACATTTGGCGTATTAAAGTACACAATTTTGCTTTGGGGTACACATACATGTACACGTTTATACACAAAAATACACATTTTGGAGAAACTGACAACTCACTGGCTTGTGAATAAATACACATGTGAGGTCCAAAGTACACAATTAGTCAGTTGAAAGTACACTGACTGCACCCAGGGGGTAAACAGGTCTGTGGTCAAGCCATTGCCTGCGGTAGGGATCCAGGGCTAAAAGGGTTAAGGTTGATGTTGGCCTGAGGACCACCATGTTGGCGCCAGGGACCGGTCTGAAGTACATTAGATTTGGTGACACACTGGCACATCCACCGGTATACGGAGGTTGGCATGCACTAAGCCTGACCTCCCATAGCAATAAACTGATGCTTGCTGCCACAGCATGAGGTGGGGGTCTGGGTGCTGAACTGCTGGCAGCATGGCCAGAACCGATACTTGCCACTCAGGTGCAACTGCTCACGCACTTTGTCGGGCAGCTTGCGGGGGGCCTGTGTGTGGTGGCTGCACTCCGACAACTCTACTTGCTGAGTCGAATCAAACACGCTGTGACAGTTGACACACTCCAGCACTGGGGGAAAAACCATGAAGCGGCCACGCCGGATGCTAGCACGTAACTTCGGTGTGCTGGTACCTGTATTCGGAACGGGCGCGTTTGCCTTGAGCTGTTGCACTTGGGCCTGCAGTTGCAGAATCTGATCATGCTGGTTTGTCTCCTGGCAAAATACAAACATCATTTGCTTCAAATCCAGAACAACGCTGCCTGCTTCATCCTCAGAAAGAAAAAATCCGACCACATCACTCCCCTGCTCAAACTCCTTCACTGGCTCCCCATCCCCCAACGCATCCAATACAAAATTCTGTCTCTCTTCTACAAATCCCTGAACAACTGCGCTCCTGCCTATCTCTCCAACTTACTTCACCCCTACACACCTTCCCGCTCCCTCTGCTCTGCCTCCGACCCTCTCCGCCTCCACATTCCTCGCACCAAACTCAACACTTTCGGCCCCCGCTCCTTCTCCGTCTACGGTCCATCCACCTGGAACACTCTCCCACTCTCTCTCCGTCAGAAACACACTCTCTCCTCCTTCCAGTCCGCCCTCAAAACTTGCCTCTTTCAACAGTTCTAGCACTATATCACCACCCTCCCCACCCCAAGCTGACCGTCGTAATGTATTTCACTATTTGTGGTACGTGAGTCATTGTCTAAAGCGTGCGCATGCGTGCGCGAGTTGTGAGTGCGCGCTTAGAGTTATAATTATTATAAGATAAGCGCATTATAAATACCGTAATTATTATTTTTATTATTATTATTTATCATTTCTGTCTGAATTGATGGAGGTCAAATGCAAAAGACTCTGAAATCATGTATTGAGGATAAACTAGGCTAGGATGACAAGACGAACATTCCTGTTATGTAAACAAAGTTAGAACTTTGTGCTAGAGGTGTTTGTTTTTCTCTTAAAAATGGCAGACTCATCACTACTGGGTATAAAAACACAAGACTACACCACCAACTTTGGCTGTTGATAGTGCAGTTTGTCATGGCGATTCCTGCAGGAATCACAACATCAAAAATTAACATTGGGAGGGTTAATCTGTTTACATACAGATACCGTATGACAACAAAGTCCACTGACCTTGTCTTTCAAGTTGTCAATCTGCATGTTGGCAGTGCTGAGCTGTATCTGAAGACTGTGGTTTAGCTTTATAGCTTGCTCCAGCCCCTCATATTTATTGTTATAGGCGTCCTGCAGTTGCTTCAGCTGCTGAAACAGGACGTTGATCCGCTCAGGCTCTGGCATGGTGTCCATCTCAGGTGCATTGGTGCTTTCCATTTCTACAGCTTCCGTTGCCTGCATGTCTTGCGTGTCCTCTCCACGCCCTACCTCCATTTGGGTGATGCGGGCCCCTGCAGCAAACGTCTCCTCTCGCCCACCCATCGTGTCGGTCCCATAGATTCGCATGTCAGGAAAGGCAGCAATGCCCGCTTGCAGAATGAACATCTCATCACTGGGCACATGTACCTCTGCTTGCACCGCTTGGGACATCTGGCCAGCGATGCCATGAGTTGATGCTACAAGTCTTCTCTGAAGAACACCATTCTCAGCCCGCAGTTGGTCATTTTCTGCCTGTAAGAGCTGCAGAGCCCTCTGGTTGGCTTGAGCATCTGGGCACACATGGCAGTGGAGGGTGTTGTGGAGGTGAGTAGCTGTGAGGGATGATGGGCCAGTTGCTTCACCCTCACCCTTTGACATGACCTGTGGACATAGTGACAGGATGTACATGTTTAGTCAATATTTAGTCCATATATATCTCAGCCCTGTATCATATGTACGCTTTTTTCTTACTTCAGAGGAAAAGCTCTTTGTTTATCACGGACTTCCTCTAGCATTACAAACAAGATGAGAATGAATATTAACTCTTTCGAGATGTGCCGCATGATGCAGACTGTGTTTCTGTAATCTTTGTTCATTTAACACCAGAAATGCCTTGAGCTATCTCAGGAACATGGATTGCAAGTGGTGTCAGCAAGAGGCTTAGATCCTCATGAGCTCCCACAGTTGTGGGGGCTCATGATGATCTATACCTCTTGCAGTTTGGTGGTGTTAACATTTTCTCAGCACCGAAAGGGTTAGGGCTACGTTTTGGCAGTTGCAGCATAAAGCACGCCGAAAGGGGCTAACAAGAATATCGCTTTATGCAGATGAAGGAGGATACCTGAGAGATTGCATCTGTTTATTCTGGTGGCAACCATGAGTACCAACTTCACAAAATGAATGAAACAGTATAATCTGGACTCATCACAATTCATATATGGTGGTTTGAAGGCTATTACCTCCATAACTGTTCAAAGATACACTTCTGTAACAGATGGTTACAAAATGCTATACACAGATCTAGCAATGATTCATTTAGACACAAGAGAAGCCAGTTCAGCACATGTCGTCTTGATTTCAAGCAACCTGACAATGACACCACTCCGTCATATAAATATAATGCTTTAGTTTCAGTACAAGAAACAGATAAAAATAGATTGACACGCTAACGGCTGCGCATAATAAGTGCGATTGCGCGTGTGCTTTGCTGCTTGTCCCAACTGCCGTTAAAGTTCATTAGGTGTGTTGACAAGGCATAACAAACACAAATGGTGCTGAAACGTGTCTTCAAATTAAGGCATATTGGTACTTTAAGCTATTACAATACACAGCAAACATATACAGACATACTAGTCACCGTTTGTATGCTGCATATCTTGCACACAAAAGCAGGCATCTTTTTGTCACTGAATTGACTGCCTAACTACCAATAATGTACACTTACTTTTATAACTAATCAGACATTGTTTATTTACTAAATTTACAGATGACAC
This sequence comes from Semisulcospira habei, assembly GCA_036245525.1. NCBI lineage: Eukaryota > Metazoa > Mollusca > Gastropoda > Semisulcospiridae > Semisulcospira > Semisulcospira habei. The sequence goes on from BTPG01000005.1 coordinate 190,474,002, forward strand.
AATGTCTGTTTAAATGTGACAATCTTTAACTCATTCTACCCCATCACCAAAATCCTTAAATTTTGCAGTTGTCCTCTTACGACTGCATTGCAGTGCAGGACACAGATCGACCATGATAGTTCAAGGGTGATGCCAGAATAGCTTGGCGCCCATAGGCACCAAGCTATTCTGGCATCACCCTTGAACTATTGTGGTCGATCCTTATCTTCTTGTGGTGTGTCTGGGGTAGATTGAGTTAATTGACTTTTTAGGTCAAGTGGGTAACATGTTAGAATTATCTCCAATGCAGAAATTACAACATACACTGTACAGATGATCCTGACAGCTAGACGCTAAACTAACCCTTTGGCTGTTGGTAGCGGTTTTTGTTGCGATGATACATCACAACAAAAACTGCTACCAACAGCCAAAGGGTTAATACACACGATCGAGTGATTGATTAACTGACTCATTGTAAAATGAGGTAAACTTCAGTATTAAGCACTGCAGCATAGCACATTATCAGATATAACACACTTGTCTTCGACTCCCACAGTGATGCCCGGTGAGCAAAAGGTCCTTGGAGTGATGTCAGCCTTAGCTGGCCCGCACAAAGCCGTGTGTGGGCCAGCTAATGTTGACATCACCCCAGGACCTTTTTCTTACCAAGAGGTTATCTTCACAAATCTATGTACAATCAGCACTACAATAACGCAATCGTGAATAACACAGTTTGATTTTATGGCTACTGAGTACAGCAATATACAGTGGCTGACCTGTAATACAAATGAACTAACATCAAGTTGCACTGTGAACAGCAATGATATGAGAAGATATGGCTACTGCACTGTGAACATAATGCATGCATGTATGTCCACAACATTGTTTCCGATGATTTTTGTCTTGAATTTATCAGAATATTTAATGATGTCTCTATGTTTAAATTAAGCATTGTTTCATATGAACTTTATCCTGGTAGCAACTCCCCATATACAATCTGATCAGCATACTGTACTAAAAATGGACAGTTTTGTTATCAGTTATCATTATCGGGGTACATATGGCACATCATTAATCATGACTAGAAGGATATAAACTACATTTCAGTGTTTAATAAAAACACCCACAAACAATGCTTTGTAATCATCATAACTTTTCTTTATCAATTCAAGCTTGAATTTGCCATGAAAATAAAATTACAATGGATTCACAGAAATAAAATTTAATTGAATGTATCTTCCTAAAACAGTCCCCATGCTGAAAATTAATCACTAAAAGAGTACATGTAGTCTTATCACAACTGATAATAAATAAAGAAACAAACAAACAAACAGATGTACAGACTGTAAAACCTCTTTCTGTGTATGTGTGTGTTTTGCCAGAGACATACTGTAGACAACTTGACACACTGAAATCAGTAAGTATGGCAGTAGTTGTTTTCTAAAACAGAAAGCTTCCTCCATCTGAGTGGCAGTTAATGGGGTTGTTTCCTACTAGCATTTTAGTCTTGACACACTAAAGCAAAAGATGGATCGACCATGATAATTTAAGGGTAGCGCCAGAAGGTGCCAATTAAACTAATCTGGCACTACCCTTGAATTATCATGGTCATCCATCTACTGCAACTGGTATGCAGTTGTTAGGCGACACTATACATTTGGCCCTGGGGTTATATGAGATAAGTTTGAGGCCTGCATTTTTCTTGAGCCCACCTGCTAGAGGCAAAGATATTCAGTCTCGTGAGGCCCTTTCCTGGGACTCGCGTGAATCTGTGTCTTAATTCTGTGCCTCTTGCATATATGGAAAATACTGGAGTAAAGCTATGGTTATACATCATGTGACATGTCTAGTCATCTTGAATAGGCCACGTCATGATGCAATGTCCAGCCATGGCATGCATTGTGACTGGCCTGTAACGACTGATATTGCTATAAGACAAAGTTCCAATATGCGCCAAACATATAAAGTATATCCGAAATATTATCAGAAAACGTCTTAAGGTACAAATGAAAGATGGGTTTAAAAAAAAAGCACACAAGTCAGCCATCATTCCGTAAATTCCCATGCGGCGTTCCAGCACGTAGTGTTTGTTCCCGAGTAAATGACATCACAAATGTCCAGTCTGCTTTATTATTTTTATATGACGACGTATTAAATGTGTTCTGACGACCATAACACATTCAGAGATTATTAACACTGCCCTCTCCTCCACCCTTTGCTAGACATTTAGCGTATCATTTTTGTTAGTGGTTGCACTTAAAAGTTTGATTTTGTTCAGAACCTGCGTGCCTATGCTATCGTGCGATCACTTATGATCTCATGTGAGTCACACATAATGCAACTTGAGAAACCATTTACAAAGTTGCGACATTTGTCTGCGTAACTCACCTTCTCCTCGAAGTCTTGCGTCGTCCTCGTTAGTTGAACTCCAAACAAAACGACGGTCACGTGACCCATGGGGGAATACCCTTCATTATTATTTATTTTTAGAATAGAAGAGGTCGTCGAAGTTACCTCCCCACCTTTTCAAGATGGCAGACGATAGCGGGCTTTGGAATGTGGACATGGAAGTAAACTTATTTCATGCAATGCGTGGCCACAAGCCTGTTGGTGAGAATACATTTCTAAAGCCTTTTCATACGTAGAAGTCATGCACAAATCGATACCATGCTTTTTTTCGATGTTAAAGTCACAAAACTATGTTTGTATCTCCGAGGAGATACAAACATATAATGACAAAATTTACATTTTCGGAGATTTTAATTTCCCTTATGCAGGATGAGATGGCTCCTGGACAGGTGAGAAAAATAATCAAATTGTTGAGTGCAAAAGAGACGCCTTCCTGATTCAGATGGTGAAAAAATCCAACAAGACATCTAGGCAAGGTCAGAGGTCAACATTAGATGACCTATAATCTTAGTAAATGACGAGTTGCAAACGTCAGATATTCAACACTTGAATCCCATTGGCAAGAGTGACCACGATGTATAATTACTCTTCCAGCTGTATGTACCTAAGGTTAAGGTAGCGCAGAGTAATAAACATTCCCTTAACCTTTGGAAGGGAGACTATGAAAGTCTGAGAGCATGGCAAATATAGACTTTACAACTACTAAACCTGAAAATCGTGGAGTGGAAAAACTCTGGGCATTAATTAAGTCTTCGATTCTGAAAGGTATGGAGTTGCACATCCCAAAAGTGAAGAGGAAATCACATAAAAGAACCACACCATCTTGGACGAAAAAGGGTACTTTAGGAATGATTAAAAAGAAATACAAGTTATACAAAAGATATCTTCAAACTCAAGAAGGTAGAGATTATCAAAGATATATTACCTTAAGAAATGACTGTAATAAATTAATAAACCATAATACAAAATTACATGAAAGAAATATTGCAGATAAATGTAAAATGAACCCCAAAATGTTTTGAAAGTATGTACAGGAACAAACTAAATATAATTCTGGAATAAATGCACTTAAAAAAGAAGATGGCACACTTGCTGTAGCAGATCATGAAAAGGCAGCAACATTGAATAAATTTTTCTCAAGTGTATTTGTGGAAGAAAACTTGAGTAATGTTCCATTGCTTGGTACTGGTAGAGGTTCAAAGTCGAATGGGTGCACCATAACAGATATCGTAATAACTCCTGATATTGTCAAGAAAAAACTAAAAGAATTAAATCCTTCCAAAGCTCAAGGTCCAGACTGCATCTCTCCCAGAGTTTTACAAGAGTTGTGTAATGAGTTGGCAGAACCACTTTGCACATTATTTACATTTTCCCTTAAATCAGGTATTGTACTGCAAGACTGGCAAGCCGCAGAGGTACGTGCTATTTTTAAAAAAGGTTCTAGGGCAGATGCAGGAAACTACAGACCAGTAAGTTTAACGTGTATAGTATGTAAAGTTTTAGGGTCTATAGTCCAAGACGAGATCATTAATCATTTTACTGTGAATAATATGTACACTGAATGCCAACATGGTTTTAGAAAGAAACGATCATGTGTTACTCAATTACTATAGGTTATGGATGCAACTTCCTTACTTGACAACAAAAAAAACGGTTGACATCATACACTTAGACTTTAGAAAGGCATTTGACACTGTTCCTCATGAAAGGCTTCTTCATGTGGTGTATGTGAAAATATTTTCGACTGGATAAGAAGTTTCTTACATGAAAGAGAACAAGTGGTAAAGGTTGGAGATCCAAAATCAGACAAAATAAAGGTGCTGAGCTGTATACCTCAAGGAAGCATCTTAGGACCTATATTATTTACGATATTTATAAATGACTTACCAGACTGTGTTAGTAGCATGTGCAAAATATTCGCAGATGATACTAAAATCTATAATGAATCGAGCAATAAAGACGTGTTGTAGCATGATTTGGATCACTTGCAAGAGTGGTCCGACACATGGGACTTGCACTTTAATGTAGAGAAATGCAAGGTCTTGCATGCTGGAAGGAACAATCCTGAACATGATTACTTGATGAAAGTTAACAGCGACATTAAAAAGGTGGTATCTTGTGAGGAGGAAAGAGACTTAAGTGTTGTTTTCGACAAAGTTCTATCTTTTGACCCCCATATTCAGAACTGTATCAATAAGGCCAACAAAATGGTTGGAGTAGTTAAGAGAGCTTTTAATTATTTGGACAAGGGACATTTTTAGTAAACTGTATAAATCACTAGTCAGACCACATTTAGAATATGCGAACACTGTATGGTACCCAGGTTTAAAGAGACAATCAGTTGCACTCGAAAGGGTACAGAGACAAGCAACAAAGCTGGTCAAAGAATGTAGAAATATGACTTATTTAGACAGACTCAAATACTTTGGATTACAAGGACATAGAATACGTGGAGATTTAATCCAAGTTTTTAAAATTTATAATGGCATCGATGACCTAAAATGGAACGTTTCTGCAGCACCATTTTGTGACAGAACCCGAAAATCAAAAGGGAAAACCTTTATACAGCAATGCAACACTAACCTGCAGAAGCTTTGTTTTACTAACAGAGTTGCCATTGTTTGGAATGACTTACCAGTTTCATTAAAGAAAGCACCTAATATAAATTCTTTTAAAAACCAGTTGGACGATTTACCAAAATTTAAAGAGATTTTCTATTCCTATGATGAATGATTTATAGGAAAATTGCATGCATAGCAGACCCATAAAGTAACTAAAGAAAGAAAGGACATTTGCAAAGGCCTTGCGGCCTATTTTGTCCTCACAATACTACTACTGCTACTAAAACAGTACAAGATGTGTTGATTGCGGTGCATCAAAACAAAAACAATGGGCTTTGCCGCATGGTTCTGGTTCTGCACTTCGGTTGCACATAGCACATTTTGTCGAGGTGATTCCTGCAGGCGTCACCTTGATAGAAAGTGCTATGGACAGCTGAAGGGTTAAATTGCCAGAGTGTCGTCCATATCAAGATTTTAATAATTATATTTTTGGGTGACGAAATTACATGTATTGCAGGTGTGAACCGGCACTTTCATATGGTGTTCATTCATGAAAAGCTGAGCAATTCGGCCAGCAAAAAGATGTCTGCCAAGAACATCTGGAGTCATCTATCTACGATGTATGATCTGCAGGCTTTGGTAAGGATATAACTCATTTAGCCCGACGCACGTATTTCCCAAATTTTGGAGGCGTCATCTAACGGCTATGCACCTGTTTCAGGAAATGGATCAACCATGATAATTCAAGGGTAGTGCTAGATTAGCTTGGCGCCGACAGGTGCCAAGCTAGTCTGGCACTACTCTTGAATTATCATGGTCGACCCATCTCCTGCAGTAGTGTGTCAGGGCTGAATGGGTTAAACTAAAGAGACCAGTCAGTAGTGCAGTAACACTATGATTCATCCTGATCCTTTCCATTTCATCAGTTCACATGAGTCCTATGAAAACATGTTGCTGGGAGGTCGTTTTGTATTATTTCTAAGTGCATCATATTTAGTCGTATTTGTAGTAGTCTAGTACAATTATTTCCATATAAATGCATTATTAAGCAGTATTAGCACAAAGCTAATCTGGCACTACCCTTGAATTATCATGGTCAATCCATCTACTACAACTGTTATTTTTTCGTTCAGTAGATACTTACTTACTTACGCCTGTCACCCCTACCCGGGTATAGGCCGTCGACGAGAGACCTCCAGCAACTCCTGTCCTGTGCTTCTCCTTCGATTCTACTCCAGGTGGTGCTTGGAGGTCTCGACGCCAGGAGTTTCTCAGCCTACCTCTTTTCCTCTTTCCCTGGGGGTTCCATGACAATGCCTGCCTAGTGATACTGGAAGCTGGCTTTCTCAGACTGTGACCGATCCATCCCAATCTTCTTCGCCCAATTTCATTCTCTGCTGTTATCTACTCTGTTCTCTCCCAGAGTCTGACGTTGCTGATCTTCTCTGGCCAGTGGATTTTCAAAATTCTTTTAAGGCAACTGTTCATGAAGGTCTGTACTCTGTTGACTGTGGTTTTTGTCAATCTCCAAGTCTCTGCTCCATATAGGAGAACTGCTTTTACATTGGAGTTGAAAATCCAGACTTTGGTGTGTTGTGACAGCTCTCTGGAACTCCACACTTTTTTCAACTGGAGAAAGGCTGCTCTGGCTTTACCGATTCGTGCTCTGACATCTGCATCAGTGCCGCCTTTTTTGTCTATGATGCTCCCGAGATAGGTGAAGGACTCCTCCTCCAACGGGGTGCCAGCAAGCAAGACTGGTTCCTCCCTGGTTGCGTTCAGCCTCATTGTCTTTGTTTTCTGTTTGTGAATGGTGAGGCCCACTTGGGACGAGATGTCAGCAAGCCTCGTGGTCTTGTCCTGCATTTGTTGATGAGTGTGGGACAGTAATGCCAAGTCGTCTGCAAAATCGAGGTCGTCAAGCTGTGTCCACAGTGTCCACTGTATTCCACTTCGTCTGTGCTCTGTGGTCATCTTCATGACCCAGTCTATGGCCAGTAGGAAGAGGAACGGAGACAGCAGACACCCCTGCCTGACACCAGTTCTGACCTGGAGCTCCCTGGTGAACTGCCCTTCGTGGATCACGCGACATGTCATGCCATCGTAGCTGCTCTTGATCAGGCGGACGAGCTTTGTGGGTACACCGTAGTGTCGTAGGAGTTTCCACAGAGTTTCTCGGTCCACACTGTCAAATGCTTTCTCATAATCCACAAAGTTGACGTACAGTGGGGAGCTCCACTCCAGAGACTGTTCCACGATGATGCGGGGAGTGGCGATCTGGTCTGTACATGATCGGTTCTTCCTGAATCCTGCTTGCTGGTCTCTCAGCTGGGGGTCAACGGAGCTCTTCATTCTCTCCAGGATGATCCTGTTGAAGACCTTTCCTGGTACTGACAGCAAGGTGATTCCTCTGTAGTTGGAACACTTGCTGAGGTTGCCTTTCTTGGGAAGCTTGATTAGGTACCCCTCCTTCCAGTCAGCCGGCATCACCTCCTCTTCCCAGATCTTTCCAAACAGTGGGTACAGCATCTCCACTGTTGTCTCTAGGTCTGCTTTCAGAGACTCCGCTGGGATGCCATCTGGGCCTGCTGCTTTGCCATTCTTCAAAAATGCCACTGCTCTTCTGATCTCTTCCCGGCTGGGTCTGTCACAGCTGATGGGTAGGTCGGTCTCTGCCGGCTGGATGACTGGGGGGTCGGGTGGGCTAGGTCTGTTCAGTAACTCTTCAAAATACTCGGCCCATCTGTCGAGTTGGTCTGCTCTGTCTGCAATAGGCTTGCCTTCTTTGTCTTTCACTGGTCTTTCTGTATGGCCATACTTGCCTGACAATCTTCTGGTAATGTCGTAGAGCTGTTTCATATTGCCGCTGCCTGCTGCCTTTTCTGCCTCTGCTGCCAGGCTGTCTGTGTAGGCCCTCTTGTCTGCCCTGATACTCCTCTTCACCTCGCGGTTGGCTTCCCAGTATTCCCCCTGTGCCCTTACTTTGGCTGCTCTCGTGCGACTGTTGTTGACAACTGCTTTCTTCTGCTTCCTCACTTCTATCTTCTTCAAGGTCTGTGCCGACAGCCAGTCCTTGTGATGGTGTTTCCTGAACCCTACAGTGTCTTTGCAGGTTGAGTTCAGCGCCTCTCTAACTGCCTTCTACTGCTGCTCTGTGGTGGCCGCCTCCTCTTCATTTACTAGCTCCTGTAGCGCTTGAAACCGGTTGGACAGCACCAGTTTGAACTCTTCTCTAACTCCAGTTTCTCTCAGGAGGCCTACATTATAGCGCTGTCTTCTTGTTGTCTCTGTGCGGCTTTTCTTTAGCTTGAGCTTCATTCTTAAGGTAAGCAGATGGTGGTCGGAGGCGACATCTGCTCCCCTCCTCACTCGAACATCTTGAAGGGATCTTCTAAATTTCTTGCTAATGCAGATATGGTCTATTTGGTTCTTTGTTGTATGGTCAGGTGAGACCCAAGTTGCTTTGTGTATCCTTCTGTGTGGGAAGATGCTGCCTCCAATGACAAGTCGGTTTAGAGCACAAAAGTCTACAAACCTCTCCCCGTTCTCACTCATCTCCGAGCCTAGTCCCTGTCTCCCCATCACCTCTTCGTATCCGGTGTTGTCCTCCCCTATTTTGGCATTAAAATCGCCCATGACGATGGTGATGTCTCGCTCCGCACATTTGTCCAAGGCACTCTGGAGTCGGTCATAGAACTCTTGTTTCTCTTCCTCGTCCCTGTCATTATTGGGCGCATAACACTGGATGACGTTCAGCTTGAGCTTTTTCTTGGTTCTAAAGGCTGCTGTGATGATTCTTGGCCCAAGAGGTTCCCAGCCCATCAGCGCTCTCTGTGCCACTGGTGACAGCATGAATGCTACGCCTTCTGTATGGGGGGCATTCTCCTCTTCATGACCTGAATACAGAATCATCTCCCCACTTAACAGCCTTTTCTGGCCAGACTGCGTCCATCTGGCTTCACTGATACCTAGCAGGGAAAGGTTGTACTTTTGCATTTCCGCTGCTATCTGGGCGGCCTTGCCGCTCTGGTACATGGTCTTGACGTTCCATGTGCCCATGGTTGTATCCCTGGATAGAGAGAGGCGGCTCGGTCCTGTGGCTTCCGAAGACTTCCGGCTTTCACCACAGGACGTCATAAGTCTTCTGGTAGAAGAACCTTCCTCCTCCAGGAAAGGAATTACTGTTAGTCTTTTCGTCGGCGTTTTTGTAGCTATTTCCTTTTTTGCAGGGTGGGGAAGCTACCCCCACGCCCAACCCCCTTACTAGGAGGACCAGGGGTTTTCTGTCGGGGTCACCTTCCCTTAGACCATGTTGGTTCACGGCACCTTATTTCATTCGGTGCACCCCTCTCACGAGGGACCCCCTATCCACCACCCAGGGGACGCACCTCAACGCCATATGGTCCCAGCACGAGGGTTCAGTAGATGACACCTCTAAAATGTGGGAAACGTAGCCGTGGTATTAAACGGGTTAAAGAAAACTGTTGTGTGGTAAACAAGATGATCTCACTCTTGGATAGTTTCTCAGGACGAAAATGTTTAATCCGGAAAAGTCTGCTTTGACTGAACATGAACTGACGGACCACCACAGAATAAAGAAATTCAATACACCTATGCACATCAGTCTGTTTGGCACACTAAAACCTCCTCTGACAGCAACTTAGACCAACTTTGTGATTAAGAAATAAAAGATTAGCTTAATTGTTGGTAGAAATTCAATGGTGTGATATAAAAATTTAAAAAAACCACACTGCCGCGCGTGTGTTTAACGACAGCATAACAATCACCTGCTTCCATTTACTCATTTCTTTTCTTCACACGTGGCATGACTGAGTACAGCACAGGTGACACTAGTGCCATCAGTGTGTTCGGTTATGAGTAATTTGAGCTTCTCTGCTTCCGTTTGCAAGCCGTTTGTCCTGCTCTTTAGAATGTTTATTGTTGCATGCGTCTCTTCGCCTCCCTGCTCACCATGGAGTGCCTGTCCAAAGCCACATTGTGCAATAAAGTCTGCACAGTGGCACTCAAGTTTGTGTTGTTTTGGGATTATCTTTACTGCTGGAAAGTTGGTTCTCAAGAAGATCATGTAGTTGTCTATGCTGTTTTTGATTTCTTGGATGCCAACATGTTCTGATGATTGGTAGTTTATGTGAAACATTCTTGTGAACTTTGGAATACAGTTCATTAAGCGTTTTGAACTTGGAGGATATATCCTCTGCTTTTGCGTGTAGGTTGTGGTCATCTGTTATCTTTACTGTGTTGGTGAGAACACTGTCACTGGATATCACTGTACACATCAGGTCTCGGATAACGATGACAGTGGTTCCCAACAAAAGATCGCCCATGATAGGCCTGCATGTATATGGCCTGTTTTTTGTCAATTCTTTTACCTCCTTCCACATATCGACACAGAGAATTGAGTCTATATTCATGGACACTGACAGTATGTGAGGTGTCCTCCATTTTCACAATCTACACAATTTAAATTGATGCAAACTTTCACATAAACATACGTTACGACTGATATTAGGTCCTATAGCTAGAAAGAGACTAAACAAAAAGTCACGTTCATTTAGCAAGCACTCCAACGTGACAAAAGCAGAAAACGCACAAGAGAGTATGACACATATTCCCGTGACGGACTGCCTGAATGTTTTTATCCCACTAAAAACCTTACAACAAGAATCTCTAGTTGTGAATGAAACTAATGCTAGTAGCAAGGAATGCGGCATGGCTATCGTCTGTCAGTCTCCTCATTAATTCCGTCTCTGCTCCCACGGGCCTCTCAGGCTCAGACAAACCAAACCAGATCATTAATTAATGTCAGTATGTCTGCAGTCTTGTTAACTTAACTATGTACAAAAAATTTAATGTCTGACTAAAGGCTTTGCTATAGAAGAACATTATAAAAAAGACTTAATGCAGTACATGAAAGAAATGATAACATTGATCTGTGCTACTGCTCCGTCCTGTCTGTGACTGAGAGTACTGGCACTAACAGTGACCTCATTATCACCCTCCGCTCTCCTGCTCCTTCCACGGTATCTCTGATCTGGTAAGTCATACTTTAGGCATGTTACTTCTAGCACATGCAAGTCCGTTTTGATGTAGTTTGTATCGTATTTGTGTTATTGATATTGGAACTTCATCTATTTTGTGACAAAACTCAACACAGACAGTGAAATCTGTTTTTTTCTCTTTATTTCCACCTTATCCTGCTGGCTACTGGTTTGTCACAACTATAGTGTGTTTGGTGTCAGTGTGTTGGGCAGAATGTCCACTTTTAAACAAACAAAGTTTTGCATCACACACTTGAACGGTAAACAAGAAAGTCATGAAAAACAAAAGGTAGTCATTTTCCCTGCTGTACTGCGCATAGCAGGAAGCCAGCTTATCAATATCAGCTAGCCTGACAGCTGAGAGACTCACTGGCCTCACCGCGCGAGCACCACTTGTGACCCAGTTTCTCGGCTCGCCTGGAACAAACTAAAGGGCCACTTCTAGCGCTGGGCCAAACAGCTGTGTGATACAATACGACTTGAATACAATATATACTTATCACATATAAGATGACAGCTAAATAATCACTATATCGTGGCTGTCGTTGGCTCCACTTGCAATCCACCTGTGATTATCATTCATCAGTTGGATTGCACGTGTAATGAACAAATCACCGTAGTATATATTTTATTATATACTTCTCAGTACATGTGTATATATATAATACATGTTTGTGTACTGGGTTGAGGGGTCACACATTCATATACACATACAAACACCTCGTACATACACCCAGGACTGCCATTGTGATGGAAGTGTAGAGTGTTTCTTCTTTGCACTGTGTATATTTGCCATCTGCATGACTGTGTACATGCATGCAAACGGTAATAAAAACATAACTTATAACTTATGAAGTTTGCAGGTTATATTGTTCACGTTGTGTATGCTGTTTGCAGAACGAATCTGAAATTCTGCCATTCCCCAACAAGCCAGTTGACTTTCAGCTGCCATATGCCGAGCACAAAGAGTTTGGGGATGAAGATTTTCCGCGCATGCTGAACCTGCAGGCAACGCCTAGCACAGAAGACGTCAAGGTCAAACCAGAAGGTAAATGTAATATATATTGCAAATGAACAGTCCTTGTTGGTTGGTAGAAACATTTTGATTCTGAGTTTTAAAAAAAACTATTATACGGGCATATTAACCTGTGTAATTCCACAGGCACCAAGATCAGCGTGTACAGAGCTGTGGTCCTCACCACCCTGCTGTATGGTTCCGAGTCCTGGGCCCTCTACCGCAGCCAACTACGACTCCTCGAACGCTTCCACCAGCGCTGCCTGCGTACCATCCTGGGCATTCACTGGAGTGACTATGTCACCAACGTCAAGGTCCTTGAACAGGCTGAAACTGTGAGCATCGAGGCTTTGCTGCTGCGGACACAGCTCCGCTGGGCGGGGCATGTCTCCAGGATGGAGGATCATCGCCTACCAAAGATCACCCTGTTCGGCGAGCTTGCTACTGGACACCGTGACAGAGGGGCACCAAAGAAGAGATACAAAGACTGTCTCAAGAAGTCACTTAGTGCCTGCCAGATCGACCACCACCAGTGGTCTTCGCTTGCTGCGGACCGTGACACCTGGCGCTCCACCATTTACAAGGCAGCTGTCTCCTTTGAGGACTCTCACAGAGCTAGCCTTAAGGACAAGCGGCTCAGGAGAAAAAACAGAGATGCCGCAGCTCAGAACCCTGTCTATACCTTCCCCTGCAGCCACTGCGGTCGAACCTGCCTGTCTCGGATTGGCCTCCGCAGCCACGAACAAGCCTGCAGACGTCATGGGCAACTCCTATAAAATCTTCGTTCGCGAAGTCAAGCCAAGAATCCACAGCGACATTTTACTACATTTTGGAAGCGTTGCCCAGGGACTATGTACTAGTTGCAGGAGATGGATTGACCATGATAATTCAAGGGTAGTGCCAGATTTCATCTGGTCCTACCCTTGAATTATCATAGTCAATCCATCTCCTGCTGTTGGTGTCAGAGCTAAATGGGTTAGCGTATATGGACGAATGTAAGGGAAATGCAACATTTTTTAAATCATCAGATTTTCCAATACTCGGTGTAAATATTTCCATTCACGAGCATTGTTTTTCCAGTGTTGCGTTTTGAGCCAATGTGTAAGGGATACTGCGCATGAAAGAAAGTGATTTAGTAGTAGTAGTAAAAACTTCCGGCAAAAGAAATGCAACATTTTTGGAATCATCGAGCACATTTTATGCCTCCTTTGATAAAAGAAATGTCGCGTTTCTTTTGCTTGTCAGTATGTTTGCTGTTAGAAGATATGGGAACACTACACTAATTAGTTTTGTGAATGATGAGTCACTCTTCTCTACAGGCCAGGCTAAAGGTGGCAAGGCAACCAGGTCCGACTCTAAGACGTCTCAGTCCAGCAAGTCCGACAGCAAGTCTGGCTCCACACCTTCAGAAAGCAAGAGTTCACACAGCTCCAAGTCTGACAGTAAAAGCAGCAGCACGCCGTCAGGTCAGGGAAAGGGAGGGGGCAAGTCGGGACACAGCTCCAACACACCTTCGTCCGCATTCACACCCAACCCCTCCCCAAAACGTGGCAAGCGCACGCGCAACAACCAGTCAGCTAACAGCAGTCCTGCCACACTGTCAGAAACACCGACATCGTCCAAACGCAGGAGATGATTCTGATGAGAGAGCTTTTGTGTGTTGGGATAAATGAGTAACAGGCTTCAGTCCTGGAGACTGATTCAGCATTTTCAAAATTCTAGGAAGCTAAATTTCCACTTTTTTATTCATCCAAAGCAGCCCTTCAGCCAGCCTGTGCCATCATTTTCACAGGACCGTGTATCCGTTGGGCTCATGAGAATTTATGTCTCTTGTTGGCCATAGAATTTTGGGAATAGGACAATATTCAGTCATTTCAATTTTTCAAACTGTCACCATTTGGATGGTTTGTGTTTAGGTGTGGGAGTTTGTGCATATCGAGTGGCGTGCGATGAGTGTAGTACATTTACATTATGTGTGTTGGCTGTTGCTTTGGGACATACGCTGTGGAGCCACAATGTCCAATGTCACAGATCACACATATTTTGATGAGCAACTTGGAACTCGTTTACCTTTCACAAAATTTAGATACGTCTGTTCATAACAATAGCCAATGGGTACCGTTCCTGAGCTATCCTGGTTGAGCCATTTGCAACATGCACAATGTGCCAGGTGCAAATGGTTCAACCAGGATAGCTCAAGTAGTGCATGATTGACTGGCTGTCTCCCACAGTACACAGCTAGTAGAAACTACCCTGCAACAAGCTTGATTGATCCACTGCGGCCTAGTTTCATGTGTGAATGAGGTGCAGATTCTGTGGACGAGTGTTTATTTTCACAAATGTGCCTGACTTACATGTGCTATTTTGATTGGCCATTTTTACGGGAGAGATACATTTTCTGCAACAGATGTGTGTTGTGTGAAGAACTGTTCAACCCTCTGTGCATAGGCGAAAGTTGACATCCAGAAATCAGGAGTTCCCTTTTTTGGCTCATGGGCCAGTGGTCGTGTGTCCGTTCGCCGTCGTTCGTAGTAAACTTTAACGTTGGCATTTTCTCGGAGACTATTCAAGCTACAGTCTTCAAACTTGGCCCAAGGATACTCTGTGGCAAGACCTTTCTAACAAACCAGATAGGTGAGGCTAGCGCTGGTAGAACTGTACACATACCAAGGGGAATTACTCAGCCTAGACAGACAAACAGTTAGATCCCCTGCCTATTAGGCACCCAGTCACCAGCCCACAGAAAAATATGCAGGTATAGAACAAGACAATCATATACTTCTCTAAAAGGATGCATCACATCAAGCCTATAACCCACGTCTTTTTCTGGAACTTAGGAATTTGGCAGGAGAAATGCACACACACAAACACGAAGGTGCACTACTAAATGTGGTCGGGTAAATACCCCGATTCCCCACAGTAGATGCACAAAACAATACACAACAAGGTAACGATACAAATTTTGCCTCGAGTTAAATAGAATACTCACAAACCAGATGGGTGAGGCTAGCGCTGGTAGAACTGTACACATACCAAGGGGAATTACTCAGCGCTGATTAGACAGTTGGATCCCCTGCTCCCGCCCATCAGGCACCCAATCGCCAGCCCACAGAAAAATACGCAGGTGCCTGATAGGTTCTATACCTGCACATTTTTATGTGGGCTGGCGATTAGGTGCCTGATAGGCGGGGGCAAGGGATCTAACTGTTTGTCCAGCGCCGAGTAATTTCCATTGGTATGTGTAAAGACCTTTCTAACCATATCAGTGACCTCTCACAAAGGTCAAGGTCACAGGGGATCAGATTGATTGAACATTGCTTAACGTCCCGACAGCAACAAGGCTTTCTCAGGACGTGCCTGCACTGCTTGTGAAAAAAAAAAATAAACAGAACATTGAATGTATGTCACCAGCCGGTCAAATACGTTAAATAAACCTAACACATGGGGCCTAAATAAAGCTAAGACCATTTAGCAACACACATCCAATATCAAAAGCTACAGGCAGTGCAGACAGTAGGGAGAGTTTTAAAAAGGCAAATACAGGTGAATGGACAAAGGGTAGACAGAAACACATGCCCCAGAATAGAGAGAAAAACCCACCCTGTGGGGCTGACCAGGGTGACCCTGGGAACTAAAAAATACCTAACCCCACCCAAGTCCCCCAGGGCAGACCCGGGTGGGGTGTCACAGGAGATCAGGAAATATATAAAAAATGTTTTTTCTCAAATACTATTTACAACTTCAAACGCAAACTTGGTACAAAGATACCTGATGGTAAAACCTTTCTATGCATACTAATTTGGTTGATCCCTCGGAAAGATCAAGGGTCACAAGAGCCCAAGAAATAGGTCCAAAATATCTATGCATACTAATTTGGATGACCCCTCAGAAAGGTCAAGGATCACAAGAGGTCGACAAATGTGTATAAAATGCCAATAATTGTACTTATCAACATTTTTTAAAACTTTTTAATCAAATTTGGCACAAAGGTAGCTGATGATAAGACCTTCCTATGTATCTTAATTTAGTTGACTCATTGCAAAGGTCAAGCAAGGGTCACGGGGGTTTCACAGATGTGTGAAAACCGATTAAATTTGAGAAAACGTGGATTTTGTTAGTGCAGAAGACATTCTTTTTCTTATTGTGAGCCCCCACCCGGGTCTGCCCTGGGGGACTTGGGTGGGGTTAGGTATTTTTTAGTTCCCAGGGTCACCCTGGTCAGCCCCACAGGGTGGGTTTTTCTCTCTATTCTGGGGCATGTGTTTCTGTCTACCCTTTGTCCATTCACCTGCATTTGCCTTTTTAAACCTCTCTCTACTGTCTGCACTGCCTGTAGCTCTTGATATTGGATGTGTGTTGCTAAATGGTCTTAGCTTTATTTAGGCCCATGTGTTAGGTTTATTTAATGTATTTGACCGGCTGGCGACATACATTCAATGTTCTGTTTAGTTTTTTTTTTCACAAGCAGTGCAGGCACGTCCTGAGAAAGCCTTGTTACTGTCGGGACGTTAAGCAATGTACAATCAATCAATCAATCTTATTGTGAGACGTGGATCAGTCGATACACGTGAGCCATAAGGGCTTGCCTTTTTGTTCAGAACTTGGACAGGGCTTTTTAAATGTAAATTTTATTCTTCACATGTAATTTGTCTTCTCAGGTAGTAGGAATTTACTTTAGTTATTACTCCGATTTGTTTAAATTCACCGTTCACAAGAAGTAGGCAGTATTAAATTTCCACTGGAATTGTTCACAATTTTGAAAATTGGCAATAGCTGTAAGGAATTATTTCAACTATTTTTGTATGTCTTTTTAAAAAATATAAGTACTTTTGTCCAAACATTGGTGTTTTTAATTCAATGTTAAAATGTGTAATTTAATGTTATATCTGGTGCTGTTGAGCATATAAATAGATATTTTAGGAAACTGTATAGGCCATTCGACATCGGAGCGCACATTTTTTCAAAATATCTCCACAAAAAAAAAAAACTTTTCTATACCACTTTAAGAACAAATATCATTTAGTTCCAGTTGACCTAGTATGGGCTATTTTTTACTTAACTCCTGTGATTTGCTGATGTTGCTGTACAATTGTAAAAATTGGGCAAAAGATAAGAACGAGCCATTTTCCAAAAGGCACGATTTTAGTATCAAGGTCAAGCTTCATTTATGCCTGCACAGTCTCGGGTTTGAAAATTTGCTCATTCCCGTAAATTTGTATTTTTGTTGTGCTGGGCTGAACATATCTGAGGCACATTTAGGGATGTAAAGTCAATCATTTCATGAAAAATTTCCGAATTTTTACGACTGTACCGCAGACTGGGAAATTGTGCAAGTTTCTTGAATAGGTCAACTGGCATTGAATTTTGTTCTAAATGTGGTATGTACAAGCTGAATACATTTTGGTACACTATGTTTGCACTTAGTCTTAGTGGTCATCTTATGTTCACCATTATCTGTAAACAGATTTTAACCTATCCTGAGGCAGCTTATATTGTCCTATAAAGGCCCTACATTACAGATCAGGAGGTATATCAACCATTTTAGTTCAAAGGTGTTGCCAGAATAGCTTAAATTATCAGTCAAATTATTTTAAGCAGTAGCGTGTCAGGGTGAAAATGGTTAATTGATATGACCATTTTACAAAGAATGTTTTATCATTGTGCATCAGCAAATCTGTATCAAACTTTTATAGGTCATTTGACATTGGAGCGTACCGTTTTCATAAATATCTCTGCAAAGAACCACTTCTCTATACCAATTTTAGAACAAATGTCATTCAGTAACAGTTGACCTAATACAATTTACTTTTAAGAAGCTCGAAGAATACAGTTTTGCTGTACAGTTATAACAGTTCTGAATTTTTTCATGAAATGACTGATTTTACATCCCTAAATGTGACCCCCTCCACTCCTCCCTCCGGATATATTGAGCCCAGTATAAGAAAGATCCATTTTCACGTGAATCAGCCAAGTTTTCAAACCTGAAACAGCACAGGCATCCGTGATGTCTGCATGCTTGGCCTCAATATTGAAATCTTCCGGGGCTCAATATCTCTCTCTTGGCTTGACTTCGCGAACGAAGATTTTATAGGAGTTGTCCACGACGTCTGCAGGCTTGTTCGTGGCTGCGGAGGCCAATCCGAGACAGGCAGGTTCGACCGCAGTGGCTGCAGGGGAAGGTATGGCCGGGGTTCTGAGCTGCGGCATCTCTGTTTTTTCTCCTGAGCCGCTTGTCCTTAAGGCTAGCTCTGTGAGAGTCCTCAAAGGAGACAGCTGCCTTGTAAATATTTGTTCTTAAAGTGATACAGAAAAGTGTTTCTTTGCGGCGACATTTGTGAAAAAGATGCGCTCTGATGTCAAATGGCCTAATCAATATCTTTCTTCCATACCCCAATAAGGGATAAACAAAAATATAGGTGGAAAAACAGGGATACAAATACAACCGCTTGCATACAGACATCTATTTTCATGACGTCAGTTTATTACACAATGGTGAAATGATTTCATTCAAACATTGAGAAGAAAAATCAGACCAAGTGCAGACTGGATTGCTACGATGATGACCTGCACATCGTTCAGTTTTAGTTTACCATCCAATTGTCAATTATGCAAACGATATGCCATTATTTGAAAAAAACACTTATAACCTTTATCCTGCCACAAAATAAACTGCCCCTAAAGAATTGTAGAAGATAATGTTTGACATGCAGCATTATCCTCATAGCCCATGATAATTCAAGGGTAGTGCCAGATTGGCTTGGCGCCAAGCCAATCTGGCACTACCCTTGAATTATACGATACATTTCTGGCAGAGACAGGTACACTTTTGTTGCTCGACTGAGCTGAAGGCTGGATAAGGGCTAAAGGTGTACTTAAACAGAGCAAGACATGTTTTTAAAAGATGAACCTTTAAGCGTCAAGGTCCCATTTCTCAAATTTTGGAGGTGTTGCCTAACGACTATGTATCAGTTGCAGGAGATGGCTTGACCATGATAATTCATGGGTAGTGCCAGATTAGCTTGGTGCCTTCAGGCACCAGCTAATCTGGCACTACCCTTGAATTATCATGGTCAAGCCATCTCCTGCTGTAGGGATCCAGGGCTAAACTCTGCTATAGCGGGATTTACGTTCACTCACGTTGTGCAACTGACCCTAGGACTCGTCCTTCCCAATGATTTGACAGACATGAAGGATTAAACAGAATTCTGATGGTTGTTGGATATAAAATACACCTCGTAGTCGTACATCAAATCCCACATCCACGCAACTCATAAGTAGAAGAAAATCACTGATACATGGATTACAACAAAACCCAGACACTCCTAACTTAAAAACACTCGGCCAAAACACTCGGCCCAAACGCTTGAGCTGGAGACTTATCAGCCATAATAGTTTTAAATGTTGTATTGGAATAGCTTGGCACCTCAAGGCACCAGGCTATTCAGCACTACCCTTGAACTGTCGATCTATCCCCTAACATGGTGTGCAGTCTTTAGAGGACAAAACCCAAATTTGGTTGTCGGTAACACTGTGACCAAAATCATTACTGACAGCCAAAGGGTTAAATTTTGTGTCTTCTGAGAATGAAACCCCACAGTTTCCTTAGGGCTCCGTGTGCTGACGACCATAATCATTTCGGATTTTTACTGTAAGTGTAAGAAAAAGTACACAACTCCTATGTACAGAGTGACAATACTTTAGGAAGATTACAAAGTAAAGTAGGTAAAAGCACTGTCAGGGGAGAGAATTGTGCAGTATCGACCAATGATCATAGATCAAGTTTGATCGAAGCACACACAAAAAAAAAAGATAAGAAAGAAGGGTGCGCTAAGTAAATGACTGGAAGCAGTGAATATGGAAGCCCCCCCCCGAGGGGGGGGGTATCGCATATTGACTAGATTTCCAGCCCTTGGATGCATGGAAATTTAGATCTAGGCCCCCCAAGGGGGGTCCAGACTATTTAGCCGATGTGGACAGCTGTTGTGGTCTTGGCGACCTCATCAGCACACCATTCGGCATACTGGTGGAAGGCAGGAACTTTTGCCTACTTGCGAAGACAGCCACATTTTACTGTGGTGTCTGCAGGGGCATACATTCCATGCTTCCACCTAGAGCTAAATTTCCCTGCACCCTAAGAGAGAACCTACTAATAGGGGGGGAAGGGGTTGCAGTCAATATTTTAGTAATAAATGAAAAGAAAAGGGGAGACTGCCAGTGACAATACTGTTTGGCACACATAATAATAAATGAATGGTGAGAACACAGGTCTCTTTCACGCGGTTACATTGCAGTGTACATACACAATGTGCAACTCAAAGGTGCATTGGAACAAGATCCATTTACATGGACTTCACCCTTTCGCTGTTGGTAGTGCTTATTCTTACGGCCATTCCTGCAGGAATCATCTCAACAATGAGCACCACCGACAGCCAGAGGGTTAAAGAAATAAACACAGTAAGAACATGGAATGTGTGCTAACAACAAATACTAGTACTCCCACCAAAAAAGCACACATATGGGAAAGTTCTAACGTCACATTGTAGTCCCTCGGCTGGTTTCTTCCATATACCCCACACTGAATTCACATGGCTCCCTGCAACTGGGCTTAACATAGCAAAGCAACCTAGCAAGCAAACAACATTGAACTGACGTTGGCTGCTGTCGGCCCGCAAATGGCTGTGCGTGGGTCAACTGCAGCCAACATCAGCCCAATGACCTTATGCGCACTGGGTAGTTGCTACATACAATATACAAAATCTAGCATATTGTGAACAAAGCCACATGTGACCGAGTCATGCACATGCCATGACTGTAATATTGTAATCTATTTTTATTATAGCTCTATGAACAGTTAACTTTTCAGTATGAATGAACAGTCAGGAAAATGTTTGAACTTTGTGAAAATGTCAACTCTCAGTGACATCCTGCAAACTGAAATTGATAATATATTGAATGTACATGTACACACATCTTTTATTTCCCAAGCCCGAGTCTATGTCAAAAACGCAGTCCCTGAATTTCAGATTAAACTGTGGTATACAACTAACATTGAATTTTTCAACACATGTTCTATCGAACAGCGAGACAAAATACATTAACACAGATGTACACACATACACACGTTTATTTTTGTTGAGCACATAAATAAACTACTGACGAAACTGCACAGAAAAGTTTACTTGCAGGTGATAATGAGTGAACACAGGAAAAAATAAAACCAAAGTCGGAAGTCAGACTTGCTACCGAGATAAAAAGAGGAAAAAACTGAGTACAAATCACAATCAACCCACCAAAGCACTGTTATCACTCGCCTAGGCTACACATTGTCAACATTACATAAGGATGAAGAGACTAAACTCATTCAGCCTCGACACGCCACAGCAAGACATGAATCCATCATGATAGTTCAAGGGTGGTGCCAGAACAGCTTGGCGCCCATAGGCACCAAGCTATTCTGGCACCACCCTTGAACTATCATGCTCGATCTGTCTAGAATTGTAATACAGACCTTCAGAGGGCATCTTCCGTGGGTGGGGGGGGGGGGGGGGGTTCGACGGGGGATGTGTAACGGTAGCAAAGGTCCTGGACCTGACGCACGTGGACCCATGCAGGCGGTGTGAGCTCGGGTGGGCCGAGAGTTTGTTACTGGGATGTGCCTTACTGCAGGTGATCCGCACAAAGGGGCTGCCAGGTGTCAAGTCGGAAATCCAGGAAGAGGAACGCGTGAAAGGGGATTACAACAAAAAGTGTAACGCCTTTCATTCTTCGAGCAAGTCCGGAGTTGTCTGCAAGCTCATAACCAGCTGTAACATCCAAATCGACAGCAAGCAGGGCACAGTCCATTAACCCTTGACTGTCAGTGCACGTGTGGTGGTCCGCGGAACACATGTAGCACACTGCAGCCAAGGGTTGAGCCTGCATCGTGGGGCTCTGAGCACACCTATAGCAGTTGAATGCTGCTGTGTCTGCAGTGAAAGGGTTACCAAAAAAGTGCAACGTCATTTCAGTTGACCAGCCCAACCACCCAATTAACTCATTCAGTCCCGACACACCACAGCAAGTTATGGCTCGACCATGATAGTTCAAGGTGGTCCAGAATAGCTTGGCGCCAAGCTATTCTGGCACCACCCTTGAACTGTCATGGTCGATCCGACGCCTAAATTGCCATGCAGTCCTCTGAGGACAACTCCAAAATGTGGGTATTTCGTACCTGGGACACAATGAGTTAACCCATCTGCTGTCGGCAGTGCTTTTTGTCATGATTCAATCAGGAGTCAACACAACAAAAAAACACTACCAACAGCCAAAGGGTTATGAAAGAAGCCAATGCAAGTATTTGTGCAACAACAAATGTGCATTACATCTGCCTGATCTCATTCCTACCCTAACAAATCTAGGCTGGATCCTGGCTTGTCTAACAGTGGAGCACACGCTAGTGATAAATAGTATGATCTTTACATCGAACAGCAACAAATAAAATTAAACAAAAACTTAACAAGTTACTCATTTCGCATTGTAGTGAAGTGAGTGAAATATACAAACATATTTGCTCATCTTGAACAAGTACTCTAACCAATATACGAAATCACACTTTTCATTACACCTACCTGATCATGTCTATGCGATTCTGACAGGTGTGAAATAATCTTCAGGATTGTGATTGCAACAGGAGACACAGATGTAAATAGACCAAAACAGGCATAAAGAACATAGGACTAACAAGAGACCAAAATCCCTATGAGGGTTTATGTCTCTTGAAGCTGGATGGTATTCGCCTTGCCTTGGCAGTTCAGGGTTAAAGGACATGTATTTGAAAGGACAAAAGTTATTCCTTGCAAAGACTCCATTTTTTACCGACATTTTTATTATTTAAAAAAAAAAAAAAAAAATTGTTGCATGATCAGGATCACGTACGTCACACTGTCACCAATACACCTTTCACTTCAAGTCTCAAATGTAAGACACCATGACTGCTCAACTGGTAGTGCCTAATGAGGCTGAGGAGGTGCCCAGCAAGCTGGTCTTACGAACTGCCCGCGATGCTTCACAATTCTTCTGCTGATCATCGTGGTCAGTACAACTGTGGTAACACCGAGCTGGGCAGACCACTTGCCTAGGGGTGTTCACCCCTACGCTGCTAGTGATCATGAATTGCATGTCTGAAATGTCTGCACACTGATTGACATTCATGTGAAGAACACAGATGTAAAGGAACAAAAAAACAGACATAAAGAACACAGCACTAACAAGAGGCATAAACCCTCATGAGCCCCCCGCTGTTGCGGGGGGCTCATGAGGGTTTATGTCTCTTGAAGCTGGGTAGCATTTGCCTTGCCCCGGCAGTTAAGGGTTAGGGCCACGCCTCTCACGCTGTACTCTTTTCAATCCATAACACAACCTGCTGTCGTACACAAGGTTTATTTCACTAGTCATGAACTTCTTGCAAGATGGACAGCTATAAAAAGTAGCCGAATTCATTAACAAACCCCTCCAATGCCAGGAGATGCAGACTGAGCCCTTGAAATCTTTTTTAAATTTACAAAGGTCCCTAACCGTCTAAGAAACACAAAGTGGTGTCAGCAAGAGGCTTAGATCCTCATGAGCCCCTGCAACTGTGGGGGGCTCGTGAGGATCTAAGCCTCTTGCAGCTGGATTGTGTTCACTTTTTCCCAGCAGTGAAGGGGTTAACCCCCCTTGTAGCCACAGCTACACAGAGGTTAACAACAGTAGCTGATCCAGATCTATGGAAAAGCTATACTACACTATTCACACAACATGTCACTGTATAAAGGACGGTGATTTTGTACACACACAAAAAAAGTTATTCGCGATGCACCAAGAGCAAACTTGTGAGCAGTAGTCAATGATCTGGTACATACACATGAATGGAAACAACTCGTCTCTCCCCACATCTGCTCTATCAAGGTACCAGTCTGTTTCCTCATAAAATGTGTAGTTAAAAAGGCATGTTAGGAAAGAACAATATCAAAGTTGTATATCTATCAACATTTTTATTTATTTATTTAATTTTATTTTTATTTATTTATTTATTTATTTATTTTTATTTATTTTTTTTTTTTGGGGGGGGGGGGGATATGTTCATAAATATTTTCATTTTCTTTGTATGCAGAGCCTGACATGGAATTTGCAAAAAAAACAAGCCACACTACACATACCCTATTTCATTTTGTGCAAGTCCATTTTCATGCAACAGTGTTGCATGGCAAAGATAACATGCTTCATATTCATTTTCTCAAATATTTTACAATAACTTACAATTTGTGTGTGTTTGCCATCACTTCCCAGGGGCGAGCAAGATGTTTCTGTATATATTATACTTCAATGTACAACTGCGAAAAAAACCCCAAGAACATGGATGTACAAAGCTGGTCAATACAAAGTTTTGCCCGTCCCTCACTATCTGCAAAAGGCATAGATTCTCATGCGCCCAAGCACATATCTGCAAAAGATGTTGATCCTTTGAACCCCTGCATGTATCTAAAAGAGACATAGATCTTCATCAGCCCCTGCAGGAACATAGATCTGCATGACCCCTTGCAGATATTCCAGAGGCACAGATTCTCTGAGCCCTTGCCGCAGCAGGGGCTCATGAGAATCTGTGCCTCGTTTTTGACTTTGGCAGAATCTATGCCTCAGTTTTAAGGACTGGGAACATTCACAAGCCACTGGTCTGACTCGAAAGATTGGAATGCAACGCAAATAGTGTGTCCTACAGCTAAACGTTATCTAGAGGTTACTGCCATAGGTTGGTGGAGAGAGTCTGTCCAGTAGCTCCCCCACCCCACGAGCCCCCACCCGCCACGGCTGTCGACTGGCCCATCTGGCCCCCTCCCACTTTCATGGATGCCATCTGCTGCTGCATCTGGAAACCCACAAAACAAATAGGTGAGGCAAGTGCTGGTAGATACTGAAAACATACCAAGGGCAATTACTCAGTGCTGGACAACAAACAAACCCTTTTCATCGTCGCTTGAAATAATTTGACTGATAGTTCAAGGGTGATGCCAGAATAGCTATTCTGGGCACCACCCTTGAACTAAAACAGTTGATCTATCTCCTAATCTGTAATGTGGCCTTCAAAGGACATTAAGCACATTTTACAAAATCAGCCTCAGGATGTAACGAGTCGATGAAAGTTCAACAATCAACTCACTATGCATGCTTGTTTGAGCCATGTGCATTCACTCACACACATGTATCTGTGTGTGGATGTGTTTATGTCTGCTTTTGAAAAAAAATTATAAGAAATTGAGTGCATGTGGGATTTTTATTCATGCAGATATATCATAGACTATGAACCAACTGAACCATAAGTGTTTGTCTTGAACTGCATATGCTGTACACATACTAAGGGAGATTACTTTGAACTCACTGAGGAAAACTACCCAATGATAAATACAAGAACTTTTATTACAAAATGATACCTCTTATTATAACCAAATAAACAAGCCTCGATGTTGGTGATAAGAACAGGCATCACTTATGTTTTTTTATTACAAAGTTTTACAGACATCACAAATACAAACCAGATAGGTGAGGCTAGCGCTGGCATCACAAAACAAAACAAAACAAGACATCACAAAACAACCATAAACAAACAAAAAACAAACAAAAAACAAAACAAACAAGACATCACAAAACAACCATAGTAGTAAAAACTTAAGCATGTAACCCACTAATATATGCATGCAGCTACCGGCACTGTTAACAGCACTAGTGACTGCATGCACGCCAGGATTAACTTGAATGTATTTAATTTCACCGTTGTCACCTGCTGAAACTGCATCTGTTGCATCTGCTGCGTGGGCATCTGTTGTCCCATGCCCGGCTGCTGCTGCAGGTACATGTGGCCCCCCATGCCCCCTGGTCCCCCACGCCCCATCATGGCCGCCTGGTTCCCCATCATGCCCATCTGCCCACCGCCCATATGCTGACCGCCCATCTGCTGACCACCCATCGGCCCCATGCCTCCGTACATGGCTGGCTGCTGTGAGACAGCGAGTGAAGCAGTGCAAGCTTTCTCCACAAACACAGCAAGTAGAAGGAAACACCCTTCTGGACAGACTACATAATTCTTGGCTGTGTTGTGCAGAACATGTCCTATTTTATCTATGCGTAATTCCTGCGCCCACAGACCAAACAGGCCAGGCAAGCGCAGGTGGTCACAGTACACATAACAAGGGGAATACCTGAGCATTGGACAGTTAGATTCACTGCCCCTTCCTATCAGGCACCCAATCGTGCAGCAATTGGGTGCCTGATAGGAAGGGGCAGATGATCTGATGTGATTGGGTGCCTGACAGAAAGGGGGAGGAGATATTTTTCTGTCCTCTGTTCCCCCCCCCCCCCCTTCCTGCCACCCCACCCCACACCAGCACATTGTATTAGTCTGCCTCAAAAGTTACCTGTTGCATTCCCATCATGCCCTGCTGCATGGGCTGTCCCATCATGCCCTGCTGCTGCTGCTGCTGCTGCATCATGGGAGGGGCGCCCATACCGCTATACATGGGCTGCTGGGGCATGTACATCCCACCTGAAAATCAATGCCAAAAAACATGACTTCAGTGTCAAGTATGTACATTTGCTATGCCCATATCATACCGAGGCTAAAAGCTTCAAATTTGTACACTGCCATGTGCAAGCTACATTATAGTACTTACATTGTTATAGACCAACGGCTTTAGCTCAAAAGGTAGTGCCAAAATAGCTTGGCGCCTAGAGGCACTAAGCTATTCTGGCACTACCATTGAACTATTTCAGTCAAACTTATTTCACACACTGGTGTATTCCAAATGATAAAGAGTTAAGCCCAGATTCTCACTATATGTAACCACCAGTACTGTAATTTTGCATGCACAACTTGGTTACCAGTAACTCTCTGGCTGTCAGTAGAGTTTTTGGGTGCAGTGATTCCTGCAGAAATCACCACTGACAACCAAAGTGTTCATTACAATAATTTATTCTGCATAAAGCAGACACTGTGCATGGACTCTGGACCTGCAAGGAAATTTTATATTTGTGTTCCATTTACATCAAATACATGTACCAACAAAAATGCAATAATAATCTGACTACACTGCATGTGTCGAAAAAAACCATTGACATTTGAATAAAACTCGCACAAACATTGAATGTACCTCGCCATTCAGCCTAACAACCAAACAAATTTAACCCTTTGCCTCCCAGAACTAAATGACATGCATTCTATGGAATGGAAGTTATTTAGCTCTGGGAGACAGTGTATGTGCCTTTGTGCCCAAAAAGGAGCAGACAGGCCAAAAATACACCAAAATAATGAAAATAATCCCCTGGGAAAAAAATCAGCTTCACTGTAAGCTTAGTATTTACATCTTATAGCCATACACAATACCAAGCTGATACAAGAAAGGAGAATAAGCTACAAAAGAAAATTCTAACATAGACATGGGAAGAGGTAAAGATGTCCATAGGCATCAAGCAGTAACCTAAAAAACAAAGAAGCAAGCAGGAGGTAAAATTAAAACCTGGAAGGCGACAGGTGAGAAGCAACATATTTCAATGAGAGGTCAGAAACAAAGGGAGGTCAGAAACACTCTTCATAATAAGATGGACAAGTTTGTTTAGACATCAATGTCTGAGTAGTGTAAATGTACATCAGTGTACATATTTTCAAAGAAACCGAGAGCAGAATGTAGGAAACTGGAAAATCTATCTTCCTTGATGTGCAAAAGAAGAAAGACTTAAGTCAAACAAATCTTCAGCCCAGTGAAATGGTGCCAAAGTACCAGAATGCAAACCACATGCCCAGGTGCACAAGCAAGCTGAAATCCTGCACAAGCCAATAAACAAGGTGCTGCGTGACAGAGGAGCAACTTGCTTAGTGGCTTGTGCAGGACTTAAGTTCACTCATGGAACCAAAGCCAGGGAAGACAAGATGCCCTCGATGGAAAGTCGGCTGCCCACATGCCAGAGATAAGCGGAGTGATGTAAAAGCAAGGCTGGATGTGGTTACCTGGGGCTGCGTACAAAAACGGGTTAGTGTTGCTATAATAAGGCTGGCAATACTCTGCGGCCGGCTGATACATAGAAAAGGCATTTTGTCCCCACACTGCCGTGGACGTTGGTACCATGACATGTCTCTCGGGCAACAGCAGCTCAGCCTCGTTTTGCTCTACAGTTAGGTCAAACGAGCAGAAAGCACAGGACAGTCAACGGCAATGAATTTATCACACCAAACGATTCACGAGTGCGTATGTACAAAGTTATAAGTACAACAAAACATACCAAAGTGCCTGTGTTCACAAACATTTAAACAAATAGCGACGCAATTTGAACCTACTTCATCCCAATATTTAGGCCTACTTTTCAGTGGAAGCTATTGGGACAACCATGCAGCATTTTAGGGGACAGTGCTCAGGATGTAGCATTTCTTGTATTGCATGTGGATCCCACCTTAACCCTTTCAGTCCCAGGACCCTGCAGCAGGAGATGGATTGATCAATTTAATTCAAGGGTAGTGCCAGATGAGCTTGGCGCCTTCAGGCGCCAAGCTCATCTGGCACTACCCTTGAATTATCATGATCAATCCGTCTCCTGCAAACAGGTACATAAGTCGTTAGACGAAGCCTCCAAAAGTTTGGAAATGCGGCCGTGGGGCCAAGACCAGTGACCTATGGATATAACCCCTTCACTGACAGTGGCCGCTGACTTAGTTTCTGAACTCTTTGTAAATTCAACATTAAACAGCCCCAGCTGTCCAGGAACATGGATTCAAAGCGGTGTCAACAAAAGACATAGATCCTCATGAGACCCCACGATTGCAGGGGCTCATGGGGATCTACGCCTCTTGCAGGTGGATTGAGTCACTTTCTCTGTGAAGTGAAGGGGTCAACCTGTGATAAATAAATTCCACTGAATGCCTTTAAGTCTGTCGTGAAGGTGATCTAAGCACACATACTCCTCTATACAATGTACGTAATAATAAGCAGCTAGGCATACGGCATTTCTTAAGCGTTACAAGTCCTTATGCACAAGTCCATGGATACAGATGACTGTAACACAACTCTACACTCTAGATTACACGTGGAATAACTGTGTCTGTTTTAGTTCAGCCAAGCATTTCTCAATGCAAACACTGCAAGTGTGACTCACTGTAGCGAGATGCTACCACATATACTGGCGCCACACTATAACCTGGCACAGAAACAAAGCCATCACAACCATCTCCAAGTTAATGGCAAGTACTTGTCTCTTCCAGCATCAAGTGATGGATTCACCATGACAGCTCAAAGTTATGCCTGATTAACCTTTTTAGCCCCAAGGTCCCATTTCTCAAATTTCGGAGGTGTTGCCTAACGACTATGTACCAGTTGCAGGAGATGGCTGGACCATGATAATTCAAGGGTAGGGCCAGATTAGCTTGGCGCCTGAAGGCACCAAGCTAATCTGGCACTACCCTTGAATTATCATGGTCCAGCCATCTCCTGCTGTAGGGACTCGGGTTAAAATGGGTTAACTGATCTGACATTATCTTTGAGCTGTTACGGTTGGCCCGTACGTGCACACTTTTGATGTAAACAAAATTTTCAGTACAAATGTATATCCCTGTTACTGTTTGCATGTTACCTTCCAGATAGGCCCACTCGGGGAGTATGCCACAAGTACACTTTTGTTCAAATGAATAGAAGTGTACTTGTTCAGAAGCATCTCATCTGAATAGACATGTACTTGTGGTGTACTCCCCCAGTGAGTCTATCTGGGGAGTATTTGCGCAAATAGTGAAATAGTACAGATCCACTATACAACACACATGCACAATCTGCAAATTTCCCTTCCCAATTTTCCATTTTCGTCCTTCATACTCTTAAATCCCTCTACCTCCCCCTTCACTCCACCAACTGCATCACAGTTAGTCTCAAATCTGACACAGACAATAAGACATGCAAAGCTGAGACAAACAATTCACAAAACAGAAAGAAACTAAGGAAATATTTACAACAAAACTGTAAATCAACTTTCCAAACAAACTATTAACAAAGAATGCTTCAGCTTGTGTGAACAGTTTAGCACAACTCTGACAAGTGCAACACCATGGGGAGGGACAGCACAGAAAGAGTGAACAATGAAGACAGGAAATAGAACCAGAGATTGTGAGCACACCACATAGTCCTAACACACTACAGCAGGTTGTGAACAGACTGTTTGTTGCTTGAACCAGAATATAACACCAATGACAGCACAAGGTCTACATTAGATTGCTGGGTGAAAACTGATGGACAGTTGAAACGCTGTGCTTGATCAACTTGATGAATCTAGCACTACTCTTTCACTGTCATGGCCGATCCATCTCCCGCTGCAATGCCTTAACCCCTTCCTTGCTGAGATAAAGTCAACATGATCCTACTGCAAGAGACATAGATCCTCATGAGCCCCCGTAGTTGCGGGGGCTCATGAGGATCTATGCCTCTTGCAGACGCCAATTTGTGTCCATGTTCTTTGTTTATCTGCGGATCTGTGGCGTAAAATTATCTAAGATTTCTGAAACACTGTCTGCGTCCAACAGCAGAGAAGGGGTTAAAGGCAAATGCACTGAAGTGTGCGTACCTGGAACCCCAAACATCTGTTGTTGACCCCCACCACTGCCGTAGAGAGCCATGATAGAATCCTTGGCCGATTTCTTCTCGCCTTGCCCTGCATTCCCTCCGTCGTCAAACAGGTTAGCATCTGCCGTGCCATTCTAGAAACAGACAGAATACAGGTCAGCTTCTGCCGTGCCATTCTAGAAACAGACAGAATACAGGTTAGCTTCTGCCGTGCCATTCTAGAACAGACAGAATACATGTTAGCTTCTGCCATGTCATTCTAGAAACAGATATGATACAGGTTAGCTTCTGCTGTGTCACTCTAGAAACAGATATTATACAGGTTAGTTTCTGCTGTGTCATTCTAGAAATAGATATTATACAGGTTAGCTTCTGCTGTGCCATTCTAGAAACAGATATTATACAGGTTAGCTTCTGCTGTGCCATTTTAGAAACCAGACAGTATACAGGTTAGCTTCTGGTGTGCCATTCTAGAAACCAGACACTGATGTATTCAAAACACCCAGAGAGCCATATGGCACTATAGTATACACTTTTTACTAAACTGTAAGTACATGCACATGATATATCTATGCACCTGGATAAACACAAAGACACCTAGTAATCAGCCAGTACCCTTCAGATTGTACACTACTAGTCTTGAAGTGAACATCCTTGTGCCATGTCCTTTGCACACAATGCGAGATCGTTTTTACCATGGAACCATGATCCACTGACCTGTTGTGTCTGTTGCTGGTTAGGTGAGGCAGACCCACCAAACAGATCTGCCAGTAGGTCTCCTCCCTGGCCCCCACTCTGAGGCTGTGGCACCTCCGCATCTGCACACAGCAGGGACCATAACATTTCACACTTGATGGTAAATTGTGGCCGATGATGAGGTAGAACAGAAGCTGATAAGATTGCAGGAATAACATTTCAAATTTCACCAGCGATAAACTTGTTTCTTATGCTCTATTTGGCGTGCCCTTGATTATAACAGAAATGGAACCAATTCTTTTCAAGTGCAAATGTGACAAAAAAAAGCAATGTTGCATACTAGACCCTGCAGAAAGAAATGAAAGCAGACGGCTGCAAAAGTATTCCATGTATGAAGTGTATCACTCTCTTTTCACAATGCACCCATACCATTTGCAGGGCTACTCTCCAGAGAGACCCACCCAGGCAGTATGCCACAAGTTTACTTATATTCAAATGAGATGTGAAACACCTCATTTGAATAGAAATGTACTTGCAGTATACTGCCCAAATGGGTTTACCGGGGGAGTGCACCATGGGAGTATGACCCAAGTACAAGTACTTGTGGCATACTTCCTGAGTGGATCTACTGGGGAGTGCACCATGGAAGTATGCCACAAGTACACTTTTATTTAAATGAGATGCTTCGCATCTCATTTGAATAAAAGTGTACTTGTGGCATACTTCCAGAGTGGGTCTACTGGGGAGTGCATACTCCCGAGTGGGTCTATCTGGGGAGTACTCTTGCAAACGGTAAAGTAGCGTCTGACTATAGGTGAAGCAGGAATGAGAACAGTGAACACATTGTAATTACGGAATGCAAAGTAAACAAATGTACATTACCAAACACTGTCACACAATCAAATTCAGATGAGTACATACAGTGCATATGCTACAATTGAAGTATGTGCATAAATGGATTATAGAGATGATGTCATTATTAGGTGACATTGAATCCAGACCCAAAACATCACGTCCAAGCGCATAAAATGTGATAAATTAGCAACAAAGAAAGAAACATGATTAGAAGTACAACACAATGTATTAAATAAAGACTGTTGTACTTGTCCTTTGTAGGCATGTTTATTTCCTTCTTGGAAATTTCTTTATATGATGTTGGTATGCGAGTGAACAATGACCACACAAAAACACACTATACATGAAGTTACAATGAAATGCATGTAATAGTAACCATATGTGTATTCCTTGTGAAAAATAACAATGACAGCGTACCTGTGTAAACACAGTTATTCAATACAAAATATGACTGAAATAATGTGCACCTGTTGAACACAAATGTCAGAAAATGAATAAGAGACTACAAACACAAAGACAGCTGACATTATTTCTTAACTCATTTAGCCCTGAGTCCCTACGAGCTACAGCAGGAGACAGATTGACCATGCTAATTCAAGGGTAGTGCCAGATTAGCTTGGCACCTTCAGACACCAAGCTAATCTGGCACTACCCTTGAATTATCATGGTGGATCCATCGCCTGCACCAGGTACATACTTGTTAGGTGTGACCTCCGAAATTTGGATATGCGGCCATGGCGTTAAATGGGTTAAACTTAAAGATGTCAAAGTACTATAGATATTTTATATGAGACAGAAGAGACACTCCCACCCACCCCCCCCCCCCCCCCCCCAAAAACAAAAAAAAAAAAAAAAAGGAAACGGGTGACTCAGCATGTACCAGAGATTCCTTGAAAAAAAGAATAAATATTTCAATCAAAGGAGAAAATCACAAGATAAAAGTTTCTGTAATACCATCTACAAACCTGAGGCAAAACGTAGAGAGAAAAGAACACGTGTAAACAAAGAGTGCAAAAGAGCGCAGGCCCAACACCAAAGAAAAGAAGACTGTAAGGTACAAACAACAACCATGATGATGCCGATAATGGTGTTGATGAAAGGAGTCTGTTGTACTGTCGATGTTAGTCCTTTGGCTGCCTGTAGCGCTTTTTGTCGAGGTGATTCCTGTAGGAATCACGTCGACAAAAAACGCTACCGACAGCCAAAGGGTTTATTTAACCCTTTTAGCCCTGGATCCCCACAGCAGGAGATGGCTTGATCATGATATTTCAAGGGTAGTGCCAGATTAGCTTGGTGCCTTCAGGCGCCAAGCTAATCTGGCACTACCCTTGAATTATCATGGTCAAGCCATCTCCTGCAACTGGTACAGTCATAAGGTGACGCCTCCAACGTTTGAGAAATGGGACCTTGGGACTAAAAGGGTTAAGAGCTGCAGGATTACCTTAGTAGTTTTTTTATATTTTTGTTTTTTGTGGTGCTTTATCAATATGACCATATTTTTTTTTCCAAATCTTTAACAGCCTTTGAAAATGGTGTCACAACAGACCACTTTGATCCCATGGTACATGCAGTCACTGGCAACAAACACTGCTGCATGCGCAAAGGGGGTTTAACCCCTTCAATGCTAGTTAGCTCAGATTGCGTATCTGAAATCGGTGTTTATTCAACACCAAACAGCCCCAAGGTCTCAGCAAGAGGCATAGATCCTCATGAGCCCCCGCAACTGCGGGGGCTCATGAGGATCTGTGCCTCTTGCCGTTGGATCATGCGGACTTTTTTCAGCAGTGAAGAGGTTAATACGTGTGAGAAAATAAGAAAACAGATTTGTCTAGCAAAGAGAAGACCTGTAGCCCTGCATTTGAAAAGGTCAATGGCTAAGAACAAGTCCCTTCAGGATGTTTTCAAAATGCCGAGGGGACCGAGAAATGAAACCCAGTGGGAAAGAAATAAACAGGATCCCGGAAAAGCTTGTGAAGTATGAGTCGAGTTAACCGCATGCTCTAAAAGGTGCAGCATGATTAGTCCAGACAGACAATCTGACATCTCTTAGTCTTTTCACTTCAGTTTTCAGGTCAATGACTGTGGCAGGACTGGCAGTCACAGTGGGTGACTGCGGTCAATCCACCTCACTTACGCTGAAGTTATGAGTCTAGAAAACTGGTAGCACTGACACACTACAAGAAAAGACTGATCAACTACCATAGTTAAAGAGCAACCTACTCCAGGCAGTAAAGGGCCAATAGTTCGCAGTGTCTCCTTCATCTCATTGTGCCTGAAGTTATACCCACATTTTGGAGTTATCCTCTGAGGACTGCATTACAATTCAGGAGACAGATCGACCATGATTGTTCAAGGGTGGTGGCAGAATAGCTTGGCGCCTATAAGCGCCAAGCTATTCTGCCACCACCCTTGAACTATCATGGTGGAGCCATATCTTGCTGTAGTGTGTCGCGGGCAGGGTGAGTTAAAAATGTTCTTAATGCTGAACAAAAGGGGCTGACTTAAATTATGGAGTTTGAATGTCATAAAATGAAGGACTTTTCCGTTCTTCTTGTAATCTGACACAAGAGAGTTCCTTCCGTTACACCCAACAGGCAGTGGAAATCCTCTGGTATGTGTGCCTACTCATACGGATTATGAAAAGAAGAAAAGTCTTAGTTGAGGCAGGACAACATTGATGCCCAATTGTAATGGCAAACTTTAGCGACCGAAGGCTGCCACGGAGCAGTTTGTTTTAAGGGTGGTGTTTTCGAGTCGCACTGCGCCTCCAGGCACCACGCTATTCAGGCACCGCCACTGAACTTTCTTGTGTATCCTAGACTGGATTGAAGACTTCCTGGTCTCCAAATTGGAAAACTTGGACATTAGGGCTGTTATACGTTTAGAAAAAACTACCAAGTGAGTAGGAAAAGTCTAAATTACTTTTTCTAAATTACAAGCACTGGCAGTCAACCCTTTCGGTCTAGTTTTTTTGTTATACGTTTGCTTAAAAAAAACATTCACAATGCAATAGGGGTTTGGCAGTACACCTCCCCCCTGGATCTGTGGATGGATCTCATGCAAACTTGCAAATACATTAACCCCTTTGCTGCCAAAAAAAAAAATGAACACCAGCCAACTGAAAAAAGTGTAGATCCTCATGAGCCCCCGCATCTGCGGGGGCTCATGAGGATCTACACTTTTTTTTTGCAGAAACCACTTTGCGTCCAACTTCCTTTGAGGTAAGTGGATCTTTGACGCCAAATGCAAAAACACAATCTACGTCCACTGGCAGTAACGGGGTTAAGTGTTAGGTAAACTACTGCACGATGTGAGACACGGGTCTCTGTGAGTGAGAGGGTTAGTCCTGTAAAGACGGACACTGTTGGGCACAAGTACATCAGTGCGCAAACAGACTTTAGACATCTAAGGACATGCTGCATCTTTTAGTACAGTTTTTTTTTTTTCACTGGAAGTCTAGACTGAATACCACATAACCCGAATTTATTTACTTACTTGGTGGGACACTTTGACTAACAGAAAAATCTAAAGGGAGAAATACAGAATCATCCATAAAAGCAACATTCAAATAAAACCCTTTTGATGTCGGCCATGCTTTTTATTGCGACGATTCCAGCAGGAATCACCTCGATAAAAAGCATGACTAACAGCCAAAGAGATAGTCTTCTAAACTTGTTTTGTTAAATGACACTGAAACAAAACAAAAAAAACAACAAACAAACAAACATGACAGCAAACAGTCAAACTCAAGGGGAATATATTTATAAAGAAGGTCTGCATCCCTAGAACCACTGTGCATATGTATTAATTTTGATTTAACCCATTCAGAAGGAGATGGGCTGATCATGATAATTCAAGGGTAGTGCCAGATGAGCTTGGCACCTTCAGGTGCCAAGCTCATCTGGCACTACCCTTGAATTATCATGATCAATCCATCTCCCAGAACTGGTATATAGTCGTTAGACAATGCCTCCAAAAGTTTGGAAATGCGGCCGTGGGGTTAAGAAGGTTAAGACAACCAGTAACATCAACTCAAGTTTGAGCCTAATCTGTCCAGTTGTTTCATAGATGTTGTCTGGACAAAGAAACCCCAGACAGACAAATGAGGGATACACACACTTAACCCATTGTACCCCAAGACCAAAATCCCCAAATTTTGCCGTTGTCCTCTGAAGACTGCAGTGCAGTGCAGGACACAGACCGACCATGATAGTTCAAGGGGGATGCCAGATCCCATAGGCGCCAAGCTATTCTGGTATCACCCTTGAACTATCATGGTCGATCCTTACCTTGCTGTGGTGTGTCTAGGGTAGATGAGTTAAGTTAACTCATTACGTCCTGGGGCTGATTTTTAACATATTTGCTTACTGCCCTATGAATGCTGCATTACAGACAGGTGACAGATCTAGTATTTTAGTTCAAGGGTGGTGCCAAAACAGCTTAGCGCATCATGCGCCAAGCTATTCTGGCACTTCCCTTGAACTATCACAGTCAAATTTGTTTCAAGATGAAAAGAGCTAATGATTGGTACTCCCAACCTCTGGGGAAGTGTGTGATAATGTGGACCGGGAACTGTTCTAAAAAAAACTCAGGTAGATAATTCACTAAACACAGCAGTCCACCACTGCAGGTAGGACCATATGTGTTGAAATCATTAAATGGATTACATTTCTAGCATGTACAGTTCTCGGTTTCAGCATAGAGGAATCATGACATAAACACCAGGAATGGTTGTCTGGCTGTGGGTTGGGATTTCAAGATAAGTGATCTGCGCTTGAAAAACCTGACACTGCAGTGACAAGTCACTTTTAGGCTAGGCCGCATCAGCATCACAGGTACAAAGGGTAAGGCTCAACGTCACGCTGGGGCTTCAAAACAAGTACAGTCAAACCTGCCCAGGCCAACACCTGTAAAAAAACCACCACCTGTCTAAGCAGCCCACCCATTTATAGTCCCACGATCTTCTCCCTGTTACTTAGATGACCCTGAATAAAGAGGCCACCTGTTTAAGGTGGCCACTTTTTGATAGCACCTTGGGTTGTCACCTTCCACAGGTTTAACCCTTTTAGCCCCAACACCCTACAGCAGGAGACTGATTGACCATGATAATTCAAGGGTAGTGCCAGATTAGCTCGGCACCTTCAGGAGCCAAGCTAATCTGGCACTACCCTTGAATTACCATGGTCAATCCACCTCCTGCAACTGGTTGTTAAGTAACAGTTGCAACAGTTGTTAAGTAACACTTCCAAAATTTGGGAAATGCACCCAAGGGCCTAAAAGGAGTTAACTGTGCTCAGTATGTACAAGGTCACTGATCTGACCATAGCCGCAGTAGGCCCCTACAGTCCTATTTATCTGTGAGACACATGGACTCCAGTCAACTGAGATCAGCACACTTACAGTACTTGTTTTTTTGTGAGGAAGCTGCTATGGTAATCTCTATTGCTTGCTGGTACAGTGGTAATGGCCAGCATCGGCTATTCACCTCTCTCCTGCTCTAGGAAATCCAGCCATGGCTAGCATATATACATGTACAATAAAAAAAACTGACCTTTGAGAAAAACAGGATTACAAAAAAAAGGACTTACCTAGTCCAAGCAAATCGTCACTTCCAGATTTGGGTTTAGGTGGCTGTGGCTGTGGTTTAGGTTCTGCGGGGGCAGCTGCCACATGGGCTGATTTGACTTCCACGGGTGCAGCGCTGTGGGCTGCGGGCTGGGAGGGTGGGGCCTGAAATTAAACACACAGTTAACCCATTTAGCCCTGACGCCCTACAGCAGGAGATGGATTGACCATAATTCAAAGGTAGTGTCAGATAAGCTTGGCGCCTGAAGGCGCCAAGCTAATCTGGCACTACCCTTGAATTATCATGGTCAATCCAACTCCTGCAACTGGTACATAGTCATTAGGTAACACCTCCAAAACTTTGGAAATGCGGCCGTGGGGCTAAATGGGTTAAAAATGGCATTTGATTCAACATATTTTGAAGGTATTGAGAATAGTGTCCACAGCAAACATTGACAGCAAACATTTGTCAAGATGTTTTTTTCTGATGTCTTGGCCACACTTTAAAAAAATCTAAATTACTCCACATGTAACTGTATATTTTACACATGCAAAATGTTTGCATATTACATGTATAACAAATGTACCTGGGTCCCATAAAGAAAACACATCTGACATTCACTGTACATTCAAGGTAGTAACACAGACTTTTACTCTCATCTAAAATATCACTAATCTTTTCCAAAGGTTGAAATAATGCATTTTTCTATTTGGAATTTCTTCACTTCTAGCAAACTTCGGATGTAACAACAAACAAATCTGGGTCACGGAGCATTTTGTTGTAAGATGACTGCACATGGATGGCAAAGTAAACTAGAGAGAGCTCCTGGTACTCACATTAAACCCATATCATACTGAGGCTAAAGCTTCACATTTGTACATTGCCATATGCAAGCTACCTTATAGTACTTACAGATGAGGCTATAGACCAATGGCTTTAGTTCAAGGGTGGTGCCAGAATAGCTTGGTGCCTAGAGGCGCCAAGCTATTCTGGCACTACCCTTGAAATATTTTAGTCAAACTTATTTCACACGAAAGATAAGGGTTAGGACTGGTGGCTGTCTTGTTATAAGATGACTGTACATGGATGGCAAGGTAAAGTACAGAGAGCTCCTGGTACTCACATTAAGACTGGTGACTGTCTTGTTGCTGCGCGCTTTCTTCTTGTCTTTGTCGTCCTCCAGCCACTGCACATACACACGCGGATTACTACTTTCACTCTTAGTCACACTCTTAGGCCTGGGTCTGACAATGTTCGCTCTGTCAAGGCTCATTTTGTCTGATCCACCAGTGCTGCTTGTGTTAAAACACGCAAAATGTTCACCGCACAAGGGCACATTTAAATTAAATCTGTCCTTGTGCTGTGAACATTCTGGGCTGGCATTGACACACACCGCTTAAAGTCACACATATGACTAGGAACAAGGAAAACGTACACAAGTGACAAGTGAAAAAAGGGGGGAAAAAATGATGTGAATAAAGTGTAAGGAAATACACATACAAATGTGCAACGTGAGATTTTCGACAATTTAACCCATTTGCTGCCTGTACACACAGACTGTGTTTCTGAATTCTGATAATTCAGCGAAGACCCCAATCACAGACACATGGACTAAAAGTGGGGTCAGCAAAGAGGTGCAGACCCTCATGAGCCCCAGCAACTGCGGGGGCTCATGAGGATCTATGCCTCTTGCAGTTAGATCATGTTCACTTTTGTTCAGCAGTCAAAAGGGTTCATGAATGCGTCTACCGTAAAAAGCGCCACTTGATAGCACTAATGTAAGCTGAGATCCACCTCAACTATTTAACGCATTCAACCTCACGCACGTATTTCCCAAATGTGGGAGGCGTCATCTAACGACTATGCACCTGTTGTTGCAGGAGATGGATCGACCATGATAATTCAAGGGTAGTGCCAGATTGGCTGGCGCCTTTAGGCGCCAGCCATCTGGCACACCCTTGAATTATCATGGTCGATCCATCTCCTGCTGTAGTGTGTCAGGGCTGAATGGGTTAAAGCAATCTGCTCAAGGGCAGCCTTTAACTGCTACAATTCGCGGATACAGGGGGTTCTCAAATGCTGTCTCGTCTCAACTAAGACTTCTCCACCCTTCTTTCCACAATCTATACCAAAAGTCACACATAACAGAGGTTTTCCACTGCCCCTGGTGTGTGTCGGTGGAACTCACCAATGCACAGAGGAGAAGGAGAACAGAAAAGTCTCTCATTTTATGAAAGTCAAAAAGTTCTTACCGGAGTAAGTCAGCCATCCGGCTGTTGGTACCGGTTTTGGTTGCGACATTCATTCAGGAATTATCACGACAAAAACTGCTATCCACAGCCGAAGGGTTAAATAATTAGCCATTTTGTGCAGCATCATTATTAACCCTTTATTGCCTGGAGCAGGTTGCTTTCCCCTTAACCCTTTTAGCCCAAAGGTCCCATTTCTCAAATGTTGGAGGTGTTCCCTAACGACTATGTACCAGTTGCAGGTGATAGATTGACCATGATAATTCAAGGGTAGTGCCAGGTTAGCTTGGCGCCTGAAGGCACCAAGCTAATCTGGCACCACCCTTGAATTATCATGGTCAAGCCATCTCCTGCTGTAGGGACCTGGGACTAAATGGGTTAACATAAATTATCACAATGAAAAACAAGGAAACGGAGGAGACATGAACCTCTCCCTCTCCCAAACGCCTCACCCCTCCATAACTCGCTTAGATGACAAGAACACCGCCACCACAAACATCAACACTCATTCTATTCACTCTCTCTCTCCTTCTCTCACACACACACACACTTACACTTCTCTTTCTCTCGTCAAACATACAAATAAAACTAGCTATGACCCTGACTAAACTACTTGTAACTGCATTGTATTCAAATTAATTCCCCATGCTGATCCACATGTACCACAATTACCAGACACAGTGGCATACATGGAGACAAACGCTAAAGTGTTATCGCCATCATTCAGGGTGTCAAGATAATCGGACACTACCCTGAGCTAGTAAAACTGGCGGATCTTCATTCCCAGTAATACGTTCCCCCCTCCCCTCCCTCCCCCACCCGCAATACACACACACAGCAAGCAGAGCATGCACAGCACAGTAGAAACCATCCTTATGAGAGATACCTGTCATTAAAGACCATTTAACTGGGCTGTAGGCACCTAAATGAAGGTCTTTAATGACAGGTGGCAGTGTTTGCCCTGTAAGACTTCTCTTGGGAGAGCGCATGTCTCTTAACCCTTTTAGCCCCAAGGTCCAATTTCTCAAATTTTGGACATGTTGCCTAACAACTATGTACCAGTTGTAGGAGATGGACTGATCATGATAATTCAAGGATAGTGCCAGATGAGCTTGGCGCCTTCAGGCGCCAAACTCATCTGGCACTGCCCTTGAATTATCATGATCAATCCATCTCCTGCTGCAGTATCCTGGGATTTACAAGGTTAAGAACATTTTTTCCTGCAAGAAGAATGGCTGCTCCGAAACCGGTTCTACTGTACACACTTGTGCACAATGCATTCAAGATGATGTCGTGTCAGCTACTGAGCTACTTGACTCAACCTATTGGATACAGGTCAGCCGAAAGTTTTACATGCAACAGCACATCGTGAAATCAGATATTCATAACAGGGACAGGCCTGGGTCTCCCAAGTGGATGACCCATGTGCACTAGGCCAACAGCAGTGCAAAAGGCTGACATCTGCCAAAAGACGTTTTGCTTACTGGACGTATTTTCCCTTCAAATACCTGTGTAAATCCAGCACAACATTAACCCATTCAGCCCTGGCGCACCGCAGCAGGAGATGGATGGACCGTGATAATTCAAGGGTAGTGCCAGATTAGCTTGGCGTCGTCAGGCGCCAAGCTAATCTGGCACTGCCCTTGGATTATCATGATCCATGCATCTCCTCTAAATGATACACTGTCAATAGGTGACACTTTTGAAATTTGGAAAATGCGCCTTGGGGTTAAATGGGTAAACAAGAACAAAATAACGGGATCTAAAATTATGGCCCCTAAACTTATGGCTCCGAGTTATTACAATATAATGAGGCTGACCTATGTAAGAGGGAAAGGAAGCGATCCCAACACCAGAGGAGAGTGTTACAGTCATAACCAGTCAGTGCTTTCAGGTCAGAACAATAGACCTTGTTCAGAACTCAGAAGTAGATGTAAACTGCAAGTGTTTTGACGAAAACAATGAATCAGAAGACATGACAAAACATGCAATGGCACATTTGCCGGGGCTTTTAATCCACCAATTTCCTTGAAACGCACGCAAATTTGACCTAATTCTGACTTCTGCAAATCGTCTATCAGAACAGTGATAATGGGATGGGCACCAAGTTAGAAAAAAATGAGCTGTGCATGAAAACAAAAATGTCAGCTACATGCCAGAGAAACAATACATTACAGGATACACAAACTACATCTCAATCTCCCTCAAACACTCAAAGCCACACACCCACATGCCCAGTCAAACATACCAGTAACACACACATGCACACACACACACTCACATGCACATACACTTAACCCATTTAGCCCTGAATCCCTACAGCAGGAGATGAATTGACCATGACAATTCAAGGGTAGTGTCAGATTAGCTTGGCGCCTGAAGGCGCCAAGCTAATCTGGCACTACCCTTGAATTATCATGGTCAATCCACTGCCTGCAACTGGTACATAGTCGTTAAGTAACACTTCCAAAATTTGGGAAATGCACCAGTGTGGCTAAAAGGGTTAAACAAGATCATTCAAGTCAGTCCCCTCACAAAATAAATACATGTGAGAGCAAATCACACAAAATGAAAGAAAAATCAAAATGGCAACATTCTGTGATGCTCATTGAAAGTATAAGAGCAAGCATGTTTCCAAGAAAGTAGTCTGTGCACATTTTATGCAGAACTAATTTAAGGTAAAGGACCTGTGGAACAAGAAAAGAAAGAGAGAGAAAAAAGTAAGAATAAAATGTACAGCTACGTTCTGTGTGACTGTCAAAGTGAAGAACAGAACTGACAGAACCAAATCACCGTGTTAACCTTTTGGCTGACGGTAGCAATATTTGGTTACTGGTCTCATTAGTATGTGTCTAGGGCAGATGCAAGGGATGTACAATACAAAGTCTGAGGCAACAGAGAAAGTAATCAGACAGCTCAAAACAATTTTAATTTAGACTGCTACATCAATCTCCATGTTTGCCATGCAATCGCACTATGACTGATGTCTGACGCCCAGTTGCCGCTACAGACAGTCCCTAGGCAAGTCCTCCTCTACAGGATTCACAGATTCTCGTAAGTCCTTAAACTGCAGGGGCTTGTTAGAATGTATACTTGTTGTTTTCGAGGGTCAGTCTTATTAACATCCTATGTCTGAGGTACAGGTATTCATCCGG
Organism: Semisulcospira habei; assembly: GCA_036245525.1. Taxonomy (NCBI): domain Eukaryota; kingdom Metazoa; phylum Mollusca; class Gastropoda; family Semisulcospiridae; genus Semisulcospira; species Semisulcospira habei. The sequence goes on from BTPG01000005.1 coordinate 190,517,148, forward strand.
GTTTGAGTCTAGTTTAACCCATTTAGCCTCTGGACCCTGCAGTGGGAGATGGATTGATCATGATAATTCAAGGGCAGTGCCAGATGAGCTTGGCGCCTTTAAGGCGCCAAGCTCGTCTAGCACTACCCTTGAATTATCACGATCAATCCGTCTCCTACAACTGGTACATAGTCGTTAGACAATGCCTTCAAAAGTTTGGAAATGCGGCCGTGGGGTTAAGAGGGTTAATCAGAACACGCAGCTCTACAAACTCTTTACAGATAAAATATGACTATTGCCCAGAGAAAATATTCTGTAATGATGTCACTATGTCACTATGACTAATTTGGTAACAGCTGCACAACTATAATACCAAGTACCAACCATGAAATGAATCAACTGGGACTTATCTAAAGTGCTGCACAGATGAGATGGGCCAGCCACACATCAAAAAGTGATATAAATGCAAACTGGATTTTAAATGTTATCTGCCAACATTAACAAGATATATAAATATGCCCAACTCAATTCACAAATGTATATATACCTTTCTATATTTTAACCCCTTTATGCACAGTAATGATGGACACAAGCACAAGGGGGTTAATCTCTCAGCCAACCCCTCACACTTCTATTAGTTCTAATTTATACCAGAATTAGAATCATAACAAAAGGAAAACCTTTCACCTGAAGTAAGTTAAGAATCAAATGTTCACCCTTTGGCAGTGCTTTTTGCTGAAGTGATTCCTGAGGAATCACCTCAACAAAAAGCACACCCAACAGCCAAAGGGTTAAAAATAAAATGAGAAAAAAATCCTGCACCGCACATGCCACAAAATCCCAAGACCCACTACAAGTGCCTTTTTTTTTTTCACAGGCCAAGTATGTAACACTGCTTACCTCTCCATTATACTAGAACCAAAGCATTCACACATTAGCACCCTGCTACTCAGTCAAACACAGTGTGCAAAAGGTTGTCAGGCTGGCAACCAACTGGCTGAGGTCAGCACCACAACCTTTTACTAGCTGTGGAAGTAGCACCAAGAAAAGTCAGGCTTTAAACTGTTGTGTTAGTTTATTTCAGATTTTTAAAAAACCTGTCAATGCTAAACAAAAAACATTAACTTTTCACAAACAACATTAATTAGACAACTGGGAGATAGCCTCATTTAGGAGTAGTTAAATGTATGCGTTAAACTCTAACCTGTACAAGCAAAAAAGTTATTGTATTGAAAGACTTTTTCGTTCATCCACATTTATTTGTATCAGTGGATGAAAATAAAACAGCCCTGTTTTGATTAACCCATTCAGCCCAGACACACTACAGCAGGAGATGGGTTGACCATGATAATTCAAGGGTAGTGCTGGCGCCAAGCTAATCTGGCACTGCCCTTGAATTATCATGGTCGATCCATCTCCTGCAACTGGTGCATAGTCATTAGATGACGCCTCCAAAATCTTGGAAATACAGCCGTTGGGATGAATGAGTTAAATCATCCAAAACAGCCAATACAGGTCAGCCTCAGTATTACACGCTCCAGTACACTGCAGTATCTGATTTAACGTGCACATCTCTGGCTCCCCGTGGGGACACCCAGTTAGCAAAGGGTCCTTGGGCTGACCTCAGACTTAGCTGGCCCATGCAGAGCTGTGTGTGGGCCAGCTAAGGCTGAAGTCAGGGTGAGGCCCTTTTCCTTAACAAGCGGTTTCTCTTCCAATGCCCATGTAAATTCAGCATTAGAATAACATGATTGCAAATACTGCGGACTGACTCTATGGCTCCTGGGGGCCATGATATACCGGTACTAACCTCTTATTTCAAATTAGACACCACCTTGTGGGTGCATCCACCAGTACTGTAAATAGAACTGATGGCTGCTTACAAAAGATGAGTTAAATTGTACAAGCATTTGTCGACTGACCTCTTTCGGAACGGTGGGCTTGGGCGGCACCCACTCACGGGCGATGTATTTCTTCTGTTCATACTTGGCCCTCACAAACGCTTCCAGCGCACTGAGAGATGTGGTCAAGGACCAACACAACAAGTGACAAATACATGGGTAAACTGCGCTCATACGCTCAGGCATTTTCTTTATTTACTTTGCCAACATTTTGTCCAGACATACGCACCGGAGCAAGATATGACGATGACAGCTCAAGGGTGGTGCAAACCACAAATTATCAGACTCCAACCTTGAACTAATTTATTGAACTGACGGTCAATCCGTCTACACCTGGTGGAAGTGGCAACAAGAGCTAGGACTGCACACAGATGTAGAGTGGACTTTGCTGACAACCAGGCCAGAACAGAAGCCAGATACAATAATTCTCTGTTTAACCCATTAAGCCCTGACGCACTACAGCAGATGGGTCGACCATGATAATTCAAGGGTAGTGCCAGATTAGCTTGGCGCCTGTTGGCGCCAAGCTAATCTGGCACTACCCTTGAATTATCATGGTCGACCCATCTCCTGCAACAGGTGCATAGTCGTTTGACAACGCCTCCAACATTTGGGAAATGCATGTGTCGGGCTGAATGGGTTAACCCCTTCACTTACAGTGGATGCACATTTTATGTTTGAAATTATTGTCAATTCTATGACAAAGACCCACGACCCCCCCCCCCCCCTCCCCCCCCTATCACCAAAGGAACACGGAAACAAGGTGGTGTCAACAAGATCCTCATGAACCCCCCGTTGCAGGGGCTCACCAAGACAGTCAGCTGGTGTTCAATTTTCCTCAGCAGTGAAGGGGTTAACCCATTACATTCTCAAGCTGATTTTTTTTTTAAAATTTGCTTATCGTCTCATAAAAGATACATTACAGATCAGGAGGTAGATCAACCATTTTAGTTCAAGGGTGGTGCCAGAACAGCTTGGCACCTCTGGCGCCAAGCTATTCTGGCACCGCCTTTGAACTGTCATAGTCAAACTAATTTCAAGCAGTAGTGTATCAGGATGAAGAGGGTTAACCATAAATATTTCTGATACTACAACAGACAAATGTTGGTCCCGAGCTACTCTGGGGTGCTCAGTGTTCAGTGAACATAGATGACAAGGATACGAGTCGGTCTGTGGACGGCGAAAAGTGTCAGGCACTTGGGCCTCGTACACAGCACGGGCTCGGCTGTTTCCCATCTCTTGCATCATCTGCAGACATACAATTTTACAAACTTACCCCATGTACACTATATGTATGACAGGAGATAAACTGACTGTGACACTTCAAGGGTGGTGCCCAAATAACTTGGTGCCTGCAGGAGCCAAGATATTCTGGTACGACCCTTTAACTATAACCACCAACCTGTTTCCTGAATAAGGAAATTCAGCCTTAGAAGTCAAGTGTTAAAGGTGACAGTCTAAATGATGTAGAAAAAGGCCAATCAGCAAAAATATTTTTTTTACAAAATTAGACAGTGATCCATGCCAACAATCTTAACCCATTTAGCCCCAAGACCATATTTAGGAAATATACAATACAATACAATACAATAATACTTTATTAATCCCTTACGGGGAAATTCACTGTCTGCCCATACAACACATGGCATCATCAATCACTCATTTTTTTTTTTTTTAAATGAGTGATTGATGATGCCATGTGTTGTACGGGCAGACAGTGAATTTCCCCGTGAGGGATTAATAAAATATTATTGTATTGTATTGTATATTTCCTAAATTTTGTCTCACGATTATGTACCAGTTGCAGGAGATGGGTGGACCATAATTCAAGGGTAGTGCCAGATTAGCGTGGCGCTTAACTCTTTCCAATCATCGGAACACTTCCGGTTTAGCGTTAGCCCAAACAAACCCTTAGCCATCGAAACGCTTGTGTCGTCTATCTAGTATTCTAGGGTTGATTTTTTTTTTTTAAATCGCATGAAGCACAGCTATCGGTCTAAGGGAAACAACCACTATGTTTCACCAACCATTTCAAAAATATCTGATGGTGTCGGAACAAGGCCAAAGTAGCCGACAACGTGCCTTGGATCGTCTTCAACGATGAGCTTGTTCGATCCTCATAAGCGCGGTTTCAACAGTGATTTTAGCTCGTAAAATTGTGATTTAACCCATATCCATCGGTATACGCCCGTGTGCGTACACACCCATTTCCATCGGAATACTCCGCCGCGCGTAGGCCCCCCTTTCCGACGGTATACTCGCCGACGCGTAGTTTAGGTGGTTCCCCTGTGTCCCTCTGTGTACACGTAAACCCCTACTTCCCATGACATCACAGGTTAGTGCTCTAAACGTCATCGAAATATGTGCACTTTTCCCAGTTCCGACCGAGAATTTGCCGGAAGTTGTAAGCCTTTTTTACGCTAATTTTCGCCGCGTGTTAGAGTGAATACATCGAGCATGATGGCCGAGCCAGGTGAGAGAGAGGACGTGAGCGATACAAGCGGCGATTTTGAATTAGATCCTGACGACAACATATTAGGGGAAGATGAAGAGTTGGTGGAGATTTGAGATGTACAAGTTTACGATGAGTTGAGTGATTTAGTTCGTCAAATTTTCGGCGATAGTGTGGAAGACAACGATGATTTTCCTGGGTTTCAAGATGGCTGGCAACGTGACAATTTTATTCCTTGCGTCAATAGAAAATGTGTAGTTTTCAAACCACTTGATGGATTTCATTCATTCTTTTTTTATTAGGCAGAAAATAGAAGTGTGTATATTTTACAGGCATATATGCTGCAGTGATTTTGGATCCTTCTATTGAAATAATGTACTTGAACACAAGGTATGTGAACATTTTTGCAATAAGTTCACTTTTACACTAAAATAATTTTTTTCTGTTTTCTTTTTCTCAGTTTATTTTTACATGGATAGCTAGTATATTCAATGCTGAATCTGCTGATATGCAACACTTAATGTTTTAGGGTGGGGTTGAGACTGTTTTAAGCCTTTTATACAACTACCACTCGTGCACTAAAATTTCCTAAAAAACGGTCAGCTCTGAGCAGGCACTCTCTGTAAGGCCTCTTAGCTCACAGAGTGCCTGACTGGAAGAGTCTTCCAGATGGATATGGGTTAAGAAGGGACAGATCTCTTGTGTGATTTCTTTGCTTGTGGAATACAATTTTCTGCATGTTGGTGAGTAAATCTGGGTTTTTCGTTCATGTGCTTACACTGTGCTACCAAAACCACGTTTCTCATTTGTTTGCTCCGCCCTGTTTGTTGTGTTGCATAATAATCAAATTGGTTCGACTTCCCACTAAACTGATGCACAAACACGCGCAGTTTTGAAAAGTACTTTTAATGCTCTTTCCAACGATATCCAATTTATCTAATCTATGGTTGTTAGCATGGGAGGCTGTGAAAATTAATTCAATCTACCCCAAACATTTACGTCACCAGGGAACAAATGTCCTTTTCCTGCTATGTCTGCAGGGAACTCACTCGCTGAGAATGTTATGATGGGAAAGAGTTAAAGGCGCTGAGCTAATCTGCCACTACCCTTGAATTATCATGGTCCATCCATCTCCTGCTGTTGGGTGTTGGGGCTAAATGGGTTAACCATAAAACTAAAGTATGTGGAAGCAAACGTGAAAACAAAAAAGTTACAAATGACTTTTCGTGATAACATGACTCCACATGACAAAACTAGAGCACTGAAAACTTCAATTCTACATACAGCGACTTGCTCTGCTGTCCATGTGTCCAGGTTGACAGATTTTACTTTGGAAATGTGAACCCCAAGGTTGCGATGAATACCAGCACAGCGAATGCACAGGAACACACCCAGATTCCATGATGCCCAGCGAGGACCTGTAATACACATGGGTGACAGTGAGAAAAATTGAAAAGACTGAGAACGGTCTACGGACTAACTATGCCCCAGAATCCAACAAGAGACATGAATCCTCATGAGCCCCCGCAGTCTTAAGACACAAATTCTCAAGAGCCCCTGCAGATGCAGGGGCTCATTAGATAAGATTATATGCCTTTTGCTGATGGAAGAAGCTGGCTGAAGGGCTGATCTGTGTGAACCAAAAGGCTGGAATCCAGCTTTCTGGCATTTTGAATAAGCTGAATCAATCCCCAGCACTGAAGACTGTCACCCATTAATACAAAACTTAACCATTTGGCTGTCTGTAGTGTTTTTGGTTGCAAAGATTCCTGTAGGAATCATCGCAACAAATACAGCTACCAACAGTTAAGTTAAGCCAGAGTGACTATTAATCACCTCCTCACTGTGAACTAAATGTGAAAGCAACACTGATCTCTGCAGGCTCACATGTATTCTCATGAGCCTCTGCGATTGCACTGATGGGCCATGAGTCAGTCACAAGAATTTATCAAGTTTATGCCTCGCGGAAGGACTTGAAAAACTGTGATCAAATCAATCATTTTCTATTACACTTTTCCCATAGCATTATAAAGTTTAGCCGATTTAGCCTGACACATTAAAACTAAAAGAAGATATGGATCAATGATAAAAGTTCATGGGTGCTGCATGAGTAGCTTGGCACCGCCATGCGGCAAGCTATTCTGGCACTACACTCGAACTGTCATGGCTAATCTGTCACACGAACTGCAATGTAGTCTTCATAGGACAACTCCCAAATTTCTTATTGTTGAATGTGTCAATGGTGTGAATATTACTTCCTGAGTTTCTTTCTTCTTCCTGTATGGGTTAACAAATTCATCAAACACTCAAGCCAAACAGCTGATTATCATGTTCCAGCTGATATGGGAGAAAGTGAAACTAAAATCATTGTGTAACGTGTTACTTTACCTCTTAAATACTCATGTACTTAAAAGTAGTCGAAAACAGATGAACTGTAGTGTACCGAAGGTACAGTTTACAACTGCTATTGATCATGCCAATCACCAATCCCCTTCCCCGGTCCAACCGCTATTGACAAACGGCTCATTCTCATGGTAAATTTTCATGATCTACGTAATCACTCTTTCACACTAAAGAAGACCCAGTTTTACGGCAGGCCCACCAACAAGGAGCATAAACGATTAACATAAACTGTACCTGGAGAAGACACTACTTTCTTACAGGAAAATTTTTTCCCCGGCGACACTACCTCAAGAGGCCTTCGGGCCGAGAAGACAGACAAACGGCCACAAACCTTTAGCGTCACAATCTTCGCAGTACTTGTTGTCTTCATCCTTTAACAAAGCGGATAAGATAGCCTGAAACTTATCCTGCTGAGCCTTAGCTCGATCCTTTTCTGATCTTGTCGACATTTTCGCAATCTGATGACTTGTCGATGGGGAGGAAGAGGCAAGGGCTTATAACTCTGCTTAAACTTCCGGCTGTGTAAGCCGACAATCTTTCACTTTGACATTTGACACTTTAATTTCATTTTGGTTAGATGAAGACATAAACGCCCCGGAAGACCAAAAACAATTTTTCCATTACTTGCAGTCAATCCCTTATGTACGCTTTCTTTTGTAGGAGAAGAAAACAGCTTATAGATTTTCTGGTTGAAGGGAAGTAACTAAGCCAATCTAATATTTTATTTAATTGCTGTAGTTATTACCCTTATATTAATGCATACAATAACCAAGACTGAAAAGCACTCTTATACATGTACGTTTACGTGTACAATGTTGTCACATACTAGGTAAAATTTATTCAGAATATCATTACGGTCGGAATGAATTCATGATACCAGCAGGCAAATTTGTTTTCATTTTTTAAAGAAAACTTTGAGTATGCATCACAAGTTTGAATGTACGATGTCTGTGTACTACCATTATTTGATGACATAAAGCACGTTTTTGTTTCTGACTGCTGTAATTTCCATGTGTGCTTGTGTGTGTGCATGTCTGATGATGTTTGCTGCTGTGGTTTGTGTTTAGCGAATGTCTGAAGCGTTGCTGAGTTGACTGTTTAACTGTCTGAGCTCACTCAAGACGAAGGGCATCCAGATATGCGGCTTATGCCGCGCATCTGGATGCCATTCATCTCAAATGAGTTAAAGTACATGTGTATACCTATGCTAGTCATGCTGAGAGACAGTTGCTGTTTCGTGCCACGACTTTGAATGGTTTACATACACTTACAGTTTGTATCATCTTAAATATCAATCATCTATTTTTCACACACAAACACACACATGATAAAACCAGAGTCAAACACATTTCTTAGATTGACTTTATTATGATCTTAATACCTTATTACCATTCCTTCACGGAGTGTCATCAGTGAAAAAAAAATATATGGCAATTTGTGTATCGGACAGGGACATGAAGTACTTGTAATAACAAAATTATATTCAATGTACACAAGCCACATAACACGTCAGCATACCACACATTTCCACTTAACCAGCGTATGCATCCAGGCACCTAATGTTACTAGTACAGGTGCTTGCATACGTAACAGGGTAACCCTTTCACTGCCTATAACTTTTTGTCTGCAGGAATCACCTGAACAAAAGTGCTATGGACAGCCAAAGGGTTCATCTATTTTCATGCAAAGACCTCTCATCATTCTCTCTTTCTCATACCCAAGCACTCACACCATGAGTTAGCATCTTTAAAAACACACACGCGGAAAACCCATTACCTATGGACCTTGAGACAATTCACAACACACATGCAGCACAAACAAAGTTCCGAACATTAAGACACCGAAAAACACTCTCGTTAAACACAGACACACGAAAGCTTTCAACTCATTTTCAGTCACCTTTGACCTCTAATAATAACAGACAGAAAAACTACAGAAATACAAAACTTTTTTTATATTTTTTATGTGGAGCTCATTTAGGATTTTGTAACACAATTACACCATGATCATTGTTTACAAATTGTACCAAGCCATACCTGTAAAGAAGCAGACACGCTTTCACAACAAATACAATATAAAAAATAAAAAAAAACATGCAGTGCGTGAACCAAACACAAAACATTCTCTGACAATAATAACATCAACTAACCAACTGTTTAAAGTAACATGCCACAAACGCACAACAGTTTGGCAAGCAAAACAGTGAAGTGTATTAACCTTTTGGCTGTCATCAACGCTTTTGGATGAGGTGATTCCTGCAGGAGTCACCTCAACTAAAATCGCTACCAACAGCCAAAGGGTTAGAAAAACTTATACTTTAATGTGGAGCGGTTTTAACATCCTTAACACATTCGAGACATGAATACACTGCTTTATGGAACGTATCCATATGCGGCGCATCTCAAATGAATTAAACATCTCTCTTTCAAACTTAAGCCATCCATCTGCAAAAGGCATAGGTCCTCATGAGTCCCTGTAGCAGCCAGGGCTAATGAGGATCTATGCCTCTTGCTTATTCACAGAGCGTGATTTTGTTCCAAGGATGAAAAAGTTTGCATTGTTCAGTCTATGATGGCCGTGCTGAGAACTATTTGTATCAAGGTGAGGTAGAAAGGTATCAGCTCAAGTCCTGGCCTGTGGAAAAGGCCATCAGTCGGTTTCTATTTGCGTCTTACGAAGTTTCTGTCCTCAAGTGGAACTTTTCAGCACCTTTTCATGCATGGGCGAGATGAAAGTGTCATCTATGCTTAGAAAGCTGGAAAACAAATCTTTCAGAGACAGATAAATGTACCTGCATAAACAAGGTTAAAGAGTACAACGCATTATGAGCAGCAGACGACAAACGAAACACAACACAACCACATCAGTACATTTAACCCTTTCACTGCTGGGCACTAGAACTGATCTCTCTAAAACTGTCACTCATTCACTGTTTACAAGTTAAAGTGTCACAGATATGAGTGATGGCAGTAAAAGACATAGATCCTCATGAGCACTCGGTCTGCAGGGGCTCATGAGGATCTATGCATCTTGCATTTGGATGTTTACTGCGCTCTGGCCGAGAAGGGGTTAACGTGTTCATTTACACATGACACAAACTGAAGGGGAAAGATTGAATCACCTGAGACCAATATAGGTAAGATTTGGGGAACAAAATTCATAGGAAATATGCATCATGAGGTAACATGTCAGGGTGTCAATCTATTGACTTTTTTTCATAGCACCTTTGATGAGGAGGGGACTTAGGGGGGAATGCGACGCATCATGGGAGTTGGAAAAGTACAAGGCAGGATTCACGATCAGGCTTAAGTTCATCAGACACTACTAACGTTTTTTAAAAAAAGGTCTTCATGTGCTTTGACTTGGTGAATTCCATCAGCCACACCCAAAGAACAGGCAGGTACACACTAAAACCTGGTCATTCTGCACCATTCATGAATCAAAATGCCTGCATGCAAATGGCTTATCGTTTCATTCAATTTCACTTGATGTAGAAAACACGTTGTCCCAGCGACTTTTCAGTTTTCATAACCAAAAGATACACACCACACCAAGTGTTACAAAAAACATGTATCACATGCATAACATTCACAATGTAGTACACAAACATCCAACATAAAAATTGTACACACTGAAACTTCAGTACTCCAGTGTCCCCAGTTTGATGAGGGAACAAAAGCCCAACAGTGTTATACAATGTTGTTCTATAATTTCTCAACACAACTGTTTTAACCCATTCAGCCCTGACTCACTACAGCAGGAGATGGGTCGACCATGATAATTCAAGAGTAGTGCCAGATTAGCATGGTGCCTGTTGGCGCCAAGCTAATCTGGCACTACCCTTGAATTATCATGGTCAATCCATCTCCTGCAACAGGTACATAGTCGTTAGATGAAGCCTCCAAAATTTGGGAAATACGTGCGTCGGGCTGAATGAGTTGACGTGATGAAAATTCCACTCATGTTCTCTTTTTGCAGATGGCATTCAATATCCACATACCAAATACATAGCGATACTGTTAGATGCAGTACACCTAACCAAGGGAAATCACTCGGTGCCAGACAAATGAACAGTTAAATACCCTGCCCCCTTGGCGGCAGTCGATCCAACTCTTTGTACTGCATTCAAAACGACTTGGATGCGATTCTGTATTGCTGAGCACACCGAGAGTACAAGTGTGGAAATTAATCCTTTAGCTGCAATTCCCAAATTCTGGAGTCATCACCTGGTGACTAGATATCACTTGCAGATGGCTCAACCAATATAGTTCAAGGGTAGCGCCAGATTAGCTTGGCGCCGTCATGGTCGAGCCGTCTGCTGCTGCAGGGCGTTGGGACTGAATTGGTTAATGACCAAAGACACTTGATCATAGGTGCTTGGGTCAACTTACCTTTCAGCTCCTCCTCCTTTTGTATGGCACAGTGTGGGAACCAACTGTTGACACTCTCAACCTTCTTATTTGATTTTTACAGGTCAGCCTCAGTATATATTGCCAAAGCCAGTGTGTAGGCCAAATAATGCCGGAGTCAGACAGAAAACGTTCTGCCTACCCGTGTTTTTCTTTTCAAGAGCCTATGTAAGTTCAGCACCACATTTAGCCCCAACGCAGGCAATGAATTGATCATGATAATTCCAGGGTAGTGCCAGATTAGCCTGGCGCCTGTTGGCGCCAAGCTAATCTGGCACTACCCTGGAATTATCATGGTCGATCCATCCCCTGTGACTGGTACATAATCATCACATAACACTTCCAAAATGTGGCCGTGGGGTTTAGTAGGTTAATGCTGAATGCCAGTAAAGCAGTCGGACTTTGTGGCTCCCAATTATCACAATACAACGAGGCTGACCTGTTCATGTACGAAGTGTTGCATATCATCACCAAAATGCAAACACATTTCACAGAGAAGCTTTTGTTGTATTCAAGACCAGTGTTCACTCCTCTATGGAAAACTTTACAAAAAACTAGTTAATCAGAGAAAACGAACAGTGAACAAATGGAGTGACGTACAGTACTTGTGTTGTAAAGGAACAAAAGAGAGATGAGAAATGGGGCCAAAATGTTAATTAAATGAATGTACGACAATGGAATGCACCATTATAAAGTGCAGTGGTCCCTTTTGATTTGAGCACACCGGCAATATGTGGTACACATCTCGACACAAAACATGAAAGAAAAGTTAAGGCTAATCATGACTTCCAAAATATTTTGCTGCTGTAGATAGCTAGGATGTATTTATAAGTACCCGCTCTCAATATTATTACTGAATCATATTATTTCCGGTATTATTATCACTAGTATTATTTTATTATCACTATTACCATCACCATCCATATTATTACAATTATTTACCATATTTTTATTGATTAAAAAAATAACAAACACCGGCAGTTCCGGCTCCAAAAGATTTATGCCTCTAATAGATGCACATTTTCAAAGTGCATGAGCTATTGAGGATCTTTGTCTCCTGACAGGCAAAAGGAAGCCTGTGTTCAATACCGTTGCCATTAACCCCTTCACTGCCAGTGGATTGTGTTCTTCAAATTGTAAATTCAAGAATTGTAAATTTAATTTCAATGATCCCCGGCCGTCAAAGGAACGTGGGTACAAAGTGGTTTCAGCAAGAGGCATAGATCCTCATGAGCCCCCGCAATTGCGGGGGCTCATGAGGATCTATGTCTCTTGCAGTCGTGTTGTGTTCACATTTAATCAGCAGTGAAGGGGTTAAAGAGTCATCAGGTATTCCAAGCTGAACCAAATGATGCGAAGGCGTAACGCAAGCATTCTGGACAACAAAAGAACCAGTATGTTAATGGTGACATCAGAAATGGAAGGATGGCATCTGTGGAACAAAATGGAAGATTATAAACGTACATGCGTGTGAAATCAAACGAAGTTGACGTATATACCGCAACAACACACGTACCATATATATATATATATATATGCACTTTTGGCAGGTGAACAGTCTTCAACACATCAACACTCACATACACACACTCTCCCCCTGGTAATCAGAAAATACACATACACATGTAGATGTAAGTGGGCATTCTGCAGGGGTCTCAAAAGGATCTATACCTCTTGCTGGCACTCGGAGTTGTTCAAAGGATTACTGGGTGTTAAAAGTATGACAATACGGACAAAAATAAACAGATCATATGGGAAAAAATAAACACATCATACAAAATACAAATAAAAGAACGCAACTAATGCGTATCAATTTTGTACAAAATGTTCATGTTGAAGGAAGAAAAAAATGTGATGTGAATGGCACACATTGCTTTTGAAATGTGCGATAAACCAAAATGTCACAACAAAATACCAGATGTATTGTATTTGTATCATTAGAAAAGAAGATAAGTTTACTTATTTCCTGCATTTTAAATGTGTATCTTGCTACATCAAAGATGGTCAAGCTGAACTGCTGACCAACTACACGTCTACATCAAAGGTGATAAGAAAGTGATAAGAGGTATTTTACATTTTCTCCAAGTTTCTAGGTCACATGATTTAGACTAGGAAGACTGACAGTGACCAAATGCAACAGATGTTTGGAAATCATAAGTATGTAAAAGTGTGCACGTGTCTGACAACAAGTAGTCCATTAAAAGTGCAGACAAACATGTATAGGTATACATCTTCAGCAAGCTGACAACTTTTGAGCGGGATCTAATTGGGGTGCGATCTCTTCAAATTAATAACCATGTTCAGTTGCTAGAACACATGTCAAACTGCTGATACCAATTATGTAATCAAAGATAATCAGCGGAATGTTTCCCATCAAAGCTGAATATCTCATGCAACTCACGAGACACAAAATGTCCGTGAATATTTTTCAAAACTTGTTATGCCTGACACTTTCAAGTCGGCATGATCGTGTATATATGTATACACAAAAATCTGCTGAGCTCCAACACATCAAACATCATCCAGTCACACTTCACCCTTTTAGCCCTGATGCAGTATAGCAGGCGATGGATCAACCATGATAATTCAAGGGTAGTGCCAGATAAGCTTGGCGCCATCAGGCGCCAAGCTGATCTGGCACTACCCTTGAATTATCATGGTCGATCCATCACCTGCACCAGGTACACAGTCGTTCAGGGACGTGTCCAAAATTGGGGACATGCAGTCGTGGGGTTAAATAGGTTAATTCTGGACAACTCCTCCAATTGCAATGAGACAGACTCTCATGAGCCCAAACAGGTGCAGGGGCTCACGAGAATATGACTCATTACAAGCTGGTAATCTACACCTTGCACATCTGAGATGGCATGAGACTGGCTGAGAGGATTTCCTATTTAAATGTTTCTCACAGCACAATACTGCATTCCTGAGATTGTCAACAGAGTATGAAACAAGCAGGAAAATTATGCTCCACTATTCTGAAGTAGTCAGGTCAATAACTGTGCATACAAATGCGTTACACCTTTTAACAGAAAAAAAACAAACAAAAATAAGAAAACATAACCACAGCAGGCTGATAAAAACCTTTTCACAGACATGATCTCATATCATGGGCTCTAATATGACAACATTTTTCTGAGTTTGGAAACGGAAACAAATGAAATCTTTGACAAATATTACAACACACTAACACTTGCATAAAAATCTGTAAAACAATATGCCACAAAACCTAAAGAAAAATGTCTCTTATGCTAAGCGCTGTTTTCATCAATGCACGACCAGTTTACGAGAATACTGTCCAAAATGTGATGACAGAGGTATTCACATGGTTAGTTGAACTCATTCGCGGCCAGCTGCATCCGGATGCGCGTCTTCCGGATGCGGCTGGCCGCGAATGAGTTAATGCATGTACAAGTCACCAAGCACAAACACAAAATGGGAAACAAAAACAAAAGGGCGCCGGAAAAGTGCGCGTTGTATATGAAATACAGCAATAGATTTTGTGAGAGCGAGGCCACACAGACTCAGTAACAGGTTAACGCGTATCATTCAGAACACACCAGTGTGTAAAATAAGTTGGACTAAAATAGTTCAAGTGTAGTGCCAGAATAGCTTGGTGCCTCTAGGCGCCAAGCTATTCTGGCACCACCCTTGAACTAAAGTAAGTACTATAATGTAGCTTGCATATGCCAGTGTACAAATTTGAAGCTTTTAGCCTCAGTATGATATGGGTTAAGAAGTGTGAAAGTAAAAATCATGCAGCTTGGCCTCTTTCACAGCATTCTGACGAAAGGTCACTTAGTGCTGTACCTTAGACCGCTGAGGAAAAGGTCAAAGCACCTTTCGTCTTGAGCTTAACTTAGGCTTGAACTCTGTCATCTAAACTTGTGTTCTTCTACCGAGTGTCAGAAACTGTTTTCATGTAATTTATATATCAACATGCACTCATCAGGCGCCTATGCAAAAATGCTAATGATTGTAAATCTCCTTTGATCATCTATGCATGTGTAGCGGATCAAAGCAGATAACCAGTGTGTAAATCAAATTCAAGACACAACACTGTACACTGAAATAATTTCATGGGGGGGGGTGGGTGGGGGGGGTAGTGGTGTGTGGGGTGTGGGAGGTGGGGGGGGGTGGGGGGGGGGGGGGGGGGGGTGGAAAAATTATGGTTCAAGCCAGCGATCCTCGTATTCAGCCACTACGATAAGCACTACTCAAAATGTCAGATAGATTTACCTTGCGATCTCAGTGGGTCCTGAAATAGGATGATGCGTCATTGGTAATCCAGTGTTAGACAGACGGAAAGTTCTTGGGTGAACGTAATCTCCACACGTAGTTGATTTCGAAGGCAGTGAAAATGTTCCAAATAATTCACAGTTCATATGCAGGGTTAGCGGCAGTGTCAGTTACACACTTTGTTTAGGTGAAGTTGTGTTTAGCATTCCACTAAATAAAATCGGACTCGGAAGAGCAATCCACTTTACTACAAATCGGATCGGAACACACACAGTGAAAATAATAAACACTCTTAATGATGATCAAATGGCTACTTTGACTAGGCGTAAATTAGATAAACTCAGAACAGTGCAGGCTAAAATGTATCAGTCTCAAGACAGTTTAATTTCACAGAGACTGAGTCCTGCGTGTACTTGTTACCGGCGCTCTCTACACATTCCTTTCAGATGCCGTGTTTGTCTTCTTCATCTGTACATACGTCAATACCACGAAAAGCAAAAAGATCGTCTACATAACCAACGCACAGTTTAAAGTGTTGAAATCCATCTTTCCTTTGCCTCTTACTCGCTCTGCACGGCAAATCCTGCACAAACTACTCAATTGTTCTATGTGGTTTGAATAGGAATATTGTGTGTCAGACTCCATTCTAAATGTCGGCAAACTACACTCACATGCTGGTCTATAAAACGTTCTATAAAAAATCACAGGTAAATCTATCCAGTAAAAGAAAAGCACTTACTTGTAGCACTATGTTACACTAACACATATCACTCATTAAAAATCCAAACAAAAGTATTTTGAAAGCACAGTCAAGGTTTAAAGCCAGCACAAATTTGGCACTCGGCCCACATTAAATAGTAAGCGTAAAGAAGGCCTACTACCACGCGGTGCTAGATGCAGATCGGAATGCGCCGAAACTAGGTCACGGGGGGGGGGGGGGGGGGGGTGGGGGGGTTGCATCTAAGTAATGTACAGCATCATCAAAACATAAACAAATAATCAAATACAAAACTACAAAATGAACTTCAGAACAAATGTACAACACCACAATACACTGAGGTATGTAACAAAATGAAAATAACCGTATGCATAAGTTCTAAACTGGGTTCCACATACGCACACACCAAAGGCAGTTGTATAGCCACATGTATAAAGTACAAAACCGTATCATGCAGGCATAAACATTTCACATTTCGCATGGACAAAAATGGAAAAAAAACATGATTTTCAAAATGTCAGCATTATTATGAACGTGTATTGCAGTATAAACCACACACTTTCACAGGAATGTGTGTTTCAGATTGTAAGATGTGCGCAAATCATGACCGGTGTAACACAGTCAAAACTGTCCACGCAACCACCTGTACAAGTCAACCACCTCTCCAGCACACCACCCACTGCGGGCCCCGTTGTCTTCTTTCTGTTACTGAGACCACCTGTTTTACCCATTTCATCCTGAGGCTAATTTTGTAAAATGTGCTTATTGTCCTACAAAGGCTACATTACTGATTAGATCAACTGTTTTAGTTCAAGGGTGGTGCCAACATAGCTTGGCGCCTCAGGCGCCAAGCTATGCTGGCACCACCCTTGGACTATCAGTTAATTTATTTCAAGCAATGGGTGTGGATGAAATGGGCTAAGGTGACCATTTTTTATAGTACCTGGCTGGTCACCTTAGAGAGGTTTTGACTGTGATACAAGCATTAGCATCCTGCTCAGCTCTTAGTCTTATCTGCCAGAAAAATGTCATACATGATAAGAAAACATGAAAACTTTGCAAGATACTTTGACAAGTTGTGAATATGATGCGCACACAGTCAGCATTTAGTCACAGACACATTTGGCAATATGAAACAACAGTGCTTGAAAGGATAGCGTTCCCAATGGTGGAAGCACACTTTGGTATGACTACAATGTGCGTAACTAACTCACTCAAGCAGAAAATTCTGTTCGACATGAGCCATCACATGTGAGAGCTCCCGGGGATTTACATGTATGCTTCACACTACCTCCTTATTCAAAGTTTCTCCTGAGCAGTTCGATCTGCGTGCACAACTGTAAAACTGTCGCGTACTAACCTCACAAGAGTAACTCAATTTAAGGATGTAAATGAGCAAACAAGTGGCATATATTCTCATGAACCCCTGCAGCTGCAGCGGCTCATGAGAATTTATGCCTCTTGCAGATGGTCCTTGCTGCGTGAAACCGAACTGTCGGACTCCACAAGTGAATTATACCCTCGTGAAACTGTTCTGCTGTAAGCCGACTGCCGGTACCGTGTTTTCCTGAGTTAGCACAACCATATATAATGCACTGAGCACACCTTTTCATGACCCCCAAACACCACTTATATTGCTGGTGTTCTAAAACTGTATCCATAATTGTAATATCATGATTTGTATTTGTTTGCAACAGCGTGGAATGTGGCAGAATACATTATGTGTATTTTGTGTTTCCACAGTGAATTTCTGATGGCAAAACATGAAAAATTCATTTTTCTTTAAAAGGTATTTTTTCGAAAAATACTTACCGATGACATGACTGAATGGAAGTGTCTACTACTTACTCATTCTAGCCTAAGAGCCAGTTGTGTTAAGACACAACCCGGGAGGCACTCGGGGAACCCCGAGGGGACCAAGAGTTGTCTCCCTATACCCACCACCCGGAAGCCGGGTACCCATAATCCCTCAGTCAGGATACTTGGCGCACGAGCGGCAAGCGGGGCAGGTGGGAGGGTCGTTTGAGTCATGTCATCGGTAAGTATTTTTCGAAAAAATACCTTTTAAAGAAAAATGAATTTGTTTCTTCAAAAACATTACCGATGACATGACTGAATGGAAGAATTGCGAACAGGAGGTGGGTGCCGCGCTCCAGCACACCTTAGGGCCCAAGGGCCGTCCTCCCTAACGCAAACTCCCGACGACCCTAGGTAGGTGAATACCTACGGCGCTGAGGCGCCAGGAGGGAGTTGTGCCCCCCGCAAAAAGGCCTCCACCAGAGCGAGGAGTCTCTCTGGCCTGGCAGAGCTCTGCAATCGAGGCGGGCGAAGTCATCCTGCCCGCCAGCCTCCAGTAGCCACGAAGTGCAAGACAGTACAGTCCCTGACGAATGTGACGTTCGTGGCCCTGCAAGTGCCTTGATAACGTACCTGTAGCCTCTAACCTCCCTGAGGGAGGGGTCCTGTAATTCAGAACGTATGACTGAGCTTAACCAGGAAGAACGTCCGGCATGTAGCGTCAGTGCTGCCGGAACCGGCAAAGAGGCGAGCGCGTCCGAAGCGAACGGCTATGTCGTAGGCACCCGTGAGGCTTGTACAGGGATTTGCTACGTGGTCTCCTGGTGGAATAGCGCCCCGTAAGCGGGCGCAAGGTGAACCTGTGGACCAAGGCGCGGCGGTCCAGGTAAGGTATGGTCCGAGAGGAGCTGTACGTAATTGTTCCCTCGAACTGTAGGCAGACAGGGTGAGGCGTAGCTCCTGAAGCTCGTTAACCAATCCACCACGGCAACATCCCTCAGGCGCCGTATGGCTGCAAGGGCAAGACGTAGCATTCGATGACTCCTCCCGAGGGGAGTCGACAGGAGGCTCCGGACGAGCGCGTGTAAGTCTCTCCGACCCGGGCTCTGAGGAGAGGCGGGTTCCTGCCGGCAAGTGGACCCCCAGCAGGATCCCGGCGGCTTACTTGGAGACGAGTGGGTACCGAGATTGTACGTGGGACGTCGCCAAGCACGACTCTCTGAACTGGGCTCTGTGAGGCGAGTTCTCTGCTTCTCAAAAGCTGTGTCCGGGCTCGCTCCGTCCGGGTAGCGGCCTCGGTCAAGGCCCCATCCTGTGCCCCAGTCCACTGAAAACGTAGGATCATCCTGGTCTCATGCGCCGATCCTCCGAAGGTGTCCTGGTGTATTCCGTGTGTAGCCACTGGTCCCACCGGGGAAGACTGGCCCAGATCTACCGTCGGTCCAGGTAGCGTCACGCACGGAGGGAGATGAAGTTCTTTCCCCAAGCACCAGGGTAGGGGGTATGCACTGGTCGGAGGATCGCCAGCTGCCCTGATCCTGGAAGAACACCTCCGCTGTCGCGTAGCCGAAGAGGAGAAGCTCCTGTGACCTATCCTTCCCCCCACGAGCAGAAGAAGCAGGCCTAGTAGTCCGCGTCAGATCCAAGCTAAGCACGCTCTTGTCCGCGAAGTCCGAAGGTCGGAGGGTTGGACCTCGAGAAGAATCACGGAAGTAGGAAGCGTAGCTTGAGCAGCCGGGCTTAGAGACGACTAAGGTGAGTAGATTCGACTCCGTGTAGTGGCTAGGCCTCCACCCCGAGCACAGCCAAGCGGTACCACCTGTCCGAAGTACGGCACCCCCCGGGTGCCCAACGATAGTTGTCGAGATGGTTAGCCGTCAGGGAGAAGGGGCTGCGCCTTGGTTCCCCAGTGTCCACGATGGATGAGAACCCCCGGTGAGTCAAGGGGCGATGCCGGGCAACTTCCGCAGCAGGGCGGCGGCGATGAGCTTGGATGTCCCGTCCAGCGCCGGCCGAGTGTCCATCCGCGCAGAAGAACAGGTCTGATGGAACCGCAGCACTGGAAGCCGAAGAAGAGGAAGAGGAGAAACGGCTGAGACGTCCGAGCAACCAGTCCGAGGGGTCGTCAGCCGTCAAACTCAGGGTGTCAAAGTCCCGCTGTCTGGAACCGGCGACCGAGGAGGGCTCCGAGGGAGGGAATCCCGCTGACGGCGAACCGCAGGTCGAAGACTCCCTCCGAAGGGGAGAGTGAAGACGGAGCGAAGCGGCGAGGTTCTCCCGTTTGCCGAAGGCGGGTTCCGACGAGGAGAACGGCTGCGACGAGGAGGAACGGAACGGAGAGGACGAGGGAAGGGGAAGTGGCCGGTCGATGGGAAGAGGAACGGGACGAACGGGAGTCCGAACGAGATGAGGAACGCGAAGAAGGCGAAACCAGTCGAGGGAGTCCTGATCCGTCGAACGATGAGTGGAGAAGGTCCTCCTACGATCTTGCGAAGCAGAGCGATAACGATGAGTAGAATCCCAGCGCCTACGATCCTCGCGAACAGGAGGATCCGGATGAGTGCGTGTAAGTCTCTGTGAACCAGGCTCTTGGGAGAGGCGGGTTGCTTGCCGGCAAGGGGATCCCTGCGGCCAGAGATGAGTGGGGAACGAACCAGGCTCTTGGGAGAGGCGGGTTCCTGTGCACTAATCCGTTGAATACTCAAGTGGCGTCTTCTGTGTCGGATCAAGTTGGTTTCGCGCGTCCGGTGCCGGGGGCACAGCGGAAGGCGTCTTGGGCAACTCCAAGCACCCGAGCGGGAAGGTCCTCTTATGATCTTGCGAGGGAGAGCGATAACGTCGAGTAGAATCCCTGTGTCTACGCTCTTCACCACCAGGAGGTTCCGGACGAGTGCGTGAATGTCTCTGTGAACCAGGCTCTTGGGAGAGGCGGGTTTCTTGCCGGCCAGGGGACCCCCAGCGGGATCCCGGCGGCTTCTTCAGAGACGAGTGGGGAACGACGGTGGAGGAGGGACGCCACGAGCGTCCCACCAAACCAGGCTCTTGGGAGAGGCGGGTTCTTTCCACCAGCTGTATCCAGGCGCGCTCTCTAACGGAGGCGGTCTTGACGGTCGAACTCCCACACTGCACTAATCCCTCGATTACTCAGTGGCGTTTTCTGTGTCGGATCCAGCTGGTCTCGCACGTCCGGTGCCGGGGGCACAGCGGAAGGCGTCTCGGCAATCTTCAAGTACCCGAGAGGGTAGGAGTCTCCCTCCTCTAAAGTTCCAGAGATTAGACCATCGCAGCTCCGGCCAGGTAGCACAGACGTTACAAGAGTGGTCGGAAGCACACCCAGCGCACAGGAGACAGACTGTATGGTTATCCGACGGCCACTGGAAGCCTCCGCATAGCTTGCATGTCCTCAGCAGTCCGATAGTGGTCCCTACTCTGGCGCCGCGCAGAGCGAGCGGGACGAGAGGTGGCCCGGAACTGTGTTGATAGTAGTCTCCGCTTCCTTGGAGACGAGCATTCTTACTAGAGTCCCTGGACGTGCACGTGAATGTCTCTGAGCCGGGCTCCGAGGGAGGCGGGCTTTCTTGCCGGTAAGGGGGACCCCCAGCGGGATCCCGCGGGCTTCTTGGAGACAAGTGGGGCAGAAAGTGGACATGGATTCTTGGAAGTCTTAGTCCGGGCGCGCTCCCTCCTGGAAGCGGCCTCATCGATCCAGGCCCACTTCGTGCACTAGTCCACTGAATCCGGTGTGGGGATTCCCACAGGGACGTCCTGGTCTTAAGCGACCGGTGCCAAGGATACGTTGGAAGGCGTATCCACATCCTGCGCATAGGAGACCCGACCCAGTGGTTGTCCGACGGCCACCGGAACATCTGCCTTGCGTGAAGGACATCGGCATGCCCCTCTTCATCGGGGCGGAACGGGATCCTTCAAGCACCAACAGCATAGGTCGCTCCCGCCTGCAGACGCTTCAATGCTGCCATCCGCGCTGCTGAGGCCAGGTGACGCAATCAACCCAATGTGGTAGGAGGCACCTCCCGTGTCGGAAGACAGGCCTAGTCCCAATGGGCGCTGCCTGGACATGAAGAACACACCTACCAGTAGCAGCCGGGCTGGGGCTTACAGCCGAGAAGCTGCTTGTCCTCTCAAGGTGGTAGTGTACTGCAACGTCCTAAGACGTCGGACGTGTGCGTAATTGTCTTTCCGAGCGGGCCTTGCCAGAGGCTGTTCCCGTGCGCTCCCCCTGGCAGCGGCCTCCACGATCCATGCTCGCGCACTAGTCGCGACATCCGGTGTGGCTTCTCTCCCAGGGCAGTCCGTTGTCGTGCGGAAACCCGCAGTGTCTGGAAGGCGCCTAAACCGGTGCCGATCGCTTGCAAGGCAAGCATGGTCGGCGGGGCATCCGGTGCAGTGGCGAAAGACCCCTGGGGGCTGAACAAGCCACTGTCATCTGTGTGAATGGGTAGCGCATCCCTGCAACAGATAACACCCGAAGGCCTGCGGGCGAGTCCTGTGGGACTAAGCCACGAAAGGTAGCCTTCGTAACAACAAAACACACAAGCACCAAGCGTGGTAACAGACTGTCAAGCCTGCACGCCAGCAGTGCAGCAAGAAGGTAGACTCACTGCCCTCAAGCACTAAGGTGAGCAACCAACATATGTAGCAAAAGTCAAACATGTCATGACAGAAGCGAGGTACCAAACTCAGACCTGTTTACCCCCTGGGTGTAGTCAGTGTACTTTCAACTGACTAATTGTGTACTTTGGACCTCACATGTGTAATTATTCCCAAGCCAGTGAGTTGTCAGTTTCTCCAAAAAGTGTATTCTTGGGTAAACAGGTCTGCAAACTGCATGCCGACAACTAGCCGTGCAGTAAGCAAGCAGGCCCACTGCCGCCAAGCGCTAAGGCGAGGGAACAACATATGTACACAAAAGACGAATACGTCATGACGGAAGCGAGGTACCAAACTGCACGTCTGCAATCTAGCAGTGCAGTAACGAGGTAGATTCACCGCCGTCAAGTGCTAAGGTGAGCAACAACATATGTACCAACCCCTGTGACAAAAGGAGTCAGGCCCCCAAACATTATTACTAAGGGTGACCGTGTGTGGAAAAAAAAAAACCAACCCCGGCCGCATGCTGTACAACTCAATACGCAATGACAATCAAGACAAGAAAAACATCTGGGGCAGAAAATAACCACTTTATGTGGACATGCCACGAGGGGCCCGCCCAGCCAAGGAGCGTAAACCCCCCAGCTGCCCGCCGGAACGTATATCCACTCTCTAAGGTACGTAAGTACTTGTCTACCGCGTATGCCTGCGTATGCGAGTGTGCGCTTAAATCCACCACCCGTGAGCGACAACAGAACAGGCGCTGGTCCCGAACAAACCACGCGAAGACAAGGCGTGACTCAAGCTGTGCCACTCAGCTAATCAGGCCATGGAGTAAAAGAATTCTCCACACCCAAGGTACAAAAGCGTAGGAAACTTCTCTACGATTCACCGAAGGTGAGTAGTGGGGGCGCAATTACAGTGAGAAGAAGACGAAAAACTTCGTACCTGCACAACCAGTGCCCAGCCCGGGAACCAGCCGAGGGTCAATCCCGCTACCTTACCTCTCCGCCGAAGGGGAACGGGGGGAGACGTCCAAAAACCCGCCTGGCACGACCGGCGAAGATCACCGGACAGCTCACCAGCGGCCGAAGCGCAGGCGCCAAGCAGTGGGGACGAGAAAACCACGCAGCAGCACAGGCAGGGCCGACGAAACGATCCTATCTCCCGCTCTTCATTCCAACAGCAAGTCCGAACCCGAGAACGGTCGAAAACCAAAGTCCGTAGGCTAGAGCCGAGCGCAAGACGACCGAATCGTGCGCCTAAGTAGACTAGACTGAGGGATTATGGGTACCCGGCTTCCGGGTGGTGGGTATAGGGAGACAACTCTTGGTCCCCTCAGGGTTCCCCGAGTGCCTCCCGGGTTGTGTCTTAACACAACTGGCTCTTAGGCTAGAATGAGTAAGTAGTAGACACTTCCATTCAGTCATGTCATCGGTAATGTTTTTGAAGAAACAAATCTTGATGACGAAAGATGATGTTCATGACCTCCGAGCAAATAGTCAGCGTATGGCACATCATTCACTCATAGGATTAAGTCGCAAAGTCTATCTAATACTATAAATCTGTAGAATTGCATTTTGATGTCTCAGTTAAATAAATGGGAAAGGAGTACAAGCTTCCGTCCCTGCTAACAAATGATAAAATTTCTCTCTTAGTTTTTCTCTCATTCTCCTCTCTCTCTCTCAAGCATGCATACTCCCACACAGTGCCTAGTAATACGACAGACGAAAGGCCCTAAGCAAAGCAAATCACCTTGGATAATGGTTTGCGCAGGGTTCTCTGTCTAACACAAGCACTAATCCTTTGACTGTCAGTAGCACTATTTGTCCTGTAGGAATCATCGCGACAAATAGTGCTACTGAGAGTCAAAAGGGTTAACACTCTCTCTCTAACAAGCATAAACACTCTCCCTCCCTCAACCTTTCTCCCCCTCCACGGCGTGGTGCTATAAACCAAACCTCTCCTTGATCAGGTACATGAGCTTTTTCTTGCCCTTGTACACCAGTTTCATGTTCTCGATCAGCTGTGCAAACTGTATGTGCCCATCGTGAGCCAGGAGGAAAGTGTCTCGCGCTTTGCTCAGAAACTCGATAAAGTCTGCGTAGTGGCGGGGACTGATGTGGGTCAGCTTGGAATGCGTGGTCTGAATGTACGCAAATATGGCCGCCTCCATGAGTTGCCGCAGCGGCTGTTTATCGTAGGACAACAGTTTCAGCCCACCACTGCTACTGCGTACACGTTTACTGTCGGAGGATGATATCCCAGGCGCAGTCATGTTACAGCGCCGAAGAATGTCAGAGAGGACAGTTGCGCACTGGACGTTTTTCACCAGAATGGGGATGAGTTCAGCTAACTCAATACGGCCGAGGGTGTGAGCGAGGTGGCATGCCCAGTGGATGTCGTTGATGGCAGGGTGGGTGTCCTGGTTGTAGGCCAGGTGCAGGTTCTTCATGGCCAGCGTGGCGAGGCGGAATGCGCGGCGTGGGTACACCAAATGTTCCATGTAGCGCGCGATGTTGAACAGCTGGGATGAGTTCATCACGTGTGATGCTGCATCCACCACCACCTGGTACACACACAAGTTGCCCTTATATACTGACCAGCAACAACAACCAAAAAAAAGGGACACCATTTGAATCATCGGAAACACTGAAGTGTTTCCAATGATTTGAAGGATGTCACATTTCTTTTGCTTGTCAGTATACGCTGACAATGACATCAGTATTGCACCAGTGTTTTACTGAATGCCTGAAATCTAAGCAAAGCATGCATGCTCATCTGTATGACAAAAGTGTGAAACCATACTAACATACCACAACATGTGAACTTTAGGCAGTAAATAACCAACAAAGACAGAAATATGCTTTGGAAGAAAAGAGGCAGCAGAGTTTACTGCACGTATGCTTATTTCACTCATTCAACCCCTTTACTGTCAAGAAAAACTGATCTTGATCCAACTGCAAGAGACACAGATCTGCATGAGCCTCCACAACTGCAGGAGGGGGGGGGGGGGGGCTGAGGATCTATGATTCTTGTTGACACCACTTTGATTCTGTACTTACTAGATGGCTGCAGCTGTTGAGCTCTGACTTTACAAAGATTTCAGCAACACAGTCTGTCATCATTGGCAGTGAAAGGGGGGGGGGGGGGGGGGGCTGAGGATCTATGATTCTTGTTGACACCACTTTGATTCTGTACTTACTAGATGGCTGCAGCTGTTGAGCTCTGACTTTACAAAGATTTCAGCAACACAGTCTGTCATCATTGGCAGTGAAAGGGGGGGGGGGGGGGCTGAGGATCTATGATTCTTGTTGACACCACTTTGATTCTGTACTTACTAGATGGCTGCAGCTGTTGAGCTCTGACTTTACAAAGATTTCAGCAACACAGTCTGTCATCATTGGCAGTGAAAAGGGGGGGGGGGGGGGGGGGGGGCTGAGGATCTATGATTCTTGTTGACACCACTTTGATTCTGTACTTACTAGATGGCTGCAGCTGTTGAGCTCTGACTTTACAAAGATTTCAGCAACACAGTCTGTCATCATTGGCAGTGAAAGGGGGGGGGGGGGGGCTGAGGATCTATGATTCTTGTTGACACCACTTTGATTCTGTACTTACTAGATGGCTGCAGCTGTTGAGCTCTGACTTTACAAAGATTTCAGCAACACAGTCTGTCATCATTGGCAGTGAAAGGGGGGGGGGGGGGGGGGGGCTGAGGATCTATGATTCTTGTTGACACCACTTTGATTCTGTACTAACTAGATGGCTGCAGCTGTTGAGCTCTGACTTTACAAAGATTTCAGCAACACAGTCTGTCATCATTGGCAGTGAAAGGGGGGGGGGGGGGGGGCTGAGGATCTATGATTCTTGTTGACACCACTTTGATTCTGTACTAACTGGATGGCTGCAGCTGTTGAGCTCTGACTTTACAAAGATTTCAGCAACACAGTCTGTCATCATTGGCAGTGAAAGGGGGGGGGGGGGGGGGGGGCTGAGGATCTATGATTCTTGTTGACACCACTTTGATTCTGTACTAACTGGATGGCTGCAGCTGTTGAGCTCTGACTTTACAAAGATTTCAGCAACACAGTCTGTCATCATTGGCAGTGAAAGGGGGGGGGGGGGGGGCTGAGGATCTATGATTCTTGTTGACACCACTTTGATTCTGTACTAACTGGATGGCTGCAGCTGTTGAGCTCTGACTTTACAAAGATTTCAGCAACACAGTCTGTCATCATTGGCAGTGAAAGGGGGGGGGGGGGGGGGGCTGAGGATCTATGATTCTTGTTGACACCACTTTGATTCTGTACTAACTGGATGGCTGCAGCTGTTGAGCTCTGACTTTACAAAGATTTCAGCAACACAGTCTGTCATCATTGGCAGTGAAAGGGGGGGGGGGGGGGGGGGCTGAGGATCTATGATTCTTGTTGACACCACTTTGATTCTGTACTAACTGGATGGCTGCAGCTGTTGAGCTCTGACTTTACAAAGATTTCAGCAACACAGTCTGTCATCATTGGCAGTGAAAGGGGGGGGGGGGGGGGGGCTGAGGATCTATGATTCTTGTTGACACCACTTTGATTCTGTACTAACTGGATGGCTGCAGCTGTTGAGCTCTGACTTTACAAAGATTTCAGCAACACAGTCTGTCATCATTGGCAGTGAAAGGGGGGGGGGGGGGGGGGCTGAGGATCTATGATTCTTGTTGACACCACTTTGATTCTGTACTAACTGGATGGCTGCAGCTGTTGAGCTCTGACTTTACAAAGATTTCAGCAACACAGTCTGTCATCATTGGCAGTGAAAGGGGGGGGGGGGGGGGGCTGAGGATCTATGATTCTTGTTGACACCACTTTGATTCTGTACTAACTGGATGGCTGCAGCTGTTGAGCTCTGACTTTACAAAGATTTCAGCAACACAGTCTGTCATCATTGGCAGTGAAAGGGGGGGGGGGGGGGGGGGGGCTGAGGATCTATGATTCTTGTTGACACCACTTTGATTCTGTACTAACTGGATGGCTGCAGCTGTTGAGCTCTGACTTTACAAAGATTTCAGCAACACAGTCTGTCATCATTGGCAGTGAAAGGGGGGGGGGGGGGGGGGCTGAGGATCTATGATTCTTGTTGACACCACTTTGATTCTGTACTAACTGGATGGCTGCAGCTGTTGAGCTCTGACTTTACAAAGATTTCAGCAACACAGTCTGTCATCATTGGCAGTGAAAGGGGGGGGGGGGGGGGGGGGGGGGGCTGAGGATCTATGATTCTTGTTGACACCACTTTGATTCTGTACTAACTAGGATGGCTGCAGCTGTTGAGCTCTGACTTTACAAAGATTTCAGCAACACAGTCTGTCATCATTGGCAGTGAAAGGGGGGGGGGGGGCTGAGGATCTATGATTCTTGTTGACACCACTTTGATTCTGTACTAACTGGATGGCTGCAGCGTTGAGCTCTGACTTTACAAAGATTTCAGCAACACAGTCTGTCATCATTGCAGTGAAAGGGGGGGGGGGGGGGGGGGCTGAGGATCTATGATTCTTGTTGACACCACTTTGATTCTGTACTAACTGATGGCTGCAGCTGTTGAGCTCTGACTTTACAAAGATTTCAGCAACACAGTCTGTCATCATTGGCAGTGAAGGGTCTAAAGTGGGCAAGATGTTGGCTACCTGTCGGCCACTTTTGGCCCATACGCGGGCCAATGGTGGCCAATATCAGCCCGAGACCGTGTGCGCATTGGGCAGTGAGCTACTTGTCTTTGCATGATGGCAATGTACAGCTGATGTGGCCGTCACAAAAAGGTTAAGGGTCAGATAAAATGTACACTCTTCTGGTCCATGCACATTCAAAATGTCTTTCATTCTTCAGGTTATTTCCCTGCACTTTAACTTTACGCACTTTCCAGTCACCCATTAGGTCTGCATTTCTAAAAGAACCCTCCTTATAACAAAACTATACCTGGTACGCTGCCTCAAAGGCCACAGGATCTTTTTCACAAAGGTTGAGGGCACAGAGAGCGCAGTTTTGTGGGTCACGCTTGGCACACTGCAGGGCCAGAGTTCGCGCACAGTTGGCCAGCTCCTCTCGCTGTCCGTAACGCAAGCCCAGCTGCATCACGGTCGCTTGGGACATTACCGTCATGGCTACTGTGGCTGGAGACAAAAAGACGCACAGCATAAAATAAATGCTGCAATATGAAGCTATTTTTCCCCTTTGTTTGTGGTAAGAAGACACATTCTCAAGCCTCCAAAGATTTCTTTTTTCCCCCACAAAAATCGAAACTTTTCAATCAAACAATCTTTAAACAATTTAACATAAAAAAACAAAAAAAACAATCAAAGATTTCAAAAACACATTTTGCATCCAGTGGCGGGGAAAAGCCTAGACGCCGAAGTGTGTCTATAATGTGCCGCACCTGTGGCCTCAATAGGGGCGAAGTACTGGTACCACTTGTGCATGATGGCAACGAGAGCCTGAGGACCCAGCTCCGTCGCGCACGTGACCAGCCACCGCACCATCTCACGCCGCCGCCAGTTTAACGTCATCAGTGTCATCCGCATCACCTGTACACACACACAGAACAACAGACTTGGTTTAGTTTAATAATAATAATAATAAGGAAGATTTATAAGGCGCCAATACATGGTAAGATGCTCTAGTTTAACCCTTTTCATCCTGATACACTTTTGCTTGAAATAAATTTAACTACAATAGTTCATTAGGTGGTGCCAGAATAGCTTGGCACCTCAGCGCCAAGCCATTCTGGCACCGCCTTTGAACTAAAATGGTTGATCTAACTTCTAATCTGTAATGTAAGCGTCATAGGACAATAAGCAAATACAAAAATTTTAGCCTCAGGATGAAATGGGTTAAGATGGATATGAAAAAATGTATAAAGACTGACTGATTGGTTTGCAGTCAAATGGGCATGAGACTGTCAGGAAAGACTGGCTGATTGGTTTGCATCAGTCAAATGAGCATGAGACTGTCAGGAAAGACTGGCTGATTGGTTTGCATCAGTCAAATGAGCATGAGACTGTCAAGAAAGACTGGCTGATTGGTTTGCATCGGTCAAATGAGCATGAGACTGTCAAGAAAGACTGGCTGATTGGTTTGCATCGGTCAAATGAGCATGAGACTGTCAGGAAAGACTGGCTGATTGGTTTGCATCAGTCAAATGAGCATGAGACTGTCAGGAAAGACTGGCTGAAAATGTGTCGGCTAGACTGACACAATAAAGTATTTGAATTGAATTTGAATTTGATTGGTTTGCATCAGTCAAATGAGCATGAGACTGTCAGGAAAGACTGGCTGATTGGTTTGCATCAGTCAAATGAGCATGAGACTGTCAGGAAAGACTGGCTGATTGGTTTGCATCGGTCAAATGAGCATGAGACTGTCAAGAAAGACTGGCCGATTGGTTTGCATCAGTCAAATGAGCATGAGACTGTCAAGAAAGACTGGCCGATTGGTTTGCATCAGTCAAATGAGCATGAGACTGTCAAGAAAGACTGGCCGATTGGTTTGCATCAGTCAAATGAGCATGAGACTGTCAATACATGGAATGAATTATTTTGTTTGCAATTTTAGCCTCAGTATGATATGGGTTAACAATAGCGGTGCTTACCTGAAGACCCAGCTCAAAAGCGGCGTTCAGGACAGGCATGCATTTTGGAGCGTCAGCCGGTGTGGCGATTTTGAAGGCGTCCTGGGCCAGTTTGAAGAGCTGGGAGGAGCTGTGGATATGACGCTGGGCACACTCCAACACCTGCTGCAGACGCGTCATGTCATCTGCACAAAATACAAACACCATAATCATTATTACATAGAAAGATTGACATCTTAACACACAGCATCTAGAAAAGAAAATCCCTAATAAAACAAAAAAAGAAAAAAACATCCTTAGGACAATTACAACACAATCATGTTGTAATTATCCTTTTTAAGTTATTTCTTTTTTCTTGGTATTTTCTTTGCATTTTTACTTGCTTGACAGTCACCTTTATGGTCTGCAGTTCATCAACAAAATCCAAATGCAAGAGATACAGATCTACACCTTGTGGACACCACTTGTATCCACACTGCGTGGATGCCTGTGGCTTTTGGTGTTGAATTCACACAAATTTCAGAACCACAATCTGCGTCCACTGGCAATTATGGAATTAACCCATATCATACTGAGGCTAAAAGCTTCAAATTTGTACACTGACATGTGCAAGCTACATTATAGTACTTACAGATAACGATATAGACCAATGGCTTTAGTTCAAGGGTGGTGCCAGAATAGCTTGGCGCCTAGAGGCGCCAAGCTATTCTGGCACTACCCTTGAACTATTTTAGTCAAACTTATTTTACACACTGGTGTATTTTGAATGATAAAGGTTGAGAAAGTAACCAACTGTTCAATGTCCACACCATAATTGTCCCACTTACGTTTGGCCGCTGCGAGAAGAGTCGACGCCAACTGACACTGTTGAGCCTCCACGTGACTGAGGACGAACCAGCGGGGAAATCGTGACAGCATGGCTGAACCCACGTTGTTCATACTTTCCTCCAGGCTCATGTCATCCGTGTTCTCCAGCACGGGCAGCCTGAAATACAAAGAACACATCAGCAATGCCTAGAACAGACTCGGTCTCGCCACTTACTGTCAGCACATGAATGTTGAATCAAATGGGTCTGTTCATTTACGTCTCACATGGACAATGACAATGAAAGTCACCAAGATCTTCACTCTCACAGGTAACAGTCAAAGGGTAACCGTCGCTGATAAAAATTTGGCTGTGGGTAGTGTTTTTGTCATGATTCCTACGGGAATCATCTTGACAAAATACACTACCAACCACCAAAGGGTTAATAAGTACATTCAAAGCCCTAATGTTGCCATGTTTTTATGTGCAATGGACAAACAAACTGTGTTTGTTGACTTGGTACTTCTCTAAGTGGCAAGCCCTTTGTAACACTCACTAGGTGCAGCTGAAAATCTTGGGGACAGTACAATGCTAAGAATGAATATCTTACCTCATGGCACGCATGCCGACTTGGTAGGCCAGATCGATGTCACAGTTGTGGAGACTGGAGAAAAGGTAACGGGCAAACATGTGCATGGGGTAGCTCTCTGGGTGGATGCCAATACCCAGCCCGCTTCTCGGACCACCTGCAAAACAGCCACCAATCACATTAAGTTAGACGACTGAAAAGAACTTCACAACACAGGGAGAAACACGCCTAGAAAGGACAATTGCAACACAATTCTTGGAATCACACCAATACCAGTCTAGCTGACAAGCCAAAGATGCAACCAACAGCACGAGATGTTTTGCATACATGTGGAGTTGCACATACCTTCCAGCAGAAGAGTGACTTGTCGTTGCAGAACGCGCAGTAAGGCTGAATCAAGGTCGATGCCTTGCAGCTGTGCCAAGAGTCGCTCCTCCTGCTTGCAAGCTTTTTCCTGTGCATACAGCCCTGACGGCATCAGTCGCTGCTGGCCCAAACCTGAAACATGAATGAAATGAAATCTAATGAAATCCACTTCAATTCACTCAGTTTCAAGGAAAACAAGGTGTGCTAATCTGTGTGTCACCAAAAAACCGAGCACAAAAACATGTGTTTCCCCCCCCCCCCCCCCCCCCCCCCCCCCCCCCCAGCATTACAACTTTTGTTCTCTGGAAACAGTGATAAAACCCTCTTATAGTCTCTGGAAACAGTGATAAAACCCTCTTATAGTCTCTGGAAACAGTGATAAAACCCTCTTATAGTCTCTGGAAACAGTGATAAAACCTCTTATACGAATAACCTCTTATAGTCTCTGGAAACAGTGATAAAACCTCTTATAGTCTCTGGAAACAGTGATAAAACCCTCTTATAGTCTCTGGAAACAGTGATAAAACCCTCTTATAGTCTCTGGAAACAGTGATAAAACCCTCTTATAGTCTCTGGAAACAGTGATAAAACCCTCTTATAGTCTCTGGAAACAGTGATAAAACCCTCTTATAGTCTCTGGAAACAGTGATAAAACCCTCTTATAGTCTCTGGAAACAGTGATAAAACCCTCTTATAGTCTCTGGAAACAGTGATAAAACCCTCTTATAATCTTATAAGAAAACCCTCTTATAATCTTATAAGTCTGAGTATGGTGGGAGTGTTTAGCCCAGAAACACAAACAGCAACTGAATGTTGTCCTTTTCACCGCTGTGCCACATTATTTTGTCCACTCACCAATCAGGGCCACTTCGAAAGCCAG
Organism: Semisulcospira habei; assembly: GCA_036245525.1. Classification (NCBI taxonomy): domain Eukaryota; kingdom Metazoa; phylum Mollusca; class Gastropoda; family Semisulcospiridae; genus Semisulcospira; species Semisulcospira habei. The sequence continues at coordinate 190,549,905 of BTPG01000005.1, forward strand.
CTTGAGATAGGTTTGACCCGCCTCCACGTGTCCCTGTACTGGTATGTGGTGCAATCGCTTGCGATTTTCACTGCTGGTCTCTGTGGTCAAGTGCCGGCTGCTGACATCTGCACAGCCAAAAGCATCATTATACTCAAGTTGCAGGCACCAAAAGTCACAGAAGAACAACCACATAACAAAGTAGACCACTGCTGTGCTAAGAAGCAACTTACTTTGGCCAATTGACCCATTACATTTTGTAAAAAAAAATCTGCTTATTGTCCTATGAAGGCTAAATTACAGTTTAGGAGATAGATCAACTATTTTAGTTCCAGGGTGGTGCCAGAATAGCTTGGCACCTGAGGCGCCAAGCTATTCTGGCACCACCCTGGAACTATCAGTCAAATTTCTTTCAAGCAATCGGTGTATCGACAGCTGGAGAGACTCGCCCAGGACAGAGACGGCTGGAGGGACCTTGTCGGCGGCCTATGCCCCAGGGAGGGGGGGGGGGGGGGGGGGGGGGGGGTGATGGGCGTAAGTAAGTAAGTAATCGGTGTATCAGAATGATAAGGGATAAACAAAATGGATACCAACATAATTTCTTTGTGTGTCAATCTGTCATTTTGGACCTCACAGCCTAAAGCCAAAGGTCCAAATTCACAGACCAGAGCACAATTTGTTGTATTAACCCTTTTAACTACCAGCAGTCGCAGATTGTGTTTCCAATTCAACATCAAAGTTGCCCCAACAACTGTGGGGGCTGACGAGGATCTATGTCTCTTGCCACTGGACCATGTTTACTGTTCTCATCAGTGAAGGCTGACATAACAATGACAAACCTGCACCCATGATGGTATCTCACCTGGAAGCGTGTCCTCAGAAGCCATGCAAGCCTCGGCCAGTGTGTCGAAGAGAACTCCAATGGGGTCGAGGGGGTGTCCCACCCAAGCAGTGGTGTTGGGTGCGGTGTGACTGCTCGAGGACGCCCCGTTCCAGGAAAACATAAACCGGCCCATACCTGTACAAAACAAATGTGCAAAAGTCAAAACAACATGTAGTCTTAAAATCATTCGCAGCCAGCCGCATCCGGACACACGGCTTATGCCGCGCATCTGGATGCGGCTGGCCACGAATGAGTTAAGGCAAGTTTTCACACAACAAAGTGACAGCGGAACAACATCGAAAAACATCAAGAACACAGGAACAAAGAATGAGGGTATCTGTATGCACGATGCATAATCAGACAGATGTAGAGTGGCAGGTAACAGCGACCTCCATCCTGTGACTGTGAGGTAATTTGTCAGAACTAAGAGATCAAAACAAGCATGTACCTGCTCCCTCGTCCCGTTCTTTATGGCAGGCCACTTGATCACACACCAGCCTCCTTTTCATCGTCCGAACAATGGCTACAGCCAGTCGCAGTGCTTGTTTCATCTGACCATGTGATCGCAAAGCATCCACTCTAGCACATGCTGTTGGTATATGTTCTGCAAAAATACAAAAAGAAATTTTTGACTGTGACAATCATGACCATTTACATCCTCTGCTCTAAAAATTAACTGTAATACCCTTCTGTCAGTTACTATATTCCGTCATGTTATGTGGGGAAAAAAGTCAACCCCTCCACCCACCGCCAGTTGATACAGATTGTATTCCTGAAATCTTTCTTTATTTTACGCCAAACAGCACCAGCCACCCCAGGTACATGGATTCAAAGTGATGTCAGCAGGAGGCATAGACCGTCATGAGCCCACACAACTGTGGGTATCACGAGGACGTATGTTTCTCGCAGTTGGATCATGCTAACTTTTCATCATCAGACAGGGGGGTTACCGTAATGATACTACTGGTACGCAAAAATCAGCTTAACCCTTGTAGCCCCACGGGTGCATTTCTGAAATTTTGGAAGTGTTACTTAATGACTGTCCAGTTGCAGGCGGTGGATTGACCATGATAATTCAAGGGTAGTGCCCGATCAGCTTGGCGCCTTAAAGTCACCATGCTGATCTGGCACTACCTTTGAATTATCATGGTCAATCAATCTCCTGCTGTAGGGACTCGGGGATAAATGGGTTAATCAGACATGAATGTAAAACAGACAAAGAGAGAGACAGTTCATATAAGATCACCCCCCCCCCCCCCCCCCACCCCAACCCCAAGAGGACAGGGTGTTAAAAAAAAAAAAAAAGACAACTGACAAACAGGTATAATCATAAACTAACCTTGCCACAGTGGAAAGCCTCCTTCTGTAAACAGCTCCTTTGAGTTCTGTGATGAAGAAGAAGATGATGATAAAGACAATGATGATGATGTGGATGAAGATGATGATGGTGATATAGATGCTGCTGAGGAAGATGTTGATGGTGGGGACGGTGGTGATGATATGGGCGTAGTTTTGATGGGCGGATCTGGGAACTTGTCCTCGAGGATGCTAAGCAGGTGAGGGTCGGCCCAGGTAAGGGCGCTGGCCTCCAGAGCGTTGTGAAATACTGTGCGTTGTTGGCTAGAGCTTGAGCTGCCACCTGAGGAATACATGCAAACAATGCTTAAGCCTTTGGCCGTCAGTAGCGTTTTGTCACAGTGATTTCTAAAACCAATTCTGACAGCTAGTATAAGGGTTAGATTTTTTCCTCCAGTATATAGAAAAAATGTCCTAACCCTTTGGCAGTAGGTGGCATTTTTTGCTGTGGTGATTCCTGCAGAAATCACCATGACAAAAAGCGCTACTGACAACCAAAGGCTTAATTTTATAAAGCATGCAAGTCTGTCAATGCTTCCCTCCTCTCTCTGAAAATGAATGAATCTAACTGTATTTCTCCTCAAAATGTGAAATGGTAGCACTTTATTCCTAGTTTGCAGAAGACGTGTAATCAAAACATTAAATTCCTTTCGCACAAGAACTGGGCCCTACCTCTCTGCTGACGTATCTGGCCGTGGTTGATGGTGAGGTCCGACACTGGGTGACTATCTCCATCCTCCAGTGGACACACGGAGCACGATGACCACTGTGTGAACAGATTGCGCCAGTGTTTGCGCTCTGCCACCGTACTGTGCCGATTCAACACCACACACACCCACAAGGCACCTGCACAAGAAAATAATAAGGCATTTAATCCTTTCGCTGCCAAGGAAAAGTGAACACAACGCAACTGCAAGAGACAGTTGCGGGGGCTCATGAGGATTTATGTCTCTTGTTAGTCTTATGATCCTTGTGCCTATTTTGGTCCCATTTATATTCCCCTTTGCTGCAGGAATACAATGAAACATGCCTAAAAGTAAGAGGTGTAGATCCTCATGAGCCCCAGCAGTTGCTGAGGCTCATATAAAATCAACACAGCAAAAGGTACTACCGACAGCCAACAGTTTAACTCCTTTACCTAGCTCATCCCAGAACTGGCGACATTTGTCTGTGAGCGGTGTCCCTTGTGCTCGCCACACTGTCAGCCGTGGATCCGCCAGAAACTGCTCTGTCATCAGCGTCAGCATCCGGGCGCCATTAGAGTCCTGAACTCGCAACATCTCCCGCACCTGACATCATAAACAATGAACAAGTTACAGTAGGCGTAAATCCCTGATAGTAAACATGCCAGAGGGACAGTAGACTGAAACAGGAAAGAAGGAAATAGGCACAGAGCATAGACACACTATTACAAGATACAGCAGGAATGAGGAATAGAGGGAAAACGTCTTTAAAAAAACCAAGAACAAAACAGAGTGCAGTATGACACACGGAAAGTAATGTGCCAATTTAGACTGAAACTACAGCTTCCACATGTTACAGCTGGAGAATACTAACAACATTTTCTGTTCAGAATACAGAAGCTCGTTCATCTGGATCCAAACAGTGACTATGCCTATATATATTAACCCGTATCATTCTGATACACCCATTGCTTGAAATAAATTTGACTGATAGTTCAAGGGTACTGCCAGAATAGCTTGGCACCTCAGGCGCCAAGCTATTCTGGCAGCACCCTTGAACTAAATCAATTGATTCATCTCCTAATCTGTAATGTCGCCTTCATAGGACAATAAACAAATTTTACAAAATCAGTCTCAGGATATAATGGGTTCATGTCACTGTGTGTGGACAGTCAATACATAGTAAAAGAAAAATATCATATCTACCCCAAAAAAATGTCACAGTACTTCGTGACAGATGAGACAACAATACAGCTAACAGTACAAGTGTCTGCATGCACAAATTGGATAATTCTGACAAACAAATCCCTGCCAAAATTTCAATACCTTTGCGAACATGGATGTGAGCTGGGCAGTGGCAGTGAGGTATCCCCCCTGTCCCAGACACGCCCGCACCTGTTCGCGCACCTGTTCTTCATCCAAATGCCAGGTGTGCTCATCGTCAACTGATGCTCCTGCTGTAGGGTCAGGCGCTCCTGCACACACAGCCATTATAGCATGATTAGTTTAGTGTCACTGCTGCTTTTTTCCCCCCTCTATTCCATTCATTTACACTGTGGTGCATTGTCTTCTTGTCTGTACATAACAAATCAAAATGTTAACCCATTTAGCCCCAAAGCGGTACAGCAGGAGAGAGAACAACCATGATAATTCAAGAGTAGTGCCAGATCAGCATGGCGCCATCAGGCACCAAGCTGTTCTGGCACTACCCTTAAATTATCAAGGTCCATCCATTTCCTGATCATTAGGTGACACCTCCAAACTATGGGAAATGCTGCCTTGGGGATAAACGGCCTGACCCATTCAGCCCTGACGCACTACAGAAGGAGATGGGTCGACCATGATAATTCAAGGGTAGTGCCAGATCAGCATGGCGCCATCAGGCACCAAGCTGTTCTGGCACTACCCTTAAATTATCAAGGTCCATCCATTTCCTGATCATTAGGTGACACCTCCAAACTATGGGAAATGCTGCCTTGGGGATAAACGGCCTGACCCATTCAGCCCTGACGCACTACAGAAGGAGATGGGTCGACCATGATAATTCAAGGGTAGTGCCAGATTAGCTTGGCGCCTATCGGCGCCAAGCTAATCTGGCACTGCCCTTGAATTATCATGGTCGATCCATCTCCTGCAAGTGGTGCATAGTCGTTAGATGACGCCTCCAAAATTTGTGAAATACTTGTGCCGAGCTGAATGGGTTAATTAATTGTGTTGTACTTGTCCTTTCTATGTGTGTTTCTTTCTTTCGTGGAGTTGGAATGTTCTTTTTGCACAAGTTCAGGAGAAGAAAAAGTGGGCATACTCCAACAGCCATGCTGCAAACACGAATGTTTGCCCACCTGTTTAAATTTTTAGCATACATCAGGTGTGTCAACTTACTCAAGTTACTGAATTACCATACACCACGTCATGCTGTGTGTCAACACACTGTTTGTAAAACAGGTTTATTAAAACTGCATTCTCTTTGAGCATATTACCATATGCATGGCTGAAAGTTGGAATTGTCTTTTTCTGGAGAGATTTGGGTAAAGAGTCAGGGGCAGTGCCCTTATCACCCCCTGAAGAATTAAAATGTTTGAAGATTTGAACAATTTTGAACAAAAACATAAGCAAATTCCTACAACCTGAAAGCGAAACCACATGTGAAAAATAAAATATTTAAAAAAAAAAACTCTAAGCCTATGTCCACTGTGAAACCCTTAAACTCCCAGAACTAAATCAGTAAATGACTTCCATTCGATAGAATGGAAGTGATTTAGTTCTGGGAGTTTAAGAGTTAAAAGCCAAGCATCTTAGCCACATGGGGTTATCTGGGGAATCTGTTAAGGTTTCCCAGACATCATTCTTTACTGCTGGTGATGAAGGGGGTTATTAAGTGAAAACATCTTGAAGTACCTGGTGATGAAGGGGGTTATTAAGTGAAAACATCTTGAAGTACCTGGTGATGAAGGGGGTTATTAAGTGAAAACATCTTGAAGTACCTGGTGATGAAGGGGGTTATTAAGTGAACATCTTGAGTACCTGGGTGAAGGTAAGTGAAAACATCTTGAGTACTGTATGACGGGGTATTAGTGAACACTTGAAGTACTGTGATGAAGGGTTATAGTGAAACATCTTAGTCTGTGATGAGGGTTAATGAAACTCTGAGACCGTGATGAAGGGTTATTAGTGAACATCTGAGACGGAGTATACTGCTGTTGATCGGATTGCCTGAGGACATGCGATGCTTCGGTGCAGGACTCGAGTGGTGCTCCGTGATCAGGTACTGGGCAAACTTCTGCAGCTGCTCCCGGTTCATTTGCAACAAGGTTTCTGAAAACAAAAAGTTTGTGTTATTAACCCCTTCAGCCCAAAGGTTCCATTTCTCACATTTTGGAGGTGTTGCCTAATGACTATGTGTACCAGTTGCAGGAGATGCATTGATCATAATTCAAGAGCTTGATGCCTTCTGGTGCCATGTTCATCTGGCACTACCCTTGAATTATCATGATCAATCCATCTCCTGCTGCAGGGGCCCAGGGCTAAAAGGGTTAAATGTCACCTGAAAACAATCTCATGTTTCTGTCCTTGATCACATCTCATGCCGAAGGAAGTAAAACTTAATAGTTAGTTTAATCTCATGTTCAACCCTTTAGCTTTTGTCGTGACAAATATTGCTACCGACAGCCAAAGGATTAAAGCAATCGGCTCCAAGGCAGGCATAGATTTGTCGATGCAATGGATTTTTTTCAATATTGTCAACTATGACTATCCTGCTTTTCACAATCCATGTGAGTAGGCACACCTAACAGTGGTTTACTACTGTCCCTTACAGTGCAGAACAGGGGAACTTTCCTCCTACAAAAGGCTTTTCACAATCCATGTGAGTAGGCACACCTAACAGTGGTTTACTACTGTCCCTTGTGCAGAACAGGGGAACTTTCCTCCTACAAAAGGCTTTTCACAATCCATGTGAGTAGGCACACCTAACAGTGGTTTACTACTGTCCCTTACAGTGCAGAACAGGGGAACTTTCCTCCTACAAAAGAGAAGAGCAGGAAATTAACCCTTCTCATCCTGATACACCCACTGTTTGAAATAAATTTGACCGATAGTTCAAGGGTGCTGCCAGAATAGCTTGGCGCCTATGGCGCCAAGCTATTCTGGCACCACCCTTGAACTAAAATGGTTGATCTATCTCCTATCTTATGGCGCCAAGCTATTCTGGCACCACCCTTGACTAAAATGGTTGATCTATCTCCTAATCTGTTATGTATCTTTCCTAGGACGATAAGGCTTTTAAAAAAACATATATAATCAGGCTCAGAATGTAATTGTAAGGGGTTAGTGAAGTCAGCCCTTTTGTCCAGCACTACTAGGAACATTTGTACAGAATATTTTGCAAACTGTTAACCCATTAATGCCTGGAGCAGGTCCCTTCCTTGTAGCTGAGTAGAACAGTACTAATACTAATGCGAATATCAAGACACTACTCACCCAAAAATGGGAAATTTGTGTACAGTGGATTAAGAAATAGTCATAAAAACGTAACATGAAACATTAAACAAAAAAAAAAATCATTTTGAACTGACTAAAACACACTGATCTATCACTTCGAATATAGTTACACTCGGTACACACGTCACAACCACCACAAACCTAAGACATGCACATCAGCACAAAGTTGTGAACTTGCGCACAAACTAGACTTGTTGCATCAAAACAAAAAAAAAAAAAAAAAAAAAAAAATCCGGGAAGTAAAAGGAGTATAGACATGTTAACAAGGGAAAAAATTACGCTGAAGTGAAAGCGCTTACCGGAAATGGGCACGCGTAGCTGCACTTGAGTGGCTTTGCGAATGCGGTGAAGCGACAGGGCCACCACATGCTGGCACCAAAATATGTCTTTGTTTCCACAGCCACATTTCACTGATGTGATTTTGCACCTGCAAACACACATGCCACACAAACTTAAAAACACACTAATCACAGATTTAATTGTCATGATTTTCTGCGTCTGAAGGGAGGAGAAGCAGTGACTACCAGGAAAAAGGCACAGATTCTCGTGAGCCCTTGCATTCTGCAGATGAAACAATGCCAGATGTAAAGCTTTGCAGGCAGACACGTGTCAATAACTATTTAATCTTAATTACTTCCTCCCTCAGAAAGACACAGATGTAAGTCAAATGGAACCACACACCAGCAAGCATCTCCAGCGGCCCTTCTAAATCTGTGCCAGCTGCAAAGGGGGCCGTGTGAGAATCTGCGCTTCATTCATGCCTCAGCGCACAAGGTAACCCCCTGATTCATATTTCAAGGCGTGCTAGACATTGCGGATCCACTGCAAACGAGTTGTGGGTGCTTTGGTGCAATCTGCTGCGCAGTCGCAGATCTAAACCCACACGCCCACCTCTATACGAGGGTGTGCACGCAGAGTTCTTGTGTCAGATGAGTGGTAGATTTGGTGCGAGGTCGATGTTCATGTCGATATCTCCTTTTCCGATGGAGGTGTATGGGGTGAGTGTGTAGATTCTTTCAGTGCAAATGCTGCGCAGCTCTGAATGCACAACAATCTCCTATTGAAATTTGACAGCAGTATTTAGCCCCGAGTCCTTACAGCAGGAGATTGATTGAGATGCACCATGATGAGCTTGGCGCCTAAAGGCGCCAAGCTCATCTGGCACTACCCTTGAATTATCATGGTCAATCCACCTCCTGCAACTGGTACCTAGTCGTTAAGTAACACTTCCAAAATTGTTAAAATGCACCCGTCGGGCTAAAAGGGTTAACCTCCCCTGCCAGTGGCCGCAGATTCCTCCTGAAATTTTTCTCATTTTAATGCCGTGAGCCCCAGCTGCCCAAAGGTGCCTGGATACGTAGTGATGCCCAGCAAGAGGCATAGATCCTCATGAGCCCCGCGCTCATGAGGATCTATGCCTCTTGCTGTTCAACTGCTGGGGCTCATGAGCATCTATGCCTATTGCAGTTGGATTGCGTCTACCTTTTTCCCCCCCCCCCGACATTGAAGCGGTTTTAAGCAGATTTGCACAGTGTCTGGTTTCTAAAATGTAATATCTGTCTGAAAATAAGAACGCCGGACTGTGATTTGGACTTTGCAGCCACAAGCCAAACGGCCCGAAATCACAGACTGACAGTGGCACAAACACGTCCTTCACTTTGATAAATGCAAAGCAGCTCTCAAATTGCAAATAAACAACCACACCCCATGCAGTCACTGTCAAAGTCTTAAAAGCTATTCACAGGCGTCCAGAGGGCATTGCGTAAGGCAAAATGGAACCCACCAACAGTCGCTGACAATGTTGGATCAACAAGAATTTGGTCAAGAATGTAATAAAATGGGCCAAATGCAACCAACAACAGTCACTGAAAACGTTGGATCACTGAGAACTCGGTCAAGAATGAAAATGTAACCTTTCAAATATGAAACTGGTATGGGGTTGTGAGCGCATATATTAAGCACAGTGCTGTTACAGTGTTAACCCATTCACTGTCAAGAAAAAGAAAACATGACCAAAGTCTGCAAGAGACACAGATCCTCATGAGCCCCCGCAGTTGCGGGGGCTCATGTGGATCTATGCCTCTTGCTGAGACCAATTGGACGGCTAGAGCTCATTGATGTTGAATTAATAAAGATTTCAGAAAGACAGTCTTCATCCATTGACAGTGAAGGGGTTCAATATAACCATATACTTTAATCAACTTAAAGAAAACAACTGCAGTGAAAGGGTTAAATGACTCGATATGTTCATTTAACAACCTAAAGAAAACAATGGTCTTATAATTTGATGTGACAATCTCCTTCGGACGCCTTGTAACACGGCCAGTGTCTCCATATTCTGAACCTCTTTTTCTCACTAAAGAAGCCGACCAGAGACAGTGTTCTGTGTTTGAGAAAATAATTACCCCACAATCAATCTGCCGCGCTGCGCTGCTCAAGGGGCCAAAAAACGCAGCCGAAAATCAATAGGACTGTTCATAATCAAAACACAGGCTGTGCAATTTGCATAATTTGTCCCTATTTGCATGAAGATCTCGTCAATCAGCTCCGGGTATTGACTGCCCCCTATTGTTCTTGGGGTGGGGGGGGGGGGGCTCATCTGCAAACTGCATAGATTTGCATAAGCCTCTGCATATTCCGGGGGACACCATAATTGAAAGAATCGCCTCATTAAGGCGACCAGTACAATGCGTCTATGTTCGTCAATCCGCGGAGGTATGACTGATCCCGCTATTGTTCTTCACCGAGTATTTTCATAGATATGAAAGCGGGAACAGGTTCTCGTCTACCCCTGAAGCTGCAGCGGCCCGTGAGATTTTGTGACCTGATTGTAGCCAACTTTGCGTCCATGTTCATGGAATGGAGGAGGGATAGGGGTTTCTGCCTCTTCCTACCACTCCTCCCCATCAATGTGCCGGCAGCCTGTTTTCATTCACATCCGCAACCTCCTCCGAGGGCGGATTTAAAGCAGCTACAGACCGTCCGCAAACAAAATAGATTTTCATGAGCCCCTGCTTCGCAGGGACTCATGAGAATCTATGTCATTTGCATGCGTACGAAATGGGATGTTCGTGTGACTTGAAAACTATGTTTCACGCAATGATTGAGCTAACACAGGCAAGGCCCACCCACCCACCCAAGGCAGAGGAATATTGCCTTTCAGTTCTTTGTGCGCCAGCCTTACAGTCGCCGATATCTTGCAGTGCGCGCGACACAAAGGGAGCATCATTTTTCGCCAGATCAAAATTGTAATGGCTGTCATACACTAGTGGGGCTGCACGGTGTTAGGATGGGCCATTGGGGTTGCAGGGTAATGTTGGGACGGACCGGCAGACGTCAATACTTCCTTGCTGTATTGGGAACACGTGTTCACGAAGTGTTACTGTGCGAGGGAGGGATTATTTGGGGGGGGGGGGGGGGTGTCCTTTCTTCAGAGTTTTCCTACGAAAGCTATTCATACCGTACAGGCGAAAGATCACGATCACGACCGATTGTTCAACAGTAGCACCAGAACAGCGCCTATCTGTTCTGGCACCGCCCTTGAACTATCATAGTCAATCCTAGCATGTTCTTGTGGGTGTTTTTTTTATTTTTACTGCATGCAAGTCTCTAAGACTAACCCAATGCACAAAAGGCCATCGGGCCGATGTCGGCCGCCGTTGGCCTGCGCAGGCACGTCGGCCTTTGCGCACTGGGAAGAGACCTTAACACACACTTCTACCAGGTGAATTTACAGGAGTGCGCGATAGGGGGAGGGGGAGGGGGGATCCAAACTTCCAAAAGGGGACTTTGACATAGCTTTTCCAAAAAAAAATTGCCTGGGTGGTAGGGGGGTTAGAGAGGTGTTCCCGAACCCCTGGAACCCCACTCACAGATCCGCCCCTGGGTTGTCAAAGTCAGAGTCCCAGACACACAATGTGGATACAAAGTGGTTTCAGCAAGAGGCACAGATCCTCATGAGTCCCCGCGACAGCGGGGGCTCATGAGGATCTATGCCTCTTGCAGTTGGGTGGTGGTTAGATTTTCTCGGGAGTGACGGGCTAAATACTAAATCTTTCTATACCACTCACACTGAGACTACACTCTGCTGTCAGCTGTTTCCATTGCCACACCTGTGTCATAGATCTGCTAAACAGTACGTTCACTATTAAGTTTGATGACTATCTCACACTCGATCTACAATTACTACCACGTGGTAAAATGATTTCACTTATTTACCTTGATGGCCATGAGAACATGAAATCGTGATAATGTTGAAATAGGATGTACTGATCGTATTCGTGTGGGGTGAGCTTAATGAATTACACATCAAAGACGCGTTATTAGAAGTCAGGAGTTGTTCATAATATGCACTGCAAATGGCAGCCAAATGGGAGAATAATGGCGGTCACACATCCCAACCTTTCATTGTGTATGGAAAATTATCTATTGAGATAAAAGCCTGCAGTGAATTATCGTAATTATAGCCAAGTGCACACAACAATTTACTGTGTTTTGGTCTGCTTCACAGAGTGCGTCCTTTTCAGTTCTACTGCCACATTGCTCACAAAGCTATCGTCTGCTACTGCGATTCCGTAAAACGCAACATTTTACTCGTGTTTCCTAGTGCGGAACAACGAAAAATGTTGCATCTAACTGATAAGCCATAAATGCTCAAAGATAGAGCCGCATGGCTGAGCCACCAGCCACAATATATCCTGATGTGGGCATTTATGCCTGATTTAAATCCCATGCAACATCTTCATCAACATCTCGACTGCGGGGACTCAGAGGATCTATACCTCCCGCTTGAAGTTAAAAACACTTTGATGTATGTTTGATGGCTGGAGATTTTACGATTTCCAAAACACAGTCTGTGATGACACTGGTAGTGAAGTGGTTAACCCATTCAGCTTCATGTCCGGAATTTAGGAGGAGTTACCCAACTCCTAGACCAGTTGCTGGAGATAGACTGACCATGATCATTCAAGGGTAGGGCCACATTGGCTTAGCGCCTGAAGGCGACAAGCCAATCTTGCACTACCCTTGAATTATGGTCAATCCATCTCCTGCTGTAGAGTGTTGGGACTAAATGGGTTAAATGAGAGTGCTGCCTGGCTTGGGAAGCGAGAGGCTTGCAGTTGCAGCAACCCACCTGTCAAAACTGATGGAGACCTTGTAGTTTTTCTCGGGCTGTGAGTAGAGTGGGTTACTGGCCTCTGTTACCGCGCCGCTCAGGTGGAAGCCTGCACACACACACACACACACACAAAGCAGTGCACTTGGTCAACATCGCACACAAAATAAACAGCGAATCTGAGGGGAGGCAAAAGCATACTATGGGGAAAAGGTGGGGGGGGGGGGGGAGAGAAAAACGAGGTGGGGGGGGGGGGGGCCGAGCGGGAGGGGCATGTTCATAGTCGTACACAGGAAGACACAGGCGTGACAACTAAAATACGCGCTGTCACGCTAAATTTTCTCTACACGATGTAACCCCACGGTAACATTTCCCAAAATTTGGAGGCGCCACGTAACCACTACATACCAGTTGCATGAGATGGATTGACCATGATAAATCAAGGGTAGCACCAGATGAGCTTGGCGCCTTCAGGCGCCAAGCTCATCTGGCGCTACCCTTGAATTATCATGGTCAACCTGTCTCCTCCAGTAGTTCGTTGGGGCTAAATGGGTTGACCATTTGGCTGTCAGTAGTGCCTTTTTCTGAGGCAATTACTAGAGGAATCACCTTTAGCAAAAGGCAATACTGATAACCAAAGGGTTAAAGAAAATGAAAGAGGTGTGAATTAAGGGGTGGGGGCGGGAGAATGGGAGAGAGAGAGAGAGAGAGAGAGAGAATAACAATTCATGGTAACTTATGCCATACAAACTGCAGTTCTATGGGTAATAACGAAGTAATGAGAAATCAAACTTCGGACAGTTTTACAATACTGCTTCTGTGTGGTTACTGTGGAAACAGTGTTGATGTTGTTGTCCTTAACCCCAACCGCCTCTACCTCCAACCTCCTTTCACGTAAGAACCTGTTATAGAGGACCACAGAAAACAAAATGCTGTATTTGGAACGTGTTCCGCCATATGCTGACCCACCCACCCCACACATACACCCCCGCCATACACTGACAATATTACAAAGCAAACTTTCTCCCTATATCAAACAATTTTACAGTGGCCATAATCATGATTTTGTCCAAGTTCTTGTTCCCTTCCATTCCCAACACAGTTTTGAAGCCATGCTAGCGACAGATGTGGCTCAGGCACGGCTGGGGTTGATAAATACACTACAGAACACTTGTTAAACCAACAGGTTCTTCCAGCGTTGACATTATCCTGTTCCTGGTTAAAGAGCTCCACACCTGGGGTCACGATTTGCATAGTCAATAAGCAGGGTCAAAGGGTCAGCCACTACCTCCCCCCATGCCACTGTGATGACACGCTGGCTACCCACGCTGGAAAAGCCAGCAGAAAAGGGTTCGGCTACCCGTGTCCATTCTATACCCTTGTCCATTCTACCGGTGTCCAGTCATGTCTGAACCTCTCCGCATCTCCTCCGTCCACGGAAAAAAAAACGAAATAAACAGACCCTATGCCTACGAGCAAGAGGCATAGATTTTCATGAGCCCCTGCAAATGCAGGGGCTCATGAGAATCTACGCATCTTGCAGTCGCCTGAATGTACAATGTGACCTTATCCAGCAAAAGAAATGGACAGGGGCTCAGGAGGATCTATGCCTTTGCCGACGGGCAGACTCGGCTGAATGCCTGTGTCCTTTGGACTGAAAGGCTACTCTGTCCAGCCCAAGAGAAATGGGCTTGGCTACCCGTTCAATACCCGGGGTAGAATTCCTATAGACAGCGTGCCAGCAGACAACGCTCCATGAATGCGGGAATGCGAACCCGCTCTACACGATGATGGCACAGAGTGTCCATGACTCCCTTGCAAGCCAAGGGGCCCATGAGGACAGCGTGGGCGCAGCCCTACCATTTTGCATCATTACTACTCAGACACAAGAGGTCAACAGAATTTCCATCTAGAACACTGGAAACCCTGTCGTATCCATAGAAAATGGAGCACTTGTTTAAAAATTATCGTCTGCCAGACAAGTCACAATGAACAGGCGGACCGCGAAAGCTCTGGTTTGTACCGGATAAGCCTTGCGCCTCTGAAGGTGTCCAGCGAGTGGGTGCTAACCGACTCAACTGACAAGCTAACACGAATGAGAGTCTGGGTGCCATCTCTGTGCTGACGGTGAAAATGAAGGGAGAGAAGGCAGGCAGCTGACCCAGGCCTGATTACCTCCAGGCCTGATTGCTTCCAGTTTGTAAAGCTCTTCAGTGTCCGAGGTCTCCCGCTAACCCTCCCTCCTACATCTCTCTTGGTCAGGTCCTCACATCTGCAAGTGGCATAGATTTACATGTGCCCCTGCGAATGCAGGGGCACATGTAAATCTATGCCTCTTGTCTTCGCAGGTGCTTATGTAACTCCATGTCTCTTTGCAGAGTAAGACTGCCTCCGATTGTTTCGCAGATGATCTTAGATTGATATTCTAGGATGATAATTATTTGGATTTGCTCAATATCTACCAGCTTTTCGTTTCTTTCTTTCTTTCTTTCTTTCTCTCTCTCTCTCTCTGACTATAAGAGAGGAGCTCAAGCCTAAAACTCTAGCCTTGTAAAACAAACTTTATTCAACTTAACTCAATTCCATCTCTCTCTCACAGTTGTATTGTGTCTCGTCTGACCACAAACTCCCCGCAGACTCTCTCTACGGACTCTCCAGAGTCTGTAGATATATGGGAACATGGGAGCGCAGACCCGTACTATGCTCGCCTGACCACTGGCTCAGCAAATTTCTCTTCAATTTCCAGCACCAATTGCGGTGGTGACATGACTTCGACCAGGACAGCAAGCCAACCTATCTTTTTGCCAGTCTCTTTCCTCTACCCCTCTCTTCTCTCATTTCTTTCTTTCTTTCAGATTAGCGATCTCCTCTTTCTGCTCTGACCTCTGTCCTAGCACATCTCTGTTTCACTCCCAGCCTCAACCGCTGGAGACAATCGACCACAGCTTTCTTCCACACTGATTGTCTCCCTTGATTCGCTGACGTAAAGCGGCAGCGAATCGATGAAGACAAGCAGTGTGCGTTTTGTTTTTTCTCTGTGAGAGCATCTAGGCTCTATACTCTTTGATATTTATTCTCCTACTCTCCCCTCTCTTCTTTCTTTCTTATAATCTCTGGCCTGACTACCGCTTCACCAACCTGAGTGTCTATCTTCAGTCTTCATCACGTACTAGCTGTAGGAGATGGAACGACCGCGACAACTCTTTAATGCGCCATATATAATATCCACGTCAACCCGTTGTCCTTCCCATAGGCCCTAAACGTGGAACGGTTGTCGTGGTCGGGCGGTCAGCCATCCATCCAGCCATCCATCCCTCTCTTATTCCCCCGGCTTTAGCGGCCCTTTGTGAGAGGCTGTGCGCTGGAGGCTGGCCTACACTTTGTCATGCGGGATAATAAGCGCGCGCGGACGCTGCGCATGCACAAGTGTCATCTAATCTTGAAGAGACTAGCCCAGCTTTCGGGTCTTTATCTGGCCGGTGGCGCCGAATATGCTACCCACTCATTTTCAGTCAAACAGGCCGGGCAATTCTGTCCTGTGAAGGCAAAAGACAGTGCGGAGTGTGTCTGTGAGGAAAGCGTTTCTCATACATGGACAAGAAGAGGCAGGGGTGTGTTGCATGAGTGAGCTTAGTCCAGCGCCAGCCACTAAGCAAGGTGCTCTGCAATAGTGGACCACCTTGCTTAGTGGCTGGTGCAGGACTAAGCTCACTTATGCAACTGGCCCCAGGAATGGGCAGTTTCTATGATAACCTGACACTAGAGCAGAAGACTATGCTAGTTCAAGATGGCACCACCCTTTAAACCCTTCACTGCCGAGAAAAACTGAAAGTTGGATCCGACAGAAAGACACAGATCCGCATGAGCCCCAGCCATTGCACGAGGATCTGTCTCTTGCACTTGGATCACTTTTGTTCCGCAAGAAAAGAGCTGACAAAATGCATCATGCTTGATGTCTCTAAACTGGTTTTCAGTTTCCAAACTACAAACCAAAATGTGGGACGCTAGTCAGACATTATACCCTTGCACTGTGATGGTCTGAAGATGGCTCTATGGCTTAAAATGACAGGTATAAAAATGGCAATGCTTCTGTAGACTATGTTAATACCTTTATCATTGTAAAATAAAGTTCCTTAGAAATTTGAATTTGCAAAGAGAAGGTCAAGTAAATTTTAAAAAATGGCTTTCTCTTAACGACCTCATTCCTGCAAACCATCCATCTTCTCTGTGTGTAAAACAGATGCTGCATGTCATATCGTCAAATGAACCCCTACATCTCTTGAAAAAGGGCTAGAATCACATGAGCCCAGCAACTGCAGAGTTTCCTGGGCGTCTCTTAACCCTCTGGGTGCCGGCAGTGATTTTGGTCGAGGCGATTCCTGCAGGCATCACCTCGACCAAAATCACTACCAACACCCAAATGGTTACTATGCTCCTTGTAGGACTGAAAGACCTAGATGGGGGATTTTTCACGCACAAGATCTCAACATTGGAAAGGACCAAACTGCAAAGCCAGACCGACACCGGGGGCACTTTGCTGGTGTTGCAGTTACCCCAGATCATTCTAGCGTAGGAGTGATTGAGATGTGCAACACCGGCTGGCGTGCACGTGAAATCCGTGCGAAATTGGATCAGTCGCTGCTGGCCATCCTATTTCCACAACGTACGTTCACCGCGCAGGCAAGCTATAGTTGTGCATGCCATGTAGCAAGCAAGCATGGACAGACTGAACAATTTGAACAAATGTAATAAATTGTTCTTATTCCCTTTTAAGCGTGTTTCTCTCCTTGTGATTTCCTTTGCAGTTTAGCACAGTTTATTAACCCTTTTCATCCAGATATACCGCTGCTTGAAATAAATCTAACTATGATAGTCTAAGGGTGGTGCCAGAATAGCTGGGCGCCTGAGGGACCAAGCTATTCTGGCACCACCCTTGAACTGAAATGTTTGATATAATCTCATAATCTGTAATATAGCCATCATAGGACAATAAGCAATTTTTTTTTGGATAAAAATCAGCCTCAGGATGTAATGGGTTAAATTGCGATGTACTTGTCTTTTCTCAGCCTATTTTTTTCTGATCTTTGATGGGATTTTATGTGCGTTGTACACTCTTGACAGTCACCGTTTTGGTGTGGGCGTCTTAAAGAAATCTGAAAATGGTAGAAGGCTGTAATCTCATTTGAAAGGAATCGGGTTCGAAACCGGCCGTTTACTGGAACCGGTATCAACAATACTGTATCCTCGCTGGTATTAAACGTGTCTCTAACTCAGACTCCCAGAGCTAAATGGAAGTCGACAGAATGGAAATCATTTAGTTCTGGGAGTTAAAGACTAAAGAGTCAAAGAAGCAAATCGCAAATTTGCGACGATGTCCACACAGCAAACTGTGCTTTTCATCTAGAGCTCACAACTGGTGAGGCAGGCGCTCGCAGATAATATCTGCCGTTATAATTCTTATGACAAAAACCAGTCACTCCATTTTTGAGAAAAACGAGGTTTTCATATTATACAATGAGCGTCTCGCTTTTCTATTAAAAAAAACGGCATACCGCTTTTGCCACATACCGTGCATTACGTCGTTACGACGTGTCTCCCACTCAAGCAAACCCGCAGACGAATAAATGACCTCCAGAAGCGGACGAGAGCTGCTAAGAGCCGGGCCTGACAACAATGAATGCTAGGAAAAGGGCCGCCACAAGAGCCCATTGTTTTAGCCACCGTCACACCAAACGTTACCCCACATCAGGGGCCTGAGAAGCAAAAGGTACTGAGAATGAGGAAATTGTACACATCTGCCCCCCCCCCCCCCAGCAGTCGCACGGGGTCACGAGAATCTATGGTCTTGAAGATGGAAGGGGATTTGGCTAAGGGGCCTGGTTGCTAAATTTGGGCCGCTGACCTGTCCTGACTTGACACCATTCCGACGGTGTCTACGCCCTCTGGTCGTGACAGCCGATACAAGTGTGGGTCTTAGTTTCACACACACTGGGTAAAATCCTGACCAAGGTGACTGCCAAGCGTGTTGAATGTAAAGACAAGGCTAGCAAAGAAAGAAACACGCTTTGAAAGAAAGAACAAATACAACAGTTTATTTAAATAAACTGTGTTGTACTCATCCTTTTTAGCGCGTTTTTTTTTTGTTGTTGTGTGTGTGTGTGTGTGTGTATTTGCGTTACTTCCGCAAACGATTTTACACTTACTCTGCAGTAACCCCCCCACAGACACACACACTAACATACAAACAAATGATCCTGCATAAAATTAACTTCACATACACAAAAATCATAACTTATCACATCTACAAGGTTACTTTCCACTGACAGCGTTTCTGGCCGCCCTCATGTGTTATCCTAATAGAGGTCACAGCACCCCATGCTGTATGATATAAAATCCAAATGATAAACCAAGGCAGAGATCCTCAAGAGCCTATACGAGGATCTATGTCTCTTGCAGATACATGGTGTTGCCTTTTCTTTGCAGTTATGGAGTTAACCCGCTGATAGAGACTGTCTCTACAAACTTCGCTAATTCGACACAAAAAAAAACCCTAGATGTCACAGGAACATGGATTCAAAGTGGTGTCAGCAAGAGGCATAGATCCTCATGAGCCCCCGCAACCGCAAGGGCCCATGAGGATCTATGCCTCTTGAAGTCGTGTGGTGTACAATTTTTCTCGGCACTGAACGGGTTAAATAATGAGGTATGCAATACGCGGCATATCGTATTGTGCCGAGCTGAAATATAAACCAATCCAGGGCATACCCACAGACTTTTTGACACCGATCGTGTCAACCTCAAGACAACATGCAACTCCGCCTGCACCGAGCCTGGGCCACTGAACTACATTTTCTTGGAGGAAAGCGGGATATCAACTACACAGCAATCACACTGGCTGCCTCTCTCGATTCACTGCCGCTGAATCGACGGAGACAACCAGTTAAAGTTCAAACTAGGACTTTGGTAAGACGGGCATGGCAATCTCTTCGCCCCGACCCATTTCATGACTACGTGCCACATTCTAAGTAACGACAAAATATTCCTCTCAGATTTAGGACTGGCTGAAAATAATGTTCAGGTAGCGAACTGAGTCTGCTTTGTGATGGTGGCTGACCTACTGCATCCAGACCAAAATGGTGACTGACTGCCACGTGTTTAAAATGGCGATTCCCGGCCAAGGAAGAAAGAAACACCCTTACAAAGGTCAAGTACAACACCATTTATTAACCCATTAAATCCTGAGAATGCATTTTTCAGACATGTGAGTTGTCCAATAAAAGCTACAGAACCGTTCAGAAGATAGAATGACCACGATAGTTCAAGGGTGGTGCCAGGACAGCTGTTCTGGCACCGCCCTTGAACTATCACGGTCAAATGTATCTGATGTTAGAGTGTATCGGTCTAAAGTGGTTGTTTTTTTTATCTTTCTTTGAGTATTCTTTTATTCTTGGAAATTCTTTTCAGGAGTTGGTGCTGGCAGTTAGAGACCATAGATTACATTCCCCTGACATCTTCCTGAAAGGCACAAAAAGAAAAGAACACATCCCAGCCTGCTGTGCGATCCATTAGCGATACCCAGCTAGACTTCTCACTAGATCGCCTTTGGCTGCCGCAGACGCTCTTGAGAATCCATGCCTATTGCAGACCCGGGCTTCCCATGCATGCAGGTGGATTGACCCATTGCATCCTGTGGGTGAAGTTTTAAATTGGTGCATTGTCGTCTGGGGCCTATACATAACAGATTAGGCGACATCAAACATTTTAGTTCAAGGGTGGTGCTAGAATAGATTGGCGCCAAAGGCGCCAAGATATTCCGGCACCGCCCTTGAACTATCACGGTCAAATTTACTTCATGCAATAGTGTACCAGGTGGAAAAGGTTAACGGCGGCCTGGACTAAATATGAAATACAGAAAGCTAAAACTTTTCATTTAGACCAAGCCAACGTGTTTAGTCCGCCTTCTTGTATTCAGTGTAAACCTGCCAAGGCCTAAGACCAAGGATACTTTTGGCTGCGCTCCTACGGTATCTTTTTTTAAGCGGGATGGGGTCGTGGCAGCTGGAGTTGGCTGTGAGCGTCTGCTCACGCCAAGAAGTTTGCCGCTCCCGCTTCCGATTTCAAGTTCCACTGGGTCCTTCTGGCTCTCAACCATGACCAAAACGCTTTCCCCTCACCCGTGACCGGACTGATGCGCAGTGTAGTGCTGCCACCACAGTCCCTCCCATTTGCCAGCGGTATACTGCGTTTCAGGACCCGCCTGTACCACAACCGCTACATGTTAACTCAAACCAAGGCCCAGTCCGCAAGCAAGGGACACCGACTGCGGGGCCTATGAAAATCTGTCTACTGTTCTTGAGGACTTGCAGTCATTTACATCATTTTCAAGACCTAAAGGTTCTCACAAGCCCCGCAACTGAAACTAACCACTGCCTCTGCAGAAGGATCAGAGATAAGTAGCTCACTCATGCAACTGGCTCCAGAGCTATTTTGTTGTACTGATGCTTGTCAGGGGTAGGAGGTTTTCGGGACAGTAGTATGTGACTAACTACCCCCCCTTCCCCAAACGCCGCCCTACCCCACCCCACCCCACCCCAAAGGATCAAGTGCTTCGCTTGACTGGGCAGACATCTGCTGGGATATTTGGCACTTGATTCAACTTTTACCAAATTTCATTCCCACGACGAAAATCGGCGCCTGGGGACGAGTAACTTTTTCGCAAGCTTCAAACAGCCGCTCCACCATGCACTGAACTGATAACAATAATAGCTTGAAAAAAGTACTGTGAAGTAAAGCTGCCCCTAGGCCCATATCAGTTCTACAAAATATAAACCGTGCTCTCAAAACATGTACACGAAGTTATATATGAAGATTTTAGCCAATATTATATCAAATACAGTCTACAGTACATGGCCTTACAAAAAAAATATGGTCTTCAAAGCCAAAGTTGAACAAACTCAGTATTCTACCGCTAAGATCACCCAATGATCTTTTGCACATGAATCTGATGCCAGAATTCATGGCAGCTGAGACAAATTACGCATACATTGCATTAACACTGCAGACAAAATCGATGTCTCATATTTCACGCGGCAAGTTTTGTCAATAACCCAACCAACCCTGCTTGAATTACACTCGGGCTGAAACTGAAACGTCAAAGTTCAAAGCCCGGCATCAAACGTGTAAGAGCACAAATATGGCCGTGCCTGCGTTTTACTAATTCCTTTTCCAGATCATGCTATCTATTGACCCTTGGGCTGTCGGCAGCGGTTTTTGTCACGATGATTCGCGACAAAAAAACCGCTACCGACTGTCAAAGGGCCATTACAGAACCTTGCTAGATCACTTTTACACACGAACAGAAGTGTCAGTCTTTTCAGAAATGCTACAGCAATGTTGTGCCCTCAGAAGAATCGTTAACTTCATTGCTTGTCTGTCGCGGGTTTTGTCGAGGCGAATCCTGCCAAAATCACCTCGACTGCGACCACTATCGACGGGCATAGGGTTTATCTGCATTGGTCTGTCATTTTGGACCTTGACTTGCAGCTGCAAGGTGCAACATCACAGACCCGCACAAAACGGTCAGAATAATATTTACCGTCTGTCACTCACTGATTAGACAATAACAATATATTTTTTTAACGTATATAGTAATAATAATACAACACACACACACAAACCACACCAACGTTGGACGTAATAAAGCAGCCATATTAGCTCTTATTACTTTATGACAGAGGCGACAGCTTACTATCAGATCAATCTGACTCTCGTCCTCCACAGATTCTAGGGTCGATCCGTCTCCCGCTCTAGAGGAAAAAAGACTGAATGAACGGGACAAAACACGCACACGTGCGAGCCTACAAACAGTGCAGCAACTGGCGACCTGCCGTTGTCAGTGAGGAAATGGCCGCTCCATCTGGCTCGCAATTTAAATGTTTGATCAACGGTGGGCTGGGTGGCTTGATCAATGGCACACCCCACTGACACAAATCAATACTACCCACCCCCACCCCCTTTACAATATCCTTATGACAACAGCGGCTCGTTTCCTCTCTGCACTTCCTACGTGCTCTTTCAGTCCCGGGGTCAAGTCACCCAAGTTTTAATCCGTCCCTGCCACTGGACTTTGCTTCTAAAATCTTTTTCATGGGCAATGACCAAAATCCACCACCGTCTAAAGGACATGGAAACAAATTGGTCATAGCAAGAGGCACAGATCCTCATGAGCCCCCGCAACTGCGGGGGCTCATGAGGGTCTATACCTCTTGCAATTGGTTCGTGTTCACTTTTTCTCGGCAGTCAAGAGGCGTTTTTCGTCCAAACACTAAACTTGTAAGCTGTGGGACGTGCTTGAACAATGGTCAGTTCAACGGAAGTGCGCAATTAACTCATTCAGCCCCGACACAGGACAGCAAGCCATGGATCGAGCGTGATAGTTCAAGGATGGTGCCAGAACAGGCGCCAAGCTATTCTGGTACCACCCTTGAACTATCATGCTCGATCTGTCTCTAGAATTGTAATACAGAGGGCAACATCAAAATTTGGGTGTTTCGGTCCTGTGTCATGATAATAACTGTAATGGTCGATCTATCCAGTGCCACCAGCTGTAATGTTTTCATGAATGCATTAAGCTAGCAATGCTAAATACACCTCTAAGGCTGAACAGTTGTACTAGGCCCCCTACCACTACACCGCGTGAAACAAGATTTTAGCACGAGCCATAAATCGCCATTATCCACTGCACTCTGCAGGAGGATCATGAAGCTCTATGCCATTGCAGCGCTAGCGAATCGAGGCAGACAACCAGTGTGTGTCTACTCGCAGACGTGTGACCGCCTGTTTATTCGTGAACGCCCTGATAAAGTTATTGGTCGCCAGCTAGGACAGCTTCGAACGCGCATAGCACATTATTAATACTGTGCAGTAAACCTACTGACGAAACAGCTCGGCGGGAAAGACGCGTAACTACGCGTCTTTTCCGCCCAGCGGGTCGTCAGTAGCAGTCGAGGTGTTAACCCTTTGGCTGTCGAAAGTGTTTTTTGTCGCAAGAATCATTAAAAAAAATTCACAGAGATCGTAAATTATAAATTGGCGCAGCACATGTCACACACACAGGTCTGCGCCAACTGTCGTCCTCACCTTCAACGGAGCTTTACATCTGTTGTGCGCTGTATTACTAGGAAAGCTGTTTCTTCCACTTCCGCTGCCAACTGTCTCCTTTCATGTATTGGTCTGTGATTTCGCACCTAAAAGCTTTCAACTGAAAGGTCCGAAATTACAAACCAGGAAGTAAAGACCTAGAATTGTTCGTAATGGATACCAGATCAATCAATGGTACAAACTGACTGCCTATATGTGATTAGGCACCATTTCTGAACTGAGCTATTATGATAGTCGATCTCATGGAAGTGAAAGAGATGATAACAATTTCAGAGCCACAAGCCAGAAATACTATACTTTGTTCAAACTGAACGTGGCTGTTGATGTATTCATACAAACAGTAACATCACACGCGTCTCGCGGCAAGGAATGCTTCACTCATTTCGCAACTGAAAGTAATGCACCATGTACTTGTCCCATCATACTAATGGTATAGGCATTGGTGGTGCTTGCTAGTTTCTATATTTTAAAAGGATAAGTTTCGTTTTCATATGTTTGGACCTGGGACGCCACCAGACATAATGGAGACGCGGAAAAACGTCGCCATGATGTCTGGTGGCGTCCCTGGTCCAAGCAGATAGAATATATGGAAATGACAATGGCGGCGTCGCCATCAGATCTAGTGGCGTCCCCGCAAATATGAAACGACTTAATAATCAGTTTATTTCAGTTTTGGTTTCACATCCCTAAGGACAACAAACCAGAGACGTGAGACCACGCCATTTTTTTTATAGTTCAAGGGTGGTGCCAGAATAGCTGGGCGCCAAGCTATTCTGGCACCACCCTTGAACTAAAACGCCTTTTTTTTTTTTTTTTAGCCTTCTGTCCGCGGCCTTTGGCTTTAGAAACGCGTTTGCGCGGTATGTATCACTGCACAGTAGTGTGCGCTCGCGTGTTATCAGTTCAGTTCAGCTCGGTTCGGTGAAGACGGGATGTCTGCGCTTGGAGGTTAGGCCCACACACCTCCAACGCACCCATCAGAAGTGCTTATAGAGCTCCTTGCGGTATCATGCCAATTGTGGTCTGGTTTAGCATGGATTTGTTTTGTTTACAACCACAGAATTAAGAAGATTTTGAACAAAAGAGATTTTAGAAAATATTGTACACCGACACACATCGCGGAGTCAGATGATTTTCAGGACTCACCGTGTGCGCTTTTTTGTCCATGCTTCTAAATCCAGACCCACAATGGTGTCTGCCAAGCGTGTAAAATGCAAAGAAAATATTTTTTAAAATAAAATAAACACCTGCAAGGGATAAGCACAACACAATTTATTCATTTCTAAGCGCCTTTCTTTTTTACTTCGGATTTTCTGTTTATAAAGTCCTACCGCAGCGCGCAAACCACCACCACAACGTCATCAGCCTGTCGTCAACCGAGAAGAGCGATGACAAATCATGGGGAAGCGGTTGTGATGAAAGCGCTGCCGGCCTATCACGTCGCCCATTTATTGTCTATGAACAACGGCAGGCACAATGCGAAAATCAATAGGACCGCCTCGCCTGGGATCGAAAAAGTTCGGCTGCCTGTCAGGCCGAGTTTACGTCTGAGCAACCCGCAAGGATTTTGACGCCGCCCTGTGCTGGTCTGTAAGGCCCAAAATCGCAAACCAGCACATATATAATTGTACGCACGAAAATGAATTGGATCTCTACTTTGAAACATGAGGTATGTATGGCTAGGACCTGCAGATCTGCGTCAGAGCCTGTTATTATAGAACCAAAAACTCCCACGCCTTCCTCCGGTCGGGGAACGCATGTCTACAACTGTGCGTTTGTTTCCCAGACATAAATTTATTGATAAAATTTAAGTAATATCAATACCAACAGGAGGCAAAGATTTCCATACCCCCCCCCCCCCATGCTAAACCCGCCCGCAGGCACAGTACACCACTGTAGAAGGAATATATATATACCCAACAAAGAGGCACACTGGTTATCTCCCTCGATTCGCTACCGCTACAGTGGTAGCGAATCGAGGGAGACAACCGGTGTGGCCTACAGGATTATCCTACTCTGATGACTTCGTATGTCAACACGTTTACATGTGAAAGCAAGAGGCCTAGATTCTCGTGTCCTTGGGCTCATGAGAATCTACGTTCCTCGCAGGGTGACTGCCATCTCGGTACCAGCGAGCTTATCTTAACGGTAATTGTTCCCGCACACTCCTGCCCAGCTCCTCCAAAGATTCGATCGGTGGTGTCATTATTCATAGTACAAATCGCAACCCCGGGCAAACATGGTCACCGTCTGCTGGTAAGGTATTGAAAGAGCTTTTTTTTTCTTCTCTGCTGTGCGTGATTTAGTCTTGTAGACATGACGCACTCACTGATTCAACGTTGCTCAGATCAGTCATAACACAAAGCAATGTGCCTCAAGACTAGCCGTACAACCTGAAATAGGGGGGCCAGTTAGTTGAGTGACATGATGAAAGATCTTAAATGTTATGCAAGATGTTCCGCACCAGCGAAGCACCTCCCTTAGTTTGTGCAGGATTTAAAGTGAGCCGCTCCACGGCAGGTTCGATTGCTAACAAGGTGCAAGGGGTTCTCAATGCTGTTTTGCCTCAAAGACTTTGCACTCTTCTTTTCACAATCCATGCCAGTAGACACACTTAACAGGTTTTCTACTGCAGAAAAATATTTCAGAAGGTAAGTTAATCCTTTGGGGGGCAATATTGTATTTTAAAACATACCATGAGCATTCATACGATATATTGCACACTATTAACCCTTTATTGCATGGAGCAGGCCACTGTAACTTCTTTAACTCTTTAAGCCCCAGATCCCTACAGCAGGAGATGACTTCACCATGATAATTCAAGGGTAGTGCCAGATTAGTTGGCACCTTCAGGCGCCAAGCTAATCTGGCACTACCCCGTGAATTATCATGGTCAAGCCATCTCCTGCAACTGGTACACAGTCGTTAAGCAACACCTCCAAAATTTGAGAAATGGGACCTTGGGGCTAAAAGGGTTAAAGTTCTGATGCTAGGAATACAGCAAGTGCACACACAGGTCATCTCGAGAAAGAAGGAAATAACCAACATACGGACAAGCTCCTGAAAAACAAGGACAAAACTTTTCTGCGGTGTTCTGACAATTCCAAGGCAGGGGTCAGTTGCATGAGTGAGCTTAGTCCTGCACAAGCCACTAAGCAAGGGTGCTCTCCTATAGCGGAGCACCTTGCTTGGTGTCTTGCACAGGACTAAGCTCATTCATGCAGCTGACTCCAGATCTCCTTATTTGTTGGTAATTTCATTCAATTTCCATGAGAACCATTTTATACAAACCTGGCGGCCACTTTTTAAGATGCTGTATTTTGAGAAATAAGGAAATCATTGTGCTGGAAAAAAAGGGAAATAAATGAGCTGCATGTCACTGTGACAGAGCTGTGGTGAAAACATATGGTAGGACAGACACATTCATACAAAATACAACGGAATATGTTGTGCAGTATGATTAATTAACTGCCTCTTCCTGTGTTATTATCACTTCCATTTTTGAGAATTACAAAGCGACCATACAATGCTGTCACAAAATCTGACACTGTGACAGTTATCCTGTGGGTCAATAATCTTCCTGAACAATCAACTAGACTTTTCAGAAACGCATATATCACACACACACGAATAGAGAGACACCGAGAGATAGTCAGATACACACACAGACAGACAGAGAGAGAAAGCATTTTGCCTGAAACCTGTTTTATTTCAGGTAAATGGCGGTACAATGCAACTGTAAACAACAAATCCCTTACCGTCTGTTATGATTACTGTTTTCAAAACCTGTAAATAAACAGTATGCGTCATACGCTGTATGATTCGACTCGACGCACAGACCAGTCATTATGCCTGTAAACAGTAAATAAATTACCAGTCAGTCTCAGAGTGTACACTACAAAGCATACATCTGTGCTAGCCTTCTGTGTACAAGGATATAAAACAGATATGATAGCAAGAGGCATAGATTCTCATCAGCCTCTGCGGATGCAGAGGCTCATGAGAATCTATGCTCCTGCTTGAAGTTCCTTAAGTGTTCTTTCATCTCTGCCCTTCAAAGGAAAAAGATCTGGGTTTAATTTGGGGACTGTGAATGTGACGGTGCCCCGCTTCCCCAATCCTATCATGGTACAAATAGGAAGTTTTTGTCATTTTGTAAAATAAATTCAAGAAAGGCGAGACAGCATAATAAACCTGCAGGCATGCTGCCCGGTAATCGCGGGCTTCCAAAAAGTCTTCTCGGACTCTCCCATCTGCAAAAGGCAGAGATCCTCATGAACCTATGCAGACGAAGGTTACACCAGGGGTGCTTCAGTCTATCTCATTAAACCGGACTGCTTAACCCCAAGGTCGCATTTCAGAAATTTTGGAGGGGTCATGTGGCGACTATGTACCATTTGCAAGAGAGGGATCGACCATGATAATTCAAAGGTAGTGCCAGATTAGCTTGGCGCCAAGCTAATCTGGCACTACCTTTAAATTGCTGTAATGCGTCGGGCTAAATCACAGCACAGACAACAGAGAATCTACTGTATTGACCCCCAGCGGCATGTAGATTCTTTCAGGGTTTTAGGGGAGTTAGTGCCTTTGTTTGGACCTCAGACGGAGGATACTTTTGGGTTTGAAGTCTAACACTGCAAAACGTCTTGGCAGTCCACCCCTGGTGCGCGACTGATGAGTGGGAGTGATCCTTTTGCGGTGGGGGAGTAGGGCACAAAGCATTCCCGGCACACTTGGGGCCCATCGCAGAAGGAACTTCCTTTCTTCTTCTTTTTTTTTTCAGAGTAAACGTGGCTGTAAATGTGGCACGCAAAAAGGCACACATCTTCATGGGTCCCCGCAAACTTGTGGGGGGGGGGGGGGGGGGGGCATGAAGATGTATGCCTTTTGCAGATTTTTTTTCCCGCCTGATTTCTAAAAAACATGGATGTGACTGTGAGTAAAGCAAAAGGCACACATCTTTTTGACATCCGATGCGGGTTCCATGAAGGTGTGAGCCCTTGGCAGACGTCTGGGATTTGGCACAGGGCTGGGTTACGTCGTCAAAAGGTTTGTTCATTCCGTCTGGACAGGGGGCGACTGCGCTACACGCACCGAGTCTCCACTTCAAACGAATGGCGGAAGAAACTGGCTGAAAGCTCCTTCCATTCTTTCGCTCAGTCGACTTTGACAGAGGGTGTGTGACTATCCACTAACTTTCAACCGTGACAGACAGAAATAGAGCGGTACAGTTCGTGTAGCGACTGCAGTGTGTGTGTGATAGTGTACGTGTGTGTGTTTTGCTTGGTATTTGTGTTTTGCTTGTGCGCACGTCAATAACCAATTCCTTGCCCTGTAACCCTTTTAGCCCCAAGGTCTCATTTCTCAAATTTTGGGAGGTTGCCTAACGACTATCTACCAGTTGCTGGAGATGGACTGACCATGTCAATTGAAGGATTGTGCCAGATTAGCGCCAAAGTTAATCTGGCACTACCCTTGAATTATCATCTCCTGCTGTAGGGATCTGGGGCTGAAAGGGTTACAAACAAACCTTAGGCACACCAAAAGAAGACAAAGAAAATGAAGGTTCCTACTTCGTGGTTCTCTCCGTTTTGACAGAGGGTACACTGGTTGTTTTCCTCGATTTGCTACCGCTACAACGGTATCAAATAGAAGGAGACAACCAGTATGACAGGACAGAGGGCTGTGCGTGTGCTCTTCCCGTCTCTCAGCATGCGAATGTGCCTTCAGCACGTGTGCCAATAATCCGTCACATGACCCTTAGTCTTAAATAAATGAACCACGGGCACTCAAGGCAACGGGAGTAATACTAATAGCCTGAGAGAGAAAGGGTGTGCCCGTCTTTCTGTCGGCAATGTGAGCACATTGCACCCGTGCTCCCATAAACGACCTAAAATAATCAATCCTAAATGTGTCCCTTCTAAAATGTACCGTAGGCACACAATGACGAGGAAACGAAGTGAAGTGTAGGGTAGCGGTGTAAAGAAAGGGTCTGTAACACGGGTCAGCAAATCACATCCTTGCCCCTCCTGTCAGCCTTCGCAAAGGCAGTACACCGACCTGACATTCAACCCATTAGCCCCAACACCCCTACAGAAGGAGATCGTCTGACCATGATAATTCAAGGGTAGTGCCACATTAGCATGGCGCCTGAAGGTCAGTCCACCTCCCGCAACTGGTACATAGTCGTTAAGTAACACTTTCAAAATTTGGGAATGCACCCGTGGGGCTAAAAGGGTTAAACTAGATGTGTTTGACTATGCAGTATGTATGGGCTTAGTTTATTTCAGTAAAATAATTCGTTAGGCAGCGAAACATTCTGTATGTGCGCAGTACAAAGGGATGTGACCTAGTTTGGTGATTTGAAATAGCACATGGAAACTCTCTAGCAACAGGAACCCTCTAGCGCTAGCATCGGGAAACCGGCCTCTAGCTCAGGCACCGGGAAACCTCTAGCACTGTGGCCCAATCGTCAGGTGGGGATATGAAGCAACTTGGTCACCTGCATTGAAGTTGTAGAGACCGAATTACCATTCGTAGCAAATTCAAGATTCAAAAACTTTATTGTCCAGATAAAAAGATTTTATATGGAATTTTTCCTTTGCAGCACTGGTGGAGGATAATTGAATAAAACAAGGAATCAAGTGACATAAATAATGATAATAAATTCACAAAACAAAAAGTTCTATCACACAACCCACTCAACAACAGTCCAGAATGCCACCGGTTCTCGTGCTAATTTTTAAACAAATAACTAATTTTAACGCTTTACTTTCTTTAGGTAGCTTACCCGGGTAGGAAGCTGGACTTCCAGCTCAACGTGAACATTCATAAAGTTCATTTATTGCACGATCCTAATTTTGCCATTCCTGGGCCCAAAAGCCATAATCTTCGGACCAGCTCCGGGCAGCAAACGACGTTTGTTTAAGGACTGAAGTAGCAATTCGAAAGTTCATTTTGACTGCGAAAGACTGTTTCTGTGCAGACGACACATTGCCGGACTTGACGAAGCAGCGACTCTTTTTTTTTCCGCCGTGATTCGTGTAGCTTTATAGTCCGTTTATACAGAGCGCGAACGCGTCCAACGCGAACACGAACGCGAACGCGACTTTTGAGCAGTTTTGCCATTCAAATAGAGCACGAACCCGAACGCGGAAAACCGTCGACCTTTTTTGAGGCGGCTCGTCTTTTTCTATCATAATTCCAATATATATTTCTGTCAGAGCTAAAATGGTGTCATTATGAAGACTGCTGACATGAAAGTTAAAACGTGTTTCATTAATAAAGTCGTGCAGACATTTTTTTTTACAGTTCCATAACATTGTTGACACAGGTAAAATAAAATTAATTTCAATCACATACCTATCAGTCCGACTCTCTGTCCAACTGCTTTCCATGTCTCTTTTTTTCGTGATGTCTTTGTAATCTTTGTCTGCTTTGTCATACAGTACATGATTCTTCTCAATTTCAAGAATCATGGCTTCTGTCTTGTCCATTGTCAGGTCAGGCGTACAAGTTTCTATTTGTGGAAATGATGCAAGGGAAGTACCTGCTGATTGGTTGATAGCAAAATAGCCGCGCGACCTTCTGAGAAAATTCGCTCTGGGGGCAATCAAGGTGGTCGTTCGCGCGAACAAAAAATTGTTCGCGTTCGCACTCTATTTGAACGGTTCCTCTACAAATGACTAAAATTTTCCAGGACGAAAAAACGCGTTCGCTTTCGCGCTCTGTATAAACGGACCTTTACTGAACTTTTTCGCGACGGGCCGCATCCGGATACGCAGCAAAAGCAGCGTATCCGAATGCAGTAATTCTCTAAAGTGCTAAGGGTGGGTGCACAAGTCTTTTTTTTAACCCCGCCGTTTTTAGCAAGGACAGAAGCGTGACTGGTCGTGTGACGAGGATGCAAACAATATATTTTAACCGTCATGACCGCCGGGAGCTGTCACCTGAACTGGTATGTTGTCGATGGAGGGCAACTCCAAAACGTCGACCCTCGGGCTCTGTGTGGTAAACTTGAAAATAAGCCAGGTGAAACAGGACGACAAAGACGCAAAACACATTTGAGACGTGTCGCGTGCGGCTACATGGCATTTTGGAGCGTATTCGGATGCGACACGTCTCCAATGGGACGAAGGGTGTGCATAGTTTCACTGAATCTCAGTATCAATTTACAATCACCACAGGTCAGAGAGACTCCCCTGCCCTTGTGCCAGTAATCAGTTCTTTGCCCCATTCAAATGAATCACAGGCACACAAGGAAAAAGAAACGTATTCTGAAGGCTTGGGAAGTAGCGTGAAAAAGGGTGTGCGTGTGTAGTCTGCCAGGCCAGCGGAGTGCAGATTTGAAAATCGCCTCTTTCATGGCGGTGTCAAGTTATCCTGCAGTGTAGACAGACTACCGTGAGAGCGGCCAACTAAAAAGATGAAGGTGGAATGGGATATCAAAGCCCTTGGCTGTTCAAAGCGCCGTGAGACTATCTAAACACAACGTCCGGTTCAAGATCGTTTGCTGGAGAGGACAATCACAGCGTGCAACTTGAGCTCTGTCTCTGCAGGGGCCCATGAGCATACATGCCTCTCGCGAATCACAGAAGAGCGCTTATCAAACGCTCTTCTGTGATCCGCGGAAGGCACAGATCCTCATGAGCCGTGTACTTGTCCACGCCCCCACCCTTCCTCGGTCCTGTCCTTGTTTACAAGTCATGGCGGCCTTCCTTCCTACCTCGCACAGTGTACGAATCGACACTGACGGTAAATCAATGAAAGCGCGGCATTCACAAGTAATGCCATGTCTTATATCTCGCTGTACGGCTGTCATTGATTAACAAAAGTCTGCAGTCTTACTGCCACGTCATGCTAATGTAACCAGGGTACGCTGCAAACGACACCACCCACGGGACATAAAAATAGAAGAAAAGAGTTTCCTGTATGCACACGTATCATTGTGCTCCTTCTTGCAGAAGACACTATTTTTCAGAACACTGGACACAGGTTAGGATGGGCATGACACATGACAGCCACGTCATTTTCTACATTTCTAACCTTTTTAAAAAAAAAAATACATTATAGTTTATACCTGCAATAAATCCTGGTAAATATAAATCCTGCTTCCTGGTAAACAGTAGTATAAAAGTTGTGTAAAGGTAGACTTGACATGACAATGCAGTGTAAGGATTTTATGAAAGGTTCTGCATGTAACGTCCAACAGGAAGAAAAAAAAAAACAGACCAAAGACATCAATTATCACATAGCTTTGCCAAGAAATGAGACCTGTACAACCTGTACAGCTGTTGCCAACAAAAAACAACTGAGTACGACATCAAGACAGGACAAGTTTTAGCTTAAATTCACAGTGGAATAGAAAAAGGTAGTTCAAGACTTCTCTATGCTTCATTGCATGCAGTTTTAATTAATTCAGCTGACACAACTACAAGATATCTGCAGACATGTTATAAAAAGTGTCTTGAATAACGCAAGCCAGTTCACAAAGCAGTCGGACGTCTTCATACAGAATAGCAACATCAGTATCAGTCTTGCTCTTGGAAAGCAGTGTCTAGCCCTTTACTGCCAGAACTAGCCCCATGGTTCTGGACAGTGGATTTTGTTGGGGTGCATCTTACAGGAATCACCATGACAAAGAGCGCTACCCACAGCCTCTTTTGTTATGTAGGACTTTGAGAGAGTTCCCCGTTTGGCAAATTTTAACACTCAAAGTCAAAGCATCACCTGTAGACAGCAAGTTTTAGGACGCATACCAGTTCAGGAGATAGTACCACTATCAGACTGTTTGGGAGCACTCTTGTATACTGGCACAAGCCTTCAGATATCATGGCCGGTCCCTCTCCTGTTTCTGTGTGTCTAGACTGAAAAGGTTAAACACATTCACTGCCAGAACACAATGACGAAAACTAACTGCAAAGATGCATAGATCCACATACGTCCCCGCAGTTGCCAGGACCTATGTGGATCTATGCCTCTTGCTGACCCACGTCCTACGAATCAATGTTTCTTGGACTGTTGAGGTTCTCTGGCGTAGAATTAACAAACATTTCAGAAATACAATCTGCCTTCACTGGCCAGGAAGGGGTTAACGTGGGTCAGCATTCATCCCCAGGGGACAGGCCAATCACATCATCACGAACCAGTAGTAAATATATTACATCCATCTCCCGCCACAGTTTGACACGGAATAATGAGTGGAAATTTGATAATGATGCACACATGCCCCGCAGAGCTGCTATTTATAGGGGTGGGGACTGCTGTTAAAGGGGTGCCGACTGCTGTTAACGGGGTTGGGATGTCCACACCCCTTCCTGCTAGAGTCCAGAAGAGCGCACTGCACAGCACAGTGGACAAACGGGATTAAATGAGACAGCACAGTGTAGCTTGTTCAGCGCACCCCGGACACTTCCAGCGGCCATGTGCGACGGTGAGGAAGCCAGGGAGGGGGTCCCACGGTTAAATCCGTTATCTCAAGAGGCATGGATTCACACGAGCCCCTAGTTACAGGGGCTCATGAGAATCTACGCATCTTAGTCTTACTATAACGAGATCGACACAGTAGGTGCTTATTTCACTCTGCTGATGCAGGGGATCATGAAAATCTATGCCTCTTGTAAACGCGATCAGCACAATGTAAGTGCTTGTTCAGCCCATTACATCCTGAGGATGAAATTATCATTTTTTTAAGGCATCTGTTGAGGCTGCATCACAGTTCTGGAGACCATGACAGTTCAAGGTGGTGTCAGAATAGCTTGGCGCCTACAGGCGCCAAGCGATTCTGCCACCACCCTTGAACTATCATGGTCGATCTACATCCTGTCTTAGCATGTCAGGATTTTATGGGTTAAGACAGCAGATGCAGGGGTACTGAGCATCTATGTCTTTTGCTAGCCTGTCCGGCTCCGCCTGCGCCACGGACGAAGAAAAGGAGCTGTGACAGGGAGGGGGTGGACACACCCCAAGGCGTAAAGCCACGCTTCGAGGGAGGGGGTGTCAAAAGACACACTTATCCCTTGTTGTTTTTCCTACAGCTTAGCAGGGTCAAGCACTTACCTAATTCTCTGTGATGTGATCCAGTTGGCGTTAATCAAGGAAAGCGGGAACTGGGCGGGGGGGGGGGGGGGGGGGGGGGGGGGAGCGCGGCTTGTCTCACGGTTCTGTTGTCATAATCCCATCAGCGCACAGTCCTGGTGATGCAATCAAGCCGGGGGGGGGGGGGGGGGGGGGGCGCCAGGTACACAGGGCGACGGGCTAGGTGGACAGGACTTCACACCGACTGTAGTACTTACTCGCCCTGTCACACTTACTTTAACCACGGTCTGTCTGTCCATTGGCCACAGGCTTCTACTCAGCGACTTCCTCAAACTGAGGCCAGTAGGTGTACTGGATTATTCCAACTCCAAATGTTGTGTATGTGTGTGAGAGAGAGAGAGAGAGAGGGAATGCTGGTCTATGCTGCTATTGGAAACGCATCATGTACCAATATTTTCTGAAATATATTCCAAGCAGAAATAAAAATACAATATTCCCTCACAAAGTACTGGTGTTAATTATACATTGTCAGGCTCTTAAATTAAAAGTTTCAACTTCAAGCAATACAGACTCACAGCATACAAAGCAGATATATACAAAACAAGAAGTGCCCCAGAAGAGTTCAGAATATTGAGCGAGATCATGGTGAGTCTGACAGGTCACACTGAGTACAGCGAAACAAAGGCAAGACGTTTATGTGCAACAAACATATATTTATGCAGCTTCTCCATCAAAGGACTTCAAACTGCTTCCTTCCACTCTTTATTTCCAAGTGTGTGCTACGGTTGGCATAAGCTTAAGACCCCCAGAATAACTAATTTGGATGAGATATGTGTGTATGCATACATATTGTGTGTGTGCATGCATTAGAGCAGTCAAACTGTGAATATGTGTGTGTGTGTTAGGGGGGGGGGGGGGAGGGGAAGAGATGGATGTGTGTCAATGTCATCTGATTCTGAGTGTGATTGTGAAGGCTTTAGGCACAGGCAGTGTGGGTCATCCATATTTCTACATTACACAGGATGTCTCTGCCACAGGCAAGTCATTTAGAGGATGGATTGCTGGCAAAAGGCCTGTACTAAATACACAGAAAGGGGACCAGGGGTTGGAGGCAAGAGTGAGCTTAAATCCTGCACAAGCCACGACACAAGGTACTCCACTAAAGCAAGGGAGGCCTGAAAATACAGAACAAGGGGACCAGGAGAGGAGAGGCACGCCTGTGATAAATCATACATTTTCCTGATGCTGTGCTGGGTAAAAGCTTCATCTTTCTTCACTTGAGTTTAGTTCTCATATTTCACAGACAGGCCTGGGGGAAAGCAGGGCAGTCGCATTTACAGCGGGGTGTGTGGGGAGGCCGCCAGATTGCAGCTGTAATCACCATGTGTTGGTTTTCCTGTGTGCCTGGCTCCACAGTCCTGACACCAGGGCTTCACGTGTGCAAGAGACATAGATTCTCATTTGCCTGTGCTGTCGCTGAGGCAGATGAGAACCTTTGCCTCTTGCTGGTAGATATTTGTTTACATTTCCGTGCATATCTGATCCTCTGAAGGAGGTAAACATCGGGCTTTAAACGTGCGACTGTCTCCCACCCATCCCGTTACACGGCCATGCTACTCTCCCCACCAGGCCGCCGCCAAGTCTAGATTTGATGTGCAAGAAAGTGTTCATTTTCATCCTGGCATGTAGACATCTGTTCCATGGCCATACAAAGTCGCGCATTGACCGCTGTTTGTTCCCTGCTGATCACTTTACGCCACAATAGGCCGCTCGGCAATGGAAAATTGTTTAATCAATATTAATGTCATTAGCAAGTTTGGGGCTGCGCGAAAACAAAGGCGATTAAAGAAACAAACGCTCCTGCCACACTAAAAGACATCAGAGGGTCAGGAAAATAGTGAGGAAAACTGGGGTGGCATATTTTTCCTCATAGGTTCGAAAGCAATACTCAAAGAAAACGTGTCTGACGCACGGCAACTGCCTGAATCACCTCCCCCTATCAATTTACTGTTATTGAGCGAACATGGGCTGTCAGGCCTATCCCTCATTGCAAATGCTGACGAAAAACGCAGACTTACCTATTTGCAGCACACTGGAAACAGCACCGTTGTCGAGTAGCCTGACACCCTGGTGGAAAGGTAGTTTTTGATTCTCGGTATTTTCCTTGTTGTTTGCATACGACGAGTACATGTAAATATCCCTTTCATTCCGTGGAAACGACCAGAAGATGATCCGGCTCAGCACGGGTTCGGGAATGCGGTCATACTGCTGCTCGATCCGTTGAAAAGGGATGTTTTCCGCAACAACTTTGGCACTGATGTCTAGTAGAGAGTCTACTTGTCTAGGGATTCTCCTGTTTGATCCCCCAGAACCGCTTTCCACCCGAAAATGATAGGAGCGGGAGGGGCAGTGTCTCTTTGCAGCCGCCATGAGCACCCATCTGATCGAAGGGAGATTTCCTTCTGCACATGCGCAGAGACCAGACGGCAAATTAAAGGAAACACGCACGCATGCCCATACGGCCGCTCGCTTTAGTATCCAGGTTTGGGGCTCGTGGGAATCCCTTTGGGGAACCCCTAGCTGTGAATGAACTGTCAACTTTGCCCTGAACATGCATAAAAAAAGATTGCCATCAATCACGTTACAACTGTACCAATGTCAACAAACGCGTATAAATACGTTTTGTCACATGCTCAAAACGACGAAAAAATAAGTCTCTTGTGTATGTTTTCTTCTACACAATTGAAAGGTAAAGGTTGGAAGATTTTCTAAAACAACTTGGCAACAAATGTCACTGTAATTCAGCTTCGGCAACCGGTATTTCAGCGCGGATTTTGTTTGACTATGCGGCCAGGGTGTGTGTTCAAGGGTATGTGAAGAACCGCTCGAGCGTTCACGAGGGCACTCCTGTCGGGGAGCGCCATATTCAGCCTCGATCTTTGACACAACATATAGGCCTCAGACACTGCGTCTACAGACGAAACTCCCGGATTCTGTTTCACTGTGAGTCACTACGCTTGCTATGATGGTATGGTATGGTATGGCCATGGTATGATGTCTCCGAGGCGGCGCACATATCCATCTAATTAAAGATGCTCAAGGCGCCGTAGGGATGGAAGCTGAAGCTTTGAAAGCCTGCAGCTACTAAGCGCTACTTATGTGCAAACCTCCACCCTACCATTAATCAGTTTTGGTGCATGTCAGTGATATATTTCTGTTTTCATTTCACCGGCCCTACCTGGCCTCGAAATAGTGGTAATGGGATTTTTAACGTGCGCACTTGATGATTATGCGGCGTGCTGTACACACGACTTGAAAAAGACAGGCAACCGTAAGCCGAGTCTGTACGTACTTGAAATTTGGCTCGACTAGGAAAGGTCCGCATCCGATTCCTGTCCACCAGGGGATTCGAACCGGCCGCCCGGGACTTGATCTTACGACTGCCAGCGCAGTGTCCGCTTGGCACTAATCTACGTCCTCATGTCTATATAGTCTATATATATATATATATGTCTATTGGGGTGTAGGGGGCTCTGGATAGAGGTAGCACCTTTGCTGTTCGGCAGTTCTACATAGGACGGACGGGCATCACTGGTCCTCATCCATCTCCTTATCTCTCACGTGCTGGCTCCAAGCGCCACACCCTGGCAAACCACCTCAGCTGGTGGGCTATCAAACCACGTGAGGGGGGTGGTGTTCACATTGCACCACTAGGCGGATGAGCTGTTTCTGACTGAGCCAACGGCTAGAGGACGGAGGAGATCAGGTTGGATCCAACGGCCAAATGTGGGGCCGGGGAGT
The DNA here is from genome assembly GCA_036245525.1 of Semisulcospira habei. Taxonomy (NCBI): domain Eukaryota; kingdom Metazoa; phylum Mollusca; class Gastropoda; family Semisulcospiridae; genus Semisulcospira; species Semisulcospira habei. The sequence continues at coordinate 190,588,420 of BTPG01000005.1, forward strand.
AAACCCTTCCAATCAGGAGTGGAGCCCCGAAGGCAGACAGCTGCCTGTATTCACGCACTGTTCTGGCAGCTCCTGCAGCCAAACTGGTGCCAAACGTACTGCTTTGCATTCCTTTGGATACATCAGCGAGGCCGAGAGGGGGATCTTGACGACCTGGGCACCCCAGGATCTCCATACACTTCGCCCAGGCTTGCGCCCTGGAGAGGTCACTCCAGTGACTGACCCAGCAAGCGCATATACTCCATTGTCCCGAGACAGGATGCCAAACAACATGTCTATAACACGTTTTAATTCACATGAGCCCAGCAGCTCAGTGTGAAGGGTGCGTGGATGTCTGTGTTTCCGCCAAACGAAAGAAATGATTTAGGAATTGTATGGTCGGCGGCCCTGAAAACCGTTCTAGGCTACTTTGTAATCCACACTGCAGTGCCTTTTGGAACGCGTGACAATGTTCATTAGGTGTTCTTTCCTCAGGCACTGAAATCAATCCAGGGGAAAAAAGACGGGCTTGTTCAATAGCATGTCCGTTGAAAGGTCCTGGTAAATCAAAGTGGCACAGCCGTTGCAGTGCACCTGAACTGATCGGCAGTGTTCAGGTCGTAGTCCATAAGCAATAAATGTCCCTGTCCCCCATACTACTGGCCGCCTGACACTGACTTCGGTGCCGTGGACGTTAACCCATATCATCATTACTGAGGCTAAAAGCTTCAAATTTGTACACTGCCATGCGGCACGCTACATTATAGTACTTACAGATGAGGATATTGACCAATCGCTTTAGTTCAAGGGTGGTGCCAGGCGCCAAGCTATTCTGGCACTACCCTTGAACTATTTCAGTCAAATTTATTTCACACACTGGTGTATTCCGAATGATATGGGTAAATTATACCCCGAACTAACCAACCAGGCATTGAAATGATGTGACTTCAACGCCTGAAAACACTGGCCAGGCCTGCTCGCAGGTGTGGGTCCTACAGACTGCAAATCTCTACGGCTTTCTCCGTCAGAGTGACAGATTACTGCCAGCAAAAGCATACATCAGTTCTCTGTCAGTCACTGAGCCTCTGCGAATGCAGGGGCGCATGAGAATCTATGTCTCTTGCGCATGGAAACTCGTTGGTCAAGCTGGCCAGAAAAGAATCTGAAAGGGCCGAAAGAAGAAACCATTCCTGAATTGTTGGTCGGGCAAGCGGTAGGACAAACAGATAAACACAAGTGGTTCATAGTTGGCATACCTTCAGCCGTTTGCATACACTCGACACGATAAGCTTGAGCTAGCGCTGTGATTGAGTTGCCGCTGGGGCTGGTTGCATGAGTGAGCGGAGCCCCTTGCTTAGTGGCTGGCGCAGGACTAAGCTCCCTCATACAACTGCCACCTGGAGCTAAGGTGACCGATGCAAACTCAGCCTGGTGTACCGCATAGTTGGAGCGGATAGGTACGGCTGCCGGACATATCACTAATTGGAGTCATTATCCCTCGAAAGGTGTGCGCAGCTGTCTCTGACAAAGCCGATCGACAAACGCCGCACACATTTCCGCACCAAAAGAAATTCAGTTATTATCAACATGGATCATTTTAGCCATTTCACTGCTTGAGGACTTTTTTGTGTTTTGAAGCCATTGTAAGCTCTACGTCAAAGATCCCGAGCCGTCCAAAGAACATAGATACCAAGTGCTTTCTCCAAGAGGCATAGATTCTCATGAGCCCGCGCAATTGCGGGGGTTCATGAGGATCTATACCTCTTGCAGTTTTGAACTCTTTTTTTGAAGCGTTGAAATGTGTGTGTGTGTCTGAAATCAAATAGCTGACCAGTTCATACGTTGACAGGTGACACGACAGTCACAAATACAGTAAATATGACTGATATACGACGAAAATAAAAGCCTACTCAGTAAAGCAAACGCGGAACAAACTGAACAAGCAAACACCTAATATGATACAACTGCTGCATAACTTATTAGTGACTTTCCACTTTTCAACCCGTCAAGAGGACTGAAGGACTTGCTTTACCTGACTTCAGTTTCATTGCAAAGTTTTCGTGTCCGGCGTGAAATATAACTTTTCTCCCAGTTCTCCTTTCTAAGTTTGTACTCAAAAGAATTCTCCCGTTGTCACAAAGGGCAGTAAATGTCACACGTCATTACTTGTCACAGCCTACTCTGTCACATGGATCAACAAAGCGGTTAGTTCGGCGGGGTTTAACCCCTTCCCTGCCACTGTACGTTCATTTTTGTTTCTGAAATATTTGTTTATTCCGAACGACCAAATAAAGCCAACACCTTCCATGAAACATCATATTGTGGATACAAATTGGTATCAGCAAGAGGCATAGATTCTCATGAGCCCCCGCAATCGCGGGGGCTCATGAGGATCTATGTCTCAGCGTCTTGCCGTTGGATCATGTTCACCGTTTATTTCTCGGCCGGCATTAAAAGGGTTAACGTCCACGGCACCGGAGTGATAATGGACGGTCCTAAACGGGCGGGTTAAGGGAGACAGAGACATCTAATGCGGCCTGTGGAGTACGTCCTGAGCACTGGTCAATTCAGGCGTACTGCAACTGTGCCACTTTGGTTTAACAGATCTTTTCAAGGGAAATTACTTACTTACGCCTGTCACCCCTACCCGGGTATAGGACGTCGACGAGAGACCTCCAGCGACTCCTGTCCTGTGCTTCTCCTTCGATTTTACTCCAGGTGGTTCCCATTCTCTTGATGTCTGCTTGGAGGTCTCTACGCCAGGAGTTTCTCGGCCTACCTCTTTTCCTCTTTCCCTGGGGATTCCATGACAATGCCTGCCTAGTGATACTGGAAGCTGGCTTTATCAGACTGTGACCGATCCATCCCCATCTTCTTCGCCCAATTTCATTCTCTGCTGTTATCTGCTCTGTTTTCTCCCAGAGTCTGATGTTGCTGATCTTCTCTGGCCAGTGGATTTTCAAAATTCTTCTAAGGCAACTGTTTATGAAGATCTGTACTCTGTTGAGTGTGGTTTTTGTCAATCTCCAAGTCTCTGCTCCATATAGGAGAACTGCTTTTACGTTGGAGTTGAAAATCCGGACTTTGGTGTTTTGTGCCGACAGCTCTCTGGAACTCCACACTTTTTTCAACTGGAGAAAGGCTGCTCTGGCTTTACCGATTCGTGATGTGACATCTGCATCAGTGCCGCCTTTTTTGTCTATGATGCTCCCGAGATAGGTGAAGGACTCCACCTCCTCCAACGGGGTGCCAGCAAGCAAGACTGGTTCTTCCCTGGTTGCGTTCAGCCTCATTGTCTTTGTTTTCTTTTCTGGATGGTGAGGCCCACTTGGGACGAGATGTCAGCAAGCCTCGTGGTCTTGTCCTGCATTTGTTGATGAGTGTGGGACAGTAATGCCAAGTCATCTGCAAAATCGAGGTCGTCAAGCTGTGTCCACAGTGTCCACTGTATTCCGCTTCTTCTCTGCTCTGTGGTCCTCTTCATGACCCAGTCTATGGCCAGTAGGAAGAGGAACGGAGACAGCAGACACCCCTGCCTGACACCGGTTCTGACCTGGAGCTCCCTGGTGAACTGCCCTTCGTGGATCACGCGACATGTGATCATGCCATCGTAGCTGCTCTTGATCAGGCGGGCGAGCTTTGTGGGTACACCGTAGTGTCGTAGGAGTTTCCACAGAGTCTCTCGGTCCACGCTGTCAAATGCTTTCTCGTAGTCCACAAAGTTGACGTACAGCGGGGAGCCCCACTCCAGAGACTGTTCCACGATGATGCGGAGAGTGGCGATCTGGTCTGTACATGATCGGTTTTTCCTGAATCCTGCTTGCTGGTCTCTCAGCTGGGGGTCAACGGAGCTCTTCATTCTCTCCAGGATGATCCTGTTGAAGACCTTTCCTGGTACTGACAGCAAGGTGATTTCTCTATAGTTGGAACACTTGCTGAGGTCACCTTTCTTGGGAAGCTTGATTAGGTACCCCTCCTTCCAGTCAGCCGGCATCACCTCCTCTTCCCAGATCTTTCCAAACAGTGGGTACAGCATCTCTACTGTTGTCTCTAGGTCTGCTTTCAGAGACTCCGCTGGGATGCCATCTGGCCCTGCTGCTTTGCCGTTATTCAAAAATGCCACTGCTCTTCTGATCTCTTGCCGGCTGGGTCTGTCACAGCTGATGGGTAGGTCGGTCTCTGCTGGCTGGATGTCTGGGGGGTCGGGTGGGCTGGGTCTGTTCAGTAACTCTTCAAAATACTCGGCCCATCTGTCGAGTTGGTCTGCTCTGTCTGCAATAGGCTTGCCTTCCTTGTCTTTTACTGGTCTTTCTGTATGGCCATACTTGCCCGACAATCTTCTGGTAATGTCGTAGAGCTGTTTCATGTTGCCGCTGCCTGCTGCCTTTTCTGCCTCTGCTGCCAGGCTGTCTGTGTAGGCCCTCTTGTCTGCCCTGATACTCCTCTTCACCTCGCGGTTGGCTTCCGAGTATTCCTCCTGTGCCCTTGCTTTGGCTGCTCTCGTGCGACTGTTGTTGATAACTGCTTTCTTCTGCTTCCTCACTTCTATCTTCTTCAAGGTCTGTGCCGACAGCCAGTCCTTGTGATGGTGTTTCCTGAACCCTACAGTGTCTTTGCAGGTTGAGTTCAGCGCCTCTCTAACTGCCTTCCACTGCTGCTCTGTGGTGACCACCTCCTCTTCATTTACTAGCTCCTGTAGCGCTTGAAACCGGTTGGACAGCACCAATTTGAACTCTTCTCTCACTCCAGTCTCTCTCAGGAGGCCTACATTATAGCGCTGTCTTCTTGTTGTCTCTGTGCGGCTTTTCTTTAACTTGAGCTTTATTCTTAAGGTGAGCAGATGGTGGTCTGAGGCGATATCTTCTCCCCTCCTCACTCGAACATCTTGAAGGGATCTTCTAAATTTCTTGCTAATGCAGATATGGTCTATTTGGTTCTCTGTAGTATGGTCAGGTGAGACCCACGTTGCTTTGTGTATTCTTCTGTGTGGGAAGATGCTGCCTCCAATGACAAGTCTGTTTAGAGCACAAAAGTCTACAAACCTCTCCCCGTTCTCACTCATCTCCCCTAGTCCCTGTCTCCCCATCACCTCTTCGTATCCGGTGTTGTCCTCCCCTATTTTGGCATTAAAATCGCCCATGACGATGGTGATGTCTCGCTCCGCACATTTGTCCACGGCACTCTGGAGTCGGTCGTAGAACTCTTGTTTCTCTTCCTCGTCACTGTCATTAGTGGGCGCATAACACTGGATGACGTTCAGCTTGAGCTTTTTCTTGGTTCTAAAGGCTGCTGTGATAATTCTTGGCCCAAGAGGTTATCAGCCCATCAGCGCTCTCTGCCACTGGTGACAGCATGAATGCTACTCCTTCTGTATGGGGGGCATTCTCCTCTTCATGACCTGAATACAGAATCATCTCCCCACTTAACAGCCTTTTCTGGCCAGACTGCGTCCATCTGGCTTCACTGATAGGGAAAGGTTGTACTTTTGCATTTCCGCTGCTATATGGGCGGCCTTGCCGCTCTGGTACATGGTCTTGACGTTCCATGTGCCCATGGTTGTGTCCCTGGATAGAGAGAGGCGGCTCGGTCCTGTGGCTTCCGAAGACTTCCGGTTTTCACCGGCCACAGGACGTCATAAGTCTTCTGGTAGAAGAACCTTCCTCCTCCAGGAAAGGAATTACTGTTTGTCTTTTCGTCGGCGTTTTTGTAGCTATTTCCTTTTTTGTAGGGAAGCTACACCCACGCCCAACCCCCTTACTAGGAGGACCAGGGGTTTTCTGTCGGGGTCACCTTCCCTTAGACCATAGTGTTGGTTCACGGCACCTTATTTCATTCGGTGCACCCCTCTCGCGAGGGACCCCCTATCCACCACCCAGGGGACGCGCCTCAACGCCATATGGTCCCAGCGCGAGGTCAGGTTTCAAGGGAAATGCTATTGAACAAACCCGTCTTTTCCCCCTTGGATAAGCAAAGTGCCGGAAGGGTCTAAATGTCTTTTATATACATACATATATTATAATTTATTGATCGCAGGGGTTTGCTACACGGACCCTTGTAGGCCTGAGGGAGGTCAAAGGAATCATTGTACCCCGAAGGCGGCCTTCGGGGTATAATTGTTTCTTTGACCTCCCTCAGGCCTACAAGGGTCCGTGCAGCGAGCCTCTGCTACCAATAACGTATTTGTTGTCATTCCTCCATTCACAGTATTTTCGTACACCGCTGAAAAAGAAATCAAGAAGATATCAGTGTGATTAGTCGACGGGCTACTTGTTTATTTGTGTTGTTTCTGCATTTTACAACCACCATTACAAGGCTTATCAACATAACCACTATCAAAACTGCAGGAGAAAAGACAAAGAAAAGACGTGAAATAAGAGTAGCAATAACTCTTATGAAGCCACACATTCTGTAAAACAGTGCATCGAGTCAATACCGACTGATGCAGAAAATGACTCTACCTGTATTCAGTTCAATCGCAGGGGGGGGGGGGGGGGGGGGAGGGGGAAAGGCGGGGGGGGGGGGGGGGGGATGTCAAAGATGAGTTGTAGTACATCGCTTATGATCTCAGAGCTTTTACTTCGGCTCTCTGTGTGTAATTTGACATGAAATAACACTTTTTTAATCGTCTCCTTGACTGAGTACTAGTGTGTGTGTGTGTGTGTGTGTGTACACGTGTGTGCCGTGCACGTGTGTGTGTGTGTGTGCCGTGTGAGTGTGCGGTGTGTGTGCACATGTGTAGTGTGTGTTGCTTTGAGTACTGTTCATTTTTGTTTTAATTGATAGTGTGAGTCGATTACTCAAACATGAAGCAATAAAATCATAGTAACACACACACGTAGGTAATGGGTAGACCATCGAAAACCGACTGATGTCGTCATTGTGCATGACTTCTGTTTGTGGGTGCGGGTGTGGCTGACCAAGCCAATCCTGGAGCCACACCTGCGAGGGCAATGGGGGCACTGGAACATAGCTGTGGGGAGAGTCGACGCTGTCTTTCTGCGAGCTCTGGCACCGGTGATCCGATTGGGTTCAAAGAGCGTGCAGGCTTTCCTGATGACGGCACGCCAGCCAGATCTGTCTTGTGCTCAGGTCAGTGTCAGTTGTGCTTCAAGTTCCTCAACCGGGAAGACGCAGACGTAGTGTGAGTCGACTGAATACTCAAACGTGAAGCAATAAAATAGTAACACACACACGTTAGCACACCTACACACTAGCACACAAACAGACACACACAAACAAACACACGCACACACACAAGCGCGCGCGCACACACACTCGCACTGACTCACGCTGACACGCGCGCGCATACACACACGCACTCAAGAAGACGGTGAAAAATGTGTGTTATTTCAAGTTACTTGTTAAAAAGTAAACGTTTTGATATAAGCAAAGACAATACATTATAATACAAAGCACTCGGCCCGAGAGTGCGAGACTAAAGAGAATAGAAAAAGGAGAGGCCCAAACCACCTCAGTGGCGGATCCAGGGGGGCCCTGCCCCCCCCTCTCCCCCGCTCTCCCCCCCCCCCCACCCGTCAGCCCTGACAAAAAAAAATTTTGATGGTTATTTGTGGAAGTTGTGTTTTACTATTCGATGGTTCTTCTTTTCTTGTACAGTGTATTATAGATGTATCTCACGTGATGGGTGGGTGAGCATAGTGTGTTCATGGGCCTATAGTCAAATATCCTCACTTGGCACTCCTTACCTGCACCTGTCACAGTACTTCACGCAGACATATAGAGTGCCATGTTCCCCGCTCTCACAGGGGCTCATGTAAATCAGTGCCTCTTGCTGCCCTTTGCATCCTCAGACTGAGGCAGCCATTTGGCAATAAGCCGCTGACTGCTGGTCAACCCCAGCAGTGGAAAAGTGTCCGATCATTGCTGAACTGTGGCCCAACTCAGTCCCTCAGCCAGGCATAGAGTTTCATAGGCCCCTTCAGTCACAGGGGCTCTTGAAAAGCATTACCTCTTTCTGTGCCATACGAACGGTATTGCATCCTCATATGTGGCAGTCATCTAGGTTTAAGTCTAGGACAGTGGACACGCCAACTGTGATCAGAAACTTGAAGAAGTACCCAACGGAGAAAGAAACACGCTTAGAAAAGACGGGTAACGGCAACACAATTTATTAATATTTCGGGCAGTCATAACCCGACCACTTTCGTAACACCCCCATTACTGTCACTATCTTGAAACAGACTATAACCTAACACTCTTGCTATACACTATTCTCTACCCTGGAAAAGACTATGCTTAACCAACCACGTACTACCTTCATAGCGACTTAGACATACACACCTTACATTCTTTTTAGTTATCCATCTCGGTAAATCCTCGCGCTGGGACCATATGGCGTTGAGGCGCGTCCCCTGGGTGGTGGATAGGGGGTCCCTCGTGAGAGGGGTGCACCGAATGAAATAAGGTGCCGTGAACCAACATGGTCTAAGGGAAGGTGACCCCGACAGAAAACCCCTGGTCCTCCTAGTAAGGAGGTTGGGCGTGGGGGTAGCTTCCCCACCCTGCAAAAAAGGAAATAGCTACAAAAACGCCGACGAAAAGACTAACAAATGACTCTGTGGAAACTCCTACGACACTACGGTGTACCCACAAAGCTCGTCCGCCTGATCAAGAGCAGCTACGATGGCATGACATGTCGCGTGATCCACGAAGGGCAGCTCACCAGGGAGCTCCAGGTCAAAACCGGTGTCAGGCAGGGGTCTCTGCTGTCTCCGTTCCTCTTCCTACTGGCCATAGACTGGGTCATGAAGATGACCACAGAGCACAGACGAAGTGGAATACAGTGGACACTGTGGACACAGCTGGACGACCTCGATTTTGCAGACGATTTGGCATTACTGTCCCACACTCATCAACAAATGCAGGACAAGACCACGAGGCTTGCTGACATCTCGTCCCAAATGGGCCTCTCCATTCACAAACAGAAAACAAAGACAATGAGGCTGGACGCAACCAGGGAAGAACCAGTCTTGCTTGCTGGCACCCCGTTGGAGGAGGTGGAGTCCTTCACCTATCTCGGGAGCATCATAGACAAAAAAGGCGGCACTGATGTAGATGTCACAGCACGAATCGGTAAAGCCAGAGCAGCCTTTCTCCAGTTGAAAAAAGTGTGGAGCTCCAGAGAGCTGTCACAACACACCAAAGTCCGGATTTTCAACTCCAATGTAAAAGCAGTTCTCTTATATGGAGCAGAGACTTGGAGATTGACAAAAACCACAGTCAACAGAGTACAGACCTTCATGAACAGTTGCCTTAGAAGAATTTTGAAAATCCATTGGCCAGAGAAGATCAGCAACGTCAGACTCTGTGAGAGAACAGAACAGATAACAGCAGAGAATGAAATTGGGCGAAGAAGATGGGGATGGATCGGTCACAGTCTGAGAAAGCCAGCTTCCAGTATCACTAGGCAGGCATTGTCATGGAACCCCAAGGGAAAGAGGAAAAGAGGTAGGCCGAGAAACTCCTGGCGTCGAGACCTTCAAGCAGACATCAAGAGACTGGGAACTACCTAGAGTAGAATCGAAGGAGAAGCACAGGACAGGAGTTGCTGGAGGTCTCTCGTCGACGGCCTATACCCGGGTAGGGGTGACAGGCGTAAGTAAGTAAAAGTATCTCGGTAAATAACTCTATACCAACAACATCGGTTACCTCACTGAATTCCAAAGTAACTGAACCAAACCAATCAACAACGCTATACAACCGAATTACTCTTACCAACGCATACTATCCTTAACGCAAGTAACCATCAACAATACATATATAGAAACATACCTGAATTCTAGGTTTCAGAGTCTTGAAATACGGGCTAGGTGTCTCACATACATCCGTCCAAGCTGACGATAAAGCCCCGTACTAATGTTTCTACTGCTCTGCCAGACTAAACTTTTGCCTAGAACTCACTAAAAACTCCCCGTGTTAACCATGTCCTAAAGATTTCACGTGGACAACGGGCCGCACGGACTATTGGCACAAAACAAACCGTTAACAAAAACCGTACCGTATTTAACCTAATGTGTGAGCACTATGCACGAGCACAGAGCTTCATCACATGGATCCATCCTAGGACCAGTATGGTGAATATTGGCTGCCAATATAGTGCCAAGCTTAATCCATTCTGGTGCCAACATGTAACAAATATTCTGCCAACCTTTTTTCCCAAATGAATAATATTGTCCCAGATTTGGATATTGGCAATTTAATCCAGCTTTCAGTCAACTGAGGAAAATGACCATCATGCAAACATATATAAATCTGATAGTTAGCTTCATTATGAGCCAACACTAGGCCTGGACAATTGCCATTTTCCCTTTGCATGGCAAGATCAAATCAAACTTCATCAAAATATGTAACACCTACCTCAAAACACAACTTAAAATAAAGACCTGAACTCATAGATTCACAGTGATGCACAGGTTTAATCATATTTTCAGTTTTAAAAAAAGAAAACACTCTAACGATACTGATAGTTATTATAACTTAAGCATGCAATATGAATAATTAAGGACAATGATTATCTCAGTTAACCCTTTCCATCCTGATACATTACTGCCTGTTGACTATCATAGCTCAGGAGTAGTGCCAGAACAGCTTGGTGCACAGTTCTGGCACCACCTTTGAACTAAAATGGTTGATCTTTATCTCTTTACCCATATCATAACTTTCACGGGGCAATCTGAAGTTTAAAAAATCACCCTTAGTCAGGATTCAACTGATTAATTACACCCCCTCCCCCCTCACCCACAAAAAACAAACAAACCTGTCTGTAACAATACACAAAATGTACCCAAAAAACATGCCCACAATTAACAAAAACAATTGTTCTGATACATGACATACAAAAACCATCTCTGAATATACACACAGATGTTCAGGTACTGGCAATGGGATCTGTACACATAACAGATTATGTATACAGAGAATTCTTAAACTGCACTCATGACTAACTTTCTTACAGATTAACAGAATATACTGACAATTCAATTGGAGACAAAATTTCTTCCTAAACATACAGGGTATTGCACAAATGACATTGGTTATGGAAAAAAAAGAAGAGAATCTTATATGACATTGTCCTTATTAACCCTTTTCATCCTGATACACTCCTGCTTGAAATTAATTTGACTATGACAGTTCAAGGGTGGTGCCAGAATAGCTTGGCACCTGAGGCACCAAGCTATTCTGGCACTACCCATGAACTAAAATGGTTGATGTGTTGTGTAATATTAATGTAGCATTCATAGGACAATAAGCAAATCTGACAAAATCAGCATCAGGATGTATTGCGTTAAAAAGTATAAACTTTACATGTCAAATTCATGTACATAATACTGATCAACTGGCATTGGTACAATAAAAATGTAACCATGAAACCATAATATTAATAATAAAAGTAAATTTGCAGGCATCCAGGACCTGGCTCATTGATTCTAGCAACACAGAATTTAAAAAGTGTATTTAAAAATTGCCTCCAGTGACATATATACTGACTAATGTGTTGGAAGGGCGCTTACAAAAAAAAAAAAAAAAAAAAAAAAAAAAAAAAAAAAAAAAAAACACCAGAAATTGGCACAATAGTTAAAACAAAATAGAAATACCAATGGATGGGTGTTGTGTGTGTGTGGTTGGGGGGGGGGGGGGGTAGTAGTTAAGCAAACCAAGACAACTATCTTGATAATCATGCATGCAGCCAGTCAGCATTTTTATAACTTGCAACTAGAAACAGGTTTGCTCTACAGTGTTTGAAAGACATAAACTAGCTCCAATCACTTTTCAAACATAAACACTTCTGCAACAGATGGTTACAAAACATGTGTACGTCTTATTAAAATGTTATCTGCATCAACAACAACAAAACATAAGGCAAGCTTAATTGCTCAGGCAGACTATACCAGTAAAAATAAACAATATGTAAGCATCTTGGCAGGACTGACTTAACAGTGTAGCAAACTGAAAATTTGAATTAGAATGAAACCTAATATTGCAATGAGAATTAGTTTAATTTTCTTCTGACACGGACAGTTTAGTTGAAATTAATGGGCTCTGCTTGAAGTTTATGTTGCTATAGCCGGAAAAAGTTAATTAGAAATTCTAAGATGATAGACTAAAATGACAGATTTATACCATATATAACCATTACACAACATATATTTCATAACGTTTCATAACCAAAAATTTGGAGTTTTCACAAAAGCACAAAACATGCACTTCATTCTACTTAATATAATTCTGATTACAACAGGTATGATTAACCCTTTGGCTGTCTGTATTGCACTATAAGCCGCAATTATTCCTGCAGGAATCATCACAATGTCAGGCAGTACTGATAGCCAGAGGGTTAAGCAGCTTCCAGAGAAACTAAAACTATACTAATCACTGTCAGTGTGTGTGTGCTCGCTTTGCCGCCTCCTTCCTCTGCCTATTCCCATCATGATCGATTGATCCAGTAAGCCATGTAGCCAAAACATGGTCTATGTCTGTGTTTGTTGCACTGCCATGGCGCCTTCTCATACCATCTTCTTGACTTGACTTCGCGAACGAAGATTCTATAGGGGTTGCCCTCAACATCTGCAGGCATGCTCGTGGCTGCCGAGGCCAATCCAGGACAGGCAGGTTCAACCACAGTGGCTGCAGGGGGAGGTCTGGCCAGGGTTCTGAGTTGCGGCATCTCTGTTTTTTCTCCTGAGCCGCTTGTTCTTAAGGCTTGCTCTGCGAGAGTCCGCAAAGGAGACGGCTGCCTTGTAAATGGTGGAACGCCAGGTGTCGTGGTCCGCAGCAAGCGGTGGTCGATATAGCAGGCACTAAGTGACTTTTTGAGACAGTTTGTGCCCCTCTGTCTCGGTGTCCAATGGCAAGTTCGCCGAACAGGATGATCTTGGGTAGGCGATGATCCTCCATCCTGGAGACATGCCCCGCCCAGCGGAGCTGTGTCTGCAGCAGCAAAGCCTCGATGCTCACAGTTTCTGCCTGTTCAAGGACCTCGACATTGGTGACATAGTCACTCCAGTGAATGCCGAAGATGCTATGCAGGCAGCGCTGGTGGAAGTGTTTGAGGAGTCATAGTTGGCTGCGGTAGAGGGCCCAGGACTCGGAACCATACAGTAGGGTGGTGAGGACGACAGCTCAGTACACGCTGATCTTGGTGCCTGTTTTCAGCACACCATCTGAAAATAAAATGCATGTCTGATTACTGAATCCTATGGAGTTGACCTTTAAGAGAGGTTATGGAAATTGGTGTTTATATAGGTCTTAGAAAGTACCCTTGGGCCAAGTCTGAACATTACAGAAGACTGTGGCTTGCTTAGTCTCAGAGAAATATCAATGCAAGTTTCATGACAGGCAATGGCTAAAAACCATCGGAAAGATGACCCAAAACAAAGACTCACTTCAGCCAGTTTTGCAATATCCATGCAGTCACTTGAATGGTGTGATCCCATTTTGGACTTCAGTTTTTTTTTAAGTCCCTTCTATTTATAGAAGGGACCTTTTAGGACGGATCGCGGTGGAGCAAATTTAATAGCATGTCCATGATGTCAAAGGCGGGCAGGCTAAACCTCTAACAATTGAAGCAACAAGATAAAAATTTCATGTCTAGTTACCCTAACCTCGCTGCTGAACATACATTTGGTGCAAAGCACCGTATGTGTGTATGTATGTATGTATGTAAACAAGAGAATCTCCGATATTTCTGTACACACAAGCTTGAAACTTGGCAAAATACTTTCTTAAGTGGATGGCTAAGAGAGCCTCTGAGCATATTGTAATTGAACGACTCACTGAAGACATAAACAACCGTTTATAGGAAGTTGGTTGACCCAGATTAGGGACCATAATTTTTGTCACATTTACTTGAACCTTTGCTTATCTAGCTAGTTTGCAGAAAGACACTGGATGAGTTTGTAGCCAGCTTTGTATTCTTTCAATTTCTTTAGTAAAAATTCTTTTCAGAAAATAATTAAAACACTAAAAAAAACTTTACTTCTAGAGAAAGTCAGACAGTGGCGGTGACTTAAAAGAGGCAACTCCGTCGCCACATAGATACTGACATAATACTCTAAATTTAATAATAATTATATTTATAAAGCGCAAACTCTCTGCAGTGCAGGTGCTAACATCTGAATGGGCTCTAAAATATGACGTCATTCTATCTCGCCGGCACACGTGGCGCGCTCTCTCTCTCTCTCCTCTCTCTCTCTCTCTCACACACACACACACACAAACATGCTTGCATCTCATGGAGAAATAGATCCTCATGCACCCTCCATGCGCATGAGGATCTATGCCTCTTGGAGATGTGTGGAGCGCGCGTGCATGCACGCACACACTACACACACACACACACACACACACATCAACGCGCTTTCAGAAGAGCATGCAGGTGACCCGTGAGTATATCATGTAGCTAGGAAAAGTCAACCTGCTTTCATACAAATCAGTTATAGCAAGACTTAAATTGTACTATGAAGTTCTAGTTTTGTCACAATTTTCTCAAGCCTATGAAGCGAAAGTGAAACTTATATAAACACGTATGTTACGTGTTGAGTCGTGGTCGTAGTATGATATCACACCAGACGGCACGCACGTAAGGTTCTTTTAAAGAAACTTCATTCAGCTACAACCCGTCACACGTGGCTTAATGATGGATGTAAACCACACTGGAGTAACAGTTCCAACAAAATTTTATTGCAGCGATGCGATCTCCACACAATGCGTTCACAAATGCACCAACACTGATACAATGTCTCCTCTGCAAAATGTCAACACTTTGACACAATGCGTCTCTCATACAATGTACATCACCATACACTGCATAACTCCGTCTCTGACAATGAACCAACGATATCTTGCGTAGCTTTCTCAATGTCAATGTGTTTACGATACACTACAATTAATATACAACTGAACAATGTACCGCCGCTGTTACATCGCAATTCTACAACTGAACAATGTACACACGTGCTTCAGTCCTAGCACGATCTTTTATAGTGGTATGCTTTCCAGAATAATCGAGCAAATTCATGCAACACAACCAATCAAAAAAGAATACGTAACCGAAACTCATAAATATTAATGAAAAAGAATAGACAAGAATGGTCTATAAAAATCTGGCTGCTATTTCCAGCCCCTATTTTGGAAATCCCAGCGAGTTATAACGTCACACAAGAGTACGCCAGACAGTTCACAACCTTGCCCGAATTATCCGGAAGTTACACAAATTTTTGTAATACATACTGGCTGCTAACTTCACGCTCACAAAAAACAGTGTTGATTACTTGAGTGGTTTCTAGACTCTTCGGGATTCCACTCCGTGTATCAAAAGACAATCAATTCCGCTCTCCGTGCGAACTGTAGTGAATCTTACTAAAAAGGTACATGATTCGTAATCATGATAGCTCAAATAAATATTGGATCGCTTCCTATGATTAATGCATGCATGCTCTCACAGGACAACACAACCACAATCGTAACAACGTAAAATATACAATTACATAAAACTAAAACTTACGTCATGACAAACATAACGTTTGACAAATCAATGACGTGTATGTCCTGCGCCCCTTATAGAACTCACTGATGCATTGGCAGATCTGCGAGACTTTTACAATAGAAGAAAATTCAACATCAGAGTCAGGTCAAAGACAAAAGGTAGAGAACATTGACAGCAAGGAAAGCTCTCAAATAGAAGGGACTTTGTGGGTTATAGTTTATCCCATCTTGTTTTTAATAGGAATGAAAAAGAGCATCACTTAATTATAATTTACCAATGATTGTGTTGTGCAGGTTACACAGTCTGCTGAAAACTAGGCTTCTTTCCCCTTTTTTCAGTGAGGTTGTACAATATAGAGACACTTGTACTCATCAGAAGTTGCATTGTCCTCCCTACACAATCTTTAAAGACCAAGCCACCAACATGGGATAAGTACAGAATCTGCAGACACACACAGAAAAAAAATAAGATGGTTTTACAAATAAAATTTGTCAAACAGAATCACATTCAACATTTACCTTTCTCTGTAGTTTCCCTGCATAGAGCAGAAAGCAGTAAAACGGAACACAAAACCGCATGTAAATTATAATAAAATATTAGTTTCTAAACTTCCAGCTACATAACTAAATTCATCAACCGAAGCAGCACACCACAAATCAAGAAAATGCAAACACTATTCAGATTTCAAATGTATAATTGCCATATTATTCCTGGTCACCCCGTTGTCCAGGACTGTTGAGGCGCTCCAGCTCTGCACGATCTTGTAGTGGGAATTCCTGATATTTCTCCTCTTTGCCCACTATGACTCATCTTTAAAATCCATATTTGCTCAAGGAGAATTTTAAAATCAGTTGTACTATACACGTATGACTGTATACCTTAATCAGCAAGAGTGCACATGGCATCAGTGAAGGAAATGTAGCAGCAAGAAAGCTGGAACTTGGTCTGGCAATGGTATTTATAGCCTTGATCTGCAGTCAGATTTGGCAGAATAAATCACAGCGTCTTACAAAACATAGAATGCGGAAAATAAATGTTATATATAAAAATTTTATAATTTTGTTTTTTTAAGTCATGGCGTGCCAAAACTATGGTAAAAGATTGCGTTGTATTTATTTTCAAGATAAATGTCAGTTAGATTTAAAATTTCAACTGTCAATGTTGCGAATTAAGCCAGACTGGCTCGCCTGTTGTGTACCAACATTTCCAGGCGAAGCAGCACATGGGCTCGGCACAGCCTCCGGCGGCTTGCGTGATTGTTCCAGCTTGGCACCAAGCTTGATTATACCGGCACGCGCGCGGGCTCACGCATTACCAGCGTGCGTGTTGGCTTCAACATGGCGCTAAGCTCTCGCATACTGGCCCAATGTATCAGACATTATCCAGCAATGGACCAATATTTGCCCAAGATACTGTGTGTGCTCAGTAGTTACTGTTTGAATTTGAGTTGAGCTCAGTTGTGGGGTCATCTGATTGTCCTCCATTTTCTTCTGTTTTAAAATTTAGTTTAGAAAAATCAACATGACTCCCCTGGCGTCGGGACCTCCAAGCAGACATCAAGAGACTGGGAACCACCTGGAGTAGAATCGAAGGAGAAGCACAGGACAGGAGTCGCTGGAGGTCTCTCGTCGACGGCCTATACCCGGGTAGGGGTGACAGGCGTAAGTAAGTAAGTAACATGACTCCCAGTAATGAGCAAGGTGACAGCGGGGGCAAGGTAATTTCAAACTTGTAAAACAATGAGGCATGCTAATTTGCTGATTGAACTTGAAACAATAGGTTGCTTTCAAGATCATGTGATAGACTGTCAGTGTCAACAGGCAAAAAGTGACTTACTGCTTTTGTATACAGACACACGAGAGATTGACTTAAGCCACAAGTCATTAGTGAACCAATGTAATTTTCATATTTAGCATGTAGTTTAATTACCTCCTCAGCAGTGAGTGATTCAATTTCTTCTGTTGTGTACTGTTTCCCAAGATATGTCTTTGATTTGCCAGAAACTACAACAGAGAGAAGACGTTCTTTTCATGAGTCCAATTCTTTGTTCTCTACAGCACAGATTTCAGTCAGAAGTAGTAATTTGTCTTGATTCATTTTATTAAATAACAAAAAAGTAAATAAAACAAAATTTACGCACTTATCTTTAGGTTTAGGCTGTTTCAGATTGGCATAAATCTTCATCACTATAACCCTTGTTGGTGAAATACATTTCACAAGCACTACACCAGCCATCCTGCTTAATCGCGTTTTCTCAAAAAGAATGACTGTACACTGCAGGGGAGTTAATTATAAATTATAAATATCTGGGCACCCATTGGATAAACTTTACTATCCAATCACAGATACCATGTCTGTCTTAGCTTGTAGCAAACAGATACAACACCTGTCTTAGCTTGTAACAGATATACACACAGACATTCAAGCTGCAAGTTATGGGTTGGTATCTGTTTGCATTAAGGGCCTAAGTCACGATCAGATCCCATTTTTAGCTGGACTATTAAAATTGAAATGGGCTCGCCTGTTTGAACAGAACTGCTGTAAATTAAACATCCTGGTATCGTTTGACTGACTTTGTACTAGACAGTCATCTGATTTCCACCTCCAGATTATTATTGAGAAAAAAAGATATTTTTGGTCCAAGTAACTTAATAAAAATGACCAAGTAACCTGGTGACTTGAGACAAAGAACTTATAAGAACTTATGTAAAGTCACTTGCAAGTACTTATTTTAAGTCACTTGTAAGAACTTAAAGAGGTAACTTTGAAGTTACTTACAAAGTTGTATGTAACTCATCAAGTGACTGTATATATGTCTCTGTCCTTGCGGCGAGGTGGGGTGTGGGAAATTCCAAGTTATGATAATGCTCCTCATTGTTCGGCTGTCAATACACACTCCCCACTCAGCTAAAGAAATGCACAGGCCTGTCTTTCAGGGTGCAGGAAATGTTGGATCACACTAGCCTATTTTACATAAACAACCTCATTATTAGAAAATAAAAATGCATATTTCGCCCCCATGTTGTGAGACTAACGACTTGGGTTGACAGCCAATCAAAAAAACATTTCAGTTGAATTATTTTCACCTATTTTACATAAATCAAACCTCTTATTAGAAAGGCAGATATTTTGCCCGTGCGTTGTGTGACTGGTGGCCCGGCTCACTCAGCCGCTGTTAGCTAGCTGGTTCCTGAAAAATCCTCCTGAGTGAGAAAATAGCATTCCTCAGAAATCGGTCTTGCTGATATGTAGCGCATGGGGTGGTATTAATTTGGTTTTGTGTGGACTATGTGCGGCGATGTTCAAATAGGCGTTGTGATAAAGGTGTTGGTCCAGTCTGTTGATCTTCAAAATACATTTGTGGTGTTAGGCTGAGGAAAAGTTTTGTCATGATGATGGTCGTGATGATTTAAAATAGCTTTGTTTTAAACATGGATGCAGCAATTATGATGAAGGTGGTTTGGGCCTCTCCTTTCTCCTATCTCTGAGGATGCATTTTTTTTTTTTTTTTTTAGAGTTATTTCCCTTATAAACCTGTTGCGACGGGCTGACCGAGCCGCAAAGCGCAGCATGGGGGAGACTTGCAAAGTAATTTCTTTCTGAAACGCAACAAGCTAAGTTGAATCGGGGTATCATTTTTCCGCTTTCCCAAGGGGAAAAAAGGTAAGCTAATCACGTTTAGCTCTTATTTTTGCATACACTTATGAACTAGAGAATAATTGAATGGCGTACAGGATGCCGAGTGGTCTATCTGAGAAAAACAAGAAGGGCAAAGCCCATATGGCTCAGGTGTATCGACCGATCCACACATGTCTGACAAAAAATGTTTCTTGTCAAAATATGGCTGTTTTTTTTTTTTTTTTTTTACCTATTTCCTGAGCTCTTGTGACCCTTGACCTTTCCCAGGTTAGTTAGTTATTTGGGTTTAACGCCGAGCAGGCGACTAAGACCATCTCACGGCAGACCTTTTCGAGGGGTCATCCAAATTAGTATGCATAGATAGTTCCTGCCATCAGATATCTCTGCAGCAAGTTTGAGTTTGAAGGTGTGAATAGTATTTGCGATAAAATTATTTTGGGGGGTAAAAATATGGTCATTTTGGACCTATTTCTTGACCTCTTGTGACCCTTGACCAAATTAGTATGCATATAAAGGTCTTACCAGCAAGTATCTTTGTACCAAGTTTGGGTTTGAAGTTATGAATGACTACGGACGACGGACGGACGAACGACCACTGGCCCAGAACATAGACTCACTTTTACTTCGCACGTGAGCCAAAAAAATCGATTGTGAGATAGGGGTGCCGGGTGATGCGCAAGCATAGGCATATGTCTCGCATCTGGAACGGATAGCTGTTAAGAATAATTTTAATTATCTTTGGGTTTGAATCTGGGAATTTCTCCGTTCGGTTCTTCTCTGCATTTGACACGCTTGCCAGTCAGGTTTTTGGTCTGACGTAGAAAACTGGTCTGACTGCAGTTAGACCCTAGCTCTCCACACCAAATTCTAAGAAATGTTATCAGTTGGAAAGTGGTCTAACTAACATTTAGATCCAAAGAAATTATACGTTCTTAGTACTGATTTTCTTTCAAATGTAGAAGTGACTCCATCTGT
The DNA here is from genome assembly GCA_036245525.1 of Semisulcospira habei. NCBI lineage: Eukaryota > Metazoa > Mollusca > Gastropoda > Semisulcospiridae > Semisulcospira > Semisulcospira habei. The sequence goes on from BTPG01000005.1 coordinate 190,608,518, forward strand.
ACCGCATAGAATAGTTATCCTCTCCAATTAATGTTGGATTAACGCGAGATAGATCTAATCATTTGTGCCGCTCGTGCACAGCTAATATTACTCAGTTTAGAAGGGGGGGGGGGGGGGGGGGACGTTGCAACCTGAAATGTTCTCACGAACTAGGACTACAGATTAAAGCGTTTAGGTAATGTTTTAATAATAACATAATAATAATAATAATAATAATAATAACCGTATTTATAATGCGCTTCTCTTATAATAATTATAACTCTAAGCGCGCACTCACAACTCGCGCACGCTTTAGACAACGACTCACGTACCACAAATAGTGAAATACATTACGACAGTCAGCTTGGGTTGGGGTGTGTGGTGATATAGTGCTAGAACTGTTGAAAGAGGTGAGTTTTGAGGGCAGACTGAAAGGAGGAGAGAGAGAGTGTTTCTGACGGAGAGAGAGTGGGAGAGTGTTCCAGATGGATGGCCCGTATACAGAGAAGGAGCGGGGGCCGAAAGTGCTGAGTTTGGTGCGGGGGATGTGGAGGCGGAGATGGTCGGAGGCGGAGCGGGGAGGAGTGTAGGGGTTGAGTAAGTTTGAGAGATAGGCAGGAGCGCAGTTGTTCAGGGATTTGTAGCAGAGAGACAGAATCTTGTATTGGATGCGTAGGCCCCGGGGATGGGAAGCCAGTGAAGGAGTTTGAGCCGCAGGGGAGTGATGTGGTCGGATTTTTTCTTTCTGAGGACGACTGAGGCGGGCAGCATTAAGTTCTGGACGCGCTGGAGAGTGAAAGTGGTGGAGTGAGTTGAGGGAGGCCGGAAAGGAGAGAGTTGCAATAGTCAATGCGAGATAGGATGAGAAAGACAGCAAGTTTGGTGGCAGCTTCGGTAGTGAGGTATTTTCTGATCTGACTTCAGTTTCATTCAGTGTTTCATTTTCCCAACAGATATAAGAAATAAGTGCAGAACGTGACACTTCAGAAGGGAGATTTGTTGAGACCGTCAGTTGCCACCTGCAGAGCTTTATTCACAGGTTGTAGTGTCCATTTTGAAGACAGCCAGTTTACGTGTGTCACTCGGAAAGGCACAGTCTGTTGTGGGATGCTGTGCCAACTTTGTTTTCTATGCCCAGCCCACCCCCAAAAGTGACGGCAAAGAGACAGCCACTCAGGAAGCGGGATCCTGCTACACGTGTCACTACAGCCAGGTAATTTCATAAATAAATAAATTGTTAATACGTAAACGTAAAACTCTCAAATATGTAGTTTACCTCCCTACAAAACAAAAGAAAAGCAAACAAAGAACAACATACACTGAACAGCACAAGAGCTGAGAGTTGTTTTCATAACTGTAAGCATAACCCTTTGCCGCGTGTCGGTAGCATAAGCGGGACTGAATAAGAATAAGAGTACTTTATTATCTCTAGAGAAATTCGCGGGTTGTGGTACATTTATAACAAATAGTACAAACAAGACATGAAAACATTATAACATAATTATAAACATTTTCTCCCAGCACTTACACAGCTACAAATTCCAAATGGACAAAAGTAAACTGACTACAAAATCTTTACACATAACTCAGTCTTACACATCTCACACATAAACATCTTTTATGAACTGAATTGAGCGGCACTTAAACATTCACACCCACCTCTACACATGCATACATAATACGCGTGTTTCAACCTAATCCTAACCCTCACTGCTTATTATACAAACGTCTCAATACATTACTGATTACACTGACATTATTACACAAGCTGCGTAATTAAAATATACCGCCTTAGTAAAATAATTAGTGGGTAAACACTCAGTAACAAAAATCCCAATATTATGTCCATGTTCACCACCAGGTGAAACACAATATAATCACTTCTCTAATGACTTAATCAACAACCTCTATTCCTACTGATTGCACAGGGAAAGGGGGATAGGGGGAGGAGTTAGGTTTGGGTATGCGTGGATGTACCTACAGATTGCTTAGAGTGACTGATGGATTTGGGGATACGGAAACTGTGCTGTAGTCTGAGTGTCCTAGCTTTGTGCGTGCGGAGTCTGCGGCCAGAGGGGAGGAGTTCATAGAGGTGGGCAAGGACATGGGATCTGTCTGAAGCGCTATCCGCCTACCCTTTCTCACCAGACGCTGTTCAGCATACAGGGACTCCACACTTGCTTGCTGCCCGGACTGCCAATCACTGTGACCTTGCTGCAGATGTTTACCATTCGTGCCAGGGTGTTCTTGTTCTTCACACACAGACCTCCATACCGGCAGCACACAGACTGACCAAAAGTGATGACAGACTCGACAAAAGAGCAGTAGAAAGTTTGAAGGACAGAGGGGTTCACATCAGTTCAGCTTCCTGAGCCAGGCAGTAGATGCGTGACTGACATTTCTTGTGTATGAGGGTGGTGTTTGGATTAAAGGACAACATATCAGGCATCTATAACTGTTCCAAAAAGAGATACTTATACTCAGTCACACGCTCAACAGACACATCATCAATCGTCCGAACACTGAGGGACAGGGGCAGGGTTTCTTCGAAGTCTGAGTAGTTCCTTGGTCTTACTCACATTTAGTCTAGAAAATTATCTTTACACCAAACACTAAAACGTTTTACTTCTGCAAAGTAAGTCAGTCGCATCACTATTGGAGAGATCTTCTAAGGCAGTGTCATCCGAGAATGAGAAGGCCGTAGAGTCAGTGCCACTACAACAGTGATGCAGCAGGTCCGACCAGGACCCCGGCCAAATAGTAAAAAGGAAAGAGATAAGAGAAATAAAAATACAGGGTCAATGTAATAAAGCATCAGAAAAAGAAAAAAGAAATTGAGTTAAAGTAACGAATTAAATTAAATTTGCTCTCAAATCCTGACCCAGTCAAATTGCTAATATTTGCGTGGCCGCCGGCCATATCTAATCCCTTAACCCACCACACTCTAATATAATGCTTAATTTTTATTTTTCTTTTAGCATTTTAATTTATTTAACCATGCTTCTTATTAATCCATTTATATACAATTATAGGCTCTTTTAACTTGACCTTGTTTTAAACAAAAATACTCCAAATAAAATAGCACATACTATTGAAATGTTTGACTCCTAATTTTTAATATTTTAAACTCTATTTTATTACGTCTCTTACCAAAATTTCTCTGTATAAGCAGGCTCCTCTTAACTTTCTTTTAATAAAGACTTTATAAACAAAATAGTGTACACCAAACCATCTTAATCTTTCTTTTTTTTTTTAACATAACTAAACATAGCAGTGCTGAATCGCCGCTCGACTTTGGTTCCTGCCGGCCCTCTACAACCTCCCGGTCCGCCCCGCGTTGCCCCCCCCCCCCCCCCCCCCCCCCCCCCTCCCTACAACACCAGGTTAAATCTGCTAGTCCCCCATACATTTTTTTAAATGTAGTGTGAACAGCACAGGGGAGAGAACTGTACCTTGAGGGGCGCCTATGGAAGTGGATGAGAGCTGTTTGAAAGCGAACTGACTGGGTCCTATTTACAAGGAAGTTGACAATCCATAGGATAAGCCTTGGAGTTACATTGTAAGAGAGAAGTTTTTGAGCTATGAGATAGGGTTGTATAGTGTTGAAGGCTGAAGAAAAGTATATAAAAAGAATGCGTACAAAAGCGGAGCCAGGTTTTTCTAAATGTGTGTATGCCGTATGGTGCAGGAGTGTGAGTGTGGCGTCGTATGTACATCTGTTTTGCTTGTATGCAAACTTTAAAGGATCTTGATAGGGCTTGACCTGATCGAGCAGTCTAGGAAGGACAACACGCTCAAAGCACTTCATTACTATAGAGGTGAGAGCTACAGGGCGATAGTCACTGAGAAGTCAGTCGGGCGCCCGAGACTGAATTCGGCCGGCCGGTTAAGCCTACAGGAATCATCGCGACTAAAACCGCTACCGACACGCAAAGGGTTACTAAACTGTTTATCATTAAATTCAGTCGGACATGCAGAATTTACATTCTTATGATTTTTCGATGACCTATGTTTGTTGTGTGTGTGTGTGTGTGTGCGTGCGCGCGCGCGCGCGGGGGTGGCGTGTGTGTAAGTCAGTTACATAAAATAGGAACTGACTGTTTTGAGTTGATTTGTGTAAAGCCGGTGTGGTGGTTTATCAGTATGTCAGTCATAAAATGATTTAATGCATGGTCGCCGCTTTTATGTGTGCAGAGAAGGCCAGTGGAGAAACCAACACTGATGTTGTGGGGGTGGGGGGTGGGAGAGGTGGAGGGTGGAACAGCAGCAAACGGGGGCGGAGGGGCCGGGGGGGGGGGGGGGGGAGGGTGCCCCCTTATCCCCTTCCCCAGGCGATAATTTTTCAGTTTTACCGGCAATGCTATAACAAAGTTCCTTTTTGTTTCCCAGGGTCACCCTGGTCCCTGTTGTTTGTTATTTTGGCGGCAAGAGGTGAGAGTCGTACTCCTCTCCAGTTATGTCTCCCCTGTTGTCTGATTTCAACTTCGGCCACTGGCAGTAAGGTCTAGTCGGGAGGTCTTTTTGCATCAGGTCGAATGACCCAAACAAAAAAGTTGGAACATCCCCCCCCCCCCACCCCCACCCCCTTACAAGAGGTGGTCAAGCCAGCAATTTACAAGGCGGAAAGCAGGCTTTCAAGAAGAATTATGAAAAACTGGGCGCAACAGACTGTACCACCAGAAGGAATATAAGCTGCACTGAGAAAGACGATTTAAAAAAAAAAAAAAAAAAAAAAAAAAAAAAAGAAAGAAAGAAAGAAGAAAACATTTACGCCGGAAGAAGAATGAACAGTAAAGAATTTATTTCATTTAAAAAGCCCAAAACAGTTCCTAGTCGTATTATTGAGAAGTAAATTGCTCTTCAAACATACCGTCAGTTCCTCTGTGTGTGTGTGTGTGTGTGTGTGTGTGTGTGTGTGTGTGTGTGTGTGTGTGTGTGTGTGTGTGTGTGTGTGTGTGTGTGTGTGTGTGTGTTTTGGGGAAGAGGGAGAGGGATTTGGAGATGGAGAGTGGGAAGGGGTGGGGTTGGAGAATATATGATTGGTGATGTCTGTTTTGTCAGTTTACTGGTAATAACGTTCATCTGTAACTGATGGTATCGTCTACGGTAAGTCATTATCAATAATCTAGTTCAAATTCAAATTCAAAAATCTTTATTGTCCATTAAATATATTTGTATAAAATGGAAATTTGTCTTCGGTTCACAAACATGAACAAGCAATTAAACACATATTTAAATAAAATCCCTCCCCACGCCTGTTATAATCTTTAATCCTTGCCGAATCACATTCTATTGATCACTTTGAATCACATTATCACATCACAGTACCATCCCTATCACAACTAGTTGACCTACTATTTCATGGATGATGCATAATTCTGTCTTAAATTTGCATGTGGTGGATGGAGGAATGAGGAGGAGGAGGAAAAAGAACAAGTCAATGGAGGATAATTTCTCATTAATCTTCTTGTGCATGCACCGCCAGGTACTGATTACAGTTCCTATGATTGTATGCACAAGGGGGTTAATATGGCCTGTGTGTATAATCACTGTTTGGCTTTGTTGATTGATTGGTGGTAATACATATTGCAAGTGAAACTATATGAATATTGACCAGAGTAACTGATAAAAAACCAACAACAACTAAAAACGAGTGTTATTGTAAATTTTTAAAATCCAAAGTTGGTGGCTTGTTTGTTTGTGTGTGTGTGTGTGCGTGCGTGCGTGCGTGCGCGCGCGTTAGTGCATGCTATATATGAACATTTTTACAGCAACAAGGAAGAAGTGCCTGATTTATAGATATATCTTATTTTTCTCTTTACTGAATAACTTATAATATACACTACGCATGAAAAAACTTTACAAAGTTTTAGAGACGATATCTTTTTAATGCCTGAAAATTTTAAAATTCTGACTGCATCACGAAAAATATTACGCACTTGTGAATACAACGCAGCAAACTGTATCTATTTCTGTTGTTGGCCTTTAAATTGCAACCCTTTGAACACGACACCCCCAATCAATTGAAAGTTGCAAGGTAACATTTTTTACTAAACGCGTTGTTTATCACGCACTGCTCGCAGGGGTTTGCTACACGGACCCTTCAGTGTAGGCCTGAGGGAGGCCAAACTGAGGAACCAGTATACCCCGAAAGCCTGAGGGGTACAATCATGGTTCCTTTGACCTCCCGAAGGCATACAAGAGTCTGTGAAGTGCAGCAAGCCCCTGCTACCAATAACGTATTTGTCAGTTTTAATTTCTCCACTATTTTCATAAAAGAAATCAAGACTGACATCTTCGGACCTGGATCACGCCAGACTACATCAGTGACTGACGTCAAAGGCCGGAATATACATTAGTATACATAATAAACATATGACTGAGTGTCTTGTTGTTTCGAACAACACTAAGTAATTTGTTACTTTTGAACGTGTTAGTGATCTTTTAGTAGAACAAAACTCGCATCCAAGATGCGTCACAAAGCGGAGGGCTACAACCTAAGTCCGCCATTTGTCGCTACATGAGGGCCGGTTTTTGTAGCTCGGTCATGTGGTACAGTTTGCGCTACACTTTTACCAATGGGAATTACTCAGCGCTGGACATACACTGAAACAGGCACCCAATCGCCAGCCCACAGAAAAATACGCAGATCACAACCAGACGGTCAATACATCCCTAAAAGAATGCATCAGATCAAGCGGCCTTTAACCCATGTCTTTTTCTGGATGAAATAGCTGTTTACTTATGTATAATATATTAATTTCCTCTCAGTCAACTGAACACTGTGACACACCGGTCATATCAGTCTCATTACCCCAGCCCGCCACGATCCACCCACTTTTGTATCGAAGTATAACTTTTCTGCTGATTACTGTACTAACTTGAATTACAAATATTTTCTCACAGTAAATACGTTTTTGGTGCTCAAGCAGAGACATACGTAAGATGTTATCTATGTCTCTGACACAAGATAGACTAATATTAACTGGTCTAGTCTACAAACCTGTTTGAATTCAGTCTTGAAAGCACGATCCGTTTGTTTGCTTGCTTCTTGCTTGGTTGTCATTGTTTTTTGTTTGTTCTTCTTAGTATAGTTTCTTTTCTTTTAAATTTCTTTTCTTTCTCCGACCCCCCCCCCCCCTTTTTTTTATTTTTATTGGGGGGGGGGGGGGGGAGCACATTCTATCGCCTATCATGACAAGCTACTATATGACTTACCAGTAGCCTTTTCCCCAACAAACCACGCCTGTGTATAAACACTGACCACCGCAGTAGGGACGGCACGCGCCTCCCCCTCCCATATGTCCACCCGGCACTTGCCGCTGGCAGGCCATTCCACTGCGACCCTTCAAGTGCCGCCACATGGACACTAGCCGTGGCCGAAGTCCACGATGTTTAGATTAACACAAGGCACGGACGGGTTAGGTTTTAGTAAGAGAAAGAAGGAACTGCTCCCCAAATTGTGCTATTTTCTTTTCGATTATTTCGTTTTATTATTCTGCTTTTCAACGATCATTAAATGTTATGGCATATTTGGGGAAGAAACGTGTTAGTTATTGACTATTCAGTAAGTTAATGCCAGGACCAGCGAATTTTCTTTCGATAATGAAGTGCCCGAGTAAATGTCCAGTGCACATTGAAAACCCCATTTCAGTTAAAAGGAACTAGATTTTTTGCGGGGGGGGGGGGGGGGGGGGGGGGGGGGGGGGGGGGGCAAAGATGAAAAAGAAAAAAAGAGAATGTTCATTCACGAAATATAGAACAAGTTTGCTCCCCTTCCCAATGAGCCGGATACAAACGGTCAGAAACGCCGGTCAGAGTTCAGCTCAGTGACCGTGGCCACTGCTGAACAAATTTAATTCTCTAAATTTTCTGATTCCTTCCCCCCCCCCCCCCCCCCCCCCCCCCCCTCCCAGACAAGAATACTGAACCGTCCGTGGGACTTGAAATTCAGTCTCACGTGTCCAGTTTACCGTGTGCGCGTCAATGTATGCAAAGATAAGAGACTACGTGTTTCGTCAGTGTGGTATGTTCAAGCACGGACCCTCAAGCTTTTGAAAAATGGACTAAGGGAGGTAACATCACTGTTACATTACAAGTTTTGATATTGTTTAACTCCCTTTGTTCAATCAAGCGAAGTCGAAGATTTTCTGTTCAACAAGGGTCAATGGGTTTACAGTGTGTGCAGAGCAGTGGTTTTGTTGTTGTTGTTTTGTTTGTTTGTTTTTTCTTGTGGTTTCTTCTCTTTTTGTGTACGCTAGTCTTTAAAAAGGGGCTGGTCGGAGCGCATGGCAGGGGCCGGAACATGCCGCACATCAGTCATGTTCATTTTGGCCGGCGTGCGGGGCAAACATACTGGCAAACCCGGATAACAAGATAAAAATGACGTCACGTCTAGCGCTACGCAAACCTTGCTAGAGAACGTCTTTTTGGCGCCAAAGCGCCGCGCGTGCGTGCGTGTGTGTGTCGGTGAGTGTGTGTGGTGAATGTGTGCACGGTGTGCGTGTGTGTGTGTGCGTACACGAAACCACTGAAATGGGTGACTTTCTTTACCATCCTTATGCAAAATGGGTGTGTGTAAAATTCTGGGTGACCAAGTCAGGCACCCATTTTTTCTGAGGGTTGTTTCTGCATTATCTTTCATTCAAAAGTCAGAAAAAAATATCAAAATAGGATGTCCCCATTTCCCCAGATTTACTTCATGTTGTGTTTTTGCGATGCCCTGGGCCTGTGTGTTGACACGGAAGCGAGTGTTTTCAGATCAACTTGATGATCGCTGATTGGTTAGCCCAACACCGATGAACGGAGTTGTTTCCCTTGCCCTTCCTAAAACGTCTTTCGTCCCCCCGCTGGCCATTCTTCACGTTTGCAGAGGTACTTTATGCAATATTTCTTAGTTAAGAGCACGCCCAAATGTACTTGTTCAGTGCAGTTATTTAACTGAGAGATGCCTCCAATCCCCGATACCCGTTTGGCCCAGAAAAATAAGGCGTCTGCTTTGGCCGTGGCTCGGTCCGTGTCTTCCTCTCTGACCGTTGAGTCTTGTAGTAAATGATAATAGAACCCCACGATTTTAACAAAAGCTTTCTTCTTTAATGAAAGGAATTCGTTCAATAACACCATTACAAGGTCAATCTGCACGCGATTTTGTTTCTTTTTTTCTGACATGTGTGATTGTCAGTGATCGAAAAGTAACTTGACACATGCATGCACAGTATGAGTTGACTTAAAAAAAAAAAAAAATTGGCGCCAGATTTCAATCCTTATTCACAAAACTGCCTCGCGATTCGAAGAACAAACGTCCACAAACAGGTCTTTCGGATTGTGCAACTGAAGTGTCGCTTTTTACTGTATTACCAGTTTTTAGTTCCCAGGGTCACCCTGGTCAGCCCCACAGGGTGGGTTTTTCTCCTATTCTGGGGCATGTGTTTCTGTCTACCCTTTGTCCATTCACCTGTATTTGCCTTTTTAAAACTCTCCCTACTGTCTGCACTGCCTGTAGCTCTTGATATTGGATGTGTGTTGCTAAATGGTCTTAGCTTTATTTAGGCCCCATGTGTTAGGTTTATTTAACGTATTTGACCTATCATACATTCAATGTTCTGTTTAGGTGTTTTTTTCACAAGCAGTGCAGGCACATCCTGAGAAAGCCTTGTTGCTGTCGGGACATTAAGCAATGTACAATCAATCTGATTCAAAATGTCAATTGGTTTACATGGTTGTATTGGACATGTTTGCAGCAACACCGTTTTGGTCACACCGGCTCAGGACTTTCTGCACACACCCAGCGCCGGATGGCAGCAGGATGTCCAAACCCATCGGGATCTATGGAAGTGGACAAGCACGCCCCTTCCTGGCACATGACCAAGGCCCATGCCAAATTAGTCAGCTGCAGCATCATAACCCCCCAGCCTCTGCCACAGAGGGTACATCTGGTAGGAGGGTGCATGGACGGCAGCAGAATGCTCCCAATTACAAACTGGTAAGTAAAGTGATTCTATGACCATCTTCATTTTATTGGCTGGCGTGCGAAGCAAAAGTGAGTTTATGTTCTGGGCCACTGGTCGTCCGTCCGTCGTCCATGGTAAACTTTAACTCATTCTACCCCAACACCAAAATCCTTAAATTTTGCCCCTGTCCTCTCAAGACCGCATTGCAGCACAGGACACAGATCGACCATGATAGTTCAAGGGTGATGCCAGAATAGCTTGGCGCCCGTAGGCGCCAAGCTATTCTGGCATCACCTTTGAACTATCATGGTCGATCCTTATCCTGCTGTGGTGTGTCTGGGGTAGAATGAGTTAATGGTGGCATTTTCTCGGAGACTATTCAAGCCACATTCTTCAAGCTTGGCCCAAGGATACTTTGTGGCAAGACCTTTTTAAACATGCCAATTTGAGTGACCTCTCTCAAAGGGTCACGCAGGATTGACAAATGTGTGAAAACTTGCATTTTCAGAAAACGTGGATTTTGCTGCTGCTGCAGAAGTCAGCCCTCGTCACCGAGGTCACACATATGTAAATCGGTCATACACGGGATTACTCTTTTTATTCTTGTGCAAGGCCCCTTAAACCAAAATTGGGCTGTTTCTGTCCTAAGGCAGCTTTGGTTTCAATCTTTCTTTCTTTCTTTCTTTCTCCAGTTGGCAAATGGAGCCTGGGATGGACCTGAGACTGAGAGTAGCACAAGTGCATCGCAATACGAGGGCAGTGATGACGAGGAGTTTGTTCCTGGCTCAAGCTCACCGGATTCAGACGGTGTGTCGGCATCAATTGCTGGGATCTCTGACATAGACAGTATTGTATCGACTATGTTAGATTTCATCAAAGTGGCAGGTTCGGGGTGGCCAGGTGTCGGTGACGCAAGTACCAGCAAGGTGCAGTGTGCGTTAGGGGGTGGCAATGAGAATGTGGATAGGCAGAAGGAACATGATGCTGGGGGTGGGGAAAGAGCACTTACAGAAGAAACAGGTGTGCACGTGTCGCAGAGAGGGAAAGGAAAGTACAAATGGGACAAGAAACATGCATGCAAATTGTGTGGAAAGCTTGTCTTGAAAATGAGCACGCACTTACAAGATGTCCATGCAGATGAGGCAGACTTTGCTAAAATTTTGTTGATGAAAAAAGAGTCAAAGCAGAGACGTCGAGCATGGATCAGACTACAAGATGAGGGCGGGTGATTACATGCATAACGTTGCTGTTCTTGAAAACAAATCCGGATGTTTGATTCCTAAGTATCGCACCAAAACTAGTAAGGTAGACGACCTTCTCGCCTGTAGCCATTGCAAAGGGCTCTATCAAAAAAAGCTGATCTCTGTACACTCAAAACGTTGCTGTCAGAAACCAGGAGGGTTTCAGATCACTCAGAGAGGGGAGGCGGCGCGCCGTGGTCGCCTAATGCTTCCAATACCCTTAGACGTTGAATTTTCCTTCTATCACAAGGTCTTGGCCAGGCAGAGAGATGATGAGATAAGCCGTCTCATCAGAACTGACCCCTTGCTTCTTGAGTATGGAAAGAGATTATTTGACCGCAGGGACATTGAAGAACACACGGCTGGACAAATCAGCTCCACGATGCGGGAGTTAGGGAGACTATTAAAGATTATCAGAGTGAGGTCAGAAATGAAAATCGCAAGTTTAAATGCTGTGATCAATTCAGCTAGCTTTGATCATGTTGTCCTGGCTGTAAAAGAGTTAGCAGATTTTGATGAGGACACACATCAGTTCAAAAAAGGCAATCTCGCAATGCGCATAGGCCATGCTTTGAAAAAGTGTTCACAGATCAAACAGTCACAGGCATCCAAACAGCTTGGGCAGGGTTCAGACGACAGGTGGCGACAGGAGCTCTCTGAGGCACAGCGCTTTGACTCTGTCTTCAATGGGGACTGGTATGATTGTGTGTCCGCTACAGCAGCCCAGTCAGTCGGGAAAATGACCATGAACGAAGCCGGCCCGAGCCGTGCGGGGCGCGAAATAGTGGGGGGAAACCCACAAATCATCGAACACCAACCACAAATCTCGCCAGTGTTTCACACTGGGCCATGCAACGGGTATAAAGTAGCGACCCACCGTGTGCAAATAAACATTTCAGCGCTCAACCACAGCACAAAGGCAAACAAGCCGCCCTCCAACAAAAAGTGCCACGGGAAAAGGCAAACAAGCCGCCCTAAGAAACCAACACGCAATGAAACATATAAGACTGACAACCAAAGCGAGGAGGGGAAACAGCAGGGTAAAACAAAACCTAATGTTTAACCCTCAAATGCTAGGAGCATCTCTCTGGCTTTTTTATTCAACAATAAATGCCACGAGCACCCCCAACAATGCAATGAATCAAAAACAACAAAGAGTGACATTAACAAAATAGAAATCCACAGAATGGTCACAACAAAAGAAAGGTTCGGTGTATATCACCATTCTGGTCAGGTGGGTCCGTTGACGAGAACAGTACCTGGCTTGTTACAAGCAAAAATGTGTTTGAAATACGCAAAGGGAATGAGTGACAAAACAAAATCTAGACCTGTGTCATAAAACCTTGTGTATACGGCCAAGCCAGAACAAACAGGCTACCGAACGTGTTGTTGGTGTGCGATGTTTGGCACCATTTTATACACATACAGTCGTGGGTAAAAAAACAATTGTCTCACATATCAGACTTGCTTAAGAAATTGGCTCTGAAAGCAATGGACGCGTTGCCTGGCATAATTGGCTCACTTGTCAGTTGGCTTATCAATACTGTAGCGAAGGTAGTAGGGTTTATGGCTGAGCATGTGTGGGTCTTTTTGGTGGCAGTAGGAGGATTGATGGTGGGTTATTTAATGAAACAGGTAAAGAAGTAATATACCTAATCCAGTCAGGCCTATTACCAATGCAGTTCTCTCTGGCTCATGTGTGCCAGGGGTTGGTGATGGTGTCGGGGTTACCGCTTGTATGGGTGCTGGCCCTGGGGCAGTGGAAGTAACCGTCTGTAATGGTTTTACTTTCTGTACATGCGTGGTTGTTGCTCCTAAGTTTACTGATTGATTGAGACCGAGTTTTTGACCAACACCAGCAACAATGATTTCATTATTATAATTTGTTATTGTCCCCATTTGTAAATGAAGGTCAGATGGTAACATGTATAACCCGATGCCAACTACAAAGTCAACTTTTGATCTCGCATATCTTAGAACATCTTGGTAGCATTGTATGCTTGATGGGAGATCTACTGTTGAATTAATTGAATCTTCCAGGTTTGCGAGAAACTGTTTTTGTGCTTCAAACTTTCCACTCCTGTTTAAAATATTTGATTTTGTTAGTGATTGTGCTCCTAGTAAACACCACACATATGTTATGATAGACTCATTTACGCGCTCGACTCCTGCTTGAGTAAACCCGTCACTCTTGTCTAAGATAAATGTGGTCCAGGCATTAGACTGTTTCTGTTCTATTGAGCCTAACCAGACTTGTGATTTTGATGAGAATGAAGTGTAACCAGGGTAGTAATCTTGAGGGTATTGTCTGTGACTCATACTTACTTACTTACGCCCGTCACCCCTACCTGGGTATAGGCCGTCGATGAGAGACCTCCAGCAACTCCTGTCCTGTGCTTCTCCTTCGATTCTACTCCAGGTGGTTCCCAGTCTCTTGATGTCTGCTTGGAGGTCTCGATGCCAGGAGTTTCTCGGCCTACCTCTTTTCCTCTTTCCCTGGGGGTTCCATGACAATGCCTGCCTAGTGATACTGGAAGCTGGCTTTCTCAGACTGTGACTGATCCATCCCCATCTTCTTCGCCCAATTTCATTCTCTGCTGTTATCTGCTCTGTTCTCTCCCAGAGTCTGACGTTGCTGATCTTCCCTGGCCAGTGGATTTTCATGTGACTCATAGCATAATACAATGTTCCCATGCCGTTGTGATCATCAAGTTTTTGTGTGAAGTCATACCTGGTACTGATGTTAAATTCATTACAAATCCGTTCAAATGCTTTCATATCCATGGGGTTGTTATACCTGTTGAAACTGGATTCAGTGGGCAGGGGGGTATGGAGTTCTGACAGTATTCTTCTAAGCTGGTAATACGTGTGAAAACAATAGACAGACCTAATCAGTTTGTTTGAGTGATTCAAATGGTCTGTAAATGAAACACTGCATCCTGTAGTTGAACACAGCATGGCAAAGTTAAGTTGGTTTTGAAACATCTGTAGTGGACTTGAAGACCACTTTCTTGCAGTAGCATCGTCTGTTATTGGAGGGTTTAAGTAATGATCAAATGGGTTTGGTACTTTAACTTGGAATAGATCTTGTACGCTTGCGTCAGACACAGCTATATCGAGCTGATTTAGTTGAATTATTTTCTGTTCATAAGTAGGTGCAACATTGTACTTAGCATCCACATTAAATTGAAATGCGTTTGTTGTGGTAATGGTTGGTGATTTAAATTCCATCCTTCTTTTTTATGAGATAATAAAAATGTTTATTACCTTAAGAAATCTTGACACAAGCAAACCAGTGTGGTTAACTAATGGGATTGATAATCGTGATGGTAACAAGACTGTAGCTATCCATGAAATGTTTTACACTGTAAAGTGGTTTAATGTAGAAGATGATATAAATTATAAAGTAATTTTTGGTGGTGTGACTGAAGCTTTACCACCTGGGTATTATGACTTTTGTACTATAGCTGAATGGTTTCAAAGTAAATTTAATATTAAAGCAACTTTAAATCCAGCTAACCTACTTGTTACATTAGAATCTCCAAAACAAGATTGGTTAAAATGTCAATTAAATTTGCATATTTACTTGGTTATTATTTGGATGAAGATTGGATTATAATAGGTGATGATGATGTTTTTTTCTAATATTATGACATTGAAGACAAAAAAAAACTTAAAGTAACTGGTAAAGGTCCTGTTTATTTGTCAGTACACACAGTATTTAATGTTTATTTGAAAGAACTAAACACAACTGAAAATGTACACAATGGAAAGCCTTCAACTTTGTTGAGATGTGTGCCAGCTGGAACTGCTCCCTATTGCGAAAGTGTTGCTGTTAGATTTCCTAATTTGCAGTATAAGAAATTAGGTTCCAGTTTCTTTGAGTCACTGTGTATATCTGTAACTAATCAAGATGACAAACCAGTTTTAATGCATGATTTTAGTGTTGTCTTAGAAGTTAAATAATTTTATTTTTGTTTATAACAATGAGTGCTGGTCCAAAGCCGAGAATTATTCCAGTTGTGTGTCCGGTAACAGAGTTGAAAGATTTGGCTGATGTACAGGATTTTGAGAAGGAGGGAGACATTGGAGAAATATATGGTTTTGAACTTGATTCGACTGGCATGTACAGACGAAAAGTAATCGATGACATGAAGGACGGTGAAAGACCGATTCCTAAACTTGGTCAGCTGCTTGGTGATGTTACTGTTCCTACTCCGCCTGTAAATAATGCGCCCTACAACTTAGTACATGTGGGTAATAAATGGGTAATTTCACCTGTGCCTGTGCCGCCACCGCTTGCGCCCACAATTGACTGGGACATAAAGTTGGAATTTATTAGTCCTTATGTATATACTGATGATGAAGGCGCCTTAGTGTTTAGAAAAGTTGTTAACTCTGGGCCATTGATTGTAAGTCTTGTTCCAAGCTTTGCCCCAGACAACAATAGCAGAGAAAAACTGAAAGTACAGGAGTACGAAAAAAGACGGTATCTTCTTACACATAGAAAAAATAGATCAGATGCAAAAGTTGTGTTTGCACCAGCAAACTTTAGAATTGCAAGAGAAGCGACAATAGTATTTGAAATTATCATGAGATCTGTAACTGCTGTGAAAGAGGCAGATATAGCACAGGGAATCAAACTTACATGGGATGAAACAGTGACAGAGTCAACAAAGGTTTTTATTGCCATTAGAAAAAATGTAGATGTTTTTGAGGTTTCGAGCAGTGTTCCAGCTGTCAAGATATTAGTCGACAAAATAACTTTTGTTTTTCTAAATTTCATAAAACTTGAACACATTGATCTTGTTTCGTTTTATTATGCTGGCAAATTGTATACTTTTGACAAGTTGCAAAATGTAATTGCTGATTAAATAAAAAAATATTTGTCAATAAAAAAAATGGTAAAATTCTATCCAATACTACCAACGCTTGAGCCGACTGAATCAATTGTGATGACTAAAACAACGCTTGCGCCTGATCCACATGTGCCAATTGCACCTGATAAAACATTACAGGCAGACTCATTCTGATTAATAAATATTACAGAAGCAATTAAATATTTGGAAAGTGAAGAGGCGAGGTACTCACGGTGCAAAAGACGGTATAAGTCAGTATTTAATTCTGTACAAAATACTTCAATGGCTGTTGGTGCAGTTTCAGCTGGATGTTCTGTAGGGGGTATTGTTCTGTTTGCCACAGGAATTGGAAGTTTAATTGGCATTGCAGTTGAGGGTGTTAGCGTTGCTACATGCCTGGCTTGCTTTGGTTTGGAAACCTTAAACAAGAGGTTTCACACGAAATTACAGAAACATGAAGTATTGAGTACGCTTGCTGGTGCAAAGCTGAGCAGTATAAAACTTATTATCAGTAAGGCATTGGATGATAATTTTATTGACGATATTGAATTTAAGAGAGTGCAGGATGATTTGAACAATTACAAAAAACAGAAGTGAGAAATACAGAATAAAATGCATAGTCAATCTCCCGTGAATGTTGAAGAACTAAAAGCTAGTTTTTTAGATCGGTGTTCAGGAAACCACAGAAAAACTACACAATCTTTTAAACAAATAAAAATCAGATTTGGTAATCAATCAATATTTTTATATGCTTCGCAGAGAGATGACACGTCATTTACAACACTTGTGCCTGATTATTTAGCCCCATCTGCACCACCCCCAGAGTATTATTGAGAAAAAAAAGTTTTTTTTTATTGTCCTTGTATCTTGTCAAATTTGTCTGAGTAAGTTGTGACTGGAGTCAAGTTGTTGTAAGTACTTGTAAGAACTTACAGTAAGTAATTAATAAGTTCTTATGGTAAGTAATTAATAAGTTCTTATGACAACTCACTTAAAGGTTACCTCTGCAGGTTCCTAAAAGTTAGTTGAAACTTGTTAGTAACGTATAAAGTTATACTTGAAAAAATGATGATTCTCATGAGCCAGTGTTTGTTTCAAAATACGGTTTTGGTGCCAGTGAGGTGGAAATTATGATAGCGCTGAGAGAGTAGTGATTGTTTGAGATTAAAATTGAATAGTTTTAGGGCATCTGTTTGGCTCCTGAGGATCCGGTGGTTGAGTAAGGTACATTTACTTATCTCTCAAGTCTGCGTGCGTTACAAGGAACAACACCGGCAGCCATACACTACACCCACACGCCTTTGACGTGAAAAACCGTGATACTGCTCTATGCACACAATAACCTCCTGCATAGTACGAGGAACACAGGCGCAGATCATATAAGCAGTCATGATCTTCCATTGTGTATACTTCTTGGATGGCGATGTTCAGTCAACACGCCTGACACCTCCCCTCTACTGGCATGGCAAGTGTCAATAACGACAATGTTACTCTGATGGGCGATGGTGCACGTCCATTAACTCATTCAGCCCGACGGCCGTCAGTATTTCCCAAATTTTGGAGGCGTCATCTAATGACAATGCACCAGTTGCAGGAGATGGATCGACCATGCTAATTCAAGGGCAGTGCCAGATTAGCTCGGCGCGGACAGGCGCCAAGCTAATCTGGCACTACCTTTGAATTATCATGGTCGACCCATCTCCTGCTGTAGTGCGTCAGGGCTGAATGGGTTAACACTGCCTCAAAGATACAGTGCTCGAGCTAAGTGAGAATAGCGACCCGCTGTGCCGTCCGTCGTGATGGGATTAGGGGATTAGCACATAGGCAAGTCTATCACCAGTCAAACGACGCTATGTGGGTCCGTGATCAAAAGGTGACCATATGCCTTGACGCCCGGGCAGAAAATGCACACCCCGGGGGGGGGGGGGGGGAGGTGGGGTGGGGGGGGGGGGGGAGCACAGCCGATTTCTCGCTATCTGATGGCTTATTGCCTCTCTGCGGGTGTCCACGATCGTAGATTTAACACTTTTAGCCCCACGGGTGCATTTCCCAAACTTTGGAAGTGTTACTTAGCGACTATGTACCAGTTGCAGGAGATGGATTGACCATAATAATTCAAGGTAGTGCCAGATTAGCTTGGCGCCATCAGGCGCCAAGCTAATCTGGCACTACCCTTCAATCCAGACCAATAAGGTGACTGCCAAGCGTGTAAAATGCAAAGAAGTACCCAACGGAGAAAGAAACACGCTTGGAAAAGACGGGTTGTACCCGTCTTGTGTTGTACCCGTCATTTCTAAGCGTGTTTCTTTCTCCGTTGGGTACTTCTTGGCACTACCCTTGAATTATCATGGTCAATCAATCTGCTGTAGGGACTCGGGGCTAAATGGGTTAAACCTAGACGACTCAGTGACTCGACTGAGGAAGCAATGTGGATGGTATCACAGAAACAGGTATTGCTTTCCATTACTGAGCCCATGTGACTGAAGGGCAAATGAACCTCTATGGCTGGCTGAGGGACTTGGTTGCGCACTCTGACTGGATACTTTTCCACAGCTGGTGGCTGCATTAGTTTCAGACTGCAATGGGGAGTGTATGGCGTACAGCAAGCGGTACATCTGCTCATGAGCACCTGTGAGTGCCGGCGGCACATGATACAATATGTCTGGCTCAAGTACTCTGACCAAATCAGCAGTGCCGAATGGGGTATTTCACTAGTCCCCTGGCGCAAAACTGGGCCCACCCACGATCTCGGCGGCAAGGACCAGTGCGAAATACACTTTACAAGAAAGAAGAATAGTCGAATAGTACAAATGAACGACCACAACCAGCTTTCATAACAGCCCCGCCAACAAATTTTTGGGGTCAGGGCTGACGGTGGGGCCCGTGCCCCCTAGCCCCCCCCCCCCCACCCGGATCCGCACTGAAAAAAAATGTATTTTTTCTTAAAATAAATTTTTTCGAAAAATACTTACCGATGGTATTACTGATAGGAAGATATACTTAGCCTGCCAATTTCAGTCTCCAAAATTGTTGTGTGTTGCTACACAAACCAGGGACGTACTTCTAGCCAGCAGATACCCCATCCCATGAGTGGCCTCCCTTCCTCCAGATAGCCTCCCTTCCCGATCTCGCGAGAGGGCGTTATTTCCAAGTTCCATCTTAACAGACAGACGGCAAGCGGGGAAGGTGGGAGGGAAATCTGAGTAATACCATCGGTAAGTATTTTTCGAAAAAATTTATTTTAAGAAAAAATACATTTGTTTCTTCAAAAACTTTACCGATGGTATTACTGATAGGAAGAATGGCGAATAGGAGGAGGGTGCCGTGGCAAATGCGCAGCCATGGGGTAACTGCTTAGCTAGGTCCCAGTCAAGCGAACACTCCCGACAATTTCAGTTAAGAATTACCTATGGCGCATCCAGCGCCGGGAGGGAGTGTTGCGCGACCGCGACGTCACCCACTAGTCTCAGGTTCTGCCGTTGGCCGGAGAGGTCGCGGAAGTAAAAGCGGGCGAAAGTAGATTCGGACCGCCAGCCCACCGCCGCCACAATGTCCCGCACGGCGCAGTTGCGATCGAATGCTACGCTCGTTGAGACAGCCCGGACCTCGTGTGCTCGAATCCTCAACCGCGTTGCTCCCTCTGTCGAGAGGTCCTTGTATGCGGATCTGATGATTCCGCGGAGCCAAGCTGAAATCGTCTGAGCCGAAATATAATTCCTGCCCGGAGCTAAGGGCAGGAAGAGGCGTAAACGACCTCGTCGTATTGGTTTAGACCGACGGAGGTAAATTTTCAATGCCCTGACCAGGTCTTGTTGGCGTACGTCCGGGAGCATATTAGGGCTCCGCAAAGGACGAATAGTGATCGGTTGAGGTGGGGCGGAAGGGAGCCTGTTCTTGGCCAAAAAGGAAGGACTGGTGAGGAGTTGGACAGAGCCGTCGGCCCGAAGTTGAAGGCAAGACGGATGTACGGAGAAAGCGTGGAGTTCACTGACCCGAGAGGCAGTGGCCAGAGCTAGTAAGAAGCACGTTTTCCGAGTCAAGTCAGAGAACCTCGCCAAATGCAGGGGTTCAAAACGGGCAGTGTTCAGCATGTTAAGACCCACGCGAGATCCCAGCGAGGTAGTAGGGAGCGCGTGACAGGTCGCTGAAGGTCAAAATGAGCCATAAGATCGGCGAGGTCTTTGCATGAACCGGGATCGGGCAGTCCCAAATGGCGGTATGTATCGGCCACCATAGATAGATATCCCCGAATAGTAATGGGTGCTAGAGACTGATCCTGAAAGAGCCACAGAAAGAATTCAGCCAGCTGCGGCACAGTCAAAGTGGTGGGGGAAAGTTGTCTAGTGACGCACCAAGCGTGTAGGACCCTCCATTTCCCCTCATAAACCCTCAGAGTGGAAGAGCGTCGCGCGGAAGCGATAGCCGCCACCGCTGCATCCGAGAAACCTCGAGCGGTGAGGGCACGCCGCACAACCTCCAGGCGTGTAAGAGGAGGTTCTCCGGGCAAGGGTGAAATAGGTCTCGTCGGGGTTGCTTCAGCATCGTCCGCGGCGTTGGTAGCCGGAGCGGGGGATCCGTGGCGAGACCCAGAAGATCTGTTGTCCAGGTCTTGGTCCA
Source organism: Semisulcospira habei (assembly GCA_036245525.1). NCBI lineage: Eukaryota > Metazoa > Mollusca > Gastropoda > Semisulcospiridae > Semisulcospira > Semisulcospira habei. The sequence goes on from BTPG01000005.1 coordinate 190,629,164, forward strand.
GGAAAATGGGGCTACCAAGAACAGCAACGCGTGGCAGCCGCGGAGTTTGAGGAGAATCTTGGGGATCAGGATCGAGGGAGGGTATGCGTAGGCCAGGAGACCCTCCCAAGGAAAGGACAGAGCGTCCACCGCCCACGCAAGCGGGTCCGGAAAGGGAGAGACAAATAGGGGAAGTTGAGCATTCCACCGTGTCGCGAACAGGTCGATCATGGGTGTCTCCCATTGGGCACAAATCATGCAAAAAATGTCGGGACGGAGAGTCCACTCGGTATGGAGAATGTGATCCGGACGGGACAGAGAGTCCGCCAACACATTGAGTCGACCCGGGATGTGACGGGCCCGTAAACTGATGTCGTGATCTCTGCACCACACCAGAAGGTGAAACAGAAGGATGCACAGGGAAGGAGAGCGGCTTCCGCCCTGCTTCTGAATGTAAGCCACGACTGTCGAGTTGTCGGATAGGACCAAGACCTCCTGGTGAGACACGTGCGACTCGAAAGCGATGAGAGCGAGCCAAACTGCTTTCAACTCCAGCCAGTTGATGTGTTTTCCCACCAACTCCGCTGGCCACAGGCCCGATGTCTCCTGAAACTCCGGAGAAGAAGCGCACCCCACCCAGAGAGACTGGCATCTGTGCATATCGACAGGTAGGGTAGGGGCGACGAAAGGGGAACCCCGGAGGTCAACCAGAGAGGTTCCGTCCACCGGAGGAGAAAAGGCCGGACCAAGGAAGATACCGGGACCCGTGCCTCTAAATCCCCGGAAGACGGGCGCCATAGGAGAAGGAGATGTAATTGAATCGGACGTGTGTAGAGCCGACCTAGAGGAAGCAAATCCGCCGCCGCGCTCATGAGGCCCAATAACTGTAACCACGTCCGTGCAGAAGCGTCCGGGGCTCGATAAACCTGAAGTGCTAGCTTCGCTAATTTCTCGATCCGAGACTGAGGGAGGCAAACCAGGTTTAGATCTGTGTGAAACTCCATGCCCAGGTGGATGAAACTGCGGGAAGGTAAGAGATCGGACTTGCCGAAGTTGACCAGGAACCCCAGACGGTGAAGAAGGCGAAGGAGAGCGTCTCGGTCGGTGGATAGGCGGGATGCGGCCTGATTGCGGAGTAGTAGGTCGTCGAGGTAGTGCGAGGTCGGACTGAGAGAAGACCGCCGGGCGTGCGCGACCACTGCATCCATAATCCTGGTGAAGACCCAGGGACTGATGTTCAGACCAAATGGCATAGCCCTGAACTGATAAACCACTCCCTGGAAGGCGAAGCGAAGGTAACGGCGGGCTGAAGGATGCATAAGAACATGTAGGTAAGCATCGGCCAGATCGAGGCTGACCGCAAAATCCATGGGCCTGACCGCGGTACGTAGGGCCTTCGTAGTTTCCATCCTGAAGGACGGAGCGGCCAGAAACTTGTTCAACGCGGAGAGATCGATCACGGGACGCCAATAGCCGTCCGATTTGGGGACGACAAAGAGGCGACTGTAGAAAGCCAGAGAGTCGTGACAGAGGACCACTTCTGTGGCAGATTTTTGAAGTAAAGCTGTCACCTCCGCCTGTAAAACCGCAGCTTTGACCGGATCCTGCGGTACCTGAGTCCAAAGTGGTGAGCGCCGCAGAGGTGGAGGGCGCTGAAAAGTGAGTCTGAGCCCTGCCGTAATTGTAGAGAGGATCCAAGGATCGCCCGGGAAAAGTGAGCGCCAAGTCGCGCTGTGTCGGGATAGCCGCCCGCGACTGGAGACCCGAGCGAATGTGGCGGGGGCATGGACGGGACAGAGTCAGCGGGCCCTCCCCCGACCGGGCCGTCGGCCCCGACCAGGCCAAGAGGGGGTGTGGGCGGTGAGGGGAAGGGAGCGGGTGCGGCCAAACGCTTTGGGACGGGAAGCGCCGAAAGGCATACTGGTGGTTGGACGAGGAGCGGGTCTGTAGGACCGCAGGGCGCGACCCATGGCCTTGCGGGACGAACGAAAGCGCGAGAAGGGGCGAGACGAAGGCCAGATATCTTTGTGCGACTCCCGCACAGCGTGCCAGGCGGGGCCGAAAAGTAAAGTACCACCGATGGGAGCCTGGCGTATTTTGGATTTAACAGGATCAGGCAATCCCACACGCGTCGAGCACAGCATCCCGGCGAATTAAATCACAATTGATGGCAGCAGCCATCGCATTGGTGGAGGCGTGGTAGGAGGCTCGGTTTGCCACCACAGCCAAAGAGTGAATTTCCCGAAGTGGAGCGGAGGAGTTAGGGTCCCAATTATCCTCTAATACCCGAGCAATTGCCTGTGTTGCGAGATCGAGGAAGCCGGAGCAAGCTAGAGTGTTGCGGATGAGGACAGCAGTCTTATCCACCCCCCGAGGAACGTGATAGAAGGCGTTACGGCGGCCACCCGCCTGGAATTCCGCATCGGGGTCCAGTGACGGCAAAGGACAGGAAAACGCCGGGGAGTGGCCCGCATACCAACTCTGGCGGAAACGTATATATCGATGCCCGTGGGCCACTTGGCATCCAAGAAGAAAACCGGTTCCTTAGAAGTGGCGAGAGGTAAGTGGGCCGAGAACGCATTAGAGAGATCGTGGAAACCCGGCGGTTGAGGGAGAGATTTAATCCGCTTGGAAGGAAGGAGCGCGTCCACGGAAGCGGAAGCTTTACGCTTGAGAGGGGGAGCGGAAGGACAAATATCCGTAGGAAGGAAACGTTGAATAAGGTCCGATGCCGCCTCGATCGACCGCCTGGTCTCTATATTTGGGGCGACGCGGGAGGAAGAGTCCGAATCTTCACAAGGAGAGTCCGCGGAGAGGGAAAGCGGGGAAGCATGATGGTCACCAGAGACACCCACAATGGAGTTCGAATCTTCCGGGGGGAGACTGAGTACGTCGACGGCATGAGTCTCCGGGACCAATCGAGAAGAACGCGGAAGATCCCAGGATGAAGGGGAACGCAGTAGACTCGAAAGACGAGAGAGGCGCCGAGAAGAACGTTTGCCGGAACGATGTACGTGTGGTGAAACGCTACGAGCCGGGGCGCTAGGGGGGACCGAAGGGCCCGCCATGCCGAGTGAAGGATCAGGACGAAAGGAGCGATGGTGAAGTGCAGTCGTATTTTTGTGAAGGACGGAACGGTGTTTGCGCGGAGACCGGCTACCCGCCAGGGCGCAATGGGACACCGCAGAGTTCGCCGCGCCGGGCAGAGGGCCATGAAGAGACTCGCAATGGCGACGTTGAGGCGGATAATGTGTAACGCGCGGTGACCGGCTACGAGCCGGGGCGCTGCGCGGAGACCGGGGACAAACCGGGGCGCTATGTGGCACTGCGTGCAACACCGCGTCGTACAAAGTGTCAGACAGGGACGGACTATGGCGACGCTGAGGTGGATAATGTGTAACGCGCGGTGACCGACGACGAGTCGGGGCGCTGCGCGGAGACCGGGTACAAACCGGGGCGCTAAGGGGTACCGTGTGCAACACCGCGTCGTACAAAGTGTCAGACAGGGACGGACTATGGCGACGCTGAGGAGGATAATGTGTAACGCGCGGTGACCGACGACGAGTCGGGGCGCTGCGCGGAGACCGGGTACAAACCGGGGCGCTAAGGGGTACCGTGTGCAACACCGCGTCGTACAAAGTGTCAGACAGGGACGGACTATGGCGACGCTGAGGTGGACAATTGATCGAACGGTGAGAGCGCGGAGACTGGCGACGAGCCAGGGCGCAGCGCGGTGACCGGGTAGTGACAGACCGGGGCGCTAGGGGACACCGGGAGCCTACCTGCGCCGTGTGAAGTGTCAGGGAGTGACGGACGATAGCTCATCTCGACTCTGCGACTCACTCAGACTTGCAGTTGTTTTCTTGGGGTCTTGGTCACAGCCACGCCACGCTACGCTTTACGCCTTCAGACCTTCGTCACCCGCCAATGCCAGCTTGCCTCGGCGTCATCAACCACTACGCTTCAGCTACCTGGGCCTCAGCCATCCTCGCTTACCACGCTTCGCCATACCACGCTCTCGTCACTGCATACCACCATTCCAGTGTCAGCAACACCATTGCCACTGCCAAAGCCACCAACAACGCCAACGCCTACCGTCAGCCGCCTGAGGGTCTCACTTCGGTCGGCCTCTAAATTTCAAAAAATAAGCGAAATTAGAGAAGGTATAACCTGCTTGAGCCTGGCTTACTTCTAGCATAGGCTAAAAGTTTTAAACCTAAACGATTTTTATAACCAGATAACCTGAGGTTTTTTACCGCGCCACCTGGTTGGCTGCGGAACTGTATAGCCACTAGCGTCGTAACTGGGTCAGCATCGCTCACCCAGTCGGCGTAGGAAAAGGTCAAACGCGAGGCCTAGTATACTAGACCGCGGCGATAGTCTCTCAGCTAGTCTCTCAGCTAGTATACTGTTCTTGGCCTAGCCAACTACAGTACATTATCCGGCGGCGTGCCCAACTGGTGGTCACGCTGTCCGGATTTAGACATTGGATAAAATGGAGGACCTCTTTGGGTCATTGTCCTCCTCTGATGGAGAAAAAAATCCCAAAAGAAAAAGACCTAAAATTAAACCTAGAAATAGGAAGCAGAATTCTGATCTGCCAAATTCACCCCGCCAACTACGGCGTGGGGAGCTTAGGGTAATTTCTCCCCCCCCTCCCCCCCGCCCCTACGGCACTGCTCATTAAGGATAAAGGTGATTCTGAGGGTGCTAGCTCGCAGGCAGACATGCTGTCCTGCGAGCATGCCGCATCAACTAAACCTAAACCTAGTAGTGATACTGCTAGTGAAGCATTTTCTGTTCTGGATAAACCTAATGCTGAAGAGGTTAGCCCAGGGGCAGACTTGCTGTCCTGTGGACTCACCTCGACAGCTGAACCTAAACTTGCTAATAACACTGATAGGCAGTCAGTTTCTCAAAATCTTAGTCAAAAGGATTCCCCCCACCAAACCCCATACCGGCACACCTGACCAGGATATGGACAGTGTTGGGCCGGGGGAGGAGGAGGGGAATAGCCTTCAATTTCAAACAGTATCTAGAGGTCGTCGTCACAAAAACGTTAAGTCAAAACAGAGAGAGGACTGACGGGATCCTGGTCGAACCAGTTGCGGAGGAGTGGTGCAGGTTCCCGGTCCGTCTTCGGGACTTGGGGACCGGCACCAGTCTCATCCGCAATCATGGAACGAAGCAGCCACACATTTGTGAGGCTGCCGGGACATCTCCGTCAGAAATCTCTCTAAGACCGATAGGTCAAAATCTCTGGATAATCTCCTGCCCGAATGCTCGGGCACAACAAAAACTCAGTGCAAAAACTAACATAGGGGAGCACACGTTGAGTGTGTTATCCCCACTCCTAGAGTGGTGGGCGTTGTCCACGGTGTCCCCCACGCTGAGGACCCCGTGGAGATTGCCCACACACTCAAGCAGCAAGGCTTTAGTGCCACCGTCACCCGCCTTAAAAACCGAGATGGCACGGCCTCTAGGGCCATAAAAATAGACCTTCTTGGCTTGACCAGCCTACCATCTAAAATAAAAAATTGGAGCTCTTCTCTGCCCGCTGGAGCCGTATGCACCCACGGCGGCACATTGTGCCAACTGTTGTCGATTGGGTCACACGGCAAAAGTGTGCAGAGTAAAGCAAGCGACCTGTGTTCGCTGCGGGAGCACAAAACACAGTCGTGGGGACTGTCCCGACACGGCGGTGCCAAAGTGTGTCAACTGTGGTGGCCCACACAGTGCCGCTTATCAGAAATGTCCAAAGATAATCCTTTTCCGTGAGGCAAATAAAATAAGGAATCAGAGTTATATACCATATAAAGCAGCGCTCTACAGAGCTCAGTCAAATATTAATCAACGGGCAGCTGCCAAGGAAAGCAATCTCCACAGGCCTGCCTCTCCTAGTTTAGACAAGTCCGCCTGGACTAAGCCTTTGATGCTGTCCAGCCGGACCCAAAATCCTCTGATGTCGAATAACTTTTCCAACAGCCTCAGTCAAAATTCAGAAGCTAGGACAACTGCAGTAGCTTCTACAACAGCAGCAATTCAGGTCAAGGAAACTGTCCCTGGACAGTCAAAACTGCAGACTAAAACGTACAAAGAAACCGGTCAACAGACTGATAATTCTCTAAGTGAAACGAGCTCCCCTCCGGTTGCCAACCAGACGGAACCCTGTCCCCGTCGGGACTCTGTACCCAGGGGAAAGGTGTGTCCGAATCCGGCACGGAGACTGAAACTAGTAACCGATACAGTACCCATCAGTGGAGAGATAAACTACTGAGAGATACGCAGAAAAAGATGACCGAGCTAACTTTAATAGCCAAAACTGGAGACTGGCGAAAAGTTATGAAGGCTCTAAGTGACCTACTAAACCAAGCAGATCTGTGGCACAAACATCTTCTTTCTAAAGAAAATGACCTAGAACGGCTCGAGAGAAAAGCAGCAAGCTAAACAGTCAATATTTTAACTTATTTTTAAAACTGATCTGTTATAGTTTTAACCTTAGTTGGAGTAAAGTTTTTTAGTTTTGTCCGCTAAAGAAAAGGACCGTTGTTTTTGGTGGAAATAGAGTCGGATTGGCCTCTGACCACCGACAACAGACCATAGTTATATTTATTGACTGAAGATATAGAGTGCGAGATATGTTTTTACTGGCCGTGTGGCTTTGTCCACCGACCCTCTTAGCTATTTTTTTAACCCTGGTCCTTTCCCCCAAATTTCCCCTCCTAAAAAAAAAGTCAAACTAGCTAGTCCCTGATATTAGAAATAGGACATAGTAAGCCAGATTCAAGCGGACGATAGCTTTTTATCAGAACGGTGTAAGCGCGGAGACCGGGGAAATGCCGGGGCGCAGCGCGGTGACCGGGTACCAACCGGGACGCTAGTGAACACCTGTGGCCTCGCCAAGCCGTGCACAGAGTCATGACGTGACAATCTATGGCGGCGCGTATGTGAAAAGGCGGAAGGGAGCAAGGCCACGTCGGACTGATCGTGAATCGAGGTAGAGGAAATCGGATACCGGTGTCCCGTCCTCCGAGGTAGGGCGGTATGGATCCGCCAGTGACCCGTCTTCGTAGATCGGGTGCGAGGGACCGATAGTAAACTGATGTCCGGAGAGCGTGTATGAGAGGAAACAAACTTACCTCCCTCCGCTGGGACAGCGTCTGTAACCTTGTCCATTGAGACAGAAGAAGAGACGTGTAAGGGCCCTCGAACAGGGACATGGGAGGGAAGGTTGGGGGAGCGAACGTAGTCCGGGGACTGAGAACGGGAAGACTCGTCGACTGCGGCCGAATTGGGAGGGGCTGGTGGGACTGGTGCAGAAAACTAGGAGTGGGGCGCTTGCGCTGGTAAAAGCTCCACATTTGCGACCAGCGGTCTTCCTCCCAGGCAGCGCAAGTAGTGCAGGTTCTGTCAGAAGCGCAGCCCGAGCACGGAAGACAGCGCGAATGCGAATCTGACGGCCACTGGAATTCGCCGCAGGAGGTGCACGTTCGTAGTTGACCACTGCAACAAGTCATGCAAATAGGGGATACCGCGCGGGTCGGGCCCCGAAGGCCACTCGGGCAACCGTTGGAATGACCGATGTAACGACCGAATACGAAGTCGAAAGAAAAGGCCAGAAACGCCGTAATTCCACGGAAATTGCCTCAAAAGGCAGTAATCGCCGGGCGAGACAATGTCCGAGGCCGTACCTGGCCATCGGCCGGGGGAAGTTCGAGACCGGTAAAACGAATGAGAAATACGAGGAGAAATACGGAGACCGTAAAAACTAAACCGACAAAAATGGCAGTTAAGAATGAACTTGGAAATAACGCCCTCTCGCGAGATCGGGAAGGGAGGCTATCTGGAGGAAGGGAGGCCACTCATGGGATGGGGTATCTGCTGGCTACTGAGTAGAAGTACGTCCCTGGTTTGTGTAGCAACACACAACAATTTTGGAGACTGAAATTGGCAGGCTAAGTATATCTTCCTATCAGTAATACCATCGGTAAAGTTTTTGAAGAAACAAAAGCTTGTGTGCATATTTCTTCGGTTTACAGTTAATTAATATCCTATGTCGGTTTCGCCCGTTGAAATTCTAGTCAGCGTTTTCAAGGAAAATCGGCCCAGCAAAGGAAGAACCATTCTTAGAAAGGTCAACTACAAGACAATTTTGGAACTGATTTATCATACTTTCAAAATGGACATATAAGAATACGATGCTCTAGTTACTTTTTTTGGCGAGATGTTATACATCTCGCAAAACTAGGACACTAGTGCATTGCCTTGTTTTATTGTATGTTCGCCTATTTTAAACATTTAAAATAAATTGTGATGCACTTTTCCATTCTAAGTGTGTTACTTTCTTTGTTGGGAGTTTGTTTCATTTTACACCCTCTTGGCATACTCCATTTGGTTTGCATACTGCTTTCAAAACAATGTGTCGCGTAACAGTGTCAGTGCGTGCGAATGAGCGTGTGTGTGTGTGTGTGTGTGTGTGTGTGTGTGTGTGTGTGTGTGTGTGTGTGTGTGTGTGTGTGCGTGCGTGCGTGTGGTCAGTTTGTCAAAATACACACACACACACGCACACACACACACACCACACAGAGGATTGTACATTGATTGTACATTACTTAACGTCCCGACAGCAACAAGGCTTTCTCATGACGTGCCTGCACTGCTTGTAAAAAAAAAAAAAAAAAAAGAATATTGAATGTATGTCGCCAGCCGGTCCAATACGTTAAATAAACCTACGCCATGGGGCCTAAATAAAGCTAAGACCATTTAGCAACACACATCCAATATCAAGAGCTACAGGCAATGCAGACAGTTCGGAGAGTTTTAAAAGACAAATACAGGTGAATGGACCAAGGGTAGACAGAAACACATGCCCCAGAATAGAGGGAAAACCCCACCCTGTGGGGCTGACCAGGGTGACACTGGGAACTAAAAAGTAGTTAACCCCACCCAAGTCCCCCAGGGCAGACCCGGGTGGGGGAACACACACAGGGGAGAGAAATAGAGAGTAGTAATAGCAGTAGTAGTTAGTTATTGTGGTTAATGCCTAGTAGGGCGTCAGGGCTGAATGGGTTAATACGACGAAAATCTCACCACTGAACAGAATTAACTTCAGGGAGCAGACGTTTTCAGGATGCGTTCCGTTGCACAGTAAGTCAATATCCCTTCTGTTCAATGCCCGACAAGACTTACATAATGACTCCAGAAGATACACAGGTCAACTTTAGTATATCGCAGATTCATAAGGTCTGGCCGTGCTATTTCAGATCGCGTTATTGTTGTGTTGAATAGCACTGTTAAGTAAAAGGTCGTCCAGCCAACGTCAGCCGTGGCTGGCCTGCTCACAGCCGTGCGCGGGCCAGCCAAGGCTGATATCGGTCCGAGGACCTTTTGCTCACAAGGCATCCCCGTGGGAGCCAGGTAGGAATCAATTCCGCAGTATACTAGGTGACAGCGCGTAGTACGGAACCTGACCCGCGTATAAACTGTAATGAGCAAAATAAACATCGTATTAGGAACAGAAGAAATGCTGTATACTGATACCGACATCCTGACCTACACCCACCCCTGTGCCAACAAGAACCAGACTGAAGAAGAACAGTAAAGGCTTGTAAATTGGGTACGTTAATATTTTATAACGTCGTCACCGGACCAAGAAATGAACGGAAATGACCGCGGTAAACCCAAAACTGCGTTTGTATTAATAAGTTGAGAACATCTGTAATAATCACGTGTACCACAGTTTGCAGTCTCGCTGAAGCAAGCCGGCCATGGCATCACTGACAAAACTGGCAGCCATACGGCGGGCACCGGTTGGGTCCGTAAAGTCTCAGCATATTTCAACAGTCAGAAACTTGACTTCAGAATATACTGACGAGCAAAAGAAATGCGACACCACTGATGTCGTTTTGCATTTCCGGCTTTTGCTAGTCAGTACAATGCAACGGGTCGGCCAGAGAAATGAAGTCCACATAAAATGTGAGCCGGTCTGTCTGTTTTTGGACCTTGTGACGTACCGCCCCAGAGTCGAAAAGCCGGACAGACCAGAAAGTAAATAATGCTCATAGATAAGTTGATCCTGTTATATAAGTCAATACAGAGCAAAATGCGTAAAATGTTGCCAAAAAGTAAGACGATCGTAAAACAGCTGTAAAACAGGGTCATCAATTGGTCATCACGGGTAACAGTTTACCGTCGACTTTTACAGTTACTTAGCCCACCCTGGGAAAATGGAGACCACATCGTATCCGTTGGCGGGAACTAGTGGCGCCGAGTCCTGGTAGCGATTGGCTTCACGCGAGGGTTCCAGCGCCAAGTCCTCCTCGCTGTTACCCGCTGTCGACATTTCGTGGTCCTCGCTCTCAGTTTCCCCACTGTCCTCACCGACGCCGTGTCCACCACCACTGACTCCACTGTCGTCACGAGAGGCGTCACTGCTGTTGTCCTTCCCTGCCGCCTTCTGATCACCTCTGCGCCCTCGTTGCTTCTCGTTTCGCTTCTTCAGGCCTTGTTTCTTCATCTTCTGCGGGGCGGCACTCTTGTTGAAGAGTGCGTCGACTGCTCTCTTGTTCTTGGCCGTGGCTGTGGCGATGGCGCGAGCCAGCAGCTTCACCCTGGACTTGACCGCCTTCACGTCCACGGACCGCTTCATGCCCAACAGCTGCTTAGCCTTGGCGACCATTCTGTCACGAGACACCGACTGACGCTGCGCGGATGTAGCTGACGAGCGGAGAAGCTCTCTGGAAATGGCCGCCAGCTTGCCGCGAGAAAGAGCCGCTTGTTTTGGTAGGACCGGTCGTTTGGACGGAGCCAGAGTCTTGATGGCTGATGTGGATGGACGCCTAGCACGGGCAACCGGCTTCTTCGGAACCGCAAGCTTTGCTCGAGATGGAGCTAGTGGTTTTGAACGTGAAGTGCCAGCTTCCGGCCTTCGTCCAGCAGCCAGCAGCCTGGGTTTGACTACCAGGCGGGCTCGCTGTTTACCAGGAACACCTGCCTTGGGTTTGCGACCTTTAGCACGCACGGTCTTGTAGCGGTTCTCCACCACCTCGGCGATCATGCCTGCTTTCACTGCGCGCTGAAGGGCCTTCTTGATCTGCTCCAGTGACACAACGCGCCCCTCGTTCATCAACCGTCGCTGGATCCTTCTCGTGGAGATCACCTCCGAGTCGCACTGGTTTCCTAGATAGGCGATAGCTTTTACCACCTGGTTGTAAGTCAGCGGCATTGTTCTTTGCTCGCCCAGCGGTAATTCACAGGATGCAGCGCGAGGGGATCGTTTCTTGGCAGACATCGTGCTCAGGCAAGCGTGCAAAACTTGAGCTCCACAAACACAGCGAGTTGTCAGTTGCTTCACCGAACGGCGTTTGAGACAAGAACTGCGTCACTTCGCAATTTTGTTGACGTGGCAAAAATTGCCCAATGGTAGATACTCAGACCCATGACAATGCCGTGGAGACCAGAGAAGATGTGACGTTTTTTTTTCAGCCAATGTCCAAAACGAAATTGACGTCATATGCACAAGTTGGCTGACGGCTTACATGTCATCAGCAATGTCAGTGCAATTATTTCGCGCCACTACTGACATCCCGGCGAGACTGTGACTTTTGTTTTATAAGACTATTACTTATTAGGTGATTTTATCCTCCGTGGTCAGTCAAATGGCAGTGAATTATGGATTTTCTCCGAATATATATATATATATATATATATATATATATATATATATATATATATATATATATATATATATATATATATATATATATATATATGTATAATATATACATATATATATATATATATATATATATATATATATATATATATATATATATATATATATATATATATATATATATATATATATATATATATATATATATATATATACGTAAAATATGAAGAAAGGATCCACAAACACCACGTAGTTTAGAATTCTTCCCCTGAAGAAGCCCTCGCTGAGAGGGCGAAAATTTGTGCATAGATTAAAAGTGTAACTCCTTCTAAACTACGTGGTGTTTGTAGATCCTTTCTTCATATTTTACGTATTTCACTGCTGCTTGGATCCATATTTGGAGTGTGTGGTGCCAGCTTTCTTGGACTGGTTTTATTTATTCATATATATATATATATATATATATATATATATATATATATATATATATATATATATATATATATATATATATATATATATATATATATATATATATATATATATATGTTCCAGTGGGTTCTTCACAACTATATAGTGTATAGTGTGCTGTAACTATTTTAACTCTCACGGCGCCGCGCATCCGGATGCGGCTTGCCGTGAATGAGTTAAGCGTGTTTCTGTCTTCGTTGGGTTCTTTAGTATCGGACACGAAGTCCGGCTATATGTAGTTGCTGTTGGCATCTACAACTACAAGCGACATGGTTGCAAGTGCTTGGGAAATAATTGTAAATTCACTGTCAACGATTCGTCCAAGGAACGTGGATACAAAGTGATCTCAGCAAGAGGCATAGATCCTCATCAGCCCCCGCGACTGCGCTCTTGCACCGAGTTGGTTGGCGTTAGTTTTTTCCTCAGCTGTAAAAGGGTTACTGTTAGTGACCTGTGTTATTTCCTGGACCCCTCCTTCGTCACATATATAATAAATAATATCGGCCATTTTGCGCGATATACTTCAAACCCCGGCGGCCCAGGCTTTATTGACAGTAACTACAGCAATCCCTCGCGCTGGGACCATATGGCGTTGAGGCGCGTCCCCTGGGTGGTGGATAGGGGGTCCCTCGTGAGAGGGGTGCACCGAATGAAATAAGGTGCCGTGAACCAACATGGTCTAAGGGAAGGTGACCCCGACAGAAAACCCCTGGTCCTCCTAGTAAGGGGGTTGGGCGTGGGGGTAGCTTCCCCACCCTGCAAAAAAGGAAATAGCTACAAAAACGCCGACGAAAAGACTAACAGTAATTCCTTTCCTGGAGGAGGAAGGTTCTTCTACCAGAAGACTTATGACGTCCTGTGGTGAAAGCCGGAAGTCTTCGGAAGCCACAGGACCGAGCCGCCTCTTTCTATCCAGGGATACAACCATGGGCACATGGAAAGTCAAGACCATGTACCAGAGCGGCAAGGCCGCCCAGATAGCAGCGGAAATGCAAAAGTACAACCTTTCCCTGCTAGGTATCAGTGAAGCCAGATGGACGCAGTCTGGCGAGAAAAGGCTGTTAAGTGGGGAGATGATTCTGTATTCAGGTCATGAAGAGGAGAATGCCCCCCATACAGAAGGTGTAGCATTCATGCTGTCACCAGTGGCACAGAGAGCGCTGATGGGCTGGGAACCTCTTGGGCCAAGAATTATCACAGCAGCCTTTAGAACCAAGAAAAAGCTCAAGCTGAACGTCATCCAGTGTTATGCGCCCACTAATGACAGTGACGAGGAAGAGAAACAAGAGTTCTACGACCGACTCCAGAGTGCCTTGGACAAATGTGCGGAGCGAGACATCACCATCGTCATGGGCGATTTTAATGCCAAAATAGGGGAGGACAACACCGGATACGAAGAGGTGATGGGGAGACAGGGACTAGGCTTGGAGATGAGTGAGAACGGGGAGAGGTTTGTAGACTTTTGTGCTCTAAACCGACTTGTCATTGGAGGCAGCATCTTCCCACACAGAAGAATACACAAGGCAACTTGGGTCTCACCCGACCATACAACAGAGAACCAAATAGACCATATCTGCATTAGCAAGAAATTTAGAAGATCCCTTCAAGATGTTCGAGTGAGGAGGGGAGCAGATGTCGCCTCCGACCACCATCTGCTTACCTTAAGAATGAAGCTCAAGCTAAAGAAAAGCTGCACAGAGACAACAAGAAGACAGCGCTATAATGTAGGCCTCCTGAGAGAAACTGGAGTCAGAGAAGAGTTCAAACTGGTGCTGTCCAACCGGTTTCAAGCGCTACAGGAGCTAGTAAATGAAGAGGAGGAGGTCACCACAGAGCAGCAGTGGAAGGCAGTTAGAGAGGCGCTGAACTCAACCTGCAAAGACACTGTAGGGTTCAGGAAACACCATCACAAGGACTGGCTGTCGGCACAGACCTTGAAGAAGATAGAAGCGAGGAAGCAGAAGAAAGCAGTTGTCAACAACAGTCGCACGAGAGCAGCCAAAGTAAGAGCACAGGGGGAATACTCGGAAGCCAACCGCGAGGTGAAGAGGAGTATCAGGGTAGACAAGAGGGCCTACACAGACAGCCTGGCAGCAGAGGCAGAAAAGGCAGCAGGAAGCGGCAACATGAAACAGCTCTACGACATTACCAGAAGATTGTCAGGCAAGTATGGCCATACAGAAAGACCAGTAAAAGACAAAGAAGGCAAGCCTATTGCAGACAGAGCAGACCAACTCGACAGATGGGCCGAGTATTTTGAAGAGTTACTGAACAGACCTAGCCCACCCGACCCCCCAGACATCCAGCCGGCAGAGACCGACCTACCCATCAGCTGTGACAGACCCAGCCGGGAAGAGATCAAAAGAGCAGTGGCATTTTTGAAGAACGGCAAAGCAGCAGGCCCAGATGGCATCCCAGCGGAGTCTCTGAAAGCAGACCTAGAGACAACAGTGGAGATGCTGTACCCACTGTTTGGAAAGATCTGGGAAGAGGAGGTGATGCCGGCTGACTCGAAGGAGGGGTACCTAATCAAGCTTCCCAAGAAAGGCGACCTCAGCAAGTGTTCCAACTACAGAGGAATCACCTTGCTGTCAGTACCAGGAAAGGTCTTCAACAGGATCATCCTGGAGAGAATGAAGAGCTCCGTTGACCCCCAGCTGAGAGACCAGCAAGCAGGATTCAGGAAGAACCGATCATGTACAGACCAGATCGCCACTCTCCGCATCATCGTGGAACAGTCTCTGGAGTGGAGCTCCCCGCTGTACGTCAACTTTGTGGATTATGAGAAAGCATTTGACAGTGTGGACCGAGAGACTCTGTGGAAACTCCTACGACACTACGGTGTACCCACAAAGCTCGTCCGCCTGATCAAGAGCAGCTACGATGGCATGACATGTCGCGTGATCCACGAAGGGCAGTTCACCAGGGAGCTCCAGGTCAGAACTGGTGTCAGGCAGGGGTGTCTGCTGTCTCCGTTCCTCTTCCTACTGGCCATAGACTGGGTCATGAAGATGACCACAGAGCACAGACGAAGTGGAATACAGTGGACACTGTGGACACAGCTTGACGACCTCGATTTTGCAGACGACTTGGCATTACTGTCCCACACTCATCAATAAATGCAGGACAAGACCACGAGGCTTGCTGACACCTCGTCCCAAGTGGGCCTCGCCATTCACAAACAGAAAACAAAGACAATGAGGCTGAACGCAACCAGGGAAGAACCAGTCTTGCTTGCTGGCACCCCGTTGGAGGAGGTGGAGTCCTTCACCTATCTCGGGAGCATCATAGAAAAAAAAAAGGCGGCACTGATACAGATGTCAGAGCACGAATCGGTAAAGCCAGAGCAGCCTTTCTCCAGTTGAAAAAAGTGTGGAGTTCCAGAGAGCTGTCACGACACACCAAAGTCCGGATTTTCAACTCCAATGTAAAAGCAGTTCTCCTATATGGAGCAGAGACTTGGAGATTGACAAAAACCACAGTCAACAGAGTACAGACCTTCATGAACAGTTGCCTTAGAAGAATTTTGAAAATCCACTGGCCAGAGAAGATCAGCAACGTCAGACTCTAGGAGAGAACAGAGCAGATAACAGCAGAGAATGAAATTGGGCGAAGAAGATGGGGATGGATCGGTCACAGTCTGAGAAAGCCAGCTTCCAGTATCACTAGGCAGGCATTGTCATGGAACCCCCAGGGAAAGAGGAAAAGAGGTAGGCCGAGAAACTCCTGGCGTCGAGACCTCCAAGCAGACATCAAGAGACTGGGAACCACCTGGAGTAGAATCGAAGGAGAAGCACAGGACAGGAGTCGCTGGAGGTCTCTCGTCGACGGCCTATACCCGGGTAGGGGTGACAGGCGTAAGTAAGTAAGTAACTACAGCAATCCATTGACTGCTATCACTGTGGGCTTGTTTGTGTGTGGTATCGTTTGACAGGTATATGTCAAGGTATATATCTACTATCGTGGACCAATGAACATGTGCTAGTACCCTCCTCCCATCAAGAAGGATGTTGAAATTCGTCAGCGGCAAGAAAGGTAGATCCTCGTGAGCCCCGCACTACTCCTCGTGGGCTCACGAAAATCTACGCCACTTGCAGATGAGGTTGGGTGTCGTTGCCATCATGGCAGGACTCACATAAAGTGACATTTAATTGACCTGATCCGATTAGCTGAAGGAGAGGCACCATGAGACAACCGGTACGAATATTCATAGGTCGCGTCACACATGAAATCTGCTGTCTACCACAATTACGTGTCGCCATGACTGTAATAAATGATGACACCTCGGCCGCGAATAGAATGGTCCTTCAAATACAGTATTTAACCATTTGACTGTCGAGGAAAGATGAACACCACCCACCTGCAAGAGGTATAGATCCTCACGAGCCCCCGGCGCAATTGAGGGGGCTTGTGAGGATCTATACCTCTTGCTGAGACCAATGTGTATCCATGTTCCTTGGACGGTTGGGGTCTTTGTTCGTTGAAACAACTAAGATTTCAGGAACAAGATGTAGTACGTCCACCGGCATGGAAGGGCTCAACAAGGATTGCTTGACCGGTATGGTGCGGTCCCTGGTTCTGAGGCGAGCGGCCTGTCACCCCTACCCGGGTATAGGCCGTCGACGAGAGACCTCCAGCAGCTCCTGTCCTGTGCTTCTCCTTCGATTCTACTCCAGGTGGTTCCCAGTCTCTTGATGTCTGCTTGGAGGTCTCGACGCCAGGAGTTTCTCGGCCTACCTCTTTTCCTCTTTCCCTGGGGGTTCCATGACAATGCCTGCCTAGTGATACTGGAAGCTGGCTTTCTCAGACTGTGACCGATCCATCCCCATCTTCTTCGCCCAATTTCATTCTCTGCTGTTATCTGCTCTGTTCTCTCCCAGAGTCTGATGTTGCTGATCTTCTCTGGCCAGTGGATTTTCAAAATTCTTCTAAGGCAACTGTTCATGAAGGTCTGTACTCTGTTGACTGTGGTTTTTGTCAATCTCCAAGTCTCTGCTCCATATAGGAGAACTGCTTTTACATTGGAGTTGAAAATCCGGACTTTGGTGTGTTGTGACAGCTCTCTGGAACTCCACACTTTTTTTAACTGGAGAAAGGCTGCTCTGGCTTTACCGATTCGTGCTCTGACATCTGCATCAGTGCCGCCTTTTTTTCTATGATGCTCCCGAGATAGGTGAAGGACTCCACCTCCTCCAACGGGGTGCCAGCAAGCAAAACTGGTTCTTCTCTGGTTGTGTTCAGCCTCATTGTCTTTGTTTTCTGTTTGTGAATGGTGAGGCCCACTTGGGACGAGATGTCAGCAAGCCTCGTGGTCTTGTCTTGCATTTGTTGATGAGTGTGGGACAGTAATGCCAAGTCGTCTGCAAAATCGAGGTCGTCAAGCTGTGTCCACAGTGTCCACTGTATTCCACTTCGTCTGTGCTCTGTGGTCATCTTCATGACCCAGTCTATGGCCAGTAGGAAGAGGAACGGAGACAGCAGACACCCCTGCCTGACACCAGTTCTGACCTGGAGCTCCCTGGTAAAATGCCCTTCATGGATCACGCGACATGTCATGCCATCGTAGCTGCTGTTGATCAGGCGGACGAGCTTTGTGGGTACACCGTAGTGTCGTAGGAGTTTCCACAGAGTCTCTCGGTCCACGCTGTCAAATGCTTTCTCATAATCCACAAAGTTGACGTAAAGCGGGGAGCTCCACTCCAGAGACTTTTCCACGATGATGCGGAGAGTGGCGATCTGGTCTGTACATGATCGGTTCTTCCTGAATCCTGCTTGCTGGTCTCTCAGCTGGGGGTCAACGGAGCTCTTCATTCTCTCTAGGATGATCCTGTTAAAGACCTTTCCTGGTACTGACAGCAAGGTGATTCCTCTGTAGTTGGAACACTTGCTGAGGTCGCCTTTCTTGGGAAGCTTGATTAGGTACCCCTCCTTCCAGTCAGCTGGCATCACCTCCTCTTCCCAGATCTTTCCAAACAGTGGGTACAGCATCTCCACTGTTGTCTCTATGTCTGCTTTCAGAGACTCCCCTGGGATGCCATCTGGCCGTGCTGCTTTGCCATTCTTCAAAAATGCCACTGCTCTTCTGATCTCTTCCCGGCTGGGTCTGTCACAGCTGATGGGTATGTCGGTCTCTGCCGGCTGGATGTCGGGGGGGTCGGGTGGGCTAGGTCTGTTCAGTAACTCTTCAAAATACTCGGCCCATCTGTCGAGTTGGTCTGCTCTGTCTGCAATAGGCTTGCCTTCTTTGTCTTTTACTGGTCTTTCTGTATGGCCATACTTACCCGACAATCTTCTGGTAATGTCGTAGAGCTGTTTCATGTTGCCGCTGCCTGCTGCCTTTTTTGCCTCTGCTGCCAGGCTGTCTGTGTAGGCCCTCTTGTCTGCCCTGATACTCCTCTTCATCTCGCGGTTGGCTTCCGAGTATTCCTCCTGTGCTCTTACTTTGGCTGCTCTCGTGCGACTGTTGTTGACCGCTGCTTTCTTCTGCTTCCTCGCTTCTATCTTCTTCAAGGTCTGTGCAGACAGCCAGTCCTTGTGGTGGTGTTTCCTGAACCCTACAGTGTCTTTGCAGGTTGAGTTCAGCGCCTCTCTAACTGCCTTCCACTGCTGCTCTGTGGTGACCGCCTCCTCTTTATTTACTAGCTCCTGTAGCGCTTGAAACCGGTTGGACAGCACCAGTTTGAACTCTTCTCTAACTCCAGTTTCTCTCAGGATGCCTACATTATAGCGCTGTCTTCTTGTTGTCTCTGTGCGGCTTTTCTTTAGCTTGAGCTTCATTCTTAAGGTAAGCAGATGGTGGTCTGAGGCGACATCTGCTCCCCTCCTCACTCGAACATCTTGAAGGGATCTTCTAAATTTCTTGCCAATGCAGATATGGTCTATTTGGTTCTCTGTTGTATGGTCAGGTGAGACCCAAGTTGCTTTATGTATTCTTCTGTGTGGGAAGATGCTGCCTCCAATGACAAGTCGGTTTAGAGTACAAAAGTCTACAAACCTCTCCCCGTTCTCACTCATCTCCGAGCCGAGTCCCTGTCTCCCCATCACCTCTTCGTATCCAGTGTTGTCCTCCCCTCTTTTGGCATTAAAATCGCCCATGACGATGGTGATGTCTCGCTCCGCACATCAATTGTCCAAGGCACTCTGGAGTCGGTCGTAGAACTCTTGTTTCTCTTCCTCGTCACTGTCATTGGTGGGCGCATAACACTGGATGACGTTCAGTTTGAGCTTTTTCTTGGTTCTAAAGGCTGCTGTGATAATTCTTGGCCCAAGAGGTTCCCAGCCCATCAGCGCTGTCTGTGCCACTGGTGACAGCATGAATGCTACTCCTTCTGTATGGGGGGCATTCTCCTCTTCATGACCTGAATACAGAATCATCTCCCCACTTAACAGCCTTTTCTGGCCAGACTGCGTCCATCTGGCTTCACTACCTAGCAGGGAAAGGTTGTACTTTTGTATTTCCGCTGCTATCTGGGCGGCCTTGCCGCTCTGGTACATGGTCTTGACGTTCCATGTGCCCATGGTTGTGTCCCTGGATAGAGAGAGGCGGCTCGGTCCTGTGGCTTCCGAAGACTTCCGGTCTTCTGGTAGAAGAACCTTCCTCCTCCAGGAAAGGAATTACTGTTAGTCTTTTCGTCGGCGTTTTTGTAGCTATTTCCTTTTTTACTAGGAGGACCAGGGGTTTTCTGTCGGGGTCACCTTCCCTTAGACCATGTTGGTTCACGGCACCTTATTTCATTCGGTGCACCCCTCTCACGAGGGACCCCCTATCCACCACCCATGGGACGCGCCTCAACGCCATATGGTCCCAGCGCGAGGGAGGCGAGCGGACCGAACGATTATTTTAACCCTTTTAGCCCCGGTCCCTACAACAGGAAATGGCTTGTCCATGATAATTCAAGGGTAGTGCCAGATTAGCTTGGCGCCTTCAGGCGCCAAGCTAATCTGGCACTACCCTTGAATTATCATGGTCAAGCCATCTCCTGCAACTAGTACATAGTCGTTAGGCAAACCTCCAAAATGTGAAAAATTGGACCTAGGGGCTAAAAGGGTTTAGTGATTTTTTTTTTTCTTGGAGATGTTGGTGATACACAGTTTCGACCTTCATCAGTCCAACTACGGCGTTCGGACAAAGACGTGAACTAAAGAGTGATGAACAACGACACCAAAAAGTCAAATCGGGATTATGTTTTAGATGTCCACAGATCAACGATGTTCACTGCGGCCGTTAACCCCTTCACTGCCAGTAGACGCGGGCGGATTGCCGCGTGTAGTCCGGTCCGGCTGAAATTTGTGTTGACTGACTTTTTGTTGAATCAGTTGCAGCGTAGTAGTATAGAGACCAAGGCGGCCAACGGCACGGATACAAAATGGTGTCAGCAAGACAGTCATAGATCCTCACCGCAGGTCAGGCGGCCCGGGTTCACCAGGGTCTATGTCTCTTGCTGTTGGATCATGTTCCGTTTGTTTTCAGCAGTGAAGTCAAGGGGTTAACCCTTTTTAACCTCAAAGATCCCATTTCTCAAATTTTGGAGGTGTTCCCTAATGACTATGTACCAGTTGCGGGAGATGGATTGACCATGCTAATTCAAGGGTAGTGCCAGATTAGCTTGGCGCCTTCAGGCGCCAAGCTAATCTGGCACTACCCTTGAATTATCATGGTCAGTCCGGCCACCAGTCTCCAGCTGTAGGGACTCGGGGACAAATGGGTTAAGTAACAGTTTTATCAATGTAAACCTATATATAGCGACCTATAATGATACTACCTCGCGCTGGGACCATATGGCGTTGAGGCGCGTCCCCTGGGTGGTGGATAGGGGGTCCCTCGTGAGAGGGGTGCACCGAATGAAATAAGGTGCCGTGAACCAACATGGTCTAAGGGAAGGTGACCCCGACAGAAAACCCCTGGTCCTCCTAGTAAGGGGGTTGGGCATGGGGGTAGCTTCCCCACCCTGCAAAAAAGGAAATAGCTACAAAAACGCCGACGAAAAGACTAACAGTAATTCCTTTCCTGGAGGAGGAAGGTTCTTCTACCAGAAGACTTATGACGTCCTGTGGTGAAAGCCGGAAGTCTTCGGAAGCCACAGGACCGAGCCACCTCTCTCTATCCAGGGATACAACCATGGGCACATGGAACGTCAAGACCATGTACCAGAGCGGCAAGGCCACCCAGATAGCAGCGGAAATGCAAAAGTACAACCTTTCCCTGCTAGGTATCAGTGAAGCCAGATGGACACAGTCTGGCCAGAAAAAAACTGTTAAGTGGGGAGATGATTCTGTATTCAGGTCATGAAGAGGAGAATGCCCCCCCATACAGAAGGTGTAGCATTCATGCTGTCACCAGTGGCACAGAGAGCGCTGATGGGCTGGGAACCTCTTGGGCCAAGAATTATCACAGCAGCCTTTAGAACCAAGAAAAAGCTCAAGCTGAACGTCATCCAGTGTTATGCGCCCACTAATGACAGTGACGAGGAAGAGAAACAAGAGTTCTACGACCGACTCCAGAGTGCCTTGGACAAATGTGCGGAGCGAGACATCACCATCGTCATGGGCGATTTTAATGCCAAAATAGGGGAGGACAACAACGGATACGAAGAGGTGATGGGGAGACAGGGACTCGGCTCGGAGATGAGTGAGAACGGGGAGAGGTTTGTAGACTTTTGTGCTCTAAACCGACCGAGGCAGCATCTTCCCACACAGAAGAATACACAAAGCAACTTGGGTCTCACCTGACCATACAACAGAGAACCAAATAGACCATATCAGCATTAGCAAGAAATTTAGAAGATCCCTTCAAGATGTTCGAGTGAGGAGGGGAGCAGATGTCGCCTCCGACCACCATCTGCTTACCTTAAGAATGAAGCTCAAGCTAAAGAAAAGCCGCACAGAGACAACAAGAAGACAGCGCTATAATGTAGGCATCCTGAGAGAAACTGGAATTAGAGAAGAGTTCAAACTGGTGCTGTCCAACCGGTTTCAAGCGCTACAGGAGCTGGTAAATAAAGAGGAGGCGGTCACCACAGAGCAGCAGTGGAAGGCAGTTAGAGAGGCGCTGAACTCAACCTGCAAAGACACTGTAGGGTTCAGGAAACACCATCACAAGGACTGGCTGTCGGCGCAGACCTTGAAGAAGATAGAAGTGAGGAAGCAGAAGAAAGCAGCTGTCAACACAGTCGCACGAGAGCAGCCAAAGTAAGGGCACAGGGTGAATACTCGGAAGCCAACCGCGAGGTGAAGAGTAGTATCAGGGCAGACAAGAGGGCCTACACAGACAGCCTGGCAGCAGAAGCAGAAAAGGCAGCAGGCAGCGGCAACATGAAACAGCTCTACGACATTACTAGAAGATTGTCAGGCAAGTATGGCCATACAGAAAGACCAGTAAAAGACAAAGAAGGCAAGCCTATTGCAGACAGAGCAGACCAACTCAACAGATGGGCCGAGTATTTTGAAGAGTTACTGAACAGACCTAGCCCACCCGACCCCCCAGACATCCAGCCGGCAGAGACCGACCTACCCATCAGCTGTGACAGACCCAGCCGGGAAGAGATCAGAAGAGCAG
This sequence comes from Semisulcospira habei, assembly GCA_036245525.1. Lineage (NCBI taxonomy): Eukaryota > Metazoa > Mollusca > Gastropoda > Semisulcospiridae > Semisulcospira > Semisulcospira habei. The sequence goes on from BTPG01000005.1 coordinate 190,651,843, forward strand.
TGGCATTTTTGAAGAACGGCAAAGCAGCAGGCCCAGATGGCATCTCAGCGGAGTCTCTGAAAGCAGACATAGAGACAACAGTGGAGATGCTGTACCCACTGTTTGGAAAGATCTTGGAAGAGGAGGTGATGCCGGCTGACTGGAAGGAGGGGTACCTAATCAAGCTCCCCAAGAAAGGCGATCTCAGCAAGTGTTCCAACTACAGAGGAATCACCTTGCTGTCAGTACCAGGAAAGGTCTTCAACAGGATCATCCTGGAGAGAATGAAGAGCTCCGTTGACCCCCAGCTGAGAGACCAGCAAGCAGGATTCAGGAAGAACCGATCATGTACAGACCAGATCGCCACTCTCCGCATCATCGTGGAACAGTCTCTGGAGTGGAGCTCCCCGCTGTACGTCAACTTTGTGGATTATGAGAAAGCATTTGACAGTGTGGACCGAGAGACTCTGTGGAAACTCCTACGACACTACGGTGTACCCACAAAGCTCGTCCGCCTGATCAAGAGCAGCTACGATGGCATGACATGTCGCGTGATCCACGAAGGGCAGTTCACCAGGGAGCTCCAGGTCAGAACCGGTGTCAGGCAGGGGTGCCTGCTGTCTCCGTTCCTCTTCCTACTGGCCATAGACTGGGTCATGAAGATGACCACAGAGCACAGACGAAGTGGAATACAGTGGACACTGTGGACACAGCTTGATGACCTCGATTTTGCAGACGACTTGGCATTACTGTCCCACACTCATCAACAAATGCAGGACAAGACCACGAGGCTCGCTGACATCTTGTCCCAAGTGGGCCTCACCATTCACAAACAGAAAACAAAGACAATGAGGCTGAACGCAACCAGGGAAGAACCAGTCTTGCTTGCTGGCACCCCGTTGGAGGAGGTGAAGTCTTTCACCTATCTCGGGAGCATCATAGAAAAAAAAAAAGGCGGCACTGATGCAGATGTCAGAGCACGAATCTGTAAAGCCAGAGCAGCCTTTCTCCAGTTAAAAAAAGTGTGGATCTCCAGAGAGCTGTCACAACACACCAAAGTCCGGATTTTCAACTCCAATGTAAAAGCAGTTCTCTTATATGGAGCAGAGACTTGGAGATTGACAAAAAAAACCACAGTCAACAGAGTACAGAACTTCATAAACAGTTGCCTTAGAAGAATTTTGAAAATCCACTGGCCAGAGAAGATCAGCAACGTCAGACTCTGGGAGAGAACAGAGCAGATAACAGCAGAGAATGAAATTGGGCGAAGAAGATGGGGATGGATCGGTCACAGTCTGAGAAAGCCAGCTTCCAGTATCACTAGGCAGGCATTGTCATGGAACCCCCAGGGAAAGAGGAAAAGAGGTAGGCCGAGAAACTCCTGGCGTCGAGACCTCCAAGCAGACATCAAGAGACTGGGGACCACCTGGAGTAGAATCGAAGGAGAAGCACAGGACAGGAGTTGCTGGAGGTCTCTCGTCGACGGCCTATACCCGGGTAGGGGTGACAGGCGTAAGTAAGTAAGTAAGTATACTGATACTACGAGTTATAGGTCTCTGGCCGAGCACTGATCGCGCCTCACCGACTGACAGTCATCCAATGCGCAAAAGGCGGCCTTTTTGCGTATTGAGTAAACGATAGCTGATACTGAGAGCCGCAACAGGGGACCTAACTCGTATAGGTTTCCTCTCCCTACCGTCGATGAAAGCTTGGATCAGCCGGCTCAGATTATTGGCTTTCGGGAGATATTCGGCAAAAACGTTGTGCGTTCCGAAGTTAAAGGGCCTACGGATGTTTTCATTTGTCGCACGGCGATCTCGCGCCGCCATTTTGACTTTTAGTCGCGTCTTATCAGTGGTTCCTACAAAACCGGTGGAATCAGTCAGTTGCGGATGACGACTGATGTCAGTGTCAGTCATAATGAAACGCGCACTCCAAGAATTTTGAATGAAAATTGTATTGGCGCACGTCGGGTTTGGCGGTTCGTTGTATCGGTAGTCGTGCTTATGGAAATGTAGCATTAACCCTTTTAGCCCCGGATCCCTACTACAGCAGGAGATGGCTTGACCATGATAATTCAAGGGTAGTGCTTGATTAGCTTGGCGCCTTCAGGCGCCAACCTAATCTGGCACTACCCTTGAATTATCATGGCTGGTCGTTCAATGCATCTCCTGCATCTGGTACATCCGTAGTCATTAGGCAACACCTCCAAAATTCAGTTGAGAAATGGGACCTTGGGGGGCTAAGAGGGTTAACCTGATGTGACCACGTGATCCCACGCAGACTCGGGGGCTCATGATGTTCAGTTTTTACGTCTGTTAACCCACGTCATATATGACTAATTAGCCGGTCAGACTGGCCTGAGACTGTGACAAAATACTGAAGCCGGACCACGAGCCCCTAATCTGTGTCGTTCGCACATGTTTGCAGCAGTGAAGTGGTTAATATAAGCTTTGTAAAAATGCTCTACTAACACAGGCGTACTCTCAAACGGTTCTGCGCCGTGCTGGTCTCGCGTCAGATCCTTCAGAGAAATGCTTGCCTTGTGATTTTATTAAAATAATTATTATTTGTGTGCGTGCGAATAACTTTTGAACGCAGATGATTTCATGACAAGTCTATCGAAGAAAGAATGAGCACCAGTTTAACCCTTTTAGCCCCACGGGTGCATTTCCCAAATTTGGGAAGTGTTACTTAACGACTATGTACCAGTTTCAGGAGGTGGATTGACCATGATAATTTAAGGGTAGTGCCAGACTAGTTTGGCGCCTTCAGGCGCCAAGCTAATCTGGCACTACCCTTGAATTATCATGGTCAATCAATCTCCTGCTGTAGCGGGACTTGAGGCTAAATGGGTTAACCTTGCACCTAATCAGTTTACTATGATTTTCTTTTGGTACTTACAACAATGCTTTGCTGCTCTCAACTCGTACATTTTGAAAATAACCTATAGTTAAACATTTTAAGCTCATCAAGCCCCACTCAAAAACACTCATGTGACGTATATTGTTCCTCAGTGTAGTCACAGTGAAGCTTCAAGCGCTCCAAGTTTGATGTTCAATAGTTTGGTCTTCAAGGTGTCTGCCGATCCGTGCATAGCTTGTCATAACATAGTTTCGGCATCATTGATGCAGGTGAATAGTCACACAGACCTAACATGATACTACAGTCTATTCCGTTTACAGCAAGGTCGGATGGCCCTACACAGACGCCGCGCCAACGCGGCCACGAAAGTGTGAGGACAAGAAGATACATTTTTATCCTCTGTTATACGAGGTGTGATCAAAAAGTAATGCTAGTTGTGCAGTAAAAACAGAAACCCTTGGTCCAATTTACTTATATTTTCAAAGTTTGTAATAGCACTTCCCTCCACTGTTGCATTCTTTTAAACGTGTAGAATATATTTATTATTTTGGAGAGTCCACCGTTTTCACGAATACCGGTGGGCAGAGGCTGAAATTTGTCATTGATCAGTACTAATTCAGTTACTGATTCAAGTTATGCGACTTAAGTAAGTGACAAATGGCGGCCCAGCTAACAAGACTTTTTGATCATACCTCGTATACACTGAGATGACTTAAAAAAAAAAAAATTCCTCAAGGCCAAAGGACAGTGCCCAACTAGTCGATCATAGTTAATCAGTCACTGAAGCGTACTGAAAATCAAAATATTACCCACGCGCACTGTCCGGCCAATCTTACCCACGGAGGTGCAGTCCCCATTTCCCCCTCCGCCAGTTCCGCTACAGTACGCCTCTGCCAATCCCCCCCCCCCATCCCCCCAAAAAAAAACAACAAAACCCCCCAAAAAAAAACACAAAAAAAAAAACAACTGAAAAGGCTGTTTGTTAGTATTGGCGGTTCAGTCGGCAGTCTCTCGACACCGTAGCCTACAGCCGGTCAGTGATTTTGCGCTGGTATGTTTTTACCATAGCTAGGGGCCTGAACTGAGATGGTGACTAAATGGAAATGCGCTGCGCCATCGCGAGTGCGGGCCACCGCGTCACAAAGCTCAATTCACAATGATATATAATTCAGAATTGAGCTTTGCCGCGATGCGGTGGCGCGCACTCGCGATGGCGCAGCGGATTTGCATTTAGTCATCATCTTCACGACCCTATGGTTTTTACTGTCAGTCAGTCAAGCGGCCGCCGGCCGGCTAGTCATTAGAGTCTTTGACTGACAACTGAATAAACACTCAGTCAGCACTGTGAAATTCAGCACTGTGCACTGAGTTCCGGCGTATTTTCTAATACTCAGTTTCTTTCGCCTCGGAAACCTCTCCCATTTATTCAAGTCGGTGAGAATCCCCAAATACCGGTTGAGGGTGGGTCGCAGCATTTCGGCAGGTGTTCTCCGGCAGTGTGTGAGGGGGGGGGGGGGGGGGGGGGGGGGTCACTCCGATCGCCGCGGCGTACACAAGTCCCGCCCCACGCGCTACTTGGATCGGCCGTCTGCCCTCGTCACGTGACAGTAGCGAATATGGCGCTGACGCGAGGAGCGTTTGAATGAGTGCTCGTGCGTGGATTACTTGTTGTGTTGGATTACCTTTTTTCTCTGTTGCTTTCACAGAAGTGTGGATTACATGAACTGATAAAGCGGTAAGTACATCACACTTAACGATTTTCTCGCGAATTTTTCTTCAGTGACTTCTCCGGCAGATTTTAGTTTTGGACTGAGCACACGCAAGAGAGCTCGTTTTCTGTCCGTGGGACAAACACACGTTGTGCTTGGAGTGCAGTACACACTGCACACGCACCTTGTTTCACGCGCCTTACCTTACCCACTCGATCGACTGAATGGGGGCATGGCGGACGAGACTATGTCAACGTTTAGAAAGGGCAGGGGTCTCGGGTCTAGCTCTAACTTGCACAGGACTCTAAATAAACAACCTTTGTACTACAAATCGTAGTTTTTACCGCAGAAGTTTAGAACTTGACAAGGATACTTGTATTACTTCCCTCACACTAGTCTACCATCATAGTTTTCTTTTTTAACACTAACTATACATGGCCTCAGGAGGTATTCTTCAAACTTGTCTGGCATTTTTCCAAATTATTGATCAATATCCCATTTATCGATCAGTGCAGTCTGTTAGTACTATCGACGTAAAGACACCGTTTCAACTGAACTGGCAACTGAGAATCAAAGAAATCAACTGGGGAGGGGGGGGGGGGTTGTAAAAAATAAATGGTTCTGTTAAGGGCCCACTACCACCGTGACTGTTCACACTCACATAGTCACAGATACACTTATGTAACAGATGGTTTCAAAATGCTACACACAGGTCTAGTTTGGTTCATTTGGACACAGGACAATTCAGTTCAGCATATGTCATCTTTATATCAAGTAACCTGAAATGACTCCACTCCAATCTAGAAATACAATGCTTTCAGTACAAGAAACAGCTAAAAATAGGTTGACACGATAACGGCTGCGCAAAATAAATAAGCGTGATTAAGCATGTGCATTTGCTGCATGTCCAAACTGCTGTTAAAAGTTCATTAGATGTGTCGACAAGACATACCAAACACAAATGGTGCTGAAATGTGTCTTCAGATTTATTCGTAATGGTACTTTAAAATGACAGGTGCAGTGTCACTATAAACATTTTCAAAGTTTCATTTATTAGTTCTTTTTTTTATAATCTCCCCCACCCCATCTGAATCCATTGAAGGTCATGTTAGCAGCATGGTGCAATGGCAATGTCTGTTGAAATCTAAAGCATATTTACAATGTATTCCATTCTGGTACTATTCTGTTCAGAGTCAAGGAACCAGAGCTGAGTTATAGTTCACTTTCTGTACATGTCCAGCTTCATGCCACATACCCCAGGCAGTAAATGACGGAACAGTTTGCAATATCTTGTTTATAAATCAGCAGGAGATGGATTGACCATAATTCAAGGGTAGTGCCAGATTAGCTTGGCGCCTTCAGGCGCCAAGCTAATCTGGCACTACCCTTGAATTATCATGGTCAAGCCATCTCCTGCACCTGGTACATAGTCGTTCGGCAACACCTCCAAAATTTGAGAAATGGGACCTTGAGGCCTAAAGGGTTAATGAAGTGAAGGAGTTCCTTCCATTATGCACAAAAAGCAGTAGAAAACCACTGGTGCGTTTGCCTACTCCATGAGTTGTAAAAAGAAGGGTTTAAAAAGTCTTAGGCTACACAAGAAAACATTGATAATTAAGCAAATTTTAGCAGTCAAAACCTACAACGGAGCAGAACGCTTTAGAATCACTTGCTCAGTCTCACATGACACAGATGGGTTTATCAACTCACCAGGGGGTGATGGCCTCATGTTAATTAGTGTGTGATCATCTCCACTCAAGTGTTAAATGACAATATTAATTGTTGTTAACCCATAAACCCCTAACAGACTACGACAGGATATGACTCGACCTTGATAGTTCAAGGGTGGTGTCAAATGGCACCACCCTTGAGCTATCATGGTCAATCAGTCTCCAGACAAGTAACACAGGCAGACGTGTCTCAAACTCAACGGAAAATATAATATATCTGAAAACAAATGATGTCAGCCTCAGGATGTCACAGGACTAGGCTCACTCATGCAACAGGCCCCCCCCCCCCCACCCCCCCCCCCCCCATGTCAGTGGAAAGTGCTGCACTAGTTCACTATTTGTATTGATTGATTCAATTCAGATTGAGCAGTCTGTTTTCAGCTGTTCAGCTTAACCCATTCAGCCCTAACGCACTACAGCAGGAGATGGGTCGACCGTGATAATTCAAGGGCAGTGCCAGATTAGCTTGGCGCCGACAACTGGTGCATTGTCATTAGATGACGCCTCCAAAATTTAGGAAATACGGCCATCGCGCTGAATGAGTTAAGTAAATTTACCTTCTGTTTATTTGAGCAGATGGAACCTTGACCATTTTTTTTCATGATGGCTGCTTTGATGCACTTGAACAGTTTCATTGTACGTCTCTCTCTCCCCCACCCCACCACCACCACCACCCAACTCTGCAACTGTATATGATGTATTGAACAAGGCCGGAGAGCCACGTGCCCTCGAAGGGGTCGGCAGGCTACACTACAGTGTAAGCCTAATCAGCCAGCCAAATTTATCAAGTGGTATCTCCGCCGATTTGGCAATGAGATTTTCTCAACTGCCATGGGAGATCTCTTAGTCAATACTGGCCATACCAACAGCTGAACGCGCTTTTGTGTACACTATCGACTGCTCGACCACGGAAAAAGGTTAGTCCACGTTTTTGGACCCGTTTCCCAAGACTGAACAGTTGATGGTGGTCTTTGGGACCAGTGTGTATTATTAATCCTGAGGCTGATTTTTTTAACATTTGTTTATTGTCCTATGAAGGACATATTCCAGATTAGGAGATTAGAAATCAGCCATTTTAGTTCAAGGTTGGTGCCAACTATGCTGGCACCACCCTTGAACTAAGATGGTTGATTATCTCCTAATCTGGACTATGTCCTTCATAGGACCATTTCATGCAATGGTGTATCAGGATGAAAAGGGTTAATAAGGTGTGTGTCAATTAACCCATTTAGCCAAGACACACTACAGCAGCAGACGGATCAATGATGACAATTCTAAGGTAGTGCCAGATTAGCTTGGTGCTGTCAGACACCAAGCTAATTTGGCACTAACCTTGAATTATCATCATCGATCCGTCCCCGCATGCATGGAAATGCCGCAATGGGGCTAAATGAGTTAAATTGAGGGGACCATGGTGCCGTTTGATGGCGATAGGAGTTTCGCATACATTCATGTTTTTCACGCGCTTAGTCTCATAGTGACTGACGGTCAGCACAATTTGAAACCGTTACTGAGTTTATTTGGAAGGCGGATAGCTGGAAGAAATGAAGGAGGGGGTGGGGGGTGTCGGTGGTGGCGGAAGTAGGGGGGGGGGGGAGTCGTATTTGGCTCCACTCTGTCTGTCAAGTGGTAAGTCAGGTAACCCGCCTTTGTCTCCAGCCGTAACGGAACAAACCTATTCCGGCGATAGGTAAACATTGAGAGACCACGGCACAGGTAGATAGCAGACTCTGTCACGCTTGCTGACAACCAGTAGTGAGTACACGTACAGAACTTGAGGGTCCCAGATCTATAAGCTTCGTGGTCAGAGCTGTATGGACGAGCGTTAATACAACTTGAGGTTAATGCCTCCTGTTTCAGTGATGGGACTAATGTCGGCAAGCAGGAAGCATAGAACGTCATAAAACAAAATAAATGGTTCATTGGCCCAATTTAATCCCAAGGCCGCATTTCTGAAATTTTGGAGGTGTCACCTAACGGCTGTGTACCTTTTCCAGGAGCTGGATCGACCATGATAATTGAAGGGTAGTGCCAAATTAGCATGGCGTCTTCAGGCGCCAAGTTAATCTGGCACTATCCTTGAATTATCATGATCGATTAGTCTCCTGCTGTAGTGCCGCGTTGGGGCTAAATGTTTTAATGAGGATCTGTTCCTTCAGTTTTGCACAGGGATGTTTTGCACTACTTTCAGGAAGAATGAAGTTCACCTAGGGACTGTCAATAGAGAAAGATTTGTCGTGTGTGCGACCACAAAATTTCTCGGTTTCGCCTCTTCTGCCTTTTTGTTCTCCGTTGCGTTGTCGGTGCGAGTGTTTTGGAAAAAAAATTCGGCAAAGAGCGTCGGGTAGTGGTGACGGACTAAGTCGGCATGTTTGCTTTGCTGATGTTTGTGGAGAGGAATGTTTTTGGCAGTGAGAGAGGGAGGGCTGGCAGGGTTAACGGTTTATTTTGCGAACGTGGCCAGCGTGTCTTCTCCAACAGCCTCAGTGCAGTCTCAGTTGTCAGTTATTTGAACTGACAGTCAGTGTGTGCGTGTGTGACATTTTCTTTTCGGATTGAGAAGGCGGCCAAACTGAGCGCTACCAACAATGGTGTTGGACTGACGTTCTCTTGTCGCAACCCTTTTGAGCTACAAGGTCCCACTGGTTTCTCAAATTTTGGAGGTGTTGCCTAAAGACTATGTACCAGTTGCAGGAGATGGATTGCCTGACCATGATAATTCAAGGGTAATGCCAGATTAGCTTGGCGCCTTAAGACGCCAAGCTAATCTGGCACTACCCTTGAAATATCATGGTCAATCCATCTCGTGCTGTAGGGACTTGGCGGGGTTAAATTGTTTGTGTCAGTATCAGTTGTTCTTCAGTAATCGTTGGCATTTTTTATGATTCCAAGTCAAAATTTTCATGTTTTACCCGGAGGAGCGTAAAAATTGCTGCCTTTCTGTGTCTAGATGGATTATTTTTGCTTTAGGGTAATGTGTTTGTGCACTGTACCATGTGCCGTTAAGCAATGCAACATAATTTATTGCCCTTGACACGAAGTTGTGTACTGGGAGTGATGTGTCCATATCGTATTACACGCGCCTCATTCACACCCACTTTACGGAATTTCAGTCACTATGCAGATGGCATTCAATCCATACAGGCGACTCCACAGTGACTGGCAGAGCTTGCTTGGGCCCCTTCCGCACTGCCAGTGGACACAGAGTGTGTGTTTGAAATTGGTGTTAATTCAACGTCAAAAGATCCCTAGCCGTCCGCCGAGGAACGTGGATCCACACAAAATTTTAACAGCAAGAGATATAGATCCTCGGCTTATGAGGATCTATGTCTCTTGCAGGTTCGACAGTCAAGGCCGGGATTAGGTCACTTTAGTGTGGGCGCACCCAGACCGTTTTCCACTGATTTTTAATATTAAAAAGAAATAATGAATGTCACTGTGACACTATTGTCAGTAATGAAGCCACGTTTGCAGCTTACGGCGTCAGCGTAATGTGTGCTTGTTCGTGAGTTTCGACCTTACCAGTTGCTAATATTACGGCTTATTACAGTGGAGCACACACAGTGGAGAGTACACGGCATAAGTTTGTACTATAAATTTATACTTGCGCCCACGTTTAACCCCTTAACTGCCGAGAAACATTGACACCATTCATCTGCAAGAGGTGTAGATCCCGATGAGCCCCAGCATTTACGGGGGCACATGAGGATCTGTACCTCATGCTGACACCTCTTTGTGGCCATATTCCGTGTTTTTTTTTAAATATTTTTAGCGTTGAATAATTATTAACACAGATTCCTGAAGTACAGTCTTCGTCCACACTACGCAGTCAATCATCGAATGGTCGATAATCAAATCCCCGTGCACGCGTTAGTTGTTTGGTTAGTTCGGGGTTTAAGGTCCACGGCAACGAAGTGATAATTGGACGGCCCTCAGGGAAATCTATTGCCTATGGAGTACGACCTGCACACTGATCAATTCAGGCGCACTTCAACTGTGCCACTTTGATTTGCCGGGACCTTTCAACGGACATGCTATTGAACAAGCCAGTCTTTTCCCCCTGGATTGCGAGTCCAGCTACCGGGGCCGGGACGGGGATTCGAACCCACGATCCGGCTATTCCCTTCGCTCTCCTGCTCCGATGCTTAACCGCCTGAGCTATTTCGGACTCCCGTGCACGCGTGTTTATCCTCTCTGTAAACTGCAACGGTAAAGGGCTAACTGCTATTAAACTCTTAAAACTCCCCAAACGAAATGACTTCCATTCTGTAGAATGTACCGTCGATCCGTCTGGATCAGTACGTGCTGGACTCTTTATCAAGTCATAAGGTTTGCCAGCGCTGTAATCTGTGTCCATACTTCATAGTCCGTGTCACGGAGGGTTGTTGTCGGTTGGCCGATTGTGGCCGTTTTATGGAGTGATCACAGGAATGTTGTCTCCCCCAAGCAGTTGTCAGATCGACAAATATGCTTTTGTTGACCACCTATGACCGTCAGCACAAAGTAACGGCGGTTATACTGCGCTTTTCTGACATTTGCTCGTTTAGAAGGCGAGGGAAGTTTGCCATTTAATGGCAGTGGTTGTCCATGCCTGTAACATGGCCAGTCTAACATGTTGGCATCCAGGGAAAAGAACGGGCTTGTTCAATAGCATGTCCGTTGAAAGGTCCTGGTAAAGCAAAGTGACAGTGCAGTGCTCCTGAATTGATAAGAGTTCAGGTCTTACTCCGAGGGTAGTTGCCGTCCATGTCTCCCATAACCTGTCCGGTATGACTCCGTGGATCCTAAATCCCGAACTAATCAATCTAGATGTTAGCTTGGGACCGAAGTTGTAGTTCCCCGGTCCCCCACCCCCAACACACACACACACATACACACACACTTCCATTACTACCACCCACCCACCAAAAAGGAAAGAGGAGATACTATATAAATCGGTACAATTACTAACTATGAGAAAAGTAGTTCCCAGCCTTCGCCTGTTACTGAGACTAAACATGGCGTGACTGGAACGGACACCATCGTCTTTTGATCGGATAAGTGGATTGTCTTGAACATTGACATTATGACAAGCTGGAATAGTGTTAACCCTTTAGTCCCACGGGTGCATTTCCCAAATTTTGAAAGTGTTACTTAACGACTATGTACCAGTTGCAGGAGGTGGATTGACCATGATAATTCAAGGGTAGTGCTAGATTAGCTTGGCGCCTGAAGGCGCCGTGCTAATCTGGCACTACCCTTGAATTATCATAGTCAATCAATCTACTGCTCTAGGGTGTTGGGGCTAGAAGGGTTAGCCTGTCACTGTCACGTACGTAGGACCAAATACTAGGCAAGACAGACATAACCTGCCCGGCCTCGATTGCTGCGCAGATCAGCGCAGCAATCGAGGGAGACGACCAGTCTGAGCCCGGCTTTTTCTTTGTCAGCTTGAATGACCACCGGCCTGATGCATCTGTAGTGCACACTTTGCGAGTTGGATTTCAGCCCCAACAGACACTGTGCAGACTAATGCCCTCAGTACTGATGCCCTCAGTACTGACATAATTTTATGTACAACACACGATTCGCTACAGTTGGATCGAGGAAGACAAGCGGTGTAAGACTGCGGTGCCTGAATTGTCGTGCACGAACCACAATGAACATTTGTCCACTAGCGGGTTACCCGTTTAGTCCCGGGACCCAGCCGCAGGAGATGGATTGATCGTGATAATTCAAGGTTATGCCAGATGAGCTTGGCCCCATTAGGCGCCAAGCTCATCTGGCACTACCCATGAATTATCATGATAAATCCATCTCCTACAACTGGTAATAGTCGTTAGGTAACACATGCAAAATTTGAGAAATGGGACCTTGGGGCTAAAAGGGTTAAATGTGTTTCATGGTCGGAGAAATTGGACCTGCTGCTTGGTAACACGTGAATTTCACCTGCTGTCAGTGCACCATGTGTGCGAGTACTAATTTATGTGTGCGCGCGCGCGTGTGTATGTGTGTGTGTGAGACTAAGACCGAGGAATGAATGTTGGTACAGCTGCTGCGTTGTCGTTGGCGGCTGAACATGCCATTGCCCCATGCTCATTCTTGATGAACTAACATTACGTTTTTTTTCACTCCAGGGAGCGAGCTGTCGCACGTGTGTTCTGTTTGGCTAACCGATTAATTAGTGTGACCCTCAACATAACAGCCGTGCGTGTATCTCCAGGGGGGAGGGAGAGAGAGAGATACTGAGAGATGAAATGAAACTTTATTTCTCAAGGATAAATGATTTAGTACAGAGACCTTTTTTTTTCAAGCATGACCTTGCTCTCTCTCTCTCTCTCTCTCTCTCCCCCCCCCCACACACACACACACAACACACACGTGCGTAATATAACTAATTGAGAGAGAGAGAGGGAGTGATTGATTTACTTATATTAACTGATTTTATAAAAGTTCAACGTACAGTTTTTTGTGACGTTTTTAGCCTAAAGTTCTTCGTATTTCAAAACTGATTATACGATTGATTTTAAAGTAGTAACCGCACGTGTAGCGGACTCATCACACAGGGTGCAAACTTCGGTCGAAATTTTGGAGTCGCCCACACAAGAGTCCACTGAAGGCTTACACAGATCAGGAGACAGGTCGACCATGATAGTTCACAGGTGGTGCCAGAATAACTATTTCATTGTTATAGAGTATCGGACGTAGGTAATTGGTTGAACGCACACCTGTACGCACGGAGAGTGATCTCTGTGTCTCGCTCACTCCCCCCCCCCCCCCCTTTTCCCCGTTCGTAATAAAATTAATGAGTAATTGTACAGTATCGGGCGTCGTAAGCTGACGGCGTGCTACCTTGTTAGAGCTGGAGACCAGGTTACACGGGGGAGTGAGAGTGAACCGTTGAACCCTGTGACACGGCGTTTACTTTGAAGTTCCCCCATCACTTAGTTGGCAACACGCGTGGGTAATCGGCCCGCACACATGAACACAATGGCCATCCCTGAGACCCTAACCGGGCCGTGCCTCAACACCCGTTATGGGACTTGGGGTGGCAGGGAAGGGGGCGGAGGAGATGACAGAGTATAATACTGTTGCCAACCGCAGGACGTGTACTAGTATAAGAAGACTTGGGCACAACAGTTTTCATGTTTCATTCGTGTTTGTTTAAAATTACACTTCAGTTGTGCAAATTCAAACGGATCGGGGGAGGGGGGGGGGGGAGGGGCTAGGGTTTGTATGAATTTGTCTAAAGTGCCCCCTTTACCGGCCCCTTTGATCATGGGAAGAAACTGACACAAGTTATGAAACCGAAGATTTGTCGAGGACTGGCTTGTTTTTATTCCTCAAATTGTTATCGTGAAAACTTAGAATCAGTATCGATATGGTCGACAGGTTTGTCAGTGTGTGGCACCAAACGACTGTTTATCATTTGTCCTTTCTTACTGAGTGATGGCCGTCACAAGTCACAGTTTTGGCGAGCGTTGCGAAAGTGGTGACCAATAGCGTTCGTTGAACCCCGGAAATCCGCCCCGACGAGAGACAACAGGAGATAGCTCGACCATGACAGGTCTTGTGCGGTGCGAGAATTGTTTGTACGGTACATCGCCACGCTATTCTGGCACCACCAAAGGACAGGTTCTCCCAACGTCGGGGAATTTCAACCTTTGGTTCAGCGTATGTGTGTAACCCGGCCCTTCACTGCCATAAGGCATAAGAATGCGAACACCACCCAACTGCAAGAGGCAAAAGAACCCTATGAGCCCCCGCAGAAGCGGGGGCTCATGAGGTTCTTTGCCTTTTGCAAACCCTATTCACACCCGTGTTTCTTGGATCCGTTGGTATTATTCGCTGTTGACTGAATTTGCCCAGCTTTCAAAGACATAACATGTATAATTTTGCGGCGTGCACTGGTAATACATGTGTGAAATGCAACGCTTGGCGCTAATCTCCGTTAAAAAATGAAAATAATTATGTGTAAAAAATGCGTCTCTCTGCCCCCTTGACCTCCAGCCCGTGTTTGCGTTATTTCGTCCCTTCGCTTTGAACTTCTAATGGCGTTGTTTGAAGTGCGTCGGGGTTTGGGTCTGGGTTTAGCCTGGCTCTGGTGATTGCTAAGGGTCAACACGTCTTAAAGTGACCACACAACGCTAATGACGTTTGCGGCGAACGCTGTCCACACTACAGGAGGCACATATCCTCATTGGCCTATATCCTCATGGGCCCCCGCAGGCATGAGTGCGTCGTGTTTTAGTCATCAGCGTTTATGTCCCACATTTCGGAAGAAAAGAGGTTTACGCGAAATCGGTCACACAGCGTTTGCTAATAATGTCCTTGAAAGGTTTAGGTTGAATTTAAGTTGATTCAAACAGAGAGCTACAAACCTGCCATGAGTTCTTCCGTGTTAGAAGCAAGGTAAAATACAAGTGTACTTTGTTATCAAGAGGATGGGCAACCTTTATCTGCATAACATAAGCCACTGCAATTCTGTGCCGCAGATTCAGAGACTGCAATGTGCCTGGCATAAATTTGTCGATCATGAAAACTATTGTGATAATGTTCTGTAAGTATAAAGTTTTGTATGTATTCTCTTGGCTTGACTTCGCGAACGAAGATTTTATAGGAGTTGCCCACGACGTCTGCAGGCTTGTTCGTGGCTGCGGAGGCCAATCCGAGACAGGCAGGTTCGACCGCAGTGGCTGCAGGGGAAGGTATGGCCAGGGTTCTGAGCTGCGGCATCTCTGTTTTTTCTCCTGAGCCGCTTGTCCTTAAGGCTAGCTCTGTGAGAGTCCTCAAAGGAGACAGCTGCCTTGTAAATGGTGGAGCGCCAGGTGTCACGGTCCGCAGCAAGCGAAGACCACTGGTGGTGGTCGATTTGGCAGGCACTAAGTGACTTCTTGAGACAGTCTTTGTATCTCTTCTTTGGTGCCCCTCTGTCACGGTGTCCAGTAGCAAGCTCGCCGAACAGGGTGATCTTTGGTAGGCGATGATCCTCCATCCTGGAGACATGCCCCGCCCAGCGGAGCTGTGTCCGCAGCAGCAAAGCCTCGATGCTCACAGTTTCAGCCTGTTCAAGGACCTCGACGTTGGTGACATAGTCACTCCAGTGAATGCCCAGGATGGTACACAGGCAGCGCTGGTGGAAGCGTTCGAGGAGTCGTAGTTGGCTGTGGTAGAGGGCCCAAGACTCGGAACCATACAGCAGGGTGGTGAGGACCACAGCTCTGTACACGCTGATCTTGGTGCCTGTTTTCAGCTGTTGATTGTGCCACACCCGCTTGAAAAGTCGCCCGAAAGCGCTGTTCGCTTTTGCCAGCCTGCTGTCAAGCTCCTTGTCCAGCTTGGCGTCCGACGTGATAATGCAGCCAAGGTAAGTAAACTGGTGCACTGACTTTAGTTCAGACTCGCCAATGGTGATGTGAGGAGGGCGATACACTGTCTTGGGTGCCGGCTGATGGAGGACCTCTGTCTTTTTCAGACTGACCTCGAGTCCAAAGAGCTGGGCAGCATCTGCGAAGCAAGACGTGATGCGCTGCAGGGCTCTCTCTGTGTGTGCAACGAGGGCATCATCATCAGCAAAAAGCAGCTCACGAATCAGTTGGTCTAGGGTTTTCGTGTGGGCCTGCAGTCGTCTAAGGTTGAACAGGCTGCCATCGAGACGATACCTGATGTACACTGCATCGTCATCATCGAGGTCCACTGTGGCCTGCTTCAACATCATGCTAAAAAAGATGGTGAAGAGGGTCGGTGCCAGCACGCAGCCCTGCTTTACGCCGTTGAGAATAGGGAATGGTTCTGAGAGATCATTGTTGAGTCTGACCTGGCCTTGCTGGTCCTCGTGTAGCTGGACAATCATGTTGAGGAACTTTGGGGGACAGCCAAGTCGCTCCAGGATCTGCCACATGCCTTGCCTGCTCACAGTGTCGAACGCTTTTGTTAGGTCGACAAATGTTACGTACAGCCCTTTGTTCTGCTCGCGGCACTTCTCCTGTAGCTGTCTCAGCACAAAGACCATATCGGTGGTGCTCCTGTTTGCTCTGAAGCCACACTGGCCCTCTGGGAGTTGGTCTTCAGCGATGGCAGGTACCAGCCGATTCAGGAGCAGCCTTGCAAGGATTTTCCCAGCAATGGACAGCAGGGTAATTCCCCGATAGTTGGAACAGTCAGACTTCTCGCCTTTGTTCTTGTACAGGGTGATAACGACTGCATCACGGAGATCTTTTGGTAGTGTTCCTTCCTCCCAGCAGCAGAGAAAGAGGTCATGGAGCTTGTTGTGCAGTGCTGTGCCTCCATGTTTCCAGATCTCTGGCGGTATTCCATCGATGCCTGCTGCTTTGCCACTCTTGAGCTGGTGGATGGCTGTGAGGGTCTCTTCAGCGGTGGGCGGTTCGTCCAACTCAACCTTTACTGGGAGGTGTGGGATTTGTAGGACGACTGCTTCTTGAACAGTGCGCTCAGCGCTGAAGAGGCTCTGAAAGTATTCCGACCAGCGGTTCAAGATGGAAGTATTATCTGTGAGGAGTGCCTGGCCATTCGCGCTTCGCAGGGGACTTTGTACCAGGTGCCTGGGGCCATACACTGCTTTCAGTGCTTCGTAGAAGCCCCTGTAGTCACCATTGTCAGCACAAAGCTGGGTCCTCTGTGCAAGTCTGGTCCACCACTCATTCTGGAGATCTCTGAGCTTGCGCTGGAGACTGCTGCAGATGAGGCGGAAGGCAGATTTCTTCACAGGGCAGGAAGGCTGGGCTAGGTGGGCCTGATGGGCGGCTCTCTTTTTTGCTAGGTGTTCCTGGATCTCTACATCGTTTTCATCAAACCAGTCTTTGTTCTTCTTTCTGGCGAAACCCAAGACTTCTGCATTTAGAGACTGCAATGTGCCTGGCATAAATTTGTCGATCATGAAAACTATTGTGATAATGTTCTGTAAGTATAAAGTTTTGTATGTATTACTGTATGTGTAATACTCCTAAAGTCGAGTGAACACCACATAACTTGTCAAGATCTGTCTATTCTAGACGAATATCGCCAACTGCACACATGTAGTACAAGACTTTTTAACTCATTCGATACGTGCCGCCTACGGATACGCGGCGCACCGCCGCGTATCCGTAGGTGGCACGCATCGAATGAGTTAACCCTTTCCCAGCCAGAACATTTAGAGACCAAGATCAAACCATAAGAGGCAAAGAACCTCATGAGCCCCACGCCGATGCGGGGGATCATGAGGCTCTGTCTATTGCTGAACCCAATTTGTATCCATGTTTTTGGACGGCTAGAGTTTTTAGGCGTTCAATGAACAGATTTTTCAGAAACAAGACCTGCGGCCTCTTGCATTGAAGGGGTTACATCTTATCCACCACTGTCACTCGCGCTGTGGCAACTGTTCAGTAAGCATGCCCTTCGCCCACTGATAACGCGTGTCGCCGCAATATTTATTATGGACACATGCGTTAAACCTCAGTTTCCCGATATGTTAGGCAGGGGCTCGGTGGGGCAAATCATACTGTGCTGGACTCAATATTTTCACGTCTAGTTTAACCCTTTTAGCCCCAAGGTCCCATTTCTCAAATTTTGGAGGTGTTGCCTAATGACTGTGTATAATGACTGTTGCCTAATGACCATGATAATTCAAGGGTAGTGCCAGATTAGCTTGGCGCCTTCAGGCGCCAAGCTAATCTGGCACTACCCTTGAATTATGGTCAATCCATCTCCTGCTGTAGGGACTCGGGGCTAAATAGGTTAAATTAGAACGCAGTCTTAGCGATCTCGTTGACAGTACATGAACTCTGTTAAAAAAAAAAAATCGATGAGCTATTCCGGGAAGCAGGTTTTGTGGAGACATAATGTTTGGATCTATAGAAAATCCCAACAAAGATAAACACGCTTCGAAGTGTGTTTTACTTGTTCGTTCAGAGCGTAGTCCTTTCTATGTTTGCAGTTTCTTTGCATTTTTGGCGGCCCACCATTTTGGTTTGGATTTTAGTGTTTGGACGGTCGACACCTGATGCAAGGAGAAGACTTCTGTCAGTCGTCACTCGGATTATTTAGTTCGGCAGATTCGTTTGTGGAGTCTCAGATTCAGTCGATTTCTTCATGTCATAATATTAAAAAATATTCAGCTTGCTTTATTGAAGTCATGCTCAGTTTTTTAAAACTCCGAATTCAAACTTAATATTAATTGAACCCTTTCAATTCACTACCAACGGATGCAGATGGTGTGATTGTAACTTTATAAATTCAGTATCAAAGATCATTAACCGTCATAGAAATATGGATACAAAGTGGTTTCTGCAACTGCGGGGGCTCATGAGGATCTATGCCTCTCGTAGTTGGGTTGTGTTCAAGTTTTCCTTGACAGCGAAGGGGGTTATTTGGGGTGAGGGTGGGGGAGTTGGGGAAGGGGGGTGGGTGGGGTGGTGAGAGGGCTTTCGTGTCAAACAAGACGTAATGCTAGCAGAGTTAGATGGACTGGCCTTGCTACTGCTAGTTCACGGGTTGTGCCAAATCAAGCACTGACAACCTTGAACGGTCATTGACCTATCCCCCTTCCCCCCTCCACCCGAGTCTTCCCTGGGGGACTTGGGTGGGATAACTACTTTTTAGTTCCCAGGGTCACCCTGGTCAGCCCCACAGGGTGGGTTTTCCCCAATATTCTGGGGCATGTGTTTCTGTCTACCCTTGGCCCATTCACCTGTATTTTCCTTTTTTTAAACTCTACCTATCGTCTGTCTACTGTAGCGCTTGATATTGGATGTGTGTTGCTAAATGGTCGTAGATTTATTTAGGTTATTAGACCGGTTGGCGGCATACATTCAATATTCTGTTTAGGTTTTCTTTCACGAGCAGTGCAGGCAGGTCCTGAGAAACGAAAGTCTTGTTGCTGTCGGGACGTTAAGCAATGTACAACCAACCATCCAACCGGGCCTATCCCCCGCTGTGGGTACCGTTAAATTGTATTTTGATGTCAGTGTTACAAGGGAACACGGGTTAACTGTGACGCCTGGGGCGTTGAAGTACACAGCACAGCAGGCGCACATCTCTGTTCTGAGCTTTCTAATAATGACTGGCGTTGCTCAAGTATCCTCGCGGTTTTTCCGTGTCCCCCGTTGTACACTTAACAAATCACATTAGCGGCCATTGGAGCCGGTTACAGTAGGTATGCCACCGGGGTGTCTCTACCTATGCTTGATTACAGGTGCACCTACAACGGGTATTCGGTCCTCAACAGCGCAATCAAAACACGTTAGCTCGGTCAGCCTTTGTGGACAGCTGTTGGGAGTTCTTCAGCCAACGGCAAAAGGCATAGATTCTAATGTGCCCCCGCAGTTACGAGGGCCCATGGGAATCTATGTCTCTTGCGGTATAGGGATCGGGTGACAGCGCCCGTTATCGTCTTATCTCGGCTCCTGAAACGGAGGACAGTGTGATTGCTCAGGTGTGATTGACCAGCGTTCACGAACCTTGACGAGACCCCTCGTAGGTACCACTCGTAGTACCTGTTAGTACTCGCAGAACTCAGAAAGCAAGGGCGCACAGATCCTCATGGACACTAGTAGTTAGGGGATTTATGTGAATCTGTGGCGCCTGCTAGCAAATTATATGGGTTCCACGTGTGGTTGTGGTTGACTAACCGTGTTGACTGAAGGAATCAGTCCCCTATCACGAATACTCTCTTGGCTTGACTTCGCGAACGAAGATTTTATAGGGCTTGCCCACGACGTCTGCAGGCTTGTTTGTGGCTGCGGAGGCCAATCCGAGACAGGTTCGACCGCAGTGGCTGCAGGGGAAGGTATGGCCAGGGTTCTGAGCTGCGGCATCTCTGTTTTTTTCTCCTGAGCCGCTTGTCCTTAAGGCTAGCTCTGTGAGGATCACGAATACTACTATCACGCTGAAACTCTTATTATTATTTGTAGGTTTAACCCGGTGTATACTCCTAATTTGAAAAACGGCTGGAGCAGAGCGTGGTCAGCAAAGGGTACAGATTCACATGAGCCCTTGCGTATGCAGGGGCTCATGTGAATCTATGCCGTTTTGCCGATTCTGTCCATCAATGAAATGGCGAAGGTAATGGGTATGGACGACTTTGATTCTGTCTGAGCTTGAATGTGTCATTTCTTTCTGTGGACTAGTCAGTTCCAGGCGACACTGAGCGTGTCACTGTTAGCAGACTGTCAGTGTGATTTGAGGACGTTTATCACTGACCTGGTTTCGCAAACCCGTCCCAACGCACTCAATGTATTTATAATGCACACCTGTGACCAGAAATCATCGACGGTTTTGCATACAGCTGGTAGTAGTACACTTTTGTTGTGGCAGAAACACGACAGGTCTGTCGATCGAGAGTTGAGGCTATGAGGGCCCTGGGTGTGCGGCCAAAAGAGCTGCGTCGGTGAATAAAGTGATAGAGGCGTAGACTTTGTGTTAGTCGATATCGTTTAACTCATTCGTGACGTGCCACCGTCTCGAATGAGTTAATTGTAATTTAGTTCTCCTCATTAACTCATTCTACCCCACGACCGAAATCCTCAAATTTTGAAGTTACCCTTTTAAGGACTGTATTACAATTCTAGAGACAGATCGAGCATGATAGTTCAAGGGTGGTGCCAGAATAGCTTGGCGCCTATGGGCGCCAAGCTATTCTGGCACAACCCTTGAACTATCATGCACGATCCATGTCTTGCTGTGGTGTGTCGGGGCTGAATGAGTTAATTCTAATCAGAAATATAAGAATGCTTCTCCGGACGGTATGACTATGAGACAGAGCGTATGTGGTAATGATGTCATCGCCTGCTCAACAGACGTTCAGAAATGAGAAGTACGTCAAAACTGCACAACATGTATTTCGACGCGGAAAATTGGATAAACGCCCGGACTAACATGCGAAAGCGCATGTTTTTCTTTGCGCCAAAAGACCGGCACTATGTTTGACCTTCTTCCTTTATTTACTATCGGTCAGCCGTGTTCAAAATATCACACCGCTAACTTTAAATGTCAAACTTGGCAGGATCTTGGATTTATAAATCCTGGGAAGACCTGATATGGAAAAATAAAAACCTAGGAAGACGTGATGAGTGAGGTGTAGCGCATATGGGCCTTTTCGAGCGCAGAGATCCCACGTTGGCCGTTGGAACTGAACGGAGCTGAACTGTGTATTGCTCGCGAAAACGTCTTTGTGAAGTTTCTCAAGCCTGCCAAGCCTGTGGTACCGGCTTCCAATAATTGAAATCAGGTAGGCAGTAAACAGAATGATCTGCACCTGTATTCACTACGCTGTGAACCTGCCACCTTTGGAAAGAGGATCGACAGTACAATAAAAACGTAGGGTATAATAAATGTAAGCTCTTTTTTTCCCCCTTCAGCGGAAGGGAGGGGCCTCCGCCTCGCCTCATGAAATGAAATTCCAGACTGAGTCACGGTTACGGTTGTTTATTGTATTACAGTACAGACGCACACTTCTGATCAGTTTAAACCCAGTATCTTCCTCAGTGTGTGGAGCAGTGATGTAAAACGATAAGTAAGGAAAGGGTCTCTTCACTTTGAAAGCAAGAGGCGTAAATTCTTATGAGCCGCTCATTGTATGCCTCGTGCACTGGTGGACATTTTAACTCATTTAGTCATCTAACGACTATGCACCAGTTGCAGGAGATGGCTCGACCATGATAATTCAAGGGTAGGGCCAGATTGGCTTGGCGCCTTCAGGCGCCAAGCCAATCTGGCACTACCCTTGAATTATCAAGGTCGACCCATCTTCTGCTGTAGTGCGTCGGGGCTGAATGAGTTAAGCTGAAGGACATCACCCGACTTTGCAGGATTGGCTTGCGGATTAAAAGTCGGGTGGCAATCATAGAGCGTGCTCTATGGTGGCGATACTCTCACGCTTGCCGCCGCTAATGCTGCACAGTTGTAATATGATTAAGGATTTTTCGCGACTACAAAAGTCTTTTGTGTACGACCGGAAACTTGAAAGGACCAGTTGCTTTCTGGGTCTGAAGGCGAATGCAAAGTATTTTCAGAGAAAGTTACAATGTGGGCTTATATTTTGCATTGCTCGCATGAGTCGACCTTCTTTTCAGTGCCAGGCAATGATTCCTTGGCCAAGTGTTTTGACACAGTGACGGGAATTCATTGGACTGGCTTGCGTATGAATAATAATTCTTGTGAATAGTTTTTAATTTCGATGTCAGCGAGTCGGAGGTCAAACAGCTGTGGTTGGCTTAGTGGGAAAATGTGGTATGGAATGAGACGATGACACAGCAGCAATAACTAATAAGAAAGAGTTTTTGAACTGGCCTTAGGATTGAGTCTTGACGGCGTTTTTGAGTCTTGAGTACGTGTGTACTTTACAGCAACACAAATGGGTTCACTGCTGATTTGTTATACTTGTGACACCACTTTGCGGGGTAAATCTGATTATAAAATATAATACTGAAAGTGTGACTCGACTATGCGGATTTTTTTGGAGATTTGTTCGGCCAATTGTTTAAAGACCTATTGTCAAAACGACGTAGACGCGTGGTGGTACAATCGTATAGTCTGATCTTTTTCACCACTGATGGCTCCTGCCATTTGTGACATCTCCGACTCCAAGTGGCATAGATCCTCATGCGCCACTGCGGTCCGGGGAGACTCATGAAGATTTGTACAGCTTCTTGTGGATAATTCTTGTGGAATCTCCTGTGTTTTACGAACGAAGGAATTTTGATGGATTTCCGTCTAATACGTAGACTGCTATCACCAAGATCAGAGAGGCTAAACATCTTGTCACAGGGGATTGTAGATACGGTGCCACCGAGAACAGCAAGATGCATAGATTCTCATGAGCCCCTGCAGTCGCAGGGGCTCATGAGAATCTATGCCTTATTTCTGCTACGACTGGACAACGTTAACTCGCATCTCAGACAGAGGAAGTCACCAAGTGACAGACGTATTTTGTAAAAGAATTATCACGGAAGGGGGCTGTTTCTGTGAGTCCCTGGATTTACTTCTTTTCTACACGATTTTACTGCATTGTTCGTGGTTACTTTACAGACAGAACGAGAGAAGTCGAACGTGTTGTCCGTTAGGCCGGGAGTTGTCTTTCAGAGCCTGTAACTGCACACCGTAGGTATGTCCTGTCCCTTCCCGTGTAATGAATCACTTGGCTTTTTTACTGTTTATGTCGACGGGAAATGCGCACTCAACTGGCACCCCGCTGAGTTCTGAAATCAGTGTAATAAATGTTGATGGTAAAGCAGAAGATACAATTCAGACAAACGGTCGACTGACACAAAGCGTGAGAATGCAAGGAAATAAAAAGACAGAAACGCGCGTTTGAAGAACAGGCTCAGTAAACAAAACAGTTCTGTTCTTGTTCTCTTCCAAAACGTCTTTCTTTCTTTGTTGCTTATTTCCGAAGCAGAAAATTGTTGTGCACACTCATATTCTTATCAAAACAGTGACTGAATGGCTTCTAGACATTACGAAAAAAAAAAAAAAAGGTTTCCAGCGATTGAACGCTGATGACTCAAATCATTGTTGCCAGAAGCCGTGCACGGAATGCAAATCAATACAATAACCTATGCCATGTAAGTGTTGTCACATCAACGGCATAGGTACCATGATAATGGTACCACACTTCTTATGCGTATTTAATGATAATGGCGGTCACCAAAGTCGGAGCAGAGCAACAGGATCTGTAAGTGGAAGGTTTGTAACATGGTCCTTGTAACACTACGGCGCAAGCTTGCTTGGTTTGGCCACGTGACCCGACACAACACCTTGTCCAAGACTATCCTCCAAGGCACTCTCGAAGGAAGTCGTCGGCGAGGTCGTCAGAGAAAGAGTTGGGTCGCAAACATAAAAGAATGGACCGAACTCGAGATGCCAGACTTGCTTGCCACCGCCCAAAATAGAACTCAGTGGAGAGCACTGTCTGTTGCTGCTGCCTTTCAGTCCCCCCAACGCCCAGTTCGGGCAAGGGACTGATGATGATGATGATGATGATGATGATGATGATGATGTAACACTGATTGTCCTTATAACACAGATTGTCTCCCTCGATTCGCTACCGTTACCGCGGTAGCGAATCGATGGAGACAACCAGTGTGGGTCCTTATTTTGTCTTGGCATTTGGGTCAGCCATACTTCTAATGAGGGACGTGTATTATATGAAGTTCTGCTCTATTCAGTCAGCCCGCTAATGTCTGCAAGAGATATTTAGCTAAAGGGGCTTATACAAATCTTTGCTTCTTCAATACATGTCCCTTTCACCTGCCGATCTTGAATTGACGATCTTGTGCCGTTTTCATCTTGGCGCATGCGCATCGCTGTTTTGGCGTGACGTGAAGTAGCGGTGACTGTCCTCGTACAGTTGTGTAAAATTAATAACACATTCACATTCCCCTGCTGGCCCTGTCCTCTCAGCAAACCTCTTTTACGATCCTGTGACATACAGAGGTTGTCTTGGCAGTCATGGTTCAGCTCCAGGTTGCTGTGCTCGCCCAGGCTATTAAAAAAAAATCGTTTTTCGTTGTGTGATTCTCAAATGCAGGAGATGATGAGGTGTTCAACTGTAGACTGTCCTTCGGTTGGGCAGAGATCGCGTGTCGGTGGCAAACAGTCTGAATAATTGCCGCTAGATTTCCATACTTCTACCCGTAACCCGCCGCGTGAAGCGCAGGACGAGCTGTGAAGCGGGTGGAAGGGGGTAGGGACGCCAAGTGGTTGGAAGCGCACAATACACAGACTGCGCGATATGAAAGGCACCCTGGATTTCGCACACGCACGCTCCTACACCCACGTTAAATCCCTGCATTGAACACCACCCATCTGCAAGACACGTAGATCCTCATGAGCCCCCGCAGTTGATGGGACTCATGAGGATCTACGCCTCTTGCTGATACATTAATTTCAAGAACACAATCTGAGTCCAGTGGCATTGAATGACTTGAAAATGAAAGGTTAAAATGTCAATTATAAATCTTCTAATTCGCATGGCTACACACACACACACACACAGACACACACACACACACACACACACACACACACACACACACACACACACACACACACACACACACACACACACACACCATAGTACAGTAAAAGCAGCGCCTGGCTGACTGCGACTTTACATTTTATGGCTGGCATTGTACGCCATTTTTATTCCGATTTAGGACTGGTCTGTCCCTCAGATTTCCCTGTCCCTTCCATTGAAATTGCAGGAGGCATATATTCTCATGAGCCCCAGCGACCGCATGGGCTCATGAGAATCTATACCTCTTGTTGACCCATGTAGATCTTTCACTCCTCAAAAGTAAGAAAGACGCAGGGTTAAATATGCGACTGTTACTGTTAGATATTTTCTCTTGTTATTTTCATGCCTGTCCTGGGTCAGCCTTCGTTGCAGGCGAGAGGGTGGCTGATGGGCGGCGTTTAATCAGGTCCTTGAAGTGAAGTCAGCCATGCATTGAGATCACCGTTATTTTCCTATGACGTTTGTAAAGCTTCGATTTACTGTCGTACTTGTAGCCTGGGACACGTCTTTCCTGTTGACCGTTTGCACCCTAGGCCAACGACATGTCCATAGACTGAAAAGAATGTGTTTGTTCCGAATTTCTGGTACTGGAATAGTCCATAATAATTTTTATCGTCTTCTTGAAGCCGGTTGCTCCTTTCATGTAAGCTATCACGGCAATTAGAGCAATGCTATCATGAAAATTCGTTTTTCCACAAACGTCCTTGGTTAGCAGTAGAATAGACGTAATAATGTCGTTTGAACATTGGTTTGATGCGTCTACAAACATTACTTCAGTGAATGACTTATATCACAAGCAGAAGAAATGCGACATTTTTGGAATCATCGGAAAAACTAAAGTGTTTCCGATGATTCCAAAAATGTCGCATTTCTTATGCTCGTCAGTATTTATCTCAATGCAAATGTTACGACACTATAGACCCGTGTCTGTCTAGACTAGTACTAGTAGTAGAGGAAAGGTAGGTCTTATTTTCTTTCCTTCTGTGTACAAATTATTGCGGTAGTGACTTTTTGTAGAGTTGGCTGTGGACATGCATGAAGATGTTCTCGGACATTTCAGTTTATAAAGATTTATTTCTTTTTGGTGACATACAATTTTTCCTACACAAAGTATGGACGCACTGATACTCATAGCCTGGGCTTATTTCATGGTTGATTGGTCCTGCGGCTTGTCCTAAACTGGCGGTAGCTGAGCTGCTCTTGTGTTGCCCAAGGTGTATTGATTATCATCGATTTTGACTGTTGAGTGGTGGCCAGATCGATAGGTGTGACAAGCTTTCTGATGGCTTAATTACAGTCTCTGGGTATTGATGGCAACGCGATCTGAATAGGGATCGTGCAAATTATGTGTACTGTTTGCGCCAGGAATAGCTTGGTACGGGTGTATTGGGTCTTGGGACGTGATGTGTTCGGTCCTGTGCAGGCAAAAGACAGCAAGTCCGTTTTTGTGAAAAGCGAGATTTTTTATATCACAATTGTAATTCAATGAAAATCTCGCATTTCACGAAATAGACTTGCAGTCTTTGCCTTCACAGTCACAGGGCAGTGTTTGTCCAAACTCTTGCACCATTTCATCGAGCAGACGATTATATACGTACCTTTGACGATTGAACTGCAAATTTCACACGCTTTAATTTTGACGTGTTATTTGACAAGTATGCATTTGCGTTAAGCGTAAAGACTATCAGAAATCATCGCGACAAAAAGCGCTACCGAGAGCGAAGAAAACGCGCTACACGACAGCCACAGGTTTACAACTTTCACTTTTACTTTCCTGCGCATGCATGTCAAGCCGTGGAAATGTCAATGGCTTATTCTCGAACACCTTTACGGATTGATCTATTGTTAACAATAGTTGTTGAATGTCTGTGGCAATTAGTGCGTGATTACCGATTTGATCGGATCTAGGAATTGACGTTGGGTGTGTACTTGGCCTGTCTCAGGTCAGCGGTTGAAAGCTGGGATTAACCAGAAGAGCTCTGGGAGCCATTCTTTAGCTTTTGGACAGACCTCACTGTCACCGTGTCATTGGTTATACCGTACTTTTCTGACACAATGACAGCACAGTAAACTGATTCATGAGAAACATGGACGTACATTTTTAGAATAAACAAGAGGTCAAGATTCTCATGAGCCCCCGTGGACGCGATGCCACCTGCAGTTAGATGGTGTTCTTGTGTCACGAGACGTGAGGACTATCAGTGAAACTCCGTGTCTCGCGTAGTTGGGTGTTGTGTGTGTCTCGGCAATGAAGGGGTTAGGCACACTGGTTGTCTCACACTTTGTTGTCTCACGCTTGTTGTCTCACACTCAGCGAGTCCTTCCCTAACTGCCCACACTGGTTGTCTCCATCGATTCGCTGCCGCGGCAGCGAATCTTGGGCGACAGCCAGTGTGAGGGTTAAACTTACAGGGGAGGCCTCTTTCAGCTTGTCTTGTAATGTAGAGACTTTACTCTGTTTAATAATGTGTTTAATCAATAATAGATAGACTTGGTCTCTTAACTTTACCTTTGAAGTCACCAGCAGAATATTGGCCCATTAAGTTAATGGATCTTCTTTTGTTGGGATTATCGCCAAGTTGTAATCAGTCTACCCAGTCTATAACTCAACGGACAGAGAAAAAAAGGTCCCTGAATTCCGGCAAGTGTGGGTGCGAGTCAGTTATCATCAAGCTGTCGTGAGAGATACCTGGCACATATCAAACCCGCTGCGACCGTATTTCCTCCCCTCCCTTTGGCTCCTGCGGCTCCATGCCTGACCAAAAGCTTTTCGAATTTTTCAGTTCACGGATAGTACGACTGTGTCTTCACTTAGACCGTGTATACACTATTTAGTTATAACCATTTTTTACACTTTATTATCACTAGGCTGTTGTTGTTTTTTTTTTTTCTCTCTCTTAATAAAGTTTCATTTCATCTCTCTTTCTCTCTCTAAGAATGTTGTAGTTTAGCAAGGACAAACACGAAAAGAGGCCTGTGCGCCTATTGTTTCCCCAAAAAATGCGCTAACCCGTACACGCACTAAAAAATGCTAGAGTTCATTTGTTTTTAAATGAAGTTGATGTGAATTTTCAATGAGTTCACACAAGTTCACCTTATTTTGCGCACGCAGTCAAGGAGACAAGGGACAAAAAAAGGAAAGTGAGAAACGGGACGGCTTCGCCTGCCGTCCGCTGTAATATAAACAATTCCGCGATAACGCGGATGCTAAGGAGCTCGTGGGGCCATGTGTTTTTGGAGCTGTAGCGACTACCTCAGTTCGGAGTAATCTCGGTGTCCGTTGAGTTATGAACTGTACCGTCTGGAGTTGGTGGTGGTCCTCTGCGTTCCATTGACTCGTGGCCCTGTGGTTGGGGTCTAGGTGGGGTAGGAACCGCACTGATTGTAATTCAGTCTAATAAAGGTATGCCAGCAGTGCTAGTCGCAGCACACCTTCAAAAAAGTGCTCGACCATTAATGTGTTATTCGGAAGGTTGATATGAAAACCTGCTAATATGCGCTAAGTGGCATTGCACTGAGGTCACGCGTCCTCCCCGCAGGAAGGCAGCCTAATTGACCTCTCATGAGACGATAAATTGTAAAAAGAGAAAAGAAAAAAGGATTGTATTTTTAGAAAAAGAACAACAGGAGACCTATTGATTTCACTAACAATGCCAGTTCAAAGTTATTGTCTAGAATAAGATTTCAAATGTAGGTGATGAACATGTGAGATTATGTCCCCCGAACAACATGTTATCATCGTAATTTACCTATCAGGGTGGGCGGTCGCCCTATCATTGGGTGGGATGTATGTGTTTCCACGTTCAATACGCGCCACAGGTATGCGCTGACCCGGGTAATCAACTCATTACTTCGCTCGCCCATTTTGCAGACTTAGACTGAAAGCCCAGGGGCTTCCTTGATCTGAGGATGTTGCCAGGGGCCGACCTCGTGTGCCGGTAACAAGGAGCAGCATTCTCATTAATGCGCAACTTTTTACTTTGCTCGACGATTTTCCATTGCTTGACTTTAAACCTAGTTGACATCTTGAGGATGCTGAGAGCCAATCTCGTGTAGCAAAAGGCGCAAATTCTCATCGGCCTCTGCGGCTGCAGGGGCCCATGAGAATCTACGCCTTTTGCAGACGAAATGACGCTGACTGGTTGTTTTGATTTCTCGGGATGCTGTTGACACAAGTCAAATCTGCACTTTGCTACACTTTTGGGGGATCATGTCAAGAGATTGTTGAGTTTAGGGTCAGACGGCATCCTTTTTGCACCTCGCTTGTCCTCGGTTCAGACCTCATTCTGTCTGTTTACCGTCTGACAGGCAGTTGCGATAAAAACAGATCTCGTGTACGGCATTTATTTTCATGCATGTAGCAGGATCAAAAGAGGCTTTAATTGCGAAGCACTGTTTATGTTTGGAGAGTAATCTGTGTTAATGTTTTTAGAACTCATTTCACACGTTGCAAAGATCTGTTTTTTGGCGGCGTCCGTGAAGACTGTGTACCAGCCGCGGGATGGGTCGATCGATCATGATTATTCGTGAGCAGTGCCAGATTAAACTAGCTTGAACTAATAGCTAACCCGTCTCTCATTGAGGCGTTTTAATCCGAATGTTAAATTTATTAAACCGCCAATTCATGCAGTCTGTTTCTGAAGTCTTTGTTCAATCAACGTCAAGGAGCCCCAGCTGTCCAGCGGTGTAAGAAAGACGCATAGATCCTCATGAGCCCCCGCAACTGCGGGGGCTCATGAGGATCTATGTCTCTTGCATTTGGATTGTGTTTATTTTTTTCTCGGCATTGAAAGAGTTTAATAATTTGTTACAAGACAAGCACGAAACGCGCTCGCTTCCTCCTTAGTTCCACTACTCTGAGTCCAAAGTTTGGTTGACTGAACTCTCCATGTTGTTATTGAAACGTTAGCGATCAGTTATCGGTGGGTGCGCTGTGCATTGACAGGCCATTGACATGTTGTCGATACTGTGCTTATCACCGTGTGAAACGCGCTTTCTTCGTAGATGTTATGAGGGAGATATGATTGTTTGAGAGAGAATGGAAAATACTGCATTATTCGTAACATTTATCACTTTTCTCATTACCAGCTCGAAGACCGTTTAATAGTCTTCGAGCAGGTAATAAAAAATGATAATGTGCCCCCACCCCACCCCACACACCCACTGACTTGCATGTCACGGACAGTGTATGAGAATATCATGAAATGAGTACATGGTGGACTTTTGTCAACTAAGAGCGTAGATTTGTGTTTTGCAAACTGTGTGTGTGTGTTTGTGTGTGTGTGTGCGTGTGTGTGTGTGTGTGTGCGTGTTTGTGTTTACAGGTCTACGTTAGAAAAATGAATGAATGAATTAACGCATTCAAGACGTGCCGCCTCCGGATACGTGGCATAAGCCGCGTATCCGGAGGCGGCACGTCTCGAATAAGTTGATGAAGGAATAAATGAATAGATGGATGGAAGGATGGAGCAACGTTTGACAAACAGAACACATAAGAACATAACAGCCTTATTGGCCAGTTTGTTTGGTTTTTGTGGCAGGTGGGTTTCTGTGCCCGCGTCCTGCACTAGGTTTTGGGAGCCAGCTTGTTGTACTGTCTTGTACTGTCTTCACGGTGATGGAGTGGGAAAACGGATGACACCTTTTCACCAGATACAATCTCTTATTGACATTTCTCATACTCAGGTAAGTTTTTTTCCTTGCGCGTTATTTAAAACGACCTACTGCAGGCAATAACTGGTTAACCCTTTAGCTGTCTGTAGCGGTTTTTATCCCGACGATTCGTGCAGGAATCATCACGACAAAAAACGCTACCGACAGCCAAAGGGTTAATAGTTTGCAATATATGTAATACCTTCTTAGAATAGCTGCACGAAAGGGCTAACCTTTTAACTTTTGTTAAAACACAAAGTTTAATTGTCGTAAAATGAAGAAAGATTTTTTTTCTGTTCTAATACTCCTTTGTACAAATAGTTCCATCATTGCGCGCAAGGGGCAGCAGACCAACTCCCAGACCTTGATAGTGCGAAAGAAGCACCTGATTTGCATGACAGTGGAAGGTGCTATGTTCTTTTTTTTTTCTTTTTTTAAATTTTATTTTCTTTTCTTTTTGTTTAAAAGAGCTGTTGGGCGACCCTGACAAAGTTGTTAAAGGCAGTGGTAAATAACCGCGCTTGAACTGCTTTCTCAAGCTCTGATAATCGTCAAAAAGTGGCAACTTCATAAGGGATGCACCAAATTGTATGAAGCTTTGTCTTAACTCATTCGCGGCCAGCCACATCCGGATGCGCGGCATAAGCCGCGCATCCGGATGCGGCTGGCCGCGAATGAGTTAAGACAGAAAGTGTCAAACAAAGTTTTTACATAATCCCTACGTGCTTATTTCATAATTGATTGGTCCGCCTGTTGTCTCAATCGATCAACGTCTTCAGCAGGTTTTGTTCTGTTGCCTTGCCCTGGTCCAGGGGCTTTCCATTCAATCGACAACCGGCTTTGCTTGCAGGCAACAGCTAGGAATAAACGCTAATTGGTTTCATCCACACTGCAAGAGGCCGATTGCTTACTTGCTTTGTTTAACTAGGGCAAAAAAAGGCTTGTGTACAATTGGTGTTTCTTCTACGCACACTGGATGTCTCCATCGATTCGCTACCATTCGATAGCGAATCGAGGGAGACTCTCAACTAGTGTGAACCGAACTGTAAATAGACTTTATACGACAGAGTTTTCTTTTGGGAATTTTGACCGTAGGGCGTACATAATATGCAGTAACTACAGCAGCAATACACCTGTTGACTTAACGCATTCGAGACGTTCCGCCGGCTCCGGATATGCGGCACGTCTCAAATGAGTTAATACAAATCTTTAAACCTTGATGGGGGAGGTTGTTAGCTGATGTCGTACAGCGTTCGACCAAAGAGTATACCCCTACGGAAAGAGAGAGCACTTCTTATCTGGCCTTACTTGCAAAAGTGAAGCCAGCTGGCCAACACTGCTGCGGGTGGGGAAGAGCGGCCACTCCCTGCCTGCCCGACTGTGCTAGCACGGCAGCGAGCCCATCAGCACGAAAAGCAGACGAAGGCATGTACCGTGTTGTGTACAATCACTGCGATTTCTCATCCTTCGCTGTGAAACAAGTGTTTGCACACTATTTAAGCCTTTCATATTATTTTAATTATAAACAGATTGTTCCGTTTGACTCGAGATGAAAAGGACCAAAGAGCCTGAGCGTGACTGAAACCAGTTGGGTCAGTCAGTTTCAGCAATACTTTGTTGGTCGGCCGTTTGTCAATTAAATACTTGCCGATGTTTATGATATTTAAGAGGTTACAAGTTTTCTTTGAGATAACAAACACCGGACACACACACACACACACACACACACACACACACACACACACACACACACACACACACACACACACACACACACACACACACACACACACACACACACACACACACACACGCGCACACACGCACACACACACACTTACTTAGTTACTTACTTACGCCTGTCACCCCTACCCGGGTATAGGCCGTCGACGAGAGACCTCCAGCAACTCCCGTCCTGTGCTTCTCCTTCGATTCTACTCCAGGTGGTTCCCAGTCTCTTGATGTCTGCTTGGAGGTCTCGACGCCAGGAGTTTCTCGGCCTACCTCTTTTCCTCTTTCCCTGGGGGTTCCATGACAATGCCTGCCTAGTGATACTGGAAGCTGGCTTTCTCAGACTGTGACCGATCCATCCCCATCTTCTTCGCCCAATTTCATTCTCTGCTGTTATCTGCTCTGTTCTCTCCCAGAGTCTGACGTTGCTGATCTTCTCTGGCCAGTGGATTTTCAAAATTCTTCTAAGGCAACTGTTCATGAAGGTCTGTACTCTGTTGACTGTGGTTTTTGTCAATCTCCATGTCTCTGCTCCATATAGGAGAACTGCTTTTACATTGGAGTTGAAAATCCGGACTTTGGTGTGTTGTGACAGCTCTCTGGAACTCCACACTTTTTTCAACTGGAGAAAGGACACACACACACACACACACACACAAACACACACACACACAGTGACATGACTGACACGTCACTTGAGCGCATGCAAGATAAAAGTGATGTAAAGGCATTGTGTATTTGAACGCATAAACAGAGAGACTGAAAAAGGGCAAACACTGAAATGAACGTTATTAAGTCTGAAATATATACTGAACCGTCATGCACAATCCAGACCAAAAAGGTGACTGCAAAGCGTGTAAAATGCAAAGTACCCAACGGAGAAAGAAACACGCTTAGAAAATATTAATATTTCGGGTAAATACCCTTTATCAAAATAGAAAAGCAAACAAAAAGAGAAATCAGTTGCTACTTCATTTATCGCAGAAGGAATGTGGCAACGCAACAGGCCACAAACATGTGTTGCCAAATTTCTTCGGCTGCGATATATGTAGATAAGTAGCGACTTATCTGTCAATTTGTTTGTTTGTCTATTTAAAAAAAAAAAAGTATTTACCCGAAATATAAAAATTTTGCGTTGTAACTGTCTTTTATAAGCGTGTTTCTTTCTCCGTTGGGTACTTCTTTGAACTGTCGTACGTATAACCGAGTCGTTTTTAGTGTGAACTGAACTAGATGCATACACTTCCTACTACTAAGCTGTGAAACATGCTTCATTGATGCTGTAGCTTCAGCATCATTCTATATTCTGCCTCCCAGACGCAGCAGCAAAATGCCTGTTGTTGTCTCTGAAAGTGAAGTGTAGTCGTATGTTCAGATACATGTTCAGATATTTATGTTCATCCTTTTTTGCGCGAATTTTGACAATTAGGCGCAGCACACTAATTGCCGTACCCGAGGCTCTGGCTCTACGGCTCACCATTTTGAAGCAGCAGCAGCAGCAGCAGCAGCCGACCAGTCGGGCAAGGGGGGAGGGGGGGGGGAGTGGCAGATTGGAATGCGAGGCAGTATTTCGCGGAAGTGCTCTCTCTTTCCGTAGGAGGGGTATACTCTTTGGTTCGACTCTTGTCCAAAAGTGTGCAGCCTGTTTGAACCCATCTGGGGGTCAACATTTGTGCAGACCCTTTTTGTCCTGTCTTTGAAATCATCTAATTGCTGGATAAAAGACATTAGGCCCTAAAAGTGGTTTTTTTCCCCTCCCCCCCCACCCCCTTCTAAACCTTGATGTAATTAAGCCTCCATTATGTCTCTGTTTACAACATGGTTCAAACATACACTACTTTAAGGCACAACGCAGTACAAATCAGATTATGACTATAAATCATTAAACCAGTCCATGTCTCTTATATTTATACGCCTTTCTTGGCGCAGGGATGTCTGTGTTGGTAGCGGTAAGTGGGTTTTGCTCGTTAGTTTGTTGACCGTATAATCAAACACCGATACAACTTGATAAACGTACGATACGCTGCTGACAATTTTAAATCCAGACCAAAATGATGATTGCCAATGCCAAGCGCATGATAATTTTAGTTTTAATCTTGTGACAGTGAATGATAAACTCGTTTGTGATGACGTGATGCACACTGGGTGTCTCCCTCGATTCGCTGCCACTGACCAGCGGCTGTGAACCAATGGATGCAACCAGTGTGATCGATGGCGACAACCAGTGTAATAGGCGCTGCTTACCACAACACTCATTTTGTCATTCAGTTATCATGTACACACTCCCGCAGACCTACTTCAAAAATAACAAACAGATAACAGTTAACACTCTGTATTTGAGGAACAGCAGGAGGCTATCATGGTACAAGAGGCACGGACCCTCATGAACCCCTGCATTTGCAGGGGTTCATGAGAATATATGCCTCTTGATGTTATTGGGCTGAATGAGGGACACCGACTGTATTGTACAACACTACTTTCTCTTTTGCGGTGATTTAGATTAGGAGCTGACCGGTGTGTAATGAGGCGTTATCATGTGCTGTGAGTGGGGTTATCATAGTTTATCTCCCGGCGTCTTGACCCTCCCTTTTCACTGAAGGTTAAATCCGGTTTTGTTTAAAGCGACCTGTCGGTTTCGTTTAAAGCGACCTGTTTCAAGCACTAAAAGGTTAATAGTTCACAATATCTCCTGATAAATGTTCTTAGTATGTTTTATAATAATGCTGGACAACTTGTGACTTAACCCTTTTAGACCTAAGGTCCCATTTCTCAAATTTTGGATCCCCCACCCGGGTCTGCCCTGGGGGACTTGGGTGGCGTTAACTACTTTTTAGTTCCCAGGGTCACCCTGGTCAGCCCCACTCTCTATTCTGGGGCATGTGTTTCTGTCTACTCTTTGTCCATTCACTTGTTTGCCTTTTTAAAACTCTCCCTACTGTCTGCACTGCCTGTAGCTCTTGATATTGGCCCCCACCTGGGTCTGCCCTGGGGGACTTGGGTGGGGTTAGGTATTTTTTAGTTCCCAGGGTCACCCTGGTCAGCCCCACAGGGTGGGTTTTTCTCTCTATTCTGGGGCATGTATTTCTGTCTACCCTTTGTCCATTCACCTGTATTTGCCTTTTTCAAACTCTCCCTACTGTCTGCACTGCCTGTAGCTCTTGATATTGGATGTGTGTTGCTAAATGGTCTTAGCTTTATTTAGGCCCCATGTGTTAGGTTTATTTAATGTATTTGACCGGCTGGCGACATACATTCAATGTTCTGTTTATTTTTTTTTTCACAAGCAGTACAGGCACGTCCTGAGAAAGCCTTGTTGCTGTCGGGACGTTAAGCAATGTACAATCAATGTACAATCAATCTTGATATTGGATGTGTGTTGCTATATATGGTCTTAGCTTTATTTAGGCCCCATGTCTTAGGTTTATTTAACGTATTGGACCGGCTGGCAACATACATTCAATGTTCTGTTTATTTTTTTTTCACAAGCAGTGCAGGCACGTCCTGAGAAAGCCTTGTTGCTGTCGGGACGTTAAGCAACGTACAATCAATCAATCAATCAAATTTTGGAGGTGTTGCCTAATGACTATGTGCCAGTTGCAGGAGATGGATTGACCATAATAATTCAAGGGTAGTGCCAGATTAGCTTGGCGCCTTCAGGCGCCAAGCTAATCTGGCACTACCCTTGCATTATCATGGTCAGTCCATCTCCTGCTGCAGGGACTTGGGGCTAAATGGGTTAAAGCGACCTGCTCCATGCCAGGTTTTCGCCGGTACAAGTGGTTATCAGTGTTGACCTGCATCAACTAAGACTTCTGTACCCATCTTTTCACAATCCGTGTATGCACACATAACAGATTTTTGTTTTGGTTTTGTACTGCCCCTTGTGTGCAGCGGGAGAACTGTCCTACACGTACAAGAGAGAAGAGCAGAAAAGTCCTTCATTTTACTACATTCAATCAGTATAAGTTAACCCTTTTAGCCCCACGGGTGCATTTCCCAAATTTTGGAAGTGTTACTTAACGACTGTGTACCAGTTGCAGTAGGTGGATTGACCATGATAATCAGGCGCCAAGCTAATCTGGCACTACCCTTGAATTATCATGATCAGTCAATCTCCTGCTGTAGGGGTTTGGGGTTACACGGGTTAAGTTAGCCCTTTTGTCGAGCGTTATTTAATTTATTGCAAGACATACCTGTATTAAGAACATACCAAGGAGATATTGCGAACTACCCCAGTAGCAAAATGTCTTGGGGATAACGACGGCCGCAGTGGGCCCGATGGTCATTGCCTACTGGGTATTAGCTCTTTATTGAATGGAGCAGGTCCCTTTTAAAGCGTAACCTACAGGTGACCAAAGAACATAACTTGGGTCTCCTAACAATATGGTCGTCTAATCATTTCTTTAAACCATGTCTTATCTTATTTTAACAATCTTGTCAGTCTGAGAGGCAAACGGAAAGCTTGAGGGTTGTTGCGGGTTAGGATTGCTCAGATAGACTAGACTGGCCCATGTGGGTATTGTACGAGAAAGTCGTGTTGTTTTCTTTGACAGCTCAACAATAATAATAATAGTAATACGTGTATAACATGTCAGAAAATTCGTGCGACAAACTGCATTATAGAGGCTCAACTCGGTGAATATAGAGTACGGGAAAGGCACTTGAAGTGATACAGTTTACTGGAGATATAGAGCTCAGAATAGTGCTGTATTGCTAGTTTCATTCCCAGACATGTATATATATAATAGCGATGGTGGGAGTGAAGAGAGACAACAGAAGACGGCTATGTAGTTGTATTACCAACACGTATAAATTGGAGATAAGACAAGCTGAAGAGACAAACGCTTTGATAATATTGCCGTGCTGCGTAACTCTGGAGTGCCTGACCATTTACGAGTCGCACACCCACATTAACGCAGAGAGTGACAAATGTAGTCGAAAACTCGTTGTATACACTTTACCCCTCTCCGCTCTCAACAGGCCATAAGTCTTTCAATACTCGGCTTTAGGGTCCTTTATCCAGGCCCCTGCCGTATGCAAGAAAGAAACACAGATTCACATGAACCCGTCGAAGCGTAAGTCTTGTAACCCTTTGGCTGTCGGTAGCGGTTTTTGTTTTTTTGTTTTTGTTGGGTCGATGTGATTCCTTCAGGAATCACCTCGACAAAACACGCTACCGACAGCCAAATGGTTAATTATACAGAGTTTAGGGTCCTGATTCGCCCAGCGCCATTAAATGCAAGAGTCACAGAGTCTCATGAGCCCTTGCGGCTGCAAGGGCTCATGAGAATCTATGCCTCTTGTAGAGGTAAACACCTATTCTAATCTACGTCTACGTCTTCTGATTGAAGTAGTATTCTAGATTTAAGTTGACGGCTCTTTAAGGTCAGAGCTACAGTGTATGTCGCATAATTCATGCAGCGTTAGGTCATTGTGACAGGTTCACTGCAAAGGTTTAGTTGAGGGTCCGTATGGGACGAGGCGCAGTAAATTAGTGTTGCACAACAACTGTCGTGACCAGACTTCGGCGAGGGGTGTGCAAGCGAAAGAGCTTCTTAGTAAAATAATCTTTGTCTGCTCAGACGCAGTATTTCGCTTCCAGCGATAAGTGGGAGAAACTCACTATAGCTTGTATTATGCATACAGTATTGTAACATTTTTTTGCGACTAAAGAGAACATGTTTGAGATACGCCATTATACAGAGGGATATTCTGGAGCAAGCAAAAAGACAGGTGTCAAGAATCAAGCACAAAATTAGCATGATCGGTCATTCTGTTGCGCAGTGTACACGTTAAGTGCTTTTTAGACGATATTATGACTAGATCAAAGTATGCTTCCACTTGGTGTGAATGCGAGAATGTGAAAATCTCCTTCCCTCCTCTGTTTGAAGAGAAGGGGTAGAAGTAAATGGGGAATGGTCAAGAGCAAGAGACAGGGGCTCATGATATTCAATGTCTCTTGCAGATGGATGGTAGTTGAGGATTTAAACCGCTCGTGTGATAAGAGGTCGGGGGCGGGGTCAGGGGCAAGATTTTATTCAAAGAGATCGGCGCTACAGGGGGTATCATCGATTATAATACAAACAGATAGATAATATTGTATGCGATCTTTATGCATGGTGCATTCACACGCCCGAGTACGATGTGGAAAATGTAT
This sequence comes from Semisulcospira habei, assembly GCA_036245525.1. NCBI lineage: Eukaryota > Metazoa > Mollusca > Gastropoda > Semisulcospiridae > Semisulcospira > Semisulcospira habei. The sequence goes on from BTPG01000005.1 coordinate 190,690,660, forward strand.
AGAGAATTGATGTGTTTACGTTCAGTTCAATGGCTTACAGTCAGGGTCAGGTTGCGCATGTTCGTGGCAAACGGTATGGCATGGGAAGAGGCATTAAATGATAAATTTATATGCAGTGTAACAAAGACTAGAATCATAATACATTGCATGATAATAGCAATCAGCTCTGTGTGTGTGTGTGTGTGTGTGTGTGATGACGACGATGATGAATAGTTTATTGCAGGATAAAGCTATTAGGCAACTCAATGCCTGTCTTACAAGCTGTCCTATAAACAAAAAAGAACAACAGGAAAACGAACGCAGCATTCAAAGGGGAAAAAAAAACAAGGAAAAAAAATAACGAACACAATAGGTGATTTAAAAAAAATAATAATAATATAAAAATACTGGCGTTGGAGAATGTGTAACTGCCACCGATTCAAAAGCAAGGGAAATAAATAAGAGAGAGGGAGAGAGTCCTCAGATAAAGTGTGCACAATGTTCAGACCAACTTTTGCAGAAAGTATATTGTCTGTTCAGACACAAAGTGAACGCCACTGTTTAGTGGGGCCAGTGAAAGAAGACCTATAATTGTTCAAGGTTTCAGTGACTGGCAGGTTTGTAACTTTCATCGTCTACGGTGTCTTGTTGTTTGCGCACATTCGCCTTGACCCTTTGCGTGTCGGTAGCGGGTTTTGTCGCGATGATTCCTTTAGGAATCATCGCGACAAAAACCGCTACCGACACGCAAAGGGTTATGAAAGCAAAACACTTGCACCAAAAAAAAAAAAAAAAAAACCAAGCAAGAAAGTTTTGGGTGTGTGCACGAGTGTTGCATTTCTATACACTTTCGTTATCAACACACAAAAACCTGGTATTAACACATGCTTCTATTTTCTGCAATCATACAGGTTTCTAACAGGCCGCCATAATGGCGGGCATCCTGGTGCGGAAGTGCCCGTGCCTGCGTCCCAAGATCGAGGAGGAGGTGCGTGTGCTGGATTATCGCCACAGCAGTCTCACGGATGTCCCCGGCGATGTCTTCAACTTTGAACGAACTCTGGAGGAACTCTACACCGACTCCAATCAGATCAGGGACCTACCTAGGGTATGTCTTTCTTTGAGTTGGCGTGGCGAAATCTCTCTCTCTCTCTCTCTCTCTCTCTCTCTCTCTCTCTCTCTCTCTCTCTCTCTCTCTCTCTCTCAAAAAGGTCTGCGCACCAATTCTTTTCTCCTTGGAAAGTCCTCCCCCTCCACCCCCCCTCCCCCCGTCCCCTTCTCATAAATGAGGCCGCTTGAGCTTTCAGACGCTCAGCGCTTGACAAAATGCGGAATATTCCGGGTTCAAGGACCTCTTTGTTGACGTGTTCGTTCGGCGTTGAATGAACTTTCTTTGAGGTGTGTCACTGTGTGCGTGTGTGTGTTTGGGGGGGGGGGGGGGCAGAGTAGCAAGGTATCATAAAAATCTGTTGGAAAGTTCTAGAAGTAGCAGTTATGTAATAATCTTGAAAAAGTTGAATATTCCGCCCTCCAGCGCTATTTGATTTCAGGCCTACACTCGTGTCCACTTGTCCACTTCACCGTACTCACCCAAAGCCCAGCAATTTGCCTTTCACCATTCCACAGTCCTGTCAATTCCATTTAAAAAGAAAGTACCGGTTTGAACAGTTTGCCCGTCCAGTAGGTTTTTGCTTCAACCATCACTCGTGTCCCCTTTTCAGTTGTTCAGTTCCCTATTTGACCCCACGGCCACCTGCAAGAGGCATAGATCCTCATGAGCCCCTGCATCCGCAGGGCCTCACGAGGATCTATAACTTTTGCTTACAATGATAAAACTAAATTTTCATCATCAGACGGAAGAGTTAATAGAGATTTAGTCTACGAAGGTAGATGTATACTGACCATATTGCCGGTGGTAGGCCTGCTGAGTGATGCTGTACTATGTCTACTATTGCATGATAGATTCACTTTTAGTCTCGCAGAGAACAAAAAAAACTCTCACGGAGGTATGGATTTTAATGGGCCACTGCAGGATGTTAGGCAGGCGTAAAGTGTTCATATGGTTGGCGTCCTGTTTGGTCCTCTTGCTGTGTCCATTTACATTTGATTTCCTTCTTTGTAGCGCATCACGGGGTGTTCAATTGAAGATTAGATTATGGATGTTGGTGTATGTTTTGTCGTTTTGAAAGACGACACTGTAATAAGCACGAGTTCAGGGACAACCCCATCATTAGTACCCGCCCTACAGGAACACGTTAAAATGGAAGGAGGCGCGGGCTGTACAGAATGTCTTTAAAACTTAATTGCCGTCGTCGACTGAACGTTTTTTTTTTTTTTTTTTGTTTTGTTTTTACAAATTCCTTTGTGTGAGGAAAACGGATGTAAATCGGGCTGACAAGAGGCATGGATCTTCATGGGCCCTCGCATTTGCCTCTCGTGAACTTCACTCCCGGTTTTTTTTCTATTTCTAGAATATCTATCCCGTTTAACTTTACAGATGAAAATGTATAACTCTCAAATCATGAAGAGTCTATCGTTTGCAGAGGCACATGAGGATCTATGCCTCGTTCAGATGAATGGTGTTTTCTTTTTTTCAAACAAAGTGCATTTGTCGTCCGTACCGAAAGCCCGGTATTTAAGTTCGTGTTCCGCATGCTCTGCGTATGTTGTCGTTTGTGTTTGTGCGACACCCATTAATCCTGTTGTCGTTTATGAATGTAAAAATCGGGACCCAACCAGGGTAATTAAGTGTCATTACGATAAAATTACGCTCGAAACGGTGCGGGTGAGTTTTGCAGTTGATATGTGTGCGCAGCAGTAGTTTTTAATGGTTGTACAAAACGTTTGACACGCTGATCCCAAAGGTTAAAATTCCGTAATACTGTACCCCGCCACGTGAACCCAGATTTGTTTGTTATTATTTAATCCGAAGTTTGTTATTAATCTAAGTCGCCTTCGTAGAAAGTGTGTAGTCTATCGTGGCCTGTGAAAAAGTGTTGTTCCGAATTTTCTTACCCGACCTTGTTATGAAAGTTTTCTGTTTCTGATTTGTCCGCAGGACTACACACCGGCAGATAAACGACCATGATAGTTCAAGACGCCACGCTATTCTGGCACCACCCTTAAACTATCATGGTTGTGGTGTATCGGGGCCAAATGGGTTAAATTATTCTTATTAACGCTGCTTTGAAGTTCTGTCTACGTCACGAACGAACGTAACTTGTAGGTTTTAATGGTTAAACACATGACGGTTAATGCCTTCGGCAGAGTTCATGTTTTTCGCTTGATTTAATTTTATCATCTATTTTCGTGTGACTTACATTTTATCCGTTTTATGGTCAGGGAAGGACATCGATTATACACGATGTTTAATTAAACATGTGAGCGCTTTAGGGCAATTAGTTTCCCGTTTCATGTCATACAACTTGTCATCAGTTCGTCGACATTGACTAAAAAATAGAGACGGACAAAACAGTAATTGCTTTGTCTCGGATAAGCAGACTTACAAAAATAAAATAAAATACTACAAAGAGCGTTCCAACTTTTATTTTGTGATGCCTACGTTTACTCTTTTCCTCGCGCTGGGACCATATGACGTTGAGGCGCGTCCCCTGGGTGGTGGATAGGGGGTCCCTCGTGAGAGGGGTGCACCGAATGAAATAAGGTGCCGTGAACCAACATGGTCTAAGGGAAGGTGACCCCGACAGAAAACCCCTGGTCCTCCTAGTAAGGGGGTTGGGCGTGGGGGTAGCTTCCCCACCCTGCAAAAAAGGAAATAGCTACAAAAACGCCGACGAAAAGACTAACAGTAATTCCATTCCTGGAGGAGGAAGGTTCTTCTACCAGAAGACTTATGACGTCCTGTGGTGAAAGCCGGAAGTCTTCGGAAGCCACAGGACCGAGCCGCCTCTCTCTATCCAGGGATACAACCATGGGCACATGGAACGTCAAGACCATGTAACCCCCAGGGAAAGAGGAAAAGAGGTAGGCCGAGAAACTCCTGGCGTCGAGACCTCCAAGCAGACATCAAGAGACTGGGAACCGCCTGGAGTAGAATCGAAGGAGAAGCACAGGACAGGCGTTGCTGGAGGTCTCTCGTCGACGGCCTATACCCGGGTAGGGGTGACAGGCGTAAGTAAGTAAGTAACGTTTACTCTTAGGTACTGTTGTGGCATTACTATGACAGACAGGTTTATTCCCCCCCCCCCACCCCCCACTCACCCCCTTCCTCCTCCTGTTTCTGTCGCTCTGTACAACTTGTCAGGTGTGTTGTTTTCCACATCGTTACCTTGTTCTATTATAATATGATGGTGTAAATTTCGGTTATTATCTTAATGTCACTACTGAGCATCATAAACTATACAAAAATATGAAAGGTACTACAGAAGACACGCACAATCATTCCAATACACCCTATACAATGCCCGATGAAAGATCCGGGTTACAAAATGAATTCAAAGGACTCACTCAAGTAAATCGTTTGGTTGCTTTTTGTGACTGTATGACATGATATTGATTTGATTGATTTGATTGATTGATTGATTGATTGATGTTGCAATATTTCAGGAATTGTTTTACTGTCATGGATTACGCAAACTTAGCATCAGCGACAACGAGATCACCAGCATCCCGCCCGCTATCGCCAGTCTCGACCATCTGGAGGTGCTGGACTTCAGCAAGAACGGTACGTCATCCCACACTTACGATAACTGTAATCCATTCAGACCCTGCTTACAAAGAGACGGATCGACTATGGTAGTCTAAGGATGGTACCCGAATGTTTTGGCGGATGCTGAACTTAGCGAAAATGTGGTCTTTGACTTTTTTTTTGTATTTTAAACGGGGTGAACCCATTTAACTTTGGCACGCTACCATGATAGTTCAAGCGTGATGCCAGAATAGCTTGGCGCCTGTATGCGCCAAGCTATCCTGGCACCACCCTTGAACTGTCATCGTCGACTTAATTTTAATGTAGCTCCAAAATCTCTGAATTCAACCGGAGGGGCTCATTTGGGCTCACTGCGTTAAAGCCACTTTCTCCAAGTAGTACATTGTTCAAAGAAGCTCCTAAGTTGTATGTCTTTGGTATGTTTTTGCAATAATGCAGCATTAACCCTTTTAGCCCCAAGGTCCCATTTCTCAAATTTTGGAGGTGTTGCCTAATGACTATGTACCAGTTGCAGGAGATGGATTTGACCATGATAATTCAAGGGTAGTGCCATATTAGCTTGGCGCCTTCAGGCGCCAAGCTAATCTGGCACTACCCTTGAATTATCATAGTCAATCCATCTCTTGCTGTAGGGACTCGGGGATAAAATGGGTTAAATGACTAACGTGACTTCAGTTTAGTGATGACGTTTTAGTGTCATAAAATGAAAGACGTTTTCTGTTGTTTCTCCTTTCGTCATGCCGGAAAGTATTCCCGCTGTATACAAAGGGGTGGCGCCACACCTCTGTTGTGTGCCTGCGCACATGAATTTTGAAAAGAAGGGTGGACAGGTCTTCCCGATAAGACATTGAGAGCTCGTTGCATTGACGAATATTAAATTATTAGTGATCAAAACCCACCCTGGATCATATTGCTTGAATACTCCTGCTCATAAAGATGCCGTTAATGTCGAGAGAAATGTGCACTTACACCGGTTAATGTAGATCAAATGACATTATTTGTCCACTTGAACGGTTTCACTTTGCTTTATAGCTTATGTAAATTTTATGAAGATTTGATGCAACATTTGAGGAGCTGTCATAAAAAGCCGTGCAGCTTGTGGCCTCTTGCATTCAAATGAAATTAACCTGAGGTTTATGAATCTGTACTTCGTCGGGGAGGTGGGGGTGGGTGGGGGGGGGGGGGTGGTTGGTCAGGGAGTGAGTGGGTATGCTTGTTTGCCTGCGTGTATGCGTGTGTAACGCTGCTACAGAATACACAACTAATTAATTCAAGGTAGCAGCTTAGCCAATATTATTGACTTTTAAATTTAATGCTAACAGCATCGTCTTTTTCATTGTACACAGTGAATACATTCGTACAAACTAACCCGGCCGTGCGTGGGAAAAGAACGCAGCTAGACACACTGTACAAACTACAATACTTATAGGTTGCTATGCTCTCACACTTGATAAGAAAAGATGATTCGGAGAAGCCATCCAGTTCAAATACTCGTTGTTTGGCAATACAGTGTCGATAGTGGACTTCAACTCGGTTAGTTTTTTGGTCCGGCGAGGATGTAAATGAAGGCAACCCTTCCAGCAAGGTACATAGATTCTCATGAACCCATGCAGTCGCAAGGGCTCATGATAATCTATACACCTTCCACGTGGAAGACACTGAATATGGGACTTTGTGTCTGGTTAAGATTTTCGTTGTTTGGCATTGGAGGACTTTCAGATGTTCGTTGTTGGTTGTGTAATATCAGGTTCGAGTTTTAAGTATTTTACACACACCCCATGAGTACGATAAATTTATCACCAGGTGTCCGATTTGTTTATCCTCAACACGAACAATGAAATTTTTGGTGTTGCTTTACCAGTACCACATGAATAAATCTCCAGTTATAAACACTATCCGACGGTCTGCAAGAGACATAGGTCCTCATGAGCCCCTGCAGGCTTGCGGGGTCTCATGAGGATCTGTCTTGCTGGACTAAGTTATGTTTGTTATCTGTGGGCTGAGGAGGTCAGTGTGTGTACAGTCTATGTATGGATATTTAAGAAGGCATACCGATGATACGTTCGGTGAAGTTAACACATGGGGCGCTTGGCACTTGAAGGTTTTGTAAATGAATCTCATTTGTTTCTTATTTTCGTCTTTGAAATGGTAATAACACGTTCGCGCCTGCACGTTGCAATACCAATTTAAGCCAGGAGTGATTTACCCGCCTTCAGTAGGTTTTAATTGGTTTGAATTTTTTAAGCTGTTAAGTAAATTCCAGTTCTCATTTTAAATGAAAATTTCGACACAGTTTTGCCAGTTTGCACCAACCATATTTTCCGACCATTTTACAATTGCAAATGGGAAAACGAACTTGCAGCGAAGCATACATTCCCTTTCCCGCCGCACATAAACAAAAACCGCGGCAACTCAATAATTTGGACGTTCGCAATGATGAGTTTTGTCCCCTCGGAAAATGGAGGGCTGGGGTCATTTAGAGGTCAGTTTTCTCGGGTAAAATTCATAGCATGTTCGGCGCGCTTTAACCCATTCAGCCCTGACGCACTACAGCGGGACATGGATGCTGGGGGTTCTTTCTCCGGGTACTCCGGTTCTTCCACCCCCCCCCCCCCCACCCATCAACCCACCCCCCACACTTTGGTACCGGTTTCAGGCCACTTTACAAATTTCAAATACAAGCGATCAAAAATCTCTGTAACTTCAGTAGCTGAACCCTTCGTCTGTCAGTACTGTGTTTGCCTTAAATGGCGTAAATCCGTGTCCGTGAGTGTGCGTGTTGGGTTTCAGTTCGCGGCGCTTTGAGTCGATTTGCCCAAAAATTGAGGAAAAGCGCCTATATAATAACGGTATTATTTTTTATTATTATTATTATTATTATTATTATTAAGGATCGACCATGATAATTCAAGGGTATTGCCAGATTAGCTTGACGCCTTTCGGCGCCAAGCTAATCTGGCACTACCCTTGAATTATCATGGTCGATCCATCTCCTGCAACAGGTGCATAGTCGTTAGATGACGCCTCCAAAATTTGGGAAATACGTGCGTCGGGCTGAGCGAGTTGAACAAGTGAACAGAACCATTCGAATTTGAGAACTGAGCAGTTCAGTGTTGTTTTGTAGCTGGCGTGTACCAACCGTTTGCTTTGGCTCATTGTTGAACAATGTGGCTTAGAACTGTATGATCTAAAATTCGCACACTAGCATACAGAATGATGAATGTTTGCACTTCAGTCAAACGTTAACCCTTTGGCCGTCGGTAACGGTTTTTGTCGAGGTGATTCCTGAAGGAATCACCTCGACAAAATCCGCTACCGACAGCCAAAGGGTTAGTTCAGTTGTACACGCAGACAAACGGAGTTATGAACTGTAACGGCCGATAATTGTTCAGTCCACCCAGTGCCCTTGTGCCAGTGTGTGAATAAATTCAGAGATGTTTTGCTTGATTACAGGTATCATCGATGTGCCGGATAACATCAAATGCTGCAAGTACCTGCGTGTGATCGATGCCAGTGTCAACCCGCTCGGCAAGTGAGTAAAACACGCTATTTAGATCAAGACCAAACGGTATTGGTAGTTACAGTCCTGAACTGGCCTGCCAGCTGTATGGTGCATGTATGGTGCATGTATTTTGCTTCATTGCTTCACAGACGACGTTCTAAGATAACGTGCAATGTCTTGGATTGCATTGCCGTTGTTTTGTGGCTTCTACTGCTATTTTCAAAGTGTTCATAGTCGATTTTATAGCATTTGTTTCGCCCACAGACCATGTGCATTGTAAAGTTCGCTTTTTTTACGCGTTATCATGATGACGGTTGACGGTTGCAAGCAAGAAGTGGTCGAGAAAAGTGGGATAGATGAAACTGTGTGTGCTTGTGAGTGTAGGGGAAAGGGTGGGGTGGGGTGGGGTGGAGTGTTGAAAATTGGTCAGGTGAATGAAAGTTAGTCTGCATGTGCCACCCCCCCGCCGCCCCCCCCCGTCCCCCCCTCCCCCGTTCTTTGAGATTTCCAGAACGTAGTGGATGTGGCCTCTTCCTCCCCCCCCCCTCCTCCCCCCCCCCCCCCCCGACTTTGACATTAGATTCCAGAACGTAGTGGCTCACGCACAGTGCCATTGGCATATATCCTGTTTTGAAATTTATGTGCTGTGTGGCATGAGATTTAAGCAAACAGGATATGCGCGCTCAGTGGTGTGTGGCTTAACCCCTTCACTGCCAATAAAACGTCAACACGATCCAACTGCAAGAGACATAGATCCTCATGAGCCCCCGCAACTGCGGGGGCTCATGAGGATCTATGTCTCATGCTGAGACCAATTGACATCCATGTGCCTTCGACAGTTCAAGTTATGATGATCTATGTTGAGACTAGTGTGTAACCATGTTCCACCGACGGGTTTTGCTTTTGGTCCTTGAATTAACAAATATTTCAGAAACAAAATATGCGTCCAGCGGCAAGGAGGGGGTTAATGTAAAAGATGTGATAGTCCAGTCAAATATATTATTGTAAACCTGGCGCTCATCTTTATCATGTCCATGACTTTCAATGTGTTTTACCGCTACTTGTTGAAGGGCTCATAAAAACAGGCTCTGCCCTTGAGTGATTTTGAGTAGCCATAGCTGATTTATTTCCTGCAGTTGGTTCCGCAGTGAAAGAGGCACAGTCGTAACACATTAAAATGGCCGTACGACGTGTAAAAAGCCGAGTTCACTTTAGCATGGTAGAGTGTCCATCGCAGACCCAAATGTTCTGCTTAATGGAGTATCATGTGATCAAGTTGCATCAAAGTTCCTATGCCCGCTCAACGCTTGGCCAGAATGTTAGAGGGTTGCCCCGTGCTGAGCTTAACCCTTTGGATGTCGTTAACGATTTTGGTTGAGGTGATTCCTTCAGGGATTGCCTCGAACGAAGTCGCTACCAATAAGCAGAAAGTATATGTTCACTTCCAATAGGAAGTGCAGGAAAAAGAATGTCACATGTAGACAATGTTTCGCTGCTTTTTACCGATTAAAAAAAAAATTGAGACAAACATAGTAAATACATCCAGTCAAGATAACTTCATTCACAAGTAATGACAAGCCTCACAGTTACTGGTTAGCTTCTAGTTGGGTCACCATGCATAATGTCAGTTTTCCAGAAATCGCACTAATCGTACATAATTATGGGACGTTGGCGCAGTTCTAAGCTCGCGTAGCATTTTCCACGCCAATGTGCTCCCAGGACGATCTGGCATAAGGGTCGTTCTGGCACCCTGCACCGGCAGGCCTTATCAGATCGTGTTTTATCGCTGCCATCAAACCAGCAGTGCACCGGGTCAACTGTTTGCGCGCTGCTTGGCGTTTTGTACTGAACAGGTTTCACTTCTGTCAGTCTACCGTTTTTCTTCACAGGTCGCTCTTTATGGCCCGTTTCGTAGCAGGAAATATTCACTTCTTTTGTACATGACTGAGGTCTCCCAATCAACCAGTTTTTATATTCACGCAGTGGCTGTTAACTCGTTCAATGCCTCCCCCCCCCCCACATCAATAACTGCGGAAGTGTCGTATAGCGTTATTGGCGGCAACGCTATACGACACTTCCGCAGCTATTGATGCTGGCGCCTAGACTGAGTTGACACGTTCGAAACTTGCTGCATTCGGATTGACGCGACTGTATACCGCGTCAGTATCCCGGCGGATGCAACAGGTCTCGAATGAGTTAATTCTTGTTCTATGCAGCACCCACTCGCGGATAACAAACTATAATTATAGCATGCAGGTGGTCCTTTAGCACTTTCAAACAGATATTTTTATGACTGAAATAAACTTCAGGCTTTCGCCCGTCTGAAAGCGACTTCATCCAGGCAATAAAAGTGTAATAGTTCTCAATCTCTCCTTTATAAATATTTTTAGCCTGGTTGTGTTCAAGCGACCTTCTCAGGTGGTCCATTGTTAAAAGTTCGCAATATTTCTTTCCTACTTGAAATGTTCTCGGTACGTCTTACAATAATGCTGTACAAAAGTGTGAACTTAACTTTTGTTTCTTTATGAAGTGTGAATCAATGTCGTAAAATGGAGAAAACTCCTGCTCTCCTTCTCCTTCTTTGCACATAGGAGTGTTCCCCTCGCGCAAAATGGGCAGTGCCACGTCAGTCTCTGTTACGTGTGCCTACTCATGTGGATCGTGAAAAGAAGGGTAGAATTCTTTTGAAGCAAGACACAATTGATAAACCGTGTACTAGCGAATTTTAGTAATCGAAGTCCGCCCTGAACAAGACGACTGTGGAGGGAGATTGAGATTGGTTTGCGTGCCTTCTAGGAAGCCTAAAACCTGTGAGGACTTGGTGTTTCATTCAGTCAGTAGAGGCACTGACTTTCCGGATGTTGTTCTCGCCGCTTATCGTGTGTGACTAACGGCAGACCTTGTATTCTCTGCCTGCGATCTAACGGTAAGGCGAATGGGGCCATCATGGGGCGGGCACGGCTGTCGAGGAGGGGGGGTAGTCACCTACCCTAACAATGCAGTCATGTCAGGCCCGGGTAGACGAGAATCGGGTGGAAATCAATCTTGTGACACATAACGGCCCATAAGTTAAATCCTTACGAAACCAAGAGGCACAGATTTTCATGAGCCCCTGCGAATGCAGGGGCTCATGAGAATCTGTGCCTCTTGCTGATTGAGGTTGATTGTTATTTGGAGCCTCAGACGGAATAAGTCATTGGAATTGCGTGCTAGACTGACGTAAAGGGGTATCGAATTGCGTGCTTAAAGTCTTGACTGCAGACGTTGAAGTAAAACACTTTAAAGCAAGACACCTTGTGACCTAGGCTTGAAGAACACACATACATAAATGACTGTGACTAAGACACACTGATCTTCATGAGCCCTAGCATATTTGGGGGTCATGAACATCTGTGGCTCTTGCAGATAAATGTAAGAAGTTGGCTAGTTGAAGTGAAACGGTAAAACTGAGATTTTATGCAGGGCTTTTGCATTGTAATTGCTCAGTTTGGGCCTTGGTCGCAGGGATATGTAGGGCTTCTGTTATCTGCTCGTCTTTGCTAGATGTTATCTACAGAAGCTGACTTTTAGTGGCTGCAAAACTTTAACAGTGTTTGGGGTACTTTAACTGTGATACTGTCTAGAGTTCAAGAGTCTACCCTTTCTGTTTTATACTCTGTGTTGTACCGGGCCGTGAAGTTTTAACGTTCAGCATTAAACCAGTATTATTTGTTTGGCATGTAGATACCGGTGTGTGTGTATGTGTGTGCTTGTGAAATGTACTTGTTCGGCAATTCATTATACCTCTGCTTGTGTGTGTGTGTGTGTGTGTGTGTGTGTGTGTGTGTGTGTGTGTGTGTTTGTGTGTGTGTGTGTGTGTGTGTGTGTGTGTGAAAATCAAGGTCTGGTGATGTGAAACGAGTTTTTGTCAAGGGTAGGGACAGAATATCTTGGCCCAGTAGGCGTCAAAGCTGTTTGTGTGTGATAGAGAGACAGACAGGCATGCACAAATGCAAGGTGATACTAAAATAGCTTTAGTTCAAGGGTGGTGCCAGAATATAGGCGCCAAGCTATACTGGCACAACCCTTGAACTATCCTGTCGTTCTGTCCCCTGTTGTGCCGTGCCAGGGCTAAGTGGATTAAGAGCTGCGCCTAACCGAACCTTACACTAAAGTTAGTGACCGCACGGTGACCGTGTGTGAACGCCCCGCAGTACCAGACGTTACTAGCGTTTAGCTGGCGGCCTAGAGGTAATCTGGGATCAGCCTTGTTTGTTGTCTTCCGTCTCCTTGAGTTCCTTAAACGGATCGGGCCGAGCAGATTAATGAAGGGGAAAGCTTCCAATACAATAACGTGATTGGACACAGACGACCACTTGACTTGAGGAACATGGAGATAAATGAGAACCAGCACTGGCTCGCTAAAACAATCTGTGATCTAGATCAAATCTACCAACCAAATCAGTCAATCAGTGATCCAGATCAATCAATCAATCAATCAGATTTATACATAATGCGTAATATACAGGGAAATGTGCTTTGTCTTCGCAAGTGCAACTCACAATTCCTAGGAACTGAAGTAATGCTCCTTCATATTACCAGTGTGCATGACGGTCTTTGCCTCTTAGGTGGCGGTACTTCTTGGTTCGCTTTGCGCGATATATTCATTGCTGAAATGACCCTAACCACAGACCAGATTTGTACCTGCAAAACAAAAGGCTCCTCATGAGCCTCTATGTCTGCCAGGGACTCATAAAGATTTAGGCACCGTACAGCAGTACGGCATTTCGCTTCTTTAGTACGGCGGTCGAGTACACCAATTATAAGTTGAGAACACTAAAATGATTAGCAACACCATCGCTCCAGAGGTCTGCCACGTAATCTTGGATAAGCTTGGACCACGAGACCTTTGTCGCCAACACTCACAAGCGCAGAGCTCGCCACTTTCTCTACATGAGATACAAGGAGGTGGTACCAGTCACTACCGCAAGAGGCATCGATTCTCATGAGCCCCTGCGGACGCAGGGGCCATGAGAATCTATGCCTCTTGCAGATGTACATAGGTTGAATCAGCGATGCTGATGTTTGCGTCGATAATTGCGATTACTGTCATAGAGCATTAGTGAAGGTCTGTCAACTCTGGCCGTGTAGGCTCGCAGGGTTGCGTTGTTTGTGACTCAGAAGGTGGTGGAAATTATTAGGTTTCCGCTGTGGTCAGTTAATCAAATTGCTCGGAAGCAAAGCAGATTTGAGCTGTTAATTTCGTAATCCTGCCTCATGTCTTTATTACTGGTGCCAGGGTAGCGAACTTAGCGAGCGTAATCCAAAGCTGCGTGTGGAGTCACTGATAAGGTTGTTTACACAGAGCTCTGTTCTTTAAGCCGTTTGTTTTCATTATACTGTCAGACACAATCATGGATTTGTGTGTACACAATGAATTTGTATACGCTGTGAATCTCAGAATCTCTCTCTCTCACTCACACTCACTCACTCACTCACTGACGTCGAACTATCTGCCAAACTGGTGTAGTCTGCACAAGACTGCGGAATGTTTCGCTTCGAAGATACGGCTGAACTCATTTAGCCCGACGGCCGTATTTCCCAAAATTTTGAGGCGTCATCTAATGAATATGCACCAATTGTAGGCGATGGCGCCAAGCTAATCTGGCACTACCCTTGAATTATCATGGTCGATCCTGCTGTAGTGCGTCAGGGCTGAATGGGTTAAAACTTGCTGCCGGTACCGTTTATCCCTCTATAGTTGGGGTCAGTCAGATTAACTTTCATGCATTTCGAACAAGGGAACCTGTAGGGTGTAATACAAAATGAGATTTAGTGTGTGAAGGGATGGGCTAGGAGATTAAAGACTTAGTCTTAGCACGTATAACAGTTTTGGGGCAATGAAACAACTAAACATAAATGACCTTTTTCGTCTGACTCTGAGGTGTAAAGTTCTGTAGTGAAACACCTTTCAGACGGATTCTTAACAGTTAGGACACAAATTTTCATGAGCCCATGCGTTAGCAGAGGCTAACGAGAGTCTGTTTCTCTTGCTCATGGAAGAAAATCCTAGATGTCTAGATGTTCAAGGACCCCTGCGTCTGCATGGGCTTATGAGAATCAATGTCTTGCGCAGGGAAGAAATGGCTGAGAAATGTCGAGGGAAATACATAGATTGGAATGGATCCCTGCGGCTGCAGGAGCTTATGAGACTCTGTGCCTTTTGCGAATGGCTGGAACAACCAGGGACATTGTCAGGTGTCGGGTCTGAAGTGTCTCAAGTAACTCATTCTGACCGCGACACACTGCAGCAAGATATGGCTCGACCATGATAGTTCAAGGTTGGTGGCAGAATAGCTTGACGCCTAAAGGCGCCAAGCTATTTTGCCACCAACCTTGAACTGTCATGGTCGATCTGTCTCCTGAATTGTAATGCAGTCCTCAGAGGATAACTCCACAATGTGGGTATTTCGTATATCGGGCACAATGAGTTAAATAAGCCCAACGAAACGATGCATGACTGAGAATGACCAGACCATAGTCGCGTTCCCCAGACTTTGAGATTGACCGCCTCTTGACACGAGACTGTAGATCTTTTGACATTGATCGCTTCTTGACACGAGACTGATCTTTTCCATTTCACCTGAGCGCCAGGTGTGACTGAGTTACGGGTAAAACGTGATAGCTGATTACCAGGTGGTCTGAGCTCCAGGCAGTGTGTATGGAGAGACGCCAGTGGCGCCGTGCCAGACAGGGCACAAAAACATGAAGACATGGTGACGTACAGCATGTGGCAGCTCGGTTTTTTGAGCCACAATCCTATTTATTTTACTGACAGTTATTATTTCGCTACCTAACGCTAACATTTCCATACAGGTAGGTCTCGGTATATCGGGGAGCCCGGAGTGCTGAAGTTAGGCCGCTTTATTCGCGAGTGCGTTATGTAGTGCTGAATTTAGACTTGTGAAGACAAATAATTGTTAAGTGAAAGGTCCTCGGACCGATGTCAGGCTTAGATGACCCGCGTGCAGCTGTGCCCGGGCCAGCTAAGGCTGACGTCGGCCCGAGGACCTTGTGCTTAGCTGGCATCTCTGTTGGAACCAGACAGCTGTGCACGTTATATCCGACAGTGCGATATACTGGAGCGCGTGATCCTGTAGACCTGTATGTACGTCGGTCCCCAGCAACGTTTCTTCTTGTTTCTTTCAAGTGGCACAAGCTAATAAGGGGGGGGGGGGGGTGGCTTAAAACCTGCACGCAGCGTGACTAGCTCTAATGATCCGCCAGACCTGACGCGAGAGTGTGAATTCTTGTGGTCCGAGGCAGGTTGCGAGGGTAACTCGGGCAATGTTCCGTCACCACGCTCAGAAGGTATACACAGAGCAGCTGGACGCCGTGACAGTAAACATCGAAACCAGTCTATCTGAAACAAACACAGCTCCTCATGAGCCCAAAGTAGGTAGATTTGTCTGATAGTCAAGCATGTCTACGTTTGGAAAGTAAGTCTGACTTTATGATGCAAGGATCGTCATGGGCCTCAATACAAGGAGTATATGTCCTCCATGCTCAATATAATCAAGACGTGTCCGTTTGCAAGCAGGTGGACGGCAAGACGAAAAGCAGTGAATATGTTTCGGCTGCAAGAGGCAAAAATCCTCATGGGCCATTGCATTGAGGATTTCTGCCTCTTGCAGATGGAGCACACGGTTTCATGAGGATCACTTCCAGGAGGCATTCTTGGAAATGTGTATCCGGTGGTTAATGGTGGTATTGAGGTTTGAATCTGTTGCTTTTGTTAACATTCAACAACCTAGTATTACAGTATATCCGAAATAGGCTTACTTTAAGACTATGGTGGTTTAGGCTACGGCTTTGTCCGGTTAGATTTTTCTCCGTGTTCTTCTCACGGAGGCAGTTGTTTTGGTTTGAGCGTACTAATATTGATACCTGGAAGCTAACACTCCAAGTCTAAAGCCCAAGATTGGTGTTAGCGGATTTAGACACCCCGTTAGCTTCTTCAATTACACAGCGCTTGGTTTTCAATTTACTGTTTTTTCTCCCGCTGCTTTGTCTTGCAGTTTCCTGCTGTGACCGTCTCGATTGCGGGACTCGTGAGAATCTAATTTTTGGCCTCATGCTGTTTTATTGGCGTTCGTTTTCCTTGGGAGCAGGTATTTAGCCGTTCAGGCTACAATTTGCAACAACATTGACTTGATTGTGTTGGCGTAAGGGTTTGCGATCTGATTTTCTCGTCACAATAGATAGGCTGATTTACATAATTACTTATTTACGGTGCAAACTGGGGACAGGTTCCTATTTCTATGCCTTATTCATCTGAAGAACACAGAGGTAAATGAAGATACTGGTACCATCTATACGTATCCGTTTGATCCTTTGCATGTTGCAAGGAGATCATGCGGATATATGCTCTTACAGCCGCACAAACTGTTAATGGCGTTCTCTTGGAATAAGTTCTGGTATCCATACAATCAATGTGTATTCTACTTTACGTGAGGGGTATATTGAAAGGAATTTATCACTTTCTCCGTCCGCTAAAAAGATGCATAAATGGGTCCTATATTTACATTAGCAGCAAGAGGAATAGATTATCATGAGGGCTCATAAGAATATATGCCTCTTGCACGCCTTCGTGATGGATTGTGTTAACCAGAATCTACAATAGCCAGCCACAGATTTCAGTAACTGCGATCACGGATTAGCAGGAAGGTGAAGGAGATATACTCACATAAGCAGTCAAGCTAACTTGTGTTTTCCTTCCTTTCGTCTTAAGTTACCGGCGGTATTTTTCTGCTGTTTGGGGTAAGTCTACAGTTACCGGATGAGGGAGATGTTTGCTTTGTGTGGCTGTTTGACTAAGAAATTTGGACACTTAGCGTGACACAGCGAAAACCCAACACGCACACACATGCATAGAAAAGGATCCAATGTGAAGACTTTGGACACTGGTTGTCTCCCTCGATTCGCTACCGCATACACAAGAACCTTTTCACATTCTACACCTCTCCCCTGTCCAACATCATCCAGTCTCACCACATACACCACCACCTCTATGCTGACGACTACTAGACAAAGACAAACTCGACAACACTCAGTCACTACTTACTCGCACAGCTGACTGCTATGAAGATGTGAAAAACTGGATGACAGCAAACAAGCTCAAACTGAACGACGACAAAACGGAAGCCATGCTGGTAGGCACTCGCCAGAAACTTTCCCAGCTCCCTCCCTCTCTCCACCTTCAACTCGACAGCACCCCCATCTCCCTCTCTAACTCGGTCAAGAACCTTGGCGTTATCCTCGATTCCTCTCTTTCCATGACCAGCTTCGCTGTCTCTCTCATCTTATCTCGCATCGACTACTGCAACTCTTTCCTTTCCGGCCTTCCTCACTCCACCACTCTCACCCTCCAGCGCGTCCAGAACACTGCTGCCCGCCTCGTCCTCAGAAAGAAAAAATCCGACCACACCACTCCCCTGCTCAAGCTCCTTCACTGGCTCCCCATCCCCCAACGCATCCAATACAAGATTCTGTCTCTCTGCTACAAATCCCTGAACAACTACGCTCCTACCTATCTCTCCAACTTACTTCACCCCTACACTCCTTCCCGCTCTCTCCGCTCCGTCTCCGACCCTCTCCTCCTCCTCTTCCCCCGCACCAAACTCAGCAATTTCGGCCCCCGCTCCTTCTCCGTCTACGGTCCATCCACCTGGAACACTCTCCCACTCTCTCTCCGTCAGAAACACTCTCTCTCCTCCTTCCAGTCCGCCCTCAAAACTCATCTCTTTCAACAGTTCTAGCACTATATCACCACACTCCCCACCCCAAGCTGACCGTCGTAATGTATTTTCACTATTTTGTGGTACGAGAGTCATTCTCTAAAGCGTGCGCATGCGTGTGCGAAGTGTCGTGAGTGCGCGCTTAGAGTTATAATTCTTATAAGATAAGCGCATTATAAATACCGTAATTATTATTATTATTATTAACCTTATGGTGTCTTAAGGCGGACAATAGGACCACTTGGAAGACATTATGCACACTCTTTGCATTGGTAGTGGACAGTGGACAATAGTGGAGGATGAGAACACTCTGGCGTTCTGGTGTCCGGGGGAAAGTCCTTTTGATCACGTGAACGTCCTGCAGATATGATAATGTGTGTAATTGTCAGACGTGTGTGAGTGTTTGATTTTAGTGGGAAAATACACATTGTTAGGATAATAAATGTGACCTGTTTGCCCTACCACCCGCCCACCCACCTCACCTCCACCCTTAAAAAGGAGTGGGAAGGTGTTGTTGAATTCGCATCGATCGTCTGTTCTACTCAGAACCTCCACCTGCTGATTTCAAAGAAATTGCATTAACTCATTCTACCCCAACACCGAAATCCCCAAATGTTGCGTTGTCCTCTGAAGACTGCACTATAGTGCACAACACAGATCGACCATGATAGTTCAAGTGTGATGCCAGAATAGCTTGGCGCCCATAGGCGCCAAGCTATTCTGGCATCACCCTTGTACTATCTTGGTCGATCCTTATCTTGCTGTGGTGTGTCTGGGGTAGATGAGTTAACCCATTTAGCCCCAAGTCCCTACAGCAGGAGATGGATTGATCGTGATAATTCAAGGGTAGTGTAGGATTAGCTTGGCACCTACAACCATCTGCTGCAGCTGGTACATAGTCATTAGGTAACACCTCCAAAATTCGAGAAATTGGACCTTGGGGCTAAAAAGGTTAAGCATCTTTGGAGTGCAGATCCGCACTGTAGGGTACCATGCGAGGCCCCCACTCCCCCCCCCCCCCCCCCCCAACCCGCAAGGCTCAAAATGTTTTCTTGTGAAACTCTCTCTCTCTCTCTCTCTTTAATTTTTTATTTTTTAAAAAAATAATTTACCAATTGTGTTGGCTAATTTTTTTACTTACTTGATTCTTTTTTCGTTGTATGCTGCGTTTATTTTCCTGTTGTGTTCTGTTTTTGTTTACAGGACAGTTTGTAAGACGGGCATTGAGTCGCCTAATATATAGCTTTATCCTGCACAAAAAAAAATCTTCATCATCTCTCTCTCGCTCGCTCTCTCTCTCTCTCTCTCTCTCTCTCTCTCTCTCTCTCTCTCTCTCGCTCAACATTCAAGAGGACTTAAGAAGTCAAACCAAGGGCGCGCGCAGTTCAGAGGGTTAAATGTTTCTGTTCTTGGACAAGGTGAACATTTTAACCTGCAGATCACGTGTCGGCTTAGGTGCTTCATTTCGTTTATGCTCACCTCTACCAGTCACCATACAGCAAACTCTCGCAGAATTAAACCCAAAGACTTCCGTCATTCGAGGTGCGAGGAAATGGTAGCCATTCTGCACGGACAAAGACCATCTCTGCAGGGGCGCTTGAAGATCTATGCCACGTTCAGATGTTAATGTACTGACTGAGGGACTGGAGTGCTTGGAATACTTGTGTAGTTTTACTCCGCAAGTGAAAGACAACGTTGGTAGTTTGCTTGTCAAGAGACGCGTTCAGGAATGGTGGCCTGTCGACCTGTTTCTCAGTCAAGACGACTGGCGAATGTGTGGACAGTTTATTGCCGTTAACCCTTTTAACCCCCGATCCCTACAGCAGGAGATGGCTTGATCATGATAATTCAAGGTTCAGGCGCCAAGCTAATCAGGCACTACCCTTGAATGATCATGGTCAAGCCACCCCCTGCAACTGGTACATAGTCGTCAGGCAACACCTCCAAAATTTGAGAAATGGGACCTTGGGGCTAAAAGGGTTAAACGGCGTCGCCTGTATCACGTTGCTAATTCAACTTTCACAACGACGTATATCTTTAACCCCTTTCCTTCCAGTTGACGCTGATCTGAGCTCCTCACACGGTGGAAATGGCTTGGGATATAACCCGTGACAGTACAGTACATTGCCCTAATAACCCCCTGGCTGTCATCGCGACAAACACCCGCTACCGACAGCTAAATTTGCGAAAAGCTAGATTTTCATTGTACCGCATTGAAAATACCACTTTTCGGTATGTAAACGGACTTGCCATCTTTTGCGTTCCCGAGGAAGTATAGCCATTGACTGTGCATTGACAAAAGCACTTGTGGAGGTCCCGCGGCGTTTATGGCAGGCTTTCGGTTTTGTTGACTCCTCCCAGCGTGAAGAGCCCCCCTCAGCGCCGTGATCTCGTTCTGCATGATTAGTGCCGCTAAACCGCCAGTGATCGATAGACGTTACTTGTCAAGCTTAAACCCCCAGAGGTTCCTCTCTGATTGAGGAGCAAGGATAAGGGTCAATATGTGTCGTCGATCTCTGGTCTCAAAGTACGGCGTGGAATGGGGTGATGCCAGCGAAAAGCACAAACCATCATGAGAACCTTGGGTCAGTTGCACCAGTGAGCTTAATCCTGCGCCAGTCACTAAGCAAGGTGCTTCGCTATAGCGGATCAGTTTGCTTAGTGGTTGACGCAGGACTAAGCTCACTCATGCTATAGCTGAGCACGTTGCTTAGTAGCTGGAGCAGGACTAAGCTCAGTCATGCAACTGGCCCCTGTAGTCTCTGTGTGCCTATTGTAAAAAAAAAATCCCAACAAAGAAACACTCTTAGAAAAGACAATTGCTACACGTTTATAAACAAAATGTTAACTTTTTTTCAGAATGGACATATAGACAAGAAACAATGCACTACTACTTTTCTTTTGCGAGCTGTGAAACATCTCGCAAAAGAGAGGTTCAATAGTGTACTTTTAATGTAACAGAGAGATAAATAGTGTAATGGAAAATATAGATAATTGTGTAATGTATTATGGTGTTTTAATTGTCCTTTGTAAGCGTATGTAATTCTTCCTTTGTTGGGATTTTCTTTGCATTTGCAAGCGTTGCATTTATCTTTTCTTTTTTCGGGGGTCATAAATATCCTTCTTGTAGATGGGAGTGCTGACTGCTGAAAGCCTCTATAGAAGTTTCCCTTTGAGGAGAGAAGACGTGTTTGTTGACCGGTCTGTGAACAAGAGGCAGAGATTTCTTTACACAGAAAGAGATGGCCGCCCAAAATATAATCTAGGATAAAAGTAGGAACGAAAAATATTTTGTTGTGTGTAGGCCAACTAAATCTATCATCATTAGTCTATAATTTGCAGGTTAGAGTCTCACTAAGACCCATATATATATATATATATATATATATATATATATATATATATATATATATATATATATATATATATATATATATATATATATATATATATATATATATATATATATCGTGCAGATGGACGAAGATCTCCGACAAACGGTCAAATACTTCGATTGTCAGTGAGGTCTATACACATGTAACTCCCAACAACTTCCACGCTCTGAAGGGCATAGATCTAAGTATGTCAGCAGTCTGTCACATTTTAGCAAGAGGGATATATTCTCAAAAGCGCCTGGAGTTGCAGGGGCTTTTGAGAATGTATCCCTCTTGCAGAGGGGAGCACTTTACTGAGAGTCCGTTTCAGAACAGGGTTTCCCTCCTGTCACAAACACGCCTGTCAGGCCGGCCAATAGCGTTGTGAAAGTTCAATACTATCCGATGAATTGTCAAACCGCTCTTTTGCTCTGCCAGGGGTCGTAGATTGTGTGTTAAAATCTGTGTTAATTCAACGCCATAGCGTCCCAGCCGTCTCAGGAACAGGGATACGATGTGGCCTCGGCAAGAGGCATAGATCCTCATGAGCCCCCGCTGTCGCGGGGGCTCATGAGGATCTATGTCTCTTGCAATTGGATTGTGTTCAGTTCTTCTCGGCCGGGAGTTTAAGACCTGCATACCTGGTTCGATAGCGGTAGCCAGTCCTTGATATTAGCTTTTGATACCACGACACGATTAGCGTTTTAACGGTAGCCGATTGGGGTGCAAACACGGTTTCACATTGCTGTATCTACTTTTGTGGTCGTATATTTTTTTTCTTTCATGTTTGGGAATATTATAGGGTGAATTTACTTTACCTCAGGCCTTCAAATAGTCTTTTAAAGCATGGTGCAGACCGAGCACACAGCTACCCCCGCCCCTTTCCGAAAAAAAGAAGGAAATAAAGAAAGAAACTATTGAGTTTACTTTGCCTGAGGTCTTCACATATTTTGTAAAACTTGACGCTGGCAGAGCACTCCACTACAAAGAATTGAATGAATGAGAGAAAATCTTGCAGCCTGAAAGGAAAAGGAACGGTACACTTCAGTGCAACCTCGGAAAATCCTTTTGCGGTAACAAAATACAGTAAAAACCATACTTTTTTTTTTTTTTTTTTTTTACAGCAAGAATGCGAGTGAGTCTTAACACTGGAGTACTTATTGTGTGGACGGCGTGGGGGTGAAAGGAGGGGAGGTGTTTGTCCCCATTTCTAGAAAGCAGGACGGTTTTTTTCCCCCCGCAACGCCCATCCTGAAGCTGCCAATGGGTCGCTGTGTGGATTAACTTGTCTTTGTAACAAGCTCATTTTCGTCAATTTTCAGATTTGCTGCTCGCCGCGGGAATGCAGTTAGAACTTTTCGCACGACGGCTCTAAGTAGGACGCCCTCCCAGTGAGAAAACATTCGTCGGGCCGACGCCGACAGTGGTTAGCGCGGGCCAACCACTGCCGGCGTTGGTCCGTAACCTTTTTGCTTACTGACCGAATTTGCTTTTGATTTGTGGAAAACTCAAGGGAGGCTTACGTGGAACAGAAGGTGTCAAACGGTGGCGCTCAGATAAACAGGTAGATAGGGCGATCAAAATAGTTTGAGCCCGTCAGTCATTTTTTTCTTGAAAAAATTGTGCGTCTTGTCTCATTATCTGTTTTGCCGTGATTGTGGTGATTATTTCCAAACTAGCGCCCGCTGTGTGTCCGTATTTGTTTGTATACAATCAGTACCAAAGGCTGTTCTGCTGCAGATAATTATTACTGACTGTCGAAAAACTAGGAGGAGCTGCTGGATTAACTCATTCGAGACGTGAGGCCTCCGGTTACGCGGCTTATATCGAATGAGTTAATGTTAAAATGCGGCAGACGATGCATCGTCCGTCGCAGCCAAAGGGTTAACCTTTTGCCTACCAGAACTAAATGATTTTCACTCTGTGGGGTGTTAGGCGCTATCTGTAGCTTTTGGGTGACAAATGCTTTTTAAAGCACTGTTAGCGGTATTCTGACATTAGTAACCTTTTTAGAGCAACTGGACGTATATTTTGATTCAGAAATCTGTGTTCACGACCACAAGCCACAACCGTCCAAGGGTCATGGGTACAAATTGGTCTCAGTCAGAGGCATAGGTCCTCTTGGGCTCCTGTATTCGCAGGGTCCGTTGGGGATCTGTGTCTCTTGCAGTTGGATCGTGTCCATTTTTTCCCTGCTGTGAAGTGGTTAATATGTCCGGTGCTCTTTTTTCTCCCCATTTGCACACAGCGCGTACACTTTGAGTAGCTTGACCCAAATTCGTTATGATTGAAAATACGAAATGTTTATACGGACATGTGGTCGTTTTGTATTTTAAAAATAAAAAAAATCTTTCCCGTGATGAATTTCAACCCCCAAGGCCACACTTTTTCACCTGTAAGATGTTTTTCGAGGCTCTGAAGTTGCAGGAGTGCATGCCAGCCTTATTTCCAATGTTGCACCTGTCTCTCACGCGGAGGTATTCGGGGTAGAAACTTGTAACCTGGCTGTCACCTTGGAACAAAATTTGTTTTTAATATGTTTTGTTTTAGCATGCTGCAGCTGCTAAGGAACGCACCCATTTACCCCTCGCTTCCTCATACTCAGGAGGTCACCGGGGTTAACTGAACCTCTTTAACACTGCTGTCACTGAGTTTAGACATTGGTGTGATAGGGTTTCAGAAGGGGTCGTTGCGTCAGGGCAGGCTGACAGTGCGTTTGTGGGTGTGAGTGGTCGGATTAGGGGGATCAGGGCCTGTCTGCGCCTGCACGCGGGGTGTCTAATGATGGGATTAGGGAAGACCAAACCTCCCCGGCCGCCTCTGAATACTAGTTTTGTCACGCCTCATCTTCATACGCATAAAAAGTTTGGAGTCCCTAGCCGAGCGTCGACCAACTGCAAGAGGCATAGATCCTCATGAGCCCCCGCATTGCGGGGGCTCATGAGGATCTATGCCTCTTGGTAGTCCTAAGTGAGGCAAATCACTATAATTTGTCAGGGTCATGAGAATCCCGGGCTTGCCTCAATCGAAGGAAGTCGAAGAATTTAGTCTGGATGGACCTTACGATATTCATTTTTTCTACGTCTCCGTAGTCACTAGCTCAACTTAACTTGTTTGCTGCAAGAGGCATTGATCCTCATTAATCTCTTAATTATGGAGGCTCATGAGGATCTATGCCTCTTGCTTTCCTCAGTCAAAGGAGGTCGAAGAATTTATACTGGATGGACCGTATTACAGCCACCACTGTAAGACTCCATAAACGTTTCCAGTCTCAGTTGTGCCGAAAGTCAATCGTCTGCAGGAGGCATAGATCTTCATGAACTTCTAATGACGGGGTCTTATGAGGATCTATGTCTCTTCCTGGACTCAGTTTAGGGAAGTGGTCGAATTGATTATGAATGGACCTTGTGATTTCCGTCTCTCTTCGTCTCAAAAGTAAACTTATCCAGTCATTGGCCGAACTAACATGTCTACAAAAGGCATAGATCTTCATGTGCCCCCGTATTTGCGGGGGCACATGAAGATCTATACCTCTTGCTGACGATAATTTTACCTCATGCTTGCCCCAAACTAAAGAAGTCAAACAATCTGGAAATACTGACATCCATCTCTCAGTGTTTCCTTACGATGTTGGTTGTGATCAAGTTTCATCTTCACATAATTCCACCACAGAATAACTTGCGTCCCCCGACAAAAGAAAGAAAAACACAGAGGGTGAACATTTTGCGGGTGGAATGACTTGATTTAACTCATTCTACCCCAGACACACCACAGCAAAATAAAGATCGACCATGATAGTTCAAGGGTGATGCCAGAATAGCTTGGCGCCTAGAAGCGCCAAGCTATTCTGGCATCACCCTTGAACTATCATGGTCGATCTGTGTCCTGCACTGCAATGCAGTCTTCAGAGGACGACTTCAAAGTTTGGGGATTTCGGTCTTGGGGTAGAATGAGTTAATAGCGCGCGCGTACAAGACGTGGCCAGGGTCCGGAAAAGTGGTCTGTGGGGTGGGATTTGGATAGCATGGTTTACGTACCTATTACCGGTAGGCGCGGGCTGGTAAATGCTTGCGAGTCTCCTCAAACACTACTTGACGTGCTGTGCAAAATGGGGCTGACACTCGCGCTTTTCTTAGAGTTCTGATGTAGGAGTGGGTGAGAGTGTGAGACAGAACAGTTTTTGTGAAAGTAAATTATTTTGAAATAGTTACTTTGTTACAATGAAAATTATTATAGAAATCGATCAGATGTGCCTTGATAATTTTTAATGTTTTGTCTATTTTTATGATACTTTTTTAGTGACATAATAATAATAATAATAATAATAATAATAAGCGCATTAAATAGGCGCTTTATCCCAATTGAAAATCGGCTCAAAGCGCCGCCGCGAACTGAACCCAACAAGCACGCTCACGTGAAACACGCGCATTCACTCACACACTGTACATAAACACAGAACATTCACGTGGTGCTAAGGGCAAGCTCAAGCGAGCTACTGTAGTTTTTGGAAATTCAAAGTCGTTTGTATTTGAAATTTGATTAAGTGGGCTGAAACTGATACCAAAGTGGAGGGGGAGGAAGAGCCGGAGTACCCGGAGAAAGAACCCCCGACGGTCCGCCCGAATTAACGGTGACACTTACTAGAGGAGAAAAATCCGACGCCGGAACCCGTAATCGAACCTCGCACCTTTAGCATTGGTGGCAGGCGCCTTAACCACTGCGCCACGGACCGCCCCTACATGTAGCCTACTTTGTTGTATTTATTAATGATTGTACGAAATCTGATTTAGGGGGGGGGGGGAGGGGGAATTTCCTCACCCACATATAGTATAAGACCTTTTCACAAAATAAAAAAGAAAGTACTTTGGCCCTTCTATAATTTGTATGTGCTGGTCTGTGGTTTTGAACCTTACGGCTTGAAAGCCGCAAGGTCCAAAATTACATCCAGCACAGATATACGCACCTGAACCCACCTACACCGCCACCCCGCACTGACACGTCAAACTGCTATTCAACTGGCGTTGTAAGTGTTCCTAGGCAAGTGCACAAAAGTGCATAATATTTGGAAAAGGTCAGTCCATTAATTTATTTGCCAGCCCCTCCAGATATTTCTACAAGTGTTTGTTGACAAACGTGTGCGTATTTGCTTTGCGCTCGTCTGCAGTGTGCGGCTTGCACTTGTCTGTTTGATTAGAGCACAGGTGGGCGGTAGAGAAACACGCTTTCGCCAGAAGAAAAATGCTTTACATTGCAGATATATATTCACGAGCAAAAGAAATGCGACACCATTGGAATCATCGGAAACACTGAAGAACTGTGGTGTAGCATTCCATTTGCTCGTCAGTGTAACAGTGTTTCCGATGATTCCAATAATATCGTATTTTGTTTGCTCGTCAATGTGTTCAGCGTGTTCAATGATTCCAGTAATGTCGCATTTCTTTTGCTCATCAGTATATTCATTGTTTCTGTTGATTCCAAAAGTCGCATTTCTTTTGCTCGTCAGTGTGTTCAGTGTTTCTGATGATTCCATTAATGTCGCATTTCTTTAGCTCGTCAGTGTGTTCATTGTTTTTGTTGATTCCATTAATGTCGCATTTCATTTGTTCGTCAGTGTGTTCAGTGTTTCTGATGATTCCATTAATGTCGCATTTCCTTTGCTCGTCAGTGTGTTCATTGTTTTTGTTGATTCCATTAATGTCGCATTTCATTTGCTCGTCAGTGTGTTTAGTGTTTCTGATGATTCCATTAATGTCGCAATTCTTTTGCTCGTCAGTGTGTTCATTGTTTTTGTTGATTTCATTAATAAATGTCGCATTTCTTTTGCTCGTCAGTGTGTTCAGTGTTTCTGATGATTCCATTAATGTCGCAATTCTTTTGCTCGTCAGTGTGTTCATTGTTTTTGTTGCTTTCATTAATGTCGCATTTCTTTTGCTCGTCAGTGTGTTAAGTGTTTCTGATGATTCCATTAATGTTGCATTTCTTTTGCTCATCAGTGTATTCAGTGTTTCTGTTGATTCCAATAATGTCGCATTTCTTTTGCTAGTCAGTGTTTTCAGTGTTTCCGATGATTCCAATAATGTTGCATTTCTTTTGCTCCTCGGTGTATTCAGTGTTTCTGTTGATTCCAATAATGTAACATTGCCTTTGCTCGTCAGTGTAATCAGTGTTTTCGATTATTCCATTGATATCGCATTTCTTTTGCTTGTCAGTATATATTATTGTTTCCGTTGACTCCAGTAATGTCGCATTATTACCTTTAGACTTTAATGTGTTGAGTGTTTCCGCCGATGATTTCAACAGTGTCGCGTTTCTTCTGCTAATCAGTATATTCAGTGTTTCCGTTGATCCCAATAATGTCGCATTTTTTCTGCTCGTCAGTATATTCAGTGTTTCCGTTCTTCCCAATAATGTCGCATTTCTTTTGCTCGTCAGTGTGTTCAGTGTTTCCAATGATTGCAATAATGTCGCATTTCTTTTGCTCGTCAGTGTGTTCAGTGTTTCCAATGATTGAGGTGATGTTGCGTTTCTTTTGCTCGTCAGTGTGTTCAGTGTTTCCAATGATTGCAATGATGTCCCGTTTCTTTTGCTCGTCAGTGTGTTCAGTGTTTCCAATGATTGCAATGATGTCCCGTTTCTTTTGCTCGTCAGTGTGTTCAGTGTTTCCAATGATTGCAATGATGTCCCGTTTCTTTTGCTCGTCAGTGCGTTCAGTGTTTCCAATGATTGAGGTGATGTCGCTTTTCTTTTGCTCGTCAGTGTGTTCAGTGTTTCCAATGATTGCAATAATGTCGCATTTCTTTTGCTCGTCAGTGTGTTCAGTGTTTCCAATGATTGCAATGATGTCCCGTTTCTTTTGCTCGTCAGTGTGTTCAGTGTTTCCAATGATTGAGGTGATGTCGCTTTTCTTTTGCTCGTCAGTGTGTTCAGTGTTTCCAATGATTGCAATGATGTCGCTTTTCTTTTGCTCGTCAGTGTGTTCAGTGTTTCCAATGATTGAGGTGATGTCGCTTTTCTTTTGCTCGTCAGTGTGTTCAGTGTTTCCAATGATTGAGGTGATGTCGCGTTTCTTTTGCTCGTCAGTGTGTTCAGTGTTTCCAATGATTGCAATGATGTCCCGTTTCTTTTGCTCGTCAGTGTGTTCAGTGTTTCCAATGATTGCAATGATGTCGCTTTTCTTTTGCTCGTCAGTGTGTTCAGTGTTTCCAATGATTGCAATGATGTCCCGTTTCTTTTGCTCGTCAGTGTGTTCAGTGTTTCCAATGATTGAGGTGATGTCGCGTTTCTTTTGCTCGTCAGTGTGTTCAGTGTTTCCAATGATTGCAATGATGTCCCGTTTCTTTTGCTCGTCAGTGTGTTCAGTGTTTCCAATGATTGAGGTGATGTCGCTTTTCTTTTGCTCGTCAGTGTGTTCAGTGTTTCCAATGATTGCAATGATGTCCCGTTTCTTTTGCTCGTCAGTGTGTTCAGTGTTTCCAATGATTGAGGTGATGTCGCTTTTCTTTTGCTCGTCAGTGTGTTCAGTGTTTCCAATGATTGCAATGATGTCCCGTTTCTTTTGCTCGTCAGTGTGTTCAGTGTTTCCAATGATTGAGGTGATGTCGCTTTTCTTTTGCTCGTCAGTGTGTTCAGTGTTTCCAATGATTGCAATGATGTCCCGTTTCTTTTGCTCGTCAGTGTGTTCAGTGTTTCCAATGATTGAGGTGATGTCGCTTTTCTTTTGCTCGTCAGTGTGTTCAGTGTTTCCAATGATTGCAATGATGTCCCGTTTCTTTTGCTCGTCAGTGTGTTCAGTGTTTCCAATGATTGAGGTGATGTCGCTTTTCTTTTGCTCGTCAGTGTGTTCAGTGTTTCCAATGATTGCAATGATGTCCCGTTTCTTTTGCTCGTCAGTGTGTTCAGTGTTTCCAATGATTGAGGTGATGTCGCTTTTCTTTTGCTCGTCAGTGTGTTCAGTGTTTCCAATGATTGAGGTGATGTCGCTTTTCTTTTGCTCGTCAGTGTGTTCAGTGTTTCCAATGATTGCAATGATGTCGCTTTTCTTTTGCTCGTCAGTGTGTTCAGTGTTTCCAATGATTGCAATGATGTCCCGTTTCTTTTGCTCGTCAGTGTGTTCAGTGTTTCCAATGATTGAGGTGATGTCGCTTTTCTTTTGCTCGTCAGTGTGTTCAGTGTTTCCAATGATTGCAATGATGTCCCGTTTCTTTTGCTCGTCAGTGTGTTCAGTGTTTCCAATGATTGAGGTGATGTCGCTTTTCTTTTGCTCGTCAGTGTGTTCAGTGTTTCCAATGATTGAGGTGATGTCGCTTTTCTTTTGCTCGTCAGTGTGTTCAGTGTTTCCAATGATTGAGGTGATGTCGCTTTTCTTTTGCTCGTCAGTGTGTTCAGTGTTTCCAATGATTGCAATGATGTCGCTTTTCTTTTGCTCGTCAGTGTGTTCAGTGTTTCCAATGATTGCAATGATGTCCCGTTTCTTTTGCTCGTCAGTGTGTTCAGTGTTTCCAATGATTGAGGTGATGTCGCTTTTCTTTTGCTCGTCAGTGTGTTCAGTGTTTCCAATGATTGCAATGATGTCGCTTTTCTTTTGCTCGTCAGTGTGTTCAGTGTTTCCAATGATTGCAATGATGTCCCGTTTCTTTTGCTCGTCAGTGTGTTCAGTGTTTCCAATGATTGAGGTGATGTCGCTTTTCTTTTGCTCGTCAGTGTGTTCAGTGTTTCCAATGATTGCAATGATGTCCCGTTTCTTTTGCTCGTCAGTGTGTTCAGTGTTTCCAATGATTGAGGTGATGTCGCTTTTCTTTTGCTCGTCAGTGTGTTCAGTGTTTCCAATGATTGCAATGATGTCCCGTTTCTTTTGCTCGTCAGTGTGTTCAGTGTTTCCAATGATTGAGGTGATGTCGCTTTTCTTTTGCTCGTCAGTGTGTTCAGTGTTTCCAATGATTGCAATGATGTCGCATTTCTTTTGCTCGTCAGTGTGTTCAGTGTTTCCAATGATTGAGGTGATGTCGCTTTTCTTTTGCTCGTCAGTGTGTTCAGTGTTTCCAATGATTGCAATGATGTCCCGTTTCTTTTGCTCGTCAGTGTGTTCAGTGTTTCCAATGATTGCAATAATGTCGCATTTCTTTTGCTCGTCAGTGTGTTCAGTGTTTCCAATGATTGCAATAATGTCGCATTTCTTTTGCTCGTCAGTGTGTTCAGTGTTTCCAATGATTGCAATGATGTCCCGTTTCTTTTGCTCGTCAGTGTTTCCAATGATTGCAATGATGTCCCGTTTCTTTTGCTCGTCAGTGTGTTCAGTGTTTCCAATGATTGAGGTGATGTCGCTTTTCTTTTGCTCGTCAGTGTGTTCAGTGTTTCCAATGATTGCAATGATGTCCCGTTTCTTTTGCTCGTCAGTGTGTTCAGTGTTTCCAATGATTGCAATGATGTCCCGTTTCTTTTGCTCGTCAGTGTGTTCAGTGTTTCCAATGATTGAGGTGATGTCGCTTTTCTTTTGCTCGTCAGTGTGTTCAGTGTTTCCAATGATTGCAATAATGTCGCATTTCTTTTGCTCGTCAGTGTGTTCAGTGTTTCCAATGATTGAGGTGATGTCGCGTTTCTTTTGCTCGTCAGTGTGTTCAGTGTTTCCAATGATTGAGGTGATGTCGCGTTTCTTTTGCTCGTCAGTGTGTTCAGTGTTTCCAATGATTGCAATGATGTCCCGTTTCTTTTGCTCGTCAGTGTGTTCAGTGTTTCCAATGATTGAGGTGATGTCGCTTTTCTTTTGCTCGTCAGTGTGTTCAGTGTTTCCAATGATTGCAATGATGTCCCGTTTCTTTTGCTCGTCAGTGTGTTCATTGTTTCCAATGATTGAGGTGATGTCGCTTTTCTTTTGCTCGTCAGTGTGTTCAGTGTTTCCAATGATTGCAATGATGTCCCGTTTCTTTTGCTCGTCAGTGTGTTCAGTGTTTCCAATGATTGCAATGATGTCCCGTTTCTTTTGCTCGTCAGTGCGTTCAGTGTTTCCAATGATTGAGGTGATGTCGCTTTTCTTTTGCTCGTCAGTGTGTTCAGTGTTTCCAATGATTGCAATAATGTCGCATTTCTTTTGCTCGTCAGTGTGTTCAGTGTTTCCAATGATTGCAATGATGTCCCGTTTCTTTTGCTCGTCAGTGTGTTCAGTGTTTCCAATGATTGAGGTGATGTCGCGTTTCTTTTGCTCGTCAGTGTGTTCAGTGTTTCCAATGATTGCAATGATGTCGCTTTTCTTTTGCTCGTCAGTGTGTTCAGTGTTTCCAATGATTGCAATGATGTCCCGTTTCTTTTGCTCGTCAGTGTGTTCAGTGTTTCCAATGATTGCAATGATGTCCCGTTTCTTTTGCTCGTCATTGTGTTCAGTGTTTCCAGTGATTGCAATGATGTCCCGTTTCTTTTGCTCGTCAGTGTGTTCAGTGTTTCCAATGATTGCAATGATGTCCCGTTTCTTTTGCTCGTCAGTGTGTTCAGTGTTTCCAATGATTGAGGTGATGTCGCTTTTCTTTTGCTCGTCAGTGTGTTCAGTGTTTCCAATGATTGCAATGATGTCCCGTTTCTTTTGCTCGTCAGTGTGTTCAGTGTTTCCAATGATTGCAATGATGTCCCGTTTCTTTTGCTCGTCAGTGCGCATCTCGAATCGCTTTTCTCGCCCCATGCCTGTGGGCTTGAACATGTCCTTCCTTCGGCCGTACATTTCCGTTTTGTAACACACATAGCCTCAGCTGAAATTGCAGCGGCCGATCGTACAACGTGTAGTTTGCACTATTTTCTTTTTTTTGTTTTTTTAAATTAAAGGAAAAAAAGGGAACGAGGACAAACAGTTTACTCAGTTTCAATTTTCAACTCTTGCTTGAAGAGGTCACGGTCCTTCTCATTCATTCATTTACGTCCATTTGCAAGCGGCATAGATTCTCATGAGCCCTTGCAACTGCAAGGGCTTTTAAAATGTACACCTATGGCTATGCCGCACGATGGGATGGGTCATTTTAATTTCCGTTCAGTTTGGCTCCCGTGCATGTTGATTTTGCTCCATGTACATGACACTTTTTATTTTGATTTACAGCATGTCATCTGCTCCACCCACAGGAGATTTAATCTTATAAGCTGCTACATCTGCTGATCTTGAGAATCTAGGATAATCAGCAGACGCAGAATCAACTGGAGCTGTGGGTTCTGCTCAGTTTTCTATCAGCGACATCTAACTCTGTGACTCACGTGTCAGTGCCTCTGACCGTGGAAGCCATCATTACTTGTCTGTCATAATAATCTTTCAGCCCGTTGTAACTAAAATGTGGATCGACCATGATTGTTCAAGGGTGGTGCCGGAATAGAGGCGCCAAGCTATTCTGGCACCACCTTGAACTGTCATGATCGATCTGTCTCTTGAACTGGTATGTAACCCTCAAAGGAATGTGGAGGTTAGTGTGCAATGTTTTTAGCACGTGTGTTTATCTGTGGCAGGTTACCGGAGGGCTTCACCCAGCTACAGAACCTGACCCAACTCTACCTGAATGACACCTTTCTGGATTACCTACCTGGCAGCTTTGGCAGGTGAGAACACCCTACAGTAGAGTCTTTGGAATGCCGCACACAAGAGCAAACATGACATCCCCTCCCCATGCATATAAATCATTTGCGAAGCACGAGACTCAGGTCACAGGAGATCGATCGATTACGATAAGTCTTCACCGACAGGAGCAACAACAGCAACATCATCATCAACAACGGCAGCAGCAACAACAATAAATACAGATAAACAAAAGCATACGATTTTTTACGTTTATGCACGTGTCAGGATAACCCATTGATTTTCTTCTTCACTGAACGAATCGACGTCAGGAACTATGTTGACCTTGCAGACCATTCAAGGTTTAAACTGTTGTTTCTGTCTTGCAGCTTCGTCAGTGATACCGTTTTCTCAGTCAGCTAGACAATCTGTCCCCACTTGTCCCACCCTGAACCCCACACTGGTTGTTTCCCTCTATTCGCTGCCGCGGCAGCGAAGCGAGGGAGACAACCAGTGTGGTCCCACTGAACTCCCTTTCGAACTTCAATCTTTTGGGAACATCTTCCCAGAAGATTGAATGATGACCGCGTACGAACAGGAGCAGATAGAATATATTAAATTTGATAGCTCGTGGTAGTTCTGGTCGATTTGAGTTATATCGTGTACTTTGGCCATTATGCAAGATCATAAGTCTATTATCTGCACATAGTAATTTGACTTGTGGCAAGATCGAAACGGCGACCTGTCTGTTGACTCAGTCCTACTGTGTGTCGTCTTTCAAGATTTAGCGCAAAAGTCGCGGGAAAATCCATTGACCATGGCAGATCCATTTCTTGAGGTTGTTTTGGACAAGAGCTACAAAACTACCCATCACTCCTCTTCTGTAGGAAGGCACAAGAACGTAAGACCAGTTTTTGTGAAAGCGAGATGTTCGTTGTATTACAATGAATCTTGCTGTTCACAAAAATGCACTTGGTGTCTTACTCTTACGCTTTCCTAGGGCAGTCCTCTTCCTCCCACCCCTCGCCTCCCCCTGGCCCGTATCCTCCCCCCCCCCCCCCCTTAGCTTTATCCCTACGTGTGGCTGAGGAAAATAATTGTTCCTTCTGCAGACGCAGGTATTGACCCAAAACATTGGCACGTTCTTGCCACAAAAGCCTCCTGCCTTTGGTTTGATGTGCGCTCCCTCATTCTCACCTGCCTGTCTGCAATAGTCATAGAGTCGCATTGACCCTTGTATCTGTAGGGGCTCCTGCTGTTCTATACCTTTTGGTGGTCTGGTTTAGCTCTTTTTGTGTTGATATGGTTTTCATACGGCGGAAGGCGGAGGTTATACAGCTGTTTTGTCTGTGAGTGAGACGCTGCGCACGTGGACTAAGTCAGTTTTCGTCTGTCTGCAAGAGGCATAGATTCTCATGAGCCCCTGCAGTTGCAGGGGCTCATGAGAATATATCCCTCTCGCTTTATTTGTTTCGTTCTGTTCGCTTGTAACTGCTGTTCAGACGCAGAAAGTTCCAAAAGTGTGTGTCCGATAAACTGCGTGTGGACACACAGCCCACTTGGCGCAAGGCTGACATTTTCAATAACTTCCAACTCAGAGCATGTTTGCTACGACGATTTGTCGACGAAACAGCAAGGCCGTGCTAGTGCTGGTGCGAAAGGGCTTGCGGCGTGGTCTGTAAGAGTTGGCAGATGGAGGTGTTTTGCTTCAATGGCACTGCAACCACAAGATGTTCAAGCGATTTGATTTGTCCACGACTGAAACGGCAAGGCCGTGCTAGTGCTAGTGGACTCGCTTGGTCTGTTGGCAGACAACGGTGATTTGCCGAACCCCTATTTCTTCGAGAATTTATTGGCATCAAACATACAAGATGTCAAAGCGGTTGTCCGTCGAAGCGGCAAGGCCATGTTCAGCAGGACTGTAGAAATTGGCGTGCAGATATGTGTTTTTTGCCTGTAGTTCTTTGAGAGTCAAATGGCGTGGAACATACACGCGCGGGGGACCAGTTTGCTAACTAAACAGCGGGACATGGCGAGGCTCTGCTAAGGGGGTTGGCGTGTGAGAGTTGGCAGGAAGAGGTGTGTGTCGTTCTCCTTTGGCTTTCTCGGCTAATTGGCTTCGATCGTCCAGGTGAAGCCGTTCAACATCAAAGAGACATCGAACAGTCCAGCGCAATGTCATGTGCCACACTGGTTACCTCTCGATCAAAAGAGGTAACCAGTATAATGTCATGAGACGTTGCTCCCACTGTTTTCCAACGCAGACCCTACGCATCTCTCTCTCTCTCTCTCTCTCTCTCTCTCTCTCTCTCTCTCTCTCTTTCATCTCTCTCTCTCTCTCTCTCTCTGTTGTGCCACTCTCAAACACACGCACACACACCCAGCGATTGTCTGACCTCCTCACCTCAAAGCAGTGCTTGCCATTGCTCACATTTATTTCAACTGTAGCAAAAAGCATTGATCAGGGCCTTTGAAGCCTTGGGGCGGGGAGGAACAAAGGAATGAAGGAGACAGTTTGATCCGTTAGAAGTGTTGGATTGTCTTGGCCGCTTTTGTGTCCCTAGCTCGTGTTGGCTGACAGGAATTCTTTAACGGCGTTTCACTTTTATCTGTCGTTATAAATTGGGCTTTATTTATGGGTCAGCGTAATTGGCGAAAAAGGAAGAGAAACAAGTAATGCAAGGGAATAGGTTGAACTTAAAAAAAGCAAGCAAACAGAACAAGTATGATTTACATTATTATAATGTTTTTGCAGGCGAAGAGGAAAAAAATTTCCCAAGCACGCACGCACGCACGCACGCACACACGCACGCACGCACACGCACACACACAATTATAAAAATAAAAGAAATATTCGGGTATTTATTTTGACAGTTATTGATCTATGCCAGGAGAGACGAACGCCAGGCGTATGGGACAGATTTCCTACCCGGCAGTAAGATGCGTAGATTCTGAGGGGCTCATGAGGATCTATGCATCTTACACATAAAATCAACAATTCAGACCAAAATGGTTACTGCCAAGCGTGTAAAATGCATAGAAGAACCCAAAGGAGAAAGAAAGTTGCCACATTCCTTCCTCAGATAAGTAGCGACTGATCTATATACTTGTCGGTCTATTTTGAAGAAGGGTATTTACCCGAAATATTAATAAATTGTGTTGTAACTGTCGTTTCTAAGCGTGTTTCTTTCTCCGTCTTACATAATTATAAGTCTGAAGGACCCTTTTCCAGCGATGTAAACGGCTGAGGAGATTCCAAGTCTCTTGAAGGCTTTCTCTGACATCAGACATCTATTTGGGGCCGGACTTCATACAGCTGCCGCTACTGTCCCACTCCTTTCCCCTGAAACAGATGTAATCAAATGCGATACAATATTGTCTTCGGGGTAATCTAGGTAGGTTGGTACATTGACAGCCACGGACGACGCCGTTCGGCAGAAAACTCGCGTAATTACCCGTGCTTTGCTGCCGGCCGATATCGTCAGTAGCAGTCGTGGGCTAACGGAGGTCGCCCTAAATCCGACGCTGGAGCCAATTGCATGAGTGAGCTTTGTCCTGCGACAGCCACTAAGCAAGGTGCTCCGCTATAGGCAATAAGCGTATGAATATTACTTCCACATTCAAAATAGTGAATACAATTGAGCTTTTGTTTCCAACCCTCGGAGTCCCAGCCGGAACTGAATGACTTCCATTCTATTGAATGGAAGTCATTCAGTTCTAGGAGCCACATGATTAAAATTACGTTTATATAGGGTTTGTAAAAATAGTGATTAGCTGATCCTGCTTAATAATGACAAAGATGATTGAAACAATTAAATCGTTTCTGGAGATTCTCAGAAACTCTGTGCTAAACAATATATCATATGCCAGATGCCAGTCCATCCGAAAAGTGGACATTTGGCCCGCGAAATCAGTAGAGGTCGGCACGTGATGTTTTCAGATGGAGTGGAATGGGTTCGAGAAACGGGAAGTGAAAATTGAAAACCTACTCAACACAGATGGCCCTTTTTAGATCGCAGTGACCGTAAACCGGTTCCGGTTCCCCCACAATGCACCAGGGTGCTAAGTCCAAGAAACACGCTATGGAAGAGCAGTCAATCCCTCCATACGGAGGGCGTTGTCCTGTAAACAGAGAACGCAGTAAAATATTCGTTGTCTTAAACCTCTTCTCTGTCGAACACCACGCAACCACAAGAGTCATAGATCTACATGAGCCCCCGCATTCGTGACTCGTCATACTTGTATATATATGGATTCATGCTTTACGGGCGGACGGAAGTGTTAGTTGGCGCCTGAACTACGGTATTTTTCAGAGAGGTCATCAGTAGAAATCATTGCCACTGTCGTCATAGCACACAGTACTTCGAGGCACCAAGATAACCCGGCACCGCCTTTGCGCTGTCGTTACCGATCAGTCGCCTGAACTGTATATAAATATTCAGTCCTCGGAGGCCAAATTCATGAATTTTGACCTGTGTTCAGTTTCAACAAAGGCAGTAGGTTTCTCCATGTTAACGAACACAAACACCCTGAGCATAAAGGATGCTGTAGTCAGGCTTTTCGGTAGGATTTAAAATTGTACGTCATCGGGACGGACAGCATGACAAATTCCGTCACTGGCGCTTTACAGTCGGTCGCGTATGTGAAACACGGCTGGGATAAGTAACTGGTCGTTCCTTTTTTTCAGAAAAATTGTCCGTCCGGATGACGGACGGCCTGCCACGTTTTCTGCCCCTGTCAAAATGTAATGTATCTGTCAGATAAAGAAAGGAGAATTTTCCGTTTATATGTGTCTTTCAAATAAGGAAAGGAGAATTTTCCGTGAACGACCACACATTTTGACAGAGACAGAAAAAATGGAAGCTTGTAGTAATTTCTTACCTTCAGCAGAAG
Organism: Semisulcospira habei; assembly: GCA_036245525.1. Taxonomy (NCBI): domain Eukaryota; kingdom Metazoa; phylum Mollusca; class Gastropoda; family Semisulcospiridae; genus Semisulcospira; species Semisulcospira habei. The sequence goes on from BTPG01000005.1 coordinate 190,728,371, forward strand.
ACCAAAGGCAGCTGACCACAGCCACTGCAAACACTGTCGCCACAGCTCTCATCTTGTTATCTTGTTTTAGCACCGGTATGCACATGCTGGTCTTGTGGAGGTTTGACTTTTATACCTATCCAGCCGTCGTGACAGCTGGCGGCCTTTCATTACGTGAGTGCGCGCGTATATTTTTCTTGGACAACGCTTTGATCCAATCTGGGTTATTAGACCCATTATTAGACCCATTCATTTATTTCCAGTCTGTTCGTTTGTCATGCAGCGCGCTGGTTACCTGTCCCAGTGGAGCGAGTTGATGGAGAAAAACAGTGATTTACGGAAAACAACCAGTGATAATAAGCAGTGTGGAAACAATATTAATTAACAGCATCATACTGGACCGGGATTGGATCTAGAACAAATTTATGATAAAATCCGCACATTACCAACATCAGTTGTCACACAGAAACAAAAGAGTAAAAGAAAAAGAAACCTGATGAAAAAGGGCGTGTTTCTGTAAAATTTGGCCTCAACCTTAACAGGACTTTCGTGACTTACAGCGAGAAGTTGCGTGAAAGTGGACTTTTCCACAGAATCAGTGACGCGTGCATGTTTGTTTTGTTTTTTGAAAGTTTTTTTTTGTTATTTGTTTGAAGGTGCACGCGCATATGAGAACTCTATCGTGCAGACTTGAACCTTTTGCGAAGAATCTCTCACTCACTCACGCACACATGCACACACGCGCGCGCGCACTCACACACACACACACACATACACACACACACGACTTAAACAGTCCCCCCCCCCCCCCCCCCCCCATACACACATGCCGCCGTGAGATGGCCTTAGTTGCCTGCTCGGCGTTAAACGCAAATAACTAACCCATACTCACATACACCCCTCCCTCTATTTGCATGCGAAAAAAAAAAACAGGAAGGAGAGGAAAAAGTAACCGTTTGTGTAATCTCACCCTTCTGTAATCGCCATCGCAAACCTTACGCACCTTCGTCTGGGATGTGCGCGCAGTTCTGTAACGCTTTCAGTTCCACAGCTAAGTGGGTCTGATGTTACAATCATTCGTCGAGGTTTTTTTTTTTTTTTTTTTGTGTGTGTGTGTGTGTGTGTGTGTGTGTGTGTGTGTGTGTGTGTGTGTGTGTGTGTGTGTGTGTTTAAAGATGTGAAGATGGGTCGATTTCACACTGGTTGTCTTCCTCGATTCTCAACCGTTGATCGGCTGTAGCGAATCGAGGGAGGCAAGCAATGTGGGGGCGACTGTAATACAGTATTTCTTATGGCTGCAAATGTAATACACTATCGTTAATCCCTTCACTACCGCGATACAGAGAACCCTATCCAACTGCAAGAGGCATAGATCCTCATGAGCCCCCGCTGTCTTTGGCCTTGAATTAACAGATTCTAGAAACACAGTCTGCGTCCACTGGCATTGAAGGGGTTACGATACTTTTCCAGGACGGTGTGCCCGAACCCCCCTTAGGGCCAGTGGTCGCAGATTGTGATTGTGAAGGTAACTTCAGCACCCAGATAGACTTCAGCACCCAGATAGATCTGCAGCCCCCCAAGGAGATTGTGATTATCGAGATAACTTCAGCACCCAGATAGACTTCAGCACCCAGATAGATCTGCAGCCTCCCAAGGAGATTGTGATTCTCGAGATGACTTCAGGACCCAGATAGACTTGAGCACCCAGATAGATCTGCCCCCAAGGAGATTGTGATTCTCGAGATGACTTCAGCACCCAGATAGACTTCAGCACCCAGATAGATCTGCCCCCAAGGAGATTGTGATTCTCGAGATGACTTCAGCACCCAGATAGACTTCAGCACACAGATAGATCTGCCCCCAAGGAGATTGTGATTCTCAAGATAACTTCAGCACCCAGATAGACTTCAGCACCCAGATAGATCTGCCCCCAAGGAGATTGTGATTCTTGAGATAACTTCAGCACCCAGATAGACTTCAGCACCCAGATAGATCTGCAGCCTCCCAAGGAGATTGTGATTCTCGAGATGACTTCAGGACCCAGATAGACTTGAGCACCCAGATAGATCTGCCCCCAAGGAGATTGTGATTCTCGAGATGACTTCAGCACCCAGATAGATCTGCCCCCAAGGAGATTGTGATTCTCGAGATAACTTCAGCACCCAGATAGACTTCAGCACCCAGATAGATCTGCCCCCAAGGAGATTGTGATTCTCGAGATGACTTCAGCACCCAGATAGACTTCAGCACCCAGACAGATCTGCCCCCAAGGAGATTGTGATTCTCGAGATGACTGCAGCACCCAGATAGATCTGCCCCCAAGGAGATTGTGATTCTCGAGATAACTTCAGCACCCAGATAGACTTCAGCACCCAGATAGATCTGCAGCCGCCCAAGGAGCAAGGGTATAAAGTGGTGTGAGTGTGAGCAAGAGGCATATATCCTCATGAGCCCCCGCAACTACGGGGGCTCATGAGGATCTATGCCTCTTGCAGCTGGATCTTGTTCTCTTTTAAACTCGTAGCGGCGAATGGGTGAATTACTGGCGACCTTTTCATCCCACACTTCCTCAATAGCACAATGTCCCTGCGTAATATAAGAAAAGCAACAAAAACACGTGCCTGTGTGCTCTCATAGGCGCCTGTGTCAACAGTGCAACCAGTTTTGTCAGCTGCGAGCACGGCAACCATACTGGGCGTGCGGGGCTCCGCTTGTGAGGGGTTTGTGAATTAATTGATAAAATTGTCACACGAGCCGACGCAGAGGCGTCAGGTGTAAAGACCTTGTGTTTTTATAAAGACCCCGAAACAAATCACGTGCCATCTGCAAGAGGCAAAGATTCTCATGAGCCCCTGCTGTCGCAGGGACTCATGAGAATCTATGCCTCTTGCTGGTAGAGGTTTTAGGGTTGCGTTCTTGGATGGAGGAAGTCTAGCGCTTGAAATAGAATGTGCCGTTTGCTTGCCTGTCTTACAAAGGCAACACTGCTGCTGTTCATGTTTGATGGAGGTGTGTATGGGGGGGGGGGGGGGGGGTCGGTTAAAATGTGAATGCAGGAAAAATGTGATGTGAACGTAGGAACCCTATCAACAAATAGCCAGCCAACCAACCTACCGTTGCCAACTAACAAACCAGCAGCCAGAACAACAAAAACAACACACACACACACACACACACACACACACACACACACACACACACACACACACACACACACACACACACACATATACATACACACACACACACAACACAACACACTTTGAAGAAAATATCTTTGAAAAAGTATTTCATTTCAGAATACGCGCCTTCTAACAGAAAACGAAATGTCTGATAACGTCTGTTTCTTGCCCTATACAGGACAAAACAATTTAAGTAGCAAAGAAAACTTGAACAATGAAAACGTATTCTTTGAACAGGTAATTCCTAGCTAAGGAATACACGCGACCACCTTGGAAAGTTTCCGTAAGCGCAGACGAAGATTATTCCTTTGTAAATAGCCTTATGCATGCAAGAGCATTAACGCATTCAACTCCGACACGCCACGGCAAGACATGGATCGAACGTGATAGATCAAGGGTTGTGCCAGAATAGCTTGGCGCCCATGGGCGCCAAGCTATTCTGGCACAACCCTTGAACTATCACGCTCGATCTGTTTCCAGAAGTGTAATACCGTCGTCAGGGGGCGACTTCAAATTTTGCGGATTTCGGCCCTGGAGCGGAATGTGTTTAATGCACGCAGGCGCACACAATGGCCGATTATAACCCTCTGTTGGCATAAACTTGCCTAATGTGGCAGCGAAATCACATTTGTGCATTTGCGGGCAGGCTAGCGGCCAGGGAAGAGAGAAAATGGGCATGGCAACCGCTGGTGCTTTGACTGACTTCATGCCAGCCGAGGCAAGATGATCCAGCGCCATAGTTTAACCCTTTGGCTGTCGCTACCGGGTTTTGTCGCGACGATTCCTGCAGGTTAACGCATTCGCTGTCAGTGGATGCAGTTTACGTTTTTGTAACCATTGTAACCATTCGGCGCCAAGGGTCCCCATGACATCAACGGCACATGGGTACGAAGTGGTTTCATCAAGAGGCATAGATCCTCATGAGCCCCCGCAATTGCGGGGGCTCATGAGGATCTATGCCACTTGCAGTTTGATGGTCAGTTTTACTCGGCAGTGAACGGGGTTAGGGGCAGTTGCCTGTTTAGATGAGGATCTATGCCTCTTGCAGTTTGATCCCCCACCCGGGTCTGCCCTGGGGGACTTGGGTGGGGTTAACTAATTTTTAGTTCCCAGGGTCACCCTGGTCAGCCCCCCAGGGTGGGTTTTCTCCTCTATTCTGGGGCATGTTTTTCTGTCTACCCTTGGTCCATTCACCTGTATTTTCCTTTTTTAAACTCTCCCTACTGTCTGCGCTGCCTATAGTTCTTGATATTGGATGTGTGTTGCTAAATGGTCTTAGCTTTATTTAGGCCCCATGTCATAGGTTTATTTAACGTGTTGCACCGGCTGGCGACATACATTCAATGTTTTGTTTAGTTTTTTTTTTTCCTTTTCCACAAGCAGTGCAGGTACATCCTGAGAAAGTCTTGTTGCTGTCGGGATGTTAAGCAATGTACAATCAATCAATCTTGCAGTTTGATGGTCAGTTTTACTCGGCAGTGAACGGGGTTAGGGGCAGTTGCCTGTTTAGATGAGGATCTATGCCACTTGCAGTTTGATAGTCAGTTTTACTCGGCAGTGAACGGTTTAGGGGCAGTTTTAGCGATGTGCCTGGAGAAAAAAAATCATCCAGCGTCAACTGAAGGACAAGGATTCACAAAGACAGCTCCAGATTAGTGACTGGTATGTAAGGCGCTTTTCAAGTTAATCAGGCACTGCACTGAAGTCGTCATAGTGACGTCCCCCGCCACTTGCGATTTGCTTCGTCAGTAGCCACCAGCAGAAAATCAAAATCGCACTGTATTGTCCGCCGGACGCACTAGTTATTACACAGCAAAATTCAATGTGAGCCATTTCTGCTCGAAATGGCATGATCGCGTTATATTATCTTGGCGGCTGGTAATGCGTGGCGGACCATTGTCAGATGTGAAAGGGTGATTACTAGCTTTTCTGCCCTGAAAGCCACTTGCTGCAGGCAATAAAAGGTTAATACTTTCCAATATCTCCTTTATAAATGGTCTTAGTATTTCTTACAATATTGCTAGACAGAAGGACTAAATTAAACTCACGCAGTTTGAATGTCTTAAAATTAAATCTCTAAAAATTTCAGACTTTTCTGTTCGTTTTTCCTTTGATGGGCAGGAGAGTTCCACCAGGTCACACAGTGGGCAGTGCCACAGCTCTTCTATACTGACATGCAAAAGAAATGCGACATTTTTAAATTGTCGGAAACACTTTCGTGTTTCCGACGAATCCAGAAATGTCGCATTTCTTTTGCTCGTCAATATATGTGTGCCTGCTGAGTGCTCACAAGGATTGTGAAAAGACGGGTGGGCAAGTCTTAGCTGAGGCAAGATAGTATTGAAAACCAGTTGCACTGTCAAAGTTTAGCAGTGTACGAGCCTGCTCTGGAACCGATCGCTTTAAATTTCCACTTTCGTCAAGTTGGCCAGGTCGCCGTGCACATCATGCATCATCATGCAGCGTGTATTAGCGTTAACAAGGTGTTGTTTGTTCGAAGATTAGCAAGCTGTTTGTGCTCGCTGCAGATAGTATAAGTGGGACAGATGATACAAATCACACAAGAAACACAACAGCAATAACGGGCGGGAACTACCTCAGGGCGGACTTTCACTGCTGTGATTCTCCAGTACAGCGGGACATCAGTGGTTTCTTGTCTCAACTAAAACGTTTCTTTCCTTGTTTTCTCAGTCCATGTGATACAAGTAAAAGACGGGTTTTTTGTTGTTGTTGTTTTTACGGACCCTTGTACGCGTCGGTAGAACTTGGCTCCCCAATGTACAAGGGACAAGAAGAGACAAGTATACCACATCAAGGACAAACTACAATAAAGAATCGTATCGTTAACCCGTTTAGCCACAAGGTCCCATTTCTCAAATTTTTTAGGTGTTGCCTAATGACTGCACAAGTTGCAGGAGATGGGTTGACCATGATAATTCAAGGGTAGTGCCAGGTTAGCTTGGCGCCTGAAGGCGCCAAGCTAATCTGGCACTACCCTTGAATTATCATGGTCAATCCATTTCTTGCTGTAGGGACGCGGGACCAAGAGGGTTAACTTTTATGCCTGGAGCAGATCGCTTTAAAATATACAAGGTGCTAATAATACATCCTCACGCTGGGACCATATGGCGTTGAGGCGCGTCCCCTGGGTGGTGGATAGGGGGTCCCTCGTGAGAGGGGTGCACCGAATGAAATAAGGTGCCATGAACCATGGTCTAAGGGAAGGTGACCCCGACAGAAAACCCCTGGTCCTCCTAGTAAGGGGGTTGGGCGTGGGGGTAGCTTCCCCACCCTGCAAAAAAGGAAATAGCTACAAAAACGCCGACAAAAAGACTAACAGTAATTCCATTCCTGGAGGAGGAAGGTTCTTCTACCAGAAGACTTATGACGTCCTGTGGTGAAAGCCGGAAGTATTCGGAAGCCACAGGACCGAGCCGCCTCTCTCTATCCAGGGATACAACCATGGGCACATGGAACGTCAAGACCATGTACCAGAGCGGCAAGGCCGCCCAGATAGCAGCGGAAATGCAAAAGTACAACCTTTCCCTGCTAGGTATCAGTGAAGCCAGATGGACGCAGTCTGGCCAGAAAAGGCTGTTAAGTGGGGAGATGATTCTGTATTCAGGTCATGAAGAGGAGAATGCCCCCCATACAGAAGGTGTAGCATTCATGCTGTCACCAGTGGCACAGAGAGCGCTGATGGGCTGGGAACCTCTTGGGCCAAGAATTATCACAGCAGCCTTTAGAACCAAGAAAAAGCTCAAGCTGAACGTCATCCAGTGTTACGCGCCCACTAATGACAGTGACGAGGAAGAGAAACAAGAGTTCTACGACCGACTCCAGAGTGCCGTAGACAAATGTGCGGAGCGAGACATCACCATCGTCATGGGCGATTTTAATGCCAAAATAGGGGAGGACAACACCGGATACGAAGAGGTGATGGGGAGACAGGGACTAGGCTCGGAGATGAGTGAGAACGGGGAGAGGTTTGTAGACTTTTGTGCTCTAAACCGACTTCATTGGAGGCAGCATCTTCCCACACAGAAGAATACACAAAGCAACTTGGGTCTCACCTGACCATACAACAGAGAACCAAATAGACCATATCTGCATTAGCAAGAAATTTAGAAGATCCCTTCAAGATGTTCGAGTGAGGAGGGGAGCAGATGTCGCCTCCGACCACCATCTGCTTACCTTAAGAATGAAGCTCAAGCTAAAGAAAAGCCGCACAGAGACAACAAGAAGACAGCGCTATAATGTAGGCCTCCTGAGAGAAACTGGAGTGAGAGAAGAGTTCAAACTGGTGCTGTCCAACCGGTTTCAAGCGCTACAGGAGCTAGTAAATGAAGAGGAGGCGGTCACCACAGACCAGCAGTGGAAGGCATTTAGAGAGGCGCTGAACTCAACCTGCAAAGACACTGTAGGGTTCAGGAAACACCATCACAAGGACTGGCTGTCGGCACAGACCTTGAAGTGAGACAGCAGAAGAAAGCAGCTGTCAACAACAGTCGCACGAGAGCAGCCAAAGTAAGGGCACAGGGGGAATACTCAGAAGCCAACCGCGAGGTGAAGAGTAGTATCAGGGCAGACAAGATGGCCTACACAGACAGCCTGGCAGCAGAGGCAGAAAAGGCAGCAGGCAGCGGCAACATTAAACAGCTCTACGACATTACCAGAAGATTGTTAGGCAAGTATGGCCATACAGAAAGACCAGTAAAAGACAAAGAAGGCAAGCCTATTGCAGACAGAGCAGACCAACTTGACAGATGGGCCAAGTATTTTGAAGAGTTAGTGAACAGACCTAGCCCACCCAACCCCCCCGACATCCAGCCGGCAGAGACCGACTTACCCATCAGCTGTGACAGACCCAGCCGGGAAGAGATCAGAAGAGCAGTGGCATTCTTGAGAACGGCAAAGCAGCAGGCCCAGATGGCATCCCAGCGGAGTCTCTGAAAGCAGACCTAGAGATAACAGTGGAGATGCTGTACCCACTGTTTGGAAAGATCTGGGAAGAGGAGGTGATGCCGGCTGACTGGAAGGAGGGGTACCTAATCAAGCTTCCCAAGAAAGGCGACCTCAGCAAGTGTTCCAACTACAGAGGAATCACCTTGCTGTCAGTACCAGGAAAGGTCTTCAACAGAATCATCCTGGAGAGAATGAAGAGCTCCGTTGACCCCCAGCTGAGAGACCAGCAAGCAGGATTCAGGAAGAACCGATCATGTACAGACCAGATCGCCACTCTCCGCATCATCGTGGTGTCTCTGGAGTGGAGCTCCCCGCTGTACGTCAACTTTGTGGATTATGAGAAAGCATTTGACAGTGTGGACCGAGAGACTCTGTGGAAACTCCTACCACATTACGGTGTACCCACAAAGCTCGTCCGCCTGATCAAGAGCAGCTACGATCCACGAAGGGCAGTTCACCAGGGAGCTCCAGGTCAGAACCGGTGTCAGGCAGGGGTGTCTGCTGTCTCCGTTCCTCTTCCTACTGGCCATAGACTGGGTCATGAAGATGACCACAGAGCACAGACGAAGTGGAATACAGTGGACACTGGGCACAGCTTGACGACCTCGATTTTGCAGACGACTTGGCATTACTGTCCCACACTCATCAACAAATGCAGGACAAGACCACGAGGCTTGCTGACATCTCGTCCCAAGTGGGCCTCTCCATTCACAAACAGAAAACAAAGACAATGAGGCTGAACGCAACCAGGGAAGAACCAGTCTTGCTTGCTGGCACCCCGTTGGAGGAGGTGGAGTCCTTCACCTATCTCGGGAGCATCGTAGACAAAAAAGGCGGCACTGATGCAGATGTCAGAGCACGAATCAGTAAAGCCAGAGCAGCCTTTCTCCAGTTGAAAAAAGTGTGGAGCTCCAGAGAGCTGTCACAACACACCAAAGTCCGGATTTTCAACTCCAATGTAAAAGCAGTTCTCTTATATGGAGCAGAGACTTGGAGATTGACAAAAACCATAGTCAACAGAGTACAGACCTTCATGAACAGTTGCCTTAGAAGAATTTTGAAAATCCACTGGCCAGAGAAGATCAGCAACGTCAGACTCTGGGAGAGAACAGAACAGATAACAGCAGAGAATGAAATTGGGCGAAGAAGATGGGGATGGATCGGTCACAGTCTGAGAAAGCCAGCTTCCAGTATCACTAGGCAGGCATTGTCATGGAACCCCCAGGGAAAGAGGAAAAGAGGTAGGCCGAGAAACTCCTGGCGTCGAGACCTCCAAGCAGACATCAAGAGACTGGGAACCACCTGGAGTAGAATCGAAGGAGAAGCACAGGACAGGAGTTGCTGGAGGTCTCTCGTCGACGGCCTATACCCGGGTAGGGGTGACGGGCGTAAGTAAGTAAGTAAGTAATAATACATGTATAATGATTATTTAAAAAACAGATTTAAAAAGTCAATTCTTTTTCGCATTTCTCTTGTATATACAGTCATGACATTTGAGCATAATCTTAAACGGCAATGGGGGCGAGCAACTTTTTGGGGGCCTGGGGCTCGTGAAATGTGCTTCTAGTTTGCTGTGGTCAAAATGGCGACCTGGTATCATTGGTTAAACCCATTGAGCCCTGATACCATGCAGCCGCATTAGATGATGGATCGACCATGAAAATTCAACGATAGTGCTAGATTAGCATGGCGCCTGAAGGCGCCAAGCTAAACTGGCACTATCCTTGAATTTTCATGGTCGATCTTGTCTCCTGCTGCTGGTACTTAGTGGTTAGGCGACACCTTCAAAATTTAGAAAGTGCTGCTTTTGGAGAAAGAAAAAAATGGGTTGAAAGCTGCAGTTTCAAACAAGGGCTACACCTGGAACACTCTCCCACTCTCTCTCCGTCAGAAACACTCGCTCTCCTCCTTCCAGTCTGCCCTCAAAACTCATCTCTTTCAACAGTTCTAGCACTATATCACCACACTCCCCAGCCCAAGCTGACCGTCCTAATGTATCTTCACTATTTGTGTTACGTGAGTCATTGTCTAAAGCGTGCGCATGCGTGTGCGAGTTGTGAGTGCGCGCTTAGAGTTATAATTATTATAAGATAAGCGCATTATAAATACCGTAATTATTACACCTTCCCCTTTAGAAGAAGTCGTTTCGGATATCGATTACATTTAGTTTAAGTGAACACAAGGCCAGTGCACACTGGTTGTCTCCCTCGATTCGCTACAGCGGTAGCGAATCGAGGGAGACACTGAGCCAGTGTGGGGTCCAACACTTAAGTGTACACCTGTGCCGTGACACCGTTGGGTGTCAGAAAAGTTAATAGAGGTGCAAACGATCCCTTCTTTTGCTCCGGTAACTGCCATTTGACAGATGCGGCACATACAGAACCTGATAACGTGCGTGAAACGAAGTAGACGCCGAGGTCCTGCCCCCAACCTTACCCCCACCCTCCCCTCTCCTATCTACCAACCCCCCCCCCCCCACCACCACCCCACCCCATCCCGTTCCTTTCCTTAAAGTAGTGCCCATGTCCTCGTTTGGGGGAATGCCGGTTGGGTTGCGATCATATATCTTACGATAAGCTTACACGAGCATAGGTCTGTATGAGAGGGTTAAGTCATTTGAGACCTGCTGCATCGGGATACGCGGCTGAAGCCGCGTATCCAGATGCAGCAGGCCTCGAATGAGTTAGCCCACTGAAGGCCTGACACGCTACTAACACAATTGGAAGAATTGTGATGCCGGTGGGGTGGAGCGCGAACGAATACGCCCTTCCCAGCGCAGAGACCCCATCTTGGCGGAACTGAACTGAGCAGTACAGATATCGACCATGATGATTCAAGGGCGGTGCCAAAATAGCCTGGCTTGTCCATCTGTCTCCAGAACTAAGGCTATTCTCAGGCCAACGGCTTCGGCCCGTGAAGTTCAAACTTTGCTTATAATGAAGGGCACTCGCTGCTTGAAGGGGAAAGTCTTTGTCCACGATCTGTCACTAACTCGAGCTGTCTAGGTTTGAATGCAGTGGCCGCTGTTTCAAGTGCGAGGGACTTAAAGCGACCTGCTCCACTGGTGATACAGTGAAGGGTTAATAGTTTGCGGTATATCATTTATGAATGCTCTCAGCATGTCTCGCAATAATGCGGCACAAAAGGGGCTCGCCTAAACTGGAGCCCAAGTCGGCCCGATGGCCTTTTGCGCATTGGGAGCGGTTTGCCTGCAGGGCGGGCCCATCATTTCGCTTTGGCGTTTTGTAACTTTGTAAAGTTTGATAGTCGACGGAAAATGAAAGACTTTAATGCTGTTTGTACGCAGGTGATTTCCACCGCCGACAGGGCAGTAGAAAATCACGGTTACTAATTGTCTGCTCACATGGATTGTGAAAAGAAGGGTAGAAGCGTCTTAGCATTGAGACGCCCTAGTGTCGGCACATTAACTTTGTTTTTGCAGTCCAATCCCGCCGTGGAGACCGCTTTAAAACGGGGATGCTCTCTGGGGGGGTAAAGTAACGTTGGGCAATGGCGGCGGATAATATTCGGTAACTTTAGGAGGGTGTAGAGTGAAAAGTTTTTTTTTTTTAAAGGCGATGGGTTGGATAGAGTGGGGTGCTTGCAGAGCGGCACGGAAACCAGTTGCATACGCGAGCTTAGTCCTGCACCAGCCACTTAGCAAGGTGCGCCGCTATAGCGGCGCACCTTGCTTAGTGGCTGGTGCAGGACTAAGCTCGCTCATGCAACTGGGCCCCGGGACGTTATCTGTGTAAGTGAAGATTTACTGCCCCTATCACGTGCCTTTAATGGCTGAAGTATTTGTGAAGCGTCCTCTTGACATCCACTCTTTATAGGGAACGTGGAGACGTGCTTTCCTCCACACTGGTTGTCTCTCACGATTCGCGACAGCGGTAGCGAATAGAGGGAGACAACCAGTGTGGCATTCATCGTACTAGATTCAGCGAAGAATGCAAGTACAACCGAGTGCAGTATATCGCGATATGGCCACCGCGCCTCTCCCCGCCACCCCCACCTCCCTTCGGATCTGCCAAGAAACTTTTTTTTTGCGAGTTCCTGCAGCCGCAGGTGCATTTTTCATCGCAGGCTTTCCATGGCTCTGTTTACATGTTCATTATTTATAACATCACTTTTTTTTTTAGGAAGAAGGACGAACTGAAGTCAATATGTTAACTTCATTAGAGTGATGCATGATTTAAGTTTATGTGGATTGAAGAAAAGGTTTATTGGCGAAAAATTTGGAAACTCTCCACCCTCCCACCCCAACCCTCGCACCAACCCCTCTGCCCCGCACCCCTCATTCCTCTGGAGACCATCTCTCTCTCTCTCTCTCTCTCTCTCTCTCTCTCTCTCTCTCTCTCTCTCTCTCTCTCTCTCTCTCTCTCTCTGCGCTCCTCCAATCCCCCCCCCCCCCCCCCCGCCGACATCATTCTCCCGTGTTTAGAGACCACAATATTGCTACCGTATTAAGCTCCCTGTGTGCATTCCAAACCCGTGTTCATAATAAAACTGCAACATTTATAATAGTGCTTTTGTGCTTCACAGTAGGAGACGGAACTTGACGAGGCAAAACACCACCTCAAATGGCAACGTTTTGTATTCATAAGAGTTGCCATTGAAAAACTTCCGTGAGCGCAACCCCTCACCCCACTCCTAGGAGCACTAGACAGATTCACATGATCCACTCAAGATTTTCTATTGAAAAACTGCTATCAGCATAACGTCCGTCCAACCCCATCTACGTCAGCGCAAGGGACAGATTTTCGTGAGCCACGAATTTTGGTATACCAGAGACAGATTTCCATGAGCACCTGCGGCATGCCGCAGGTGCTCATCAAAATCTGTCTCTTGCATACCAAAATTAGCTTCGGCTGTTCATCAAATTAAGGTGGAATAGCGTAGCACAGAATTTAATAGGATTTGCAGGTGTCGGTACTGGGGGCAGGTAGCATGCTGATTCATACGTAATGCAAGTTATAGTGCTGCTTGAAATATGCCTTCAGGTTTCCATCTCAGCTTTATGACCTGATGTGTGCGATTGTCACCAATCCAATTTTATAAAGTTAAGGAAATACTAGTGCCGCAGGCTGTGTGTGTGTGTGTGTGTGTGTGTGTGTGTGTGTGTGTGTGTCACAGAGAGAGAGAGAGAGAGAGAGAGAGAGAGAGAGAGAGAGAGAGAGAGAGAGAAAGAGAGAGAGATTGTTTTCATTTCAAGGCCGTGTGTTTTCATTGGGATGATGTGTGTGTTTATATTAGAACAGTGTCGCTAGAGTGTTGAAAGTAAAACAATCGACTCGCCAGTTTACAACCCACCAACGCAAGTTTGTCAGATATAAAATAAACAGAAATGTGACACTGGCGAGAAAAACTTGGCCGAGTGAATATGAAGCCGTGTATTATGTATGGTCCTGATAAACGACATCCGCGGACAGAGTGAAAGTTTAACCCCTTCATCGCCGAGAGAAAGTGAACACAACAATCCATCTGCGAGAGACAGATCCTCGGTTGCCCCCCCCCCCCCCTCCCCGTTGCAGGGGCTCATGAGGACTTGTGCCTCCTGCGGACACCACTTTGTAACAATGTTCCCTGGAGGCTGGGGCTCTCTACCGTTGAAACTTGAATTAACCCATTTAGCCCCGAGTCCCTATAGCAGGAGATGGATTGATCATGATAATTCAAGGGTATTGCCAGATTAGCTTGGCGCCGACAGGCGCCAAGCTAATCTGGCAGTACCCTTGAATTATCATGATCAATCCATCTCCTGCAACTGGTACATAGTCAACACCTCCAAAATTTGAGAAATGGAACCTTGGGGCTAGAAATGTTAACCACGATTTCAGAAACATCTAATATGCGTTCACTGGCAGTTGAATGCTTTAACTCATTCTACCCCAACACCGAAATCCGCAAATTTCGACGTTGTCCACTGAAGACTGCACTCTAGAGCAGGACACAGATGGTCGATCCTTATCTTGCTGTGGTGTGTCTGGGGTAGAATGAGTTAAATTGTTTTGTGAAACATCCATTTTCCTCTCACACTACCCATGAACTATCATGGTCTTGTGTCCATCTCCTGCTATATACAAGAAAAGCCAGTTTGTCCTGTGACATGTTGCTGACACTAGTGATGTTGTTGCAGACTGGTGAAGCTGCGCATCCTTGAGATACGAGAGAACCACCTGAAGACCCTGCCCAAGTCCTTTGGACGTCTCACAGAACTGGAGAGGCTTGACATCGGCAACAACGAATTCACAGACCTGGTAATGGAGCCTTTCATTTGGGGGAAGGGGGAGGGGTGTTATTTGTGCTGGTCTGTGATTTTGAACCTCATGGCTTGCAGGTGTGTCTTACTGATTCGCCTACTCTGGTTGTTCCCCTCGAATCAAGGGAAGACAAGTGTGATGTTTAGGTGACATCTGTGTCTGCACACCTTTGTACAAAATGTTTTTGCATTTCTCCTATAAAAAAGTAGAAATTGTACATCTGCATTGCAGTAGAGGGCACACAAATGCTTGGAAAACGCAACCTTGGGAGACAAAAATCATTTTGGGCACTACCGCTACGCCTGGATGGCTACTGGACCCCACCTGGCTCACAAAGGCCATTGGGCCGATGTAGGCCTTTTGCGCAGCCTGCATCTCTGTATTTTCTAAAAACTTTACCAACTTTCACAGACAAAGAGCGTATTGTTTGAGAATACATTCACCAAATAGTTTGTTTTCTGTCACAGCCTGACGTAATCGGCAGCCTGACCAACCTGTTGGAACTGTGGTGTGACAACAACCAGATCACGACTGTAACACATGTGAGTTTCATCTTGTTCCATTTGGGCGAGGTACAGTGCTCTTGTGGTGCCAAATCATGCAGGCGACAGGGAGGTCATGTACACTTGGCAGTTGCCAAAAGTCAAACGACAAGAAAGTGTATGAATTTCAGAAGTAGGTCAGAATTACACATGTATCCAAGAGAGCAGTGCATTAGAAGCCCAGACAGACGTGCAGTACCTCATGTTTGTTTAGGTTTTTATTACACTGTTGCCACTCACGCAATTTTAACCCTTTTAGCCCCAAGGTCCCATTTCTCAAATTTTGGAGGTGTTGCCTAATGACTATGTACCACTTGCAGGAGATGGATTGATCATGATAATTCAAAGGTAGTGCCAGATTAGCTTGGCGCCTTCAGGCGCCAAGCTAATCTGGCACTACCCTTGAATTATCATGGTCAATCCATCTCCTGCTGTAGAGACTCAGGGCTAAATGGGTTAACCTACTTCTGATTTTCAGATATTGTCTATTGCTTTTTTTGCCTAATGAGCAGGAATCCATGCTCATGAATAATGCTTCTTACTGCTGTTGTATGTGCCTTTTTCAAAATCACTAGATGAACGTTGCCATTTCACATCTTCATCACAATACAACAACACGCAAACAAATAAACCAAACAACAACAGAACAGAACACAAAATGGCCAGTCTCAGGATTTGACCCAGATAGGCGTGGTCGAAACAGCTGTACATTTTTGTGGTCTCTGGCATTTTGGAACCTAGGGCCATACCTAATGCGCAAAAGACCATCAGGCCGCTGCCGCTGGCCCGTGCACAACCATGCACTGGCCAACGGTGGCCGACGTAGGTCCAATGGCGTTTTGCACATTGGGTACTGGCCTGTGAAGGCAAAAGACAGTAAGTCCATTTTGTGAAAGTGACATTTTGATTGTAATACAGATCTATGAATATCTCACTTTTCATGAAAATAAATTTAACCCATTTAGCCCCGAGTCCTTACAGCAGGAGATTGATTGACTATGATAATTCAAGGGTAGTGCCCGATTAGCTTGAGCTAATTTGGCACTACCTTTGAATTATCATGGTCAATCCATCTCCTGCAACTGGCACATAGTCATTAGGCAACACCTCCAAAATTTGAGAAATGGGACCTTGGGGCTAAAAGGGTTAATGTCTTACGTTCACAGGGCAGAGCAGGCCATATCAATTTTAGTTACTACTGCAGCTTCATATTCTGCTTCGTTTTTTTCTTTATAGACAATTGGAACTTTGAAGCAGCTGATGTTTCTTGATGCATCCAAGAATGAACTGGAGTCACTACCAGGGGAGATTGAGGGGTGTGTTTCGCTGGCTGACCTTCACCTCAGCGGCAATCGCCTCAAGGTCTTACCAGACTCTGTCGGTGAGTGTCATAAACTGAGCTGGCTGGGTAGGCATCAAAGTACACATTAACCCATTGAGCCCCGAGTCCCTACAGCAGGAGGTGGACTGAGCATAATAATTCAAGGGTATTGCCAGATTAGGTTGGCGCCTGAAGGCGCCAAGCTAATCTGGCACTACCCTTGCATTATCATGGTCAATCCATCTCCTGCAACTGGTACCTCTAAAATTTGAGAAATGGGACCTTGGGGATAAAGGGGTTAGTAACATCCTTATGGATACATTAACCTACACTGATTGTCCCCCTTGATTCACTGTAGCGGCAACGAATCAAGGGAGACAACCGGTATGTCATTAACACTGTCCTTGCAGTGACCAGTTCTTCAGGAACAGTCTAGAAACGCCTCTAAAAGTCTCAGGAATGGGATGGAATTGTCTATGGAACAAGCTAGAAATGTCTCTGGAAATGTTTAGAAATGTCTCTGGAACAAGCTAGTATTTGTCTCCGTAACAGGATAGAAATGTCTGGAACAAGCTAGTATTTGTCTCCGTAACAGGATAGAAATGTCTCTGGAACAAGCTAGTATTTGTCTCCGTAACAGGATAGAAATGTCTCTGGAACAAGCTAGTATTTGTCTCCGTAACAGGATAGAAATGTCTCTGGAACAAGCTAGTATTTGTCTCCGTAACAGGATAGAAATGTCTCTGGAACAAGCTAGTATTTGTCTCCGTAACAGGATAGAAATGTCTCTGGAACAGACCAGAATTGTCTCTGGAACAGGCGAGATTGTTCTCGCCTCGCTAACTTGTCTGCTGGTAGCATAAAAGTGCCAGTGGCGCCAGCAAAGGGCATAGATCTTCACAAAGAAGTACCCAACGGAGAAAGAAACACGCTTAGAAAAAACGGTACAACACAATTTATTAATATTTCGGGTAAATACCCTTTGTCAAAATAGACAAACAAACAGAGACTCTGTTTGTTTGTCTATTTTGACAAAGGGTATTTACCCGAAATATTAATAAATTGTGTTGTACCGTTTTTTCTAAGCGTGTTTCTTTCTCCGTTGGGTACTTCTTTGCATTTCACACGCTTGGCAGTCACCTTTTTGGTCTGGATTGATAGATCTTCACAAGCCTCCTGCTATGCCATGTCCCTTGTGTGTGGATGCTTTTCACTGTGCTCCAGCGATGAAGGGGTTAACACATTTGAGACCTGCTGCATCCGGATACGTGGCTGTAGCCGTGTATCCGGATGCGGCACGCCGCGAATGAGTTAAGATGTCATTGCAGCTGCAGGGGTTCATAAGTCTCTTGCAGATTGATTGGGGCTTGACCTACTGAGCATTTTTTGGATGGTAGCAAGCAAACTGACTTTGGCAAAATAATGCCTGGACTGTGATTTTGGACCTGTCAGCTGAAATCGAGTTGTACAGTCCAAATTCATAGACCAGCACACATTCAGCCCTGACACACCACAGCCAGACATGGATCGAGCATGATAGTTCAAGGGTGGTGCCAGAATAGCTTGGCGCCTGTGGGCGCCAAGCTGTTCTGGCGCCACTCTTGAACTATCATGCTCGATCTGTCTCTACGATTGCAATACAGTCCTTCAGAGGGCAACTTCAAAATGTGCAGATTTAGGTCCTGGGGCAGAATGTGTTAATCTTTTATATGTTTTGATGACTTAGATGCTGTGAGTTTTTACTTTTGGCGAGTGACTGTAACATCCATCGTTTTTGTTTTCTATAGTCATGTAGTGATTCATTCATGTATATTTCTTAGGCAATCTCAACAATCTGACTACGTTGAAGGCGGATGACAACCATCTAACTTCTCTTCCAAGAACACTAGGAGGGTAGGTGTCTATTGCAGTGTTCCAAAATACAGTATTCTGTCATGTTTAATTTAGATTTTTTTGTTGTTTGTTTAGCATGGGCAAAACTGTGTAAACATTGTTTTGCATTTGTCTCTGCATATTCCTCAGTATTTCCTGACACCATAATCAATTCAAATTATGCATGTATTCCTTTGTAATGCAGAAATAAATTAACGTTTTTGATATCTGTGAAATTTTTCCCACAATTTTGTTTAACCCTTTGGGTGTCCATAGCCCTTTTTGTCGCAGTGGTTCCCACAGAAATCATCATGACAAGAAGTGCTATGGACAGCCAAAGGGTTAAAAATCATTTCTCAACCTCTCCAGTATGATTGTGTATGCTGGTCTGTGATTTTAACCCATTTAGCCCCAAGTCCCTAAGGCAGGAGATTGAACATGATAATTCAAGGGTAGTGCCAGATTAGCTTGGCGCCTGAAGGCGCCAAGCTAATCTGGCACTACCCTTGAATTATCATTGTCAGTCCATCTCCTGCAACTGGTACATAGTCATTAGGCAGCACCTCCAAGAAATGGGACCTTGGCTAAAAGGGCTAACCTTGTTGCCTAGGCCGCCGTGTAAAATCACAGGCCAGCACACATAACGTGTGAACTCCTCTTTCAGACTGACCTCCCTGTCTGAACTGAATGTCAGTGTCAACGACCTGGAGGAGCTTCCGGCCAGTATTGGCTTGCTGCGAAATTTACGAACTTTCTATGCGGATGAGAACTACCTGTCTTTTGTCCCTGCGGAGGTAACTACTTGATTGGCACATTTACATCTTTGTGGCATTTGTAATTTGATGTTGACATCGAGTTCTTGTAGTTTTTTGCAATTTGAAATTGTGTATTTTCTGTTTAGTTTGTTTTGTTTGTTTCTCTTTTGGGGGGTGGGGCAGAGGGGGGGGGGGGGGGACAGGGGTTTTTCTTTGTGTCAATTATTATTCTTGTATTTGGAAATGTTGGTAGCTTAACAAGATGACATTTGTGTACAAAGTTGCTTTTATTTTTCACTTTCTCAGTTTAGTTATGTTACATTCAGCTCTTTGTGGATATGTTGTACATGTACTGATGTCAGCATTATTACTATGTCAGCTGGGCAGCTGCAGTGGTATCACAGTACTGTCCCTTCGCAGTAACAAGCTGACATATATTCCGGATGAAATTGGTCGCATTCCACGCCTACGTGTGCTGAACTTGAGTGACAACTGCCTCTCCCACCTGCCCTTCACCATCGTCAAACTGAAGGAACTGCAGGCACTGTGGCTCACAGAGAACCAGGTAGGTACCTCTTTCGCTTGCAGCCGTGAGTCACTGTGGCTTTTTGCCTAAGCTTGGCTGTCAGTAATGGTTTTTGTCGTGATGATTCCTGCAGGAATCATCACGACAAAAACCATTACCGACAGCCACCGGGCATAGTCGAAAAGCCACTGACAGCCAAAGGGTTAAAACAGCATCATGTGAATGAGGCTTACAGTACTGTTTATGGCACCAATGGCTGCATGCATGAGGGTGTTAATTGATGACTGCAATTAGCCCTTTCGCTGTTGATTGCAGTTTTTGTCGAAGTGATTCCTCCAGGTGTCGACTCGACAAAAATGGTTACCAACAGCCAGAGGGTTAACTTCTTCACCTCCAAGAAAGCACTACATGCAAGATGAAGCTTTCTTCAGGGCACAGATTGAGGCACTTCAGCACCGGTGGGAGAAGTTTTGAGTCTCGGTGGCAATTATGTTGAAAAACAACTAGAAGAAATTCACAAGTGACTGCATGTTTATAAGGGGGCCATGAAAGTTTCAGTCCGCGCTAGTATGTTCTAGTAAAAAAGATTATGTTTTATGCATGATTCACAATTAACAAATTTGAATTTATCTTACAGACAAGGCCGTTGATTCCTCTTCAGTCAGAGTATGAGCCAGACACAGGACGAAAAATCCTCACCTGCTACCTCCTTCCCCAAGGACAGAGCTCTGATAATGGTAAGTCCATAACATCAAGGATGCCCCCCCCCCCACCCCCCCCGTCGCCCACCCCCACAACCATTACCACCACCAGCCCTCCCTATAAATTGTGTGTTGGTCTGTGGTGGTTTTCGTGACCAATCATTATTTTCTGACAGGCTTGGTTTCAGAGTGTATCACCTGTCATTCTGCAAGCACCTAAATGATGGTCTTTAATGACAGGTGATCTCTGATAAGATGGTCGCTCAAAACAGGTTCTGTTGTACTGGCATTTACAGATGAGTACGCTGGAGATGGGGACACTGACAGTTTTCATCCCTCTATCTGGGATGAGGAGCGGCTGCGCAGACAACAGATCCACTTCAACTTCGCTGACGATGATGAGGAAGAGGTGAGTGAGAAATGACCCTAGCAGCACCTGGACTGATGGAAGTGGTTGTCAGCATTGTGTTTGCTGTGAAGCATGCTGTGTTCAGCGGTATTCACCTTTGCTTTGAACATGCTGATTATACTCATGTTTTTAGTCTAAGCCAGACAGGCCCACTCCTCCTCACCCCTCTACCCAGTGTGCAAAGGCCATCAGGCTGACGTTGGCCACCGTTGGCTCGCGCACAGGTGTGCGAGGGCCAACGGCGGCCAGATGGCCTTCTGCGCATTGTCTAGCAAGAAGGGTGGTGCACTGAGGGCTTCTCTGTCTGAGAAACTATTTCTTCACTCTTTGACTGCTGGTTATGCATATTGTCGAGGTGATTCCTGCTGGAATCACCTCAACAAAATGCAGGACCGAGACAGCCAGCCAAAGGATTAGTTCCTGAGGTTAGCCAGGGCACGACTGTGCATGGGTTGGATAAGACTGACGTCAATACGAGAACCTTTTGTTCATGGGGGATCCCCAGCGTTATCCAGATACCTGCATATCTTGTATCAGATACTGCAGTATACGGGAGCAAGTTATACTGAGGCTGACCTGTTTGAAAGCTCCTTACAGGGTTCAGCTGGGTGGGCACAGGTATCTGAATTGTTTCTGTAAGTGTGATATTTAAATTGTTAAAAAGATTTTTTTTTAACACATCTTAGTTCAGTACCACATATTGTGGTACTTGTTTTATTGAACATTTGCAAGTCTTCTAAAATATTTTTATGTGCATTTTTGTTATTACTAAAAATACTAACGTGAATGTAACCTGCAGAAATCACTTGGGTTCATTGCAATAATGCTCCGTCTCAAAAGATGTGGATCTCTTGAGAGAGCACTTGTTTTTGAGGGCCATTTTTCTTTGGCAAGAAAAGGTGGTTGCTGAAAACAGATTCTGCCCCAGTGTGCAAAGGCCATCGGGCTGACTTTGGCCCGCACATGCCTCTGAGCAGGCCAACGTCAGCTGACATTGACCCGAAGGCCTTTTTCACATTGGGACAGTATTTCATGACATTGCTCCCTGTTTCATCAAACCACTCATTTCACACACACTCTGCCATGTTGATACTCACTCCACCATTCACCTTCCCCTTTTCATCCCCACCCCAGGGCCACCTGGTTCGCTGCCCCACCCCCTATCCCAAGGAGATGCGGGAAAAGGCGCGACACATGCGAAACCTTGCCATGCGGCAATCCATGGGGGATGGGACGCCGGCCAGCAACTGGAGTCCACATCCTGACAACGGCGTTAGATTCCAGGAGGTAGTTGATAATAAAAGGATTTGGCTGTTCATAGTGGTTTTTGTCCTGACGATTCCTGCAGGAGTCATTATGACAAAAACCACTACCTTCAACCAAAAGGTTAACACTCTCCTGCATTCATCCACCAGCACCATAAACAGATCAGCTATATAGTTAGGAGCAGTATGTAAGGACTTCTAGTAATAGCAGTATGTAAGGACTCCTAGTAAGAGCAGCATGTAAGGACTCGTAGTAAGAGCAGTATGTAAGGACTCCTAGTTAACGCATTTAGCCCCGGGACTCTGCAGCAGCAGATGGACTGATCATGATAGATAATTCAAGGGTACTGCCAGAAGAGCTTGGCGCCTTTAGGCGCCAAGCTCATCTGACACTACCCTTGATTATCGTGAGCAATCCATGTCCTACAACTGGTACATAATCTTTAGATAACACCTCCAAAATTTGGGAAATGTGGCCAAGGGTTTATGTGAAAATTTTTGCGGGAGGTCCTTTTTGCACCAAATATTTTATTTAGTTTCCTACCTGCATGCAACCCAATGTATGGCATCAAACAAACAAATTAATAGCTGCTATTTTTTTTGCATGCTCTTTATTTAGCACCTTGACTGCAACTGACGATACTTCTCAGTGGAAAAGACAAGTGACGTGGCCATTCTGCCCAAGGATATAGTCAGTAGCAGTCAGGGCGTTAATTTTCCTGTCAATGACTTAACACTGATATTTTTTGCGTGCAACTGATACAAATGCTCTCTTTCTGTTATGAGTTTACAGTCTGTATGCTGTGATCATATTATAAAATAATACATACGAAACAGTACACAAAATATTGTTTGATACACAGACACATTAGACGCATTGTTGGTGTAAGTGGAAAATCTATCGGCTGATGCACATTTGTGTGTAAGATACCAGGTTTTCCAGTTGCACCAACATGTTTTTCTATGTGTACTATACATGTACTATCATGCGGAACACTATTTGTACTGTTTTGTTTGTGTACATTTCCTGTCCATGATTGTTTTTCTGAAATTTTCCTTTGTGTTTTGCTTTTAAACATGTGCTTGCTTTGTGGGGCTGTAATATTTTGGGCGCTGTCTGCTCAGAACAAGGGGAATTATGCGAGCTATGGTGGAGGTGAGGGGTCGGGAGACGTGCGTGTGCGGGAGGCCAGAATAACCAAACCTCACTCACCATCGCTGCAGGAGACGCATCGTCTGTATCGCTTTGACAAGGTAAGGGGGGGTAATAAGAGATGAATTACGTACTTGGAAAAAAGAAAAAACAGCTGTGGTGAAATGCAAAGTACTCTTTTCTGGCAGTTGTTGATCGTGAATTATTGTATCATTTGTGTACTGATGCGCAAAAGGAATGAGACATTTTTGGGATCATTTTTGTTTCTCCAGATTCCAAATGTCGCATTTCTTTTTGTTTGTCAGTGTAGCTAGAGCTGTAAGGTCGAAAATCACAGACCAGAACATATTAGACCATCATGTTAACCCTTTTAACCCCAAGGTCCCATTTCTCAAATTTTGGAGGTGTTGCCTATAATGACTATGTACCAGTTGTAGGAGGTGGATTGATCATGATAATTCAAGGGTAGTGCCAGATAAGCTTGGCAACTTCAGGTGCCAAGCTTATCTGGCACTACCCTTGAATTATCATGATCAACCCATCTCCTGCTGCAGGGCCCTGGGACTAAAAAGGGTTAATAGGTTGTGTGAAGTGTTTGACAGCGAAAGCGAAAAAAACAATAATTAGGCAGGGCCTGTTTCATAGCGGCTCAGTCAGCACCTTCTATCTTCAAAAGGCAGACTGACTCCATCATGCTGGTCGACTCCCTCGATTCAATACTTCTGATCAGCAATAGTGAATTGAGGGAGACAACCAGTGTGAAACTCCATAAGCAAATATGACAGTAGCAGCCCCGTGCCTGCCTTTCTCACACACCCTGACCAGCAGGAGATGGATTGATCATGATAATTCAAAGGTAGTGCCAGATGAGCATGGCACCTTCAGGCGCCAAGCTCATTTGGCACCACCCTTGAATTATCATGATCAATTCATCTCGATGTCGGCCCGATGGCCTTTGCACACTGGGTAGGTGGCTGTAGATGGTCTTTTATGGCAGGTGATGTTTGATAAGGGTGGTCACTGCAAACAGGTTGTGCTGTAATGTAGATTTTGAAGGAGTGTACAAGACGTGAGTGACTGTATGTCCGGTGCTTTGTTTGTTTCAGGAGAAGCTGATGAAGGACAAGGCTCGCATGCAGCACCGTGGTTCCATGCCAAACATTGCTGATGATCCCTCGCCCATGGTTTTGCGACGCAGACGAGGCAAGTTTAGCCAATATGAGAGACTGATGGAAGATGCGGAAAAGGGAGTGAAGGATCAGTACAAGATTGAAAAGCAAGCCGATGCTGAGAAGAAGAGTGAAGAGAAAAAGGCTGGCAAGAGTAGCTGTAATGGTAGATGTTATGTCATAGTCTTGGCATGCTGGTGTAACCTGCGTTCCTGTCGGTGGATGTTAACTTTCATCATCTTGTTGTCAGCATGAAACTAACAAGTAACATATTGTTGTATTGAGAGAGGTATGAAAATGACACTGACCCCCACCTTTTCCTAAACGTTGTATACGTCTGGGGTTCTTTCTCCGGGTACTCCGGCTCTTCCCCCCCCACGACTTTGGTATCAGTTTCAGCCCACTTAATCAAATTTCAAATACAAATGATTTTGAATTTCCAAAAACTACAGTAGCTCGCTTGAACTTGCCCTTAGCACCACGTGAATGTTCTGTGTTTATGTACAGTGTGTGAGTGAATGCGCGTGATTCACATGAGCGTGCTTGTTGGGTTCAGTTCGCGGCGGCACTTTGAGCCGATTTTCAATTGGGATAAAGCGCCTGTTTAATGCGCTTATTATTATTATTATTATTATATGCACAATGTTCTCACTTATCCTTAACCCTTTTAGCCCCAGGACACTGCAGCAGGAGATGGATTGGTCATGATAATTCAAGGGTAGTGACAGATGAGCTTGGTGCCTTCAGGCGCCAAGGTCATCTGGCACTACCTTTGAATTATCATGATCAATCCATCTCGTACAACAGATACATAGTCGTTAGGCAACACCTCCAAAATTTGAGAAATGGGACCTTGGGGCTGAAAGGGTTAAGAAAGCATGGAAACTGTCTCATGTACAAGACTGTTTTGGGAGGGATGTACGTATGTATTTTGTGAAATACTTGTACACATAGGCACCAAATTGTCTGTTAACACATCAAATCCTGCGGTTGATATTGTTCAGATTTGTGAGGCTGCATCACAGTTCTGCAGCTAGATAAACCATATTAGTTCAAGGATGGTGCCAGAACAGCATGGTCATTAGCTGCGTTACCATAATTGCTGATCAAACCATTCACTGTTTCTACAGTTTGAGCATGAAATCATTCTGTTTCTGTTGAACATTTCTGCAAGTATTCACTTCTTCAAAGCTTCTATGCCGTTCGGTTCTACTTTATGTATCGGCATTAATTTATTTTATGTTTCGATGGGTGACATTAACTGAATATCGGTCCCAATGCGCGAAAGGCCATTGGCCCACGCATGGCTGTGCATGGGCCAATGGTGGTTGATGTTGGTCTGATGGCCTTTTGTGCATTGGGAGTGATGCTTCATAAAGTAATCATTTACATTTATCAGATTTGTTTGTTGTGGATGTACAAAATAATCATGTACACATAGAGTATCTCTGTCCTTTTTTCTCCATCAAATACACACACGCACACACACACACACACACACACACACACACACACACCAACTTTTGTTTAATTTGTGTGTACGAGTATGTGTGCATACTTTCCTTCCTTCTTGTGTTTGATGAAAATGAATATTATAACAAAACAAAAAAAGAATGGTTAGAAAATAGGAGTATGACCAAATTATTACATAAATTGTATTGTCCTTGTCCTTTCTAAGGATGTTTCTTTCCTTTGTTGGGATTTTCTTTGCATTTAACTTCCTTGAGAGTTACCCTTTTGGTGTAGATCTTGTGTTTAATGAGTATTTAATGGCTGCAGGTGGCCGCAGTGGAGGCGGATCAGATGCAGAGGATGGTCGGGCTGCGGCTCTTGCCAGGCGCAAGTCGGCCCCCAACCTGTTTGAGCCAGAAAACCCACACGGTGATGATGATCAGCAGAAGGCAGCCTTCACGTACGAGGACCTGTACCAAAAACAGCTTCTCCACCAGCACCACCATCGCCATGGCCGTCGATCCAGACGTATGCGGGAGTATGACTCAGACACTGGCTACCAGGACATGCTGAGGTTCCACAGGCCCGGGGCGGATGAAAGCAGGGCTGCGCCATCTGATAACCTGTCGGTCAGGTCACAGCCAACAATGTCCAGATCACACCGCAGTCGTCAGGGGAGGGAGGGTGGCTATGCCAGTGACTTAGAGGCTTATGCTGGCAGAGGGAGGGGTGGGAGTGGGGGGCGAGGTGGTGTGACACCTTCTATGTCACGTCCACCCATCCTTCAAATGTACCCTGCCAGCAGTCTACCGCAAAACCTGAACTTGCAGACCCCATCTAGTTTTAGTCATGGCCTAGCTAATAATCAGTCCGGCTCTAGTTTACAACTGACTGACTCCAATCTCTCTAACCGTCCAAGCTCTGCGACACTGCAGCGAATGCCCCCACACTCCCCCTCACCCACCCAGCTCAGCAGCAGCAAGATTCTGGACCAGAGCACGCCTGTGGCGACAAATCCCCCGCAAGGCTTCCCCTCACTGTCTCAGCTTCAGGGGCCTGGGGGTTCAAATTCTTTCTCTCCCTCAGTCGGAGGCACAAACAGGGATCTGCACAGAGAGCTGTACACAGTGCTGGAGGAACGCAACAAAAAGGCAGCACCGACGCCCACCCTCAAGGTATGGAACTGATTGCGTCCGCAGGTCAAGATGATTTAACCCTTAACTGCCAGAGGATGCACACTGTGTTTCTGAAATCTTTCTTAATTCAATGGCAGTGAACCAGAGACATGCCAGGAAAATGGATTCAAAGTGGTTTTAGCTAGAGGCATAGATACTCATGAGCTCCCGCAGTTGCAGGGGCTCACGAGGGTCTACACCTCTTGCATGTGAACCAGCAGTCAGGGGTTAATGTGGAAGTTGTCCTCAGACAGGTCAGACAGCATACCAGGTCAGGAGATGGATCGACCTTGATAGCTTAACTCATTCGAGACGTGCCGCCTCTGGATATGCAGCTTATGTTGCGTATCCAGAGGTGGCACGTCTCAAATGAGTTAAGGATGGTGCAAGAGAAACTTGAAGGCCTTTCACAGTGTATAGACATGTTTGTTTAGGAGGACGGTCTGCTGCAGTAACGTCTATATCAATTTCTGACCAGTTTGAAGGCAGTCTCCGTACTGTGATGGTCGCAATTTGTTGCCTAAGTTGCAGCTGTAGCAGCCACCAGAATACTTCTGTTTGGTAATACCATGTATGTTTGACCTTTTTGAAAGTGATGTCCACTGAATATAATATATCAGAAGTATAATGATTTTTGACTCTTTCACTGCCAGTGGACAGTGTTTTTTTTTTTTTTTAAATCATTGTCAATTCCACGTCAAAGATCCCCAGCTGGAAGAAAAACGTGGATAGAAGGTGATGTTAGCAAGAGGCAGAGATCCTCATGAGCCCCTGCAACTGCAGGGGCTCATGAGGATCTATGCCTCTAGCAGTTGGTGTTCAGTTTTTGTGGGCAGTGAACAGGTTAACCCTTTTAGCCCCAAGGTCCCATTTCTCAAATTGTGGAGGTGTTGCCTAACGACTGTACCAGTTCCAGGGGATGGATTGACCATGATAATTCAAGGGTAGTGCCAGATGAGCTTGGCGCCTGAAGGCGCCAAGCTCATCTGACACTACCCTTAAATTATCATGGTCAATCCATCTCCTGCTTCAGGGACTCAGGGCTAAATGGGTTAATGTATGAGTTAATGTCCTGGTTATACTGTTTTTTGCAGATCACTCCTTCATCATCTGCGTCCAAACTGCAGGGCAGCACCCCACCTCCCTACCAGCCCGCCCCACCCTATCACCGCACTCCCTCCACCCGCTCTGACCAGTCTGACGAGCAGCAGTCTGCGCAGCCTTCTCCACGTGACAGCACACGGGGTGTCTATCCCAGCAACTCCTTCTCCAATCCTGAGTACACTTCTGTGCAGTTTATGGACAGAGACAGGGGCAGTGGTGGGGGTAGGGGGAGTGGTAGAGAAGGGGGTGGCAATGGGTTCAGTCGTGAGTACGAGACTGTGGCCATGGTGCATCAGTCAGCTGAGGGCCAGTACTCGCACACTGGGCAGCAGCAAAGAACTTCAGCTCTCTACACCTTTAGTGATGAGAATAGAACTCGCAGTGACCTCAGTGCGGATGCTCGTGTGTCGGAACAGTATACAGGGCAGGACTATTCTGTGACGTCGGGTGAGGTTTTACGTCATCCATACTCCTCGTACCATCCCCAAGCCTCTCCAGGTGCCAGCTCCCACTCTGATCCATCTGTGGACCCGAGTAGTGACTCCCTCCCTAGCAGACAGTTGGATCTCAGTGTCACCTCAAGATGTTCACCCCACAACCTTAACCTTTCTAACACATTGCTGCGTGACCCTGACCTTTCCAGAGAAAGGTCAGGGTCTCGGGGTAATGTGTTTGGTGGACGTGTGCACAGCGGGTCTCTCACGCCGCAAAAGACGTTGGAAACATCGTACCCCAATCCATACGGGGAGCCCATAGAGGCTGGAGACCCGCTGATGATGCGCTACGAGGATGTGGCCTTGTTTAAAAGCGTGCAGGACCCATCCTCGCAAGTCTCAAGCTCTACAGACAGCGGTTACGGCCATGGACATCACATATACGAGCGAATCGGGGACTTCCAGATGAGGCGGTCTGGTGAGTAACTTGCCATTGAATATTGTCTACTATCACCAAGATAACAAACAATGGAAGATATTGACGATGAATAAAATTCTTTAAAAAAAAAAAAAAAAAACTTTGCCCATTAAATTAATCTCTTTAGGCACGCAGCTGCTACCAGTGCTGTTTTACATGACCAGTGCCTGCATGCACTGTGGGTTAACCCCTTCACTGCCTCTGGACAGAAATTTGTTTTTGAAATTAGGGCAGATTCAACACCAAATAATCCTGTCAATCCAAGGAACACAGGCATGAATAAGGCCAGCAAGAGGCAAAGAACCTCATGAGCCCCCGCATTTGCGGGGGCTCATGAGGTTCTTTGCCTCTTGCAGTTTGGGGATGTTTGCATTTTTTTCTGTCAACAAAGGGGTCGAATTAACACTATAGGTCATGGGTGAAGTCTGATGGCTACCGAACATGCACCAAGGGGAATCACCCCATCCTTGACTAAAGACAATTACCTCCCTTTACCTATTCCTTGTAACTCGAAATGAGACAATATTAGATGTATTATGAGTTGACTTTGCCAGTGGTTCTTGTCAGCTCGAGGGTCTGTTCGGGGGTCTCGGTGTCGGAGGTAAGAGTTGAGGGCTTTAGCCTGAGACTCTACCTCCGACATCAACCCCCCTGACCAGACCCGAGAGGGGACAAGAACTACTAGTAAAGCCTAACGTGTAATACGATTGTCTTGAACTGTAAAAAATGTAAGCGTGAAGTGTACCCTTGAAAGGACCCCAAACTTTACGTGTGACGTAGAGATTCAGGGGATGTAGTTCTCCATACTTTCGACTATAAGTCAACAACCTCGCGCAAACTGCATTCGCCTGGAATTTCTCACTCAGGTATTTTTTAATTTAAGACATTTTCAGTCATTCTATTGTATTAAATGGGTAATATATGCCAAACACAACGCATGCTTATAGTTATTTTGTTGCATAACCCCCTCAATTTTTATTTATTCAACTTTTTGTTTCTTGGCCATTTCGAATGCGGTCAGTACGTGATAGGGCCTTTGTTTCAGTTGAATTTTACTGTCGTTGATATTATCTAACTTATACAATTATTCAGTCATGTTTTGTATAAAACTGGTACCAACGTTATCACAGAACACCTACATATACAAGTAGTTCTTTTTGTTGTGTAGCCCCCTACATTATTTATTTATTGGCATATTTTTATTTAGAGGTTTTACTGAATAAAGATTAGGGTACGTTTACGAGAAATGTGATTGGCCAAAAATTTTTTGGGGGAGAACGCTTTGCTCAGCGAGTAACGTTGTCATTACATTTAATAAGGGAGTCCACTTATCACGTTACTTTGGTAACATGCGACAAGGAGGACTCTCGTCGCCTTGAGAACAGACGACCAGGGGAAAAGTCAAATAGAGCCAGGCCAATGTGAAAAAGTGTAAAGAGACCAAAAAAAGACAATGTGGTGTAATAGGGAAGGTGGTAAAGGGTCCTAGCTGTTTCTTTGTTTGTCCATGGCCTGGTGATTAAAATATACTGGGCATAATGATATGCTGCTTGCAGTTGGAGCTGGGTGGATCAGTTCACAGCATGTGTGAGCTCCGAGCATTTTCTGATCTACTTTTTGTTTACTGATAATGTGTGTTCTGTGTGTATTCTGTTTGTGTGTGGATTGTTTCTTTTTGAATGCATCTTTGACAACACTGCCCTGTGAAATCAAAGACAGTGAGTGCATTTTTGTGAAAGCATGTTTTTCAGGGTAAGGAAACGGACTTACTGTCATTTGCCCTCACACTGCAGAAGACACCTGATTAACCCTTTTCATCCTGATACACTGATTGCTTGAAATAAATTTGACTATGATAGTTCAAGGGTGGTGCCAGAATAGCTTGGCGCCTGAGGCGCCAAGCTATTCTGGCACCACCCTTGAACTAAAATTGTTGATCTATCTCCTAATCTGTAATGTAGCCTGCATAGGACAATAAGCAATTTTATTGGTTAGCCTCAGGATGTAATGGGTTAAACTTTCATCTGTAATAAACAGCACTTGTATCATGAGCACGGTATCTATTAATTCATGATCTGTCTTGTAAACAGGGTCCCCACAGTCGTCCACTCCCCCCTCCCACCGCGACACCCCACCTCGCCTTAACAGTTCATCTCAGGGTACACCGTCCAGGGAGACCACTCCGGTGAAAGAAGAGGGTTTCTATTCAGTTCAAGGCCACCACTTGTCTGAGAGCACCTCTCACGAATCTCGAGATGTGGTTAGTGTCTGTCTTATTTATATCTGCCTTGTACTGCTCTACTACGAATAATTGCCATATAAATACAACTTTATTGTTAGTGAATAATTCTTTATTAGAGGTGTATTGTCTGCATTTTTTCCGTAATTGAGATTTATATTCAGTTTTAGACATTTTAGTGGGAAGGCAAGTGTTTTACGGACACTTCATATATACCAATTATAGAGTTCTTTGTTATTGGTGGATAAAATAGAATTATCTTGTTGTGCTAGAGTAAAAATATTCAAAGACTGCATACCAGTTTAGGAGACAGATGGACCAGATAGTTCAAGGATGGTGCCAGAATAGCTTGGTGCCACTAGACTGACTGTGCAAAAATGGTGCTAGAATAGCTTAGTGCCTGGGGCACCAAGCTATTTAGCACCACCCTTGAACTATCATGGTCATTCTGACTCCAGTTGTATAGTGTCGTGGTGGACTGTCACTGTCACTTACTTACTTACTTACGCCTGTCACCCCTACCCGGGTATAGGCCGTCGACGAGAGACCTCCAGCAACTCCTGTCCTGTGCTTCTCCTTCGATTCTACTCCAGGTGGTTCCCAGTCTCTTGATGTCTGCTTGGAGGTCTCGACGCCAGGAGTTTCTCGGCCTACCTCTTTTCCTCTTTCCCTGGGGGTTCCATGACAATGCCTGCCTAGTGATACTGGAAGCTGGCTTTCTCAGACTGTGACCGATCCATCCCCATCTTCTTCGCCCAATTTCATTCTGTGCTGTTATCTGCTCTGTTCTCTCCCAGAGTCTGATGTTGCTGATCTTCTCTGGCCAGTGGATTTTCAAAATTCTTCTAAGGCAACTGTTCATGAAGGTCTGTACTCTGTTGACTGTGGTTTTTGTCAATCTCCAAGTCTCTGCTCCATATAGGAGAACTGCTTTTACATTGGAGTTGAAAATCCGGACTTTGGTGTGTTGTGACAGCTCTCTGGAACTCCACACTTTTTTCAACTGGAGAAAGGCTGCTCTGGCTTTACCGATTCGTGCTCTGACATCTGCATCAGTGCCGCCTTTTTTGTCTATGATGCTCCCGAGATAGGTGAAGGACTCCACCTCCTCCAACGGGGTGCCAGCAAGCAAGACTGGTTCTTCCCTGGTTGCGTTCAGCCTCATTGTCTTTGTTTTCTGTTTGTGAATGGTGAGGCCCACTTGGGACGAGATGTCAGCAAGCCTCGTGGTCTTGTCCTGCATTTGTTGATGAGTGTGGGACAGTAATGCCAAGTCGTCTGCAAAATCGAGGTCGTCAAGCTGTGTCCACAGTGTCCACTGTATTCCACTTCGTCTGTGCTCTGTGGTCATCTTCATGACCCAGTCTATGGCCAGTAGGAAGAGGAACGGAGACAGCAGACACCCCTGCCTGACACCGGTTCTGACCTGGAGCTCCCTGGTGAACTGCCCTTCGTGGATCACGCGACATGTCATGCCATCGTAGCTGCTCTTGATCAGGCGGACGAGCTTTGTGGGTACACCGTAGTGTCGTAGGAGTTTCCACAGAGTCTCTCGGTCCACGCTGTCAAATGCTTTCTCATAATCCACAAAGTTGACATACAGCGGGGAGCTCCACTCCAGAGACTGTTCCACGATGATGCGGAGAGTGGCGATCTGGTCTGTACATGATCGGTTCTTCCTGAATCCTGCTTGCTGGTCTCTCTGCTGGGGGTCAACGGAGCTCTTCATTCTCTCTAGGATGATCCTGTTGAAGACCTTTCCTGGTACTGACAGCAAGGTGATTCCTCTGTAGTTGGAACACTTGCTGAGGTCGCCTTTCTTGGGAAGCTTGATTAGGTACCCCTCCTTCCAGTCAGCTGGCATCACCCCCTCTTCCCAGATCTTTCCAAACAGTGGGTACAGCATCTCAACTGTTGTCTCTAGGTCTGCTTTCAGAGACTCCGCTGGGATGCCATCTGGCCCTGCTGCTTTGCCATTCTTCAAAAATGACACTGCTTTTCTGATCTCTTCCCGGCTGGGTCTGTCACAGCTGATGGGTAGGTCGGTCTCTGCCGGCTGGATGTCGGGGGGGTCGGGTGGGCTAGGTCTGTTCAGTAACTCTTCAAAATACTCGGCCCATCTGTCGAGTTGGTCTGCTCTGTCTGCAATAGGCTTGCCTTCTTTGTCTTTTACTGGTCTTTCTGTATGGCCATACTTACCCGACAATCTTCTGGTAATGTCGTAGGGCTGTTTCATGTTGCCGCTGCCTGCTGCCTTTTCTGCCTCTGCTGCCAGGCTGTCTGTGTAGGCCCTCTTGTCTGCCCTGATACTCCTCTTCACCTCGCGGTTGGCTTCCGAGTATTCCCCCTGTGCCCTTACTTTGGCTGCTCTTGTGCGACTGTTGTTGACCGCTGCTTTCTTCTGCTTCCTCGCATCAATCTTCTTCAAGGTCTGTGCCGACAGCCAGTCCTTGTGGTGGTGTTTCCTGAACCCTACAGTGTCTTTGCAGGTTGAGTTCAGCGCCTCTCTAACTGCCTTCCACTGCTGCTCTGTGGTGACCGCCTCCTCTTCATTTACTAGCTCCTGTAGCGCTTGAAACCGGTTGGACAGCACCAGTTTGAACTCTTCTCTAACTCCAGTTTCTCTCAGGAGGCCTACATTATAGCGCTGTCTTCTTGTTGTCTCTGTGCGGCTTTTCTTTAGCTTGAGCTTCATTCTTAAGGTAAGCAGATGGTGGTCTGAGGCGACATCTGCTCCCCTCCTCACTCGAACATCTTGAAGGGATCTTCTGAATTTCTTGCTAATGCAGATATGGTCTATTTGGTTCTCTGTTGTATGGTCAGGTGAGACCCAAGTTGCTTTGTGTATTCTTCTGTGTGGGAAGATGCTGCCTCCAATGACAAGTCGGTTTAGAGCACAAAAGTCTACAAACCTCTCCCCGTTCTCACTCATCTCCGAGCCTAGTCCCTGTCTCCCCATCACCTCTTCGTATCCGGTGTTGTCCTCCCCTATTTTGGCATTAAAATCGCCCATGACGAT
Organism: Semisulcospira habei; assembly: GCA_036245525.1. Lineage (NCBI taxonomy): Eukaryota > Metazoa > Mollusca > Gastropoda > Semisulcospiridae > Semisulcospira > Semisulcospira habei. The sequence goes on from BTPG01000005.1 coordinate 190,762,374, forward strand.
GGTGATGTCTCGCTCCGCACATTTGTCCACGGCACTCTGGAGTCGGTCGTAGAACTCTTGTTTCTCTTCCTCGTCACTGTCATTGGTGGGCGCATAACACTGGATGACGTTCAGCTTGAGCTTTTTCTTGGTTCTAAAGGCTGCTGTTATAATTCTTGGCCCAAGAGGTTCCCAGCCCATCAGCGCTCTCTGTGCCACTGGTGACAGCATGAGTGCTACTCCTTCTGTATGGGGGGCATTCTCCTCTTCATGACCTGAATACAGAATCATCTCCCCACTGTCACTTAGTATCATTGATATATTGTCTTGTGCAGTTTCGTGCGGTCATCAGAAAGAACCCTGGACTAGGGTTTAGCGTTGCAGGCGGCCATGGCTCTCGCGGTAATCCTTTCAGAGAAGGCGACATGGTAAGTAAAGATGCCAACATGAATACTGTGTGAATTTTTTTATTTTTTTATTTTTTTTTGAGGGTGGGGGGCAGAGATGTTTACCCTTACGATTTTGGAGTAATTGCTTACGATTTTTGGCATAGATTACGCCACTACGATTTTTTTCACACTATTACGATTATTTAAAACAAAAACTACAATTTTTGAAATCATATTCCAATTTGCTTTTTTTCTTAGAAAGTGATGATCAAACAAAATCCTACTTCAAAACATAACCGGGTCCATGACCAGATCCAACATTAGTACATAAAATAATAATTTATATGATTTCCTAATTTATCATTAATATTAGTTGCCTTTTAAATCTAGAAATAAAGTAAATGTTGGAGTTAGTCAAATTAAAACAATAACAAGGGGAGTAAGCACACTAGGACAATTTGCTCGATTACGTCCCTTTATTTAAACCAGCCTGTCGGTGTCTGCTTTTCCTTGGTTGGACCTAAGTGCAATGATCAGAAAATTTCACAATGTGCAAGTTTTTAAAAAAAATTAAAAAAATTAAGTGAGGAAGGGGGGGGGGGGGCAACCATTATTTAACCCATTACAGAGATGTGCAAACTATATGTGTCCTGGTTAGTGATGTGTGTGTGTCATTTTTATTTTTGCGCTCGTGCTAATATAAAAGGCACAATATAAAAAAACAGTGCAGAAATAATAGGTAACAATAGTAATAGTATTACTGAAATTTTAATAGTATTTTTGAAATTTCAAATAGCTAATACTGAAACTTCAAATTGAGGGTAGGCATGCCGGAATTAACACAGTGATTTTTTTTTTTCCACTTGTATCTCATTTCGAGTGCAAATAAAAACTGCAAGGCTTTGTAAGAACTTGTTGAGTGAGATTGCGTTTGAGAACGATCAAATGTGCTGACAGAAAGCATTACTCTTTTTACCCAAGATTACTCTTTCTGGCATAGCCCATTACTCCATTTTTTTTGGGGGGTAAACATCTCTGGGGGGGTAGGGGTGGAGGGTGGGGGGGGGGGGATGGGGCTGGCTATGTGGATAGGATCAAAGACAATACATTATAAGACAGATCACTCCTTCATAAGGCTTACTGAAAAAAGCGAGGTCAGTGTAGCAGTTGCGTCCCATGGTGTAATCGTGTTGTGGCCATACGTCTATCACTATCTGGTAATGGGCTCGAGCTCTGACGCGAGGCTTTTTAAAGGGTAACAGGTGCTTTTTGTGTGTGCATTGCGGAAAACTGTTTTAAAATCACATGAGCTCTGCTTCTAAAATATTTTTTTTCTATTCCTAATCAAAAGATTTTTTTCGGAAAAGTGGTAATTAGCACGGAAAGTGTAAAAGAAAAATAAATAAATCAGACATTTCATTGTTGCCGTGAGTGTGAGTTGATGTCTAGTACACACGCACACACACACGCGCGCGTGCACACACACACACACACACGTGCACTCAAACAAACACACATGCACACAAACGAACACACATACAAACAAACCACCAACACAGGACTAAATAAGAAATAATTTACAGCAAATATCAGTTGTTTTGAACAATCTCACAAAAAGATCAGTTTATTAATACAGGTTCAACTTGCAGCAGGTATTATCAAGAAAACCAAATAGTGATTATACACAGGCCACGCTAACCACCTTATGCATACACCCGTTAGAAACTGTAAACAGTACCTTCGATAGTATGCACAAAGAGATTAATAAGAAATGATCACTGATTACCTGTTCTGTCTCCTCCTCTCAATTCATCCATCCACCCAACACATGTAAATGTATGAGAAAATTATTTATCATACACAAAATAGCAGGTCAACATGAATATACGCATTAGGCTGAATTATCATAAGAAGTACAACAGACAATACCATCAGTCACATGCCCACCGCCTTTAGATCTAAAAGTCATTACCAGGTAAACAGATAAACATGTCATCACCGATCAGAATTATGTTCTCCAACAACTCCCTCCTCCCCCACCAGACCTTCGGCTGCTTCCAGTGGGAAACTATACCCCTTACAACAAAGGCAGTCGCATGGTTTGCCACAAGCTTTGTCCTCTCGTCCTCCCCAAAATTCTCTGCCCCTTCTATTTGATCACAGTTTTTTTGTTGCAGGTGACTTGTTCTTTTATTGTCATTTCGTCTAGTACTATTGCACACAGATCTGACTTTAGCGGCAGTACAGACACTTTAATCTGAAGTGCTTTCAGAATTTTGGCACTAATGAGGCCGGGGCAGACTGAAACCTTTCGCATAGTTTTCCGTAAGGTTGAAACTGACAGGAGGACAAAGAATTTTGCAAGCATACGATATGCCTTGGGGCTTGCATGAAACAAAGATAAAGCTGTTGTTTTTTTTCTGTCTCCGTCCATCTCCGGCCTTGTTTCTTTTTGTGTATTTCACGCAACTGTGCTGAAATAAACTTAACAACGAATCAGGCAAAAAATGGGCCAAGCGGCTCTTCGCTGCTGCATCCTTCTTCTCTTTGAGTGTTAATGTCTTTTCTTTCCTTGTTTACCGTCTTTCTGTCGTAATTACATTTCTTCTGAAGGCTGTACAATCTGTTGCGCACAGTTTTGAGACTTTTCTTCAAAGCCTGCTTTCTTGGTGAATCGCTGTCCTGACCACCAGTCCTGTTGCTGCAGTTCCCCCCACACCAGTTTCTCCACTGGACTCATCTGCACACACACAAGCAACCAAGCATTAAATCATTAATGATATCATGATAATCCACAGCATATTTACTCAGATCAAAAAAAATTAATTCACATTTCATATGACTGACAAAAAATGTATTTTTACACACACATGCAGGCGCGAACACACACAAAAAGGCCATCGAAAATTCATCCAAATTTAAAATCTGCTTGTCTAATTTTAGTAGTCAACAGATTTTACGACCCCAGTTGTGAAAACAACTCACATAACTAATCTTTTGTGCTGTCATTGTTTGGTAATTTTTTATACATTAAAAATTTAAGCTTACAAATTATAAATCAAATTATATTTATTCATTGAAAATACCTGGTTGCAGTGACATGCGTGCCTGCTTGTGAGGCGGCGCTTCTGAATGTGTAGCAATATCCCTCGTCTCTGTTGTTAGTTGTGGGGGTGGGGTGGGCACCGAAAACACAGTCGGCGCACGTGAACTGGCTGTTTTCAAAATGGGCACTGCACAGCCTGTAGGAACGTGAACGCAGCTCAGCAGGTAAAAGTCCCAACAGATCTTCTCTGCGCGAATTCTGCACCCGGACATCTGTTGGGAGAATAACAAAGACTGAAATACAAGTACTAAAACACCACCAGCTAAATACTGTAGTCTGTAGGCGTAGTTCGTGAGAACAGTACAGTGGACAGAGTTCTGCATGACCTTTCATACTTTTGTATTTTAAGTCTTGATAGACAATGAAAGCGAAGTAACTTTGCAATGACTGAATTTCATCAACGACCTTACAACTCAAGGTTTCTTTGCTTAATTTCTCACCAGTACTTTCCTCTTTTTGATCGGAACATCGGTCTTAAAACAACTCGATTAAGAACGTGAAACATACACAGAATTCTCCCTATCAGTCGTATTGCCTTGAACGAAAGGGAAAGGTCCGTGTAGCCTAAAGAATACTTTTTCTCGCTCAAGTTAAGCACGTGTGGCACAAATGACTAGATCTAACTTGAGTTAGTCCACCATAAAGTGGATACAATGGGACAGGAAAACTGGTCTATGTAGATACTGCCCTCCTCTACATTTGAAAACAAAATTACTAGAAACGTATAATTACTCTGGATCTAAATGGTCGTTAGATCACTTTTCCACTGACATTTCTCGAAATTCACGGCGTGGAGAGCCGGCTAGGGTCTGTTTGCAGTTGGATCAGTTTTCCACTCTCCCATATTTAAGCCCAAAGATACATATCACACGAGGGACCTATGCCTGAGTATCGCCCTGGCAACTCTAATTCAGAATCAAAATTTTTCGAGATAGACATTCTCTGCGCCATGAAATTATTATCCGGTCGTAAATTTATGAATTTATGCAAAGATAAGACCACAGAGTAATCAGCTTACCTTGTTTCTTCATTGGGAAAAAGGAAAACGACATGCCGGTGAAACTTGGCTTGTAGCGGGCGTTCGAACAAGAAATTGCGCTGCAAAAGTCAGCCCTTGCCTCGTTCGGTCAGCCATGATTCAACACGATTACAAGGGAGAAAACTCTCAAAGCACGTCCTCGCACTCTCGGGGCGAGTGATTTGTCTTATAATGTATTGTCTTTGATAGGATGGCACTGTTTTGTGGTGATGCACATCTTCAAAAGGCAATCCAATTTCTCCTGGTCGGACAATAAAGTTGTAAATATTAATTTGATTAATTCGCTTTCATGTGGTTAATGTATATAGATGGAAGAAATTGTATGCAACATAGATTATTTTCAGTTTTGAGTGGTAAGATTTTTTTTTTAAGTCTCAAACTGTCAGTCTGAATATATTTCAGTGATAGGATTTTGAATCAGTTGTTTTGAGGGGTCCGTTTTGACCATACTAATTCGACTTTATATTATGTAAGAATTTCAGTGTAAACCAGGTTTAGGCTATGATTAGGAATTATGAATTGTTCTTTCAAGTGGTGGTGACAATTGTGTGTATTTCTGTCACCAGGGTATCTTTGTGACCAAGGTGTTACAGGAAGGACCAGCTGCTACTGTACTTCAGCCTGGAGATAAAATATTACAGGTACATAATATGTCATGGTACATAAGCGCAAAACAGAGATATTGGGAATTGTACATAGTTACAGGCAGAACATCTGACAAATGGCACCAAATGGCACTCTTGGCCTGCCTGCACTTTATGTACTTGTGACTATGTGTAGAACTGAGATGAGTTTCCCCTGTCATAATGCCAGCCATAGATTCTTGTGAGATCTTGCATCACTTATGCAGAGTTCATTAGACACTATGCCCCATGTAGATGAAAGTTTTTAGCATGGCTTTTGTTTTCAATAGATATTTCCTGAAATCAGAAGTAGATTTATAGAAATTTGTCTATTCTTTATTCTGTTTGAAGGTTTGATACTGGATTAGATAAGAACAGCATGTAAGGTAGCCATTAAAGCAGTGCTCCTGTCCTTGAATAAAATGTTTCAGTCAGTACAAATGACATCTAGTTGAAATCCAGATTGAATTCCTGACAAATGATGTGTAAATTAACTCATACATTGCTTTTTTTCCAGGTGAATCATGTTGATTTCCGCAGCATCGATCATCTCCAGGCTGTGAATGTGATGAAGACCTCCTCCACTGTGGAACTCTTAGTGGAGCGCATCCAGAAAGTCAATATGGTTTGAAGCACTGTGTACAAGGACTGGTGAAAACATTGGAGGCGGTTGAAAATCTTGAATGTGTTGCAACCTACTCCACTGTGGAACTCTTCATGAATGGCATCTAGAAGGTCTGTCTCAGTTGACTGGATGTGGACAGGCACTAGTGGTTGGCTTTATGTCGGAAGAGAGAGATGGAAGACTGCATATACTGGTTGCCTTGTTGGAAGGGTGTATTGCAGTCTGAAATCTTTGAAAAATGTGTACTACTGTGGTAGAACACAACAAAAAGTTTTTCATGAGTTTTGTGTGTATGGAGATTGGTTGTGAATAAAACACATTCCTTCAGCCTTCCTAGTGCAGGAGACATAGATTCTCATGAGCCCCTCTGGCTGGTAATAATCGGTCCCAATTTACGTTTGTTCTTCAGTTCAAGGGAGATCATTTGTGGTGTCAGACAAACATTTTCACAGGATTACGTGTGTGCAGTTGATGGTTGTGATGGCAAAAACAGTTTTGAAGAATTCCATAGCACAGAATTCCATGCACAAATACCTGCATTATTTTCAGAAAATACCGTACCAGTAGATACCTATTTTCATCTGTGAGATCGATGGATGACTGTGACGATAGATAGAGATGTGTTTGAAGAATCCCTGGGACAACATTTGAATTTGCTTTTCTTTTCCTCTTCACACAGAAAATGCGAACACCACCCGACTGCAAGAGGCAAAGAACCTCATGAGCCCCCGCATCTGCAGGAGCTCATGAGGTTCTTTGCCTCTTGCTGACCCCATTCATATCTGTGTTCCTTGCATGGATTGATGGGATTTTTCAGAGTTGAATTTGCCCTGCTTTCAAAGGCATTGTTTTGTGTTGACTAGCAGTGAATTGATTCAAGAAGATACAAACGGTAGATTTTCGCGAATTGTCCACCAATAAGTGTTATGTTGGTGAACAGGACTTCAGTGTAATTATATTGATGCTGATCGTTGTATACACCATTCCAAATACAATGTGTGAACAAATATTGTGATGCATCTTGCCCAACCTGGACTAAGAATTCCTTTTCCACCTGGGGAATGAAATCCAAGCGCCATATTTATTCACAGTAAATCCACGTTGACAGACGGCATGTTTTGATTGGTAGCCAAAGACCTGCATTCTAGATGACCGAGGCAGATTGCAAGTGTCATTGGTAGACAAAGACTTCCTCTAGACTAGATGACTGACCACCAGTTCTCTCAGTGAATGACCAAAGTGAATTTTTGACTCTCCCCCCTCCCCTCCCCTCCCACTGAGTAACAACTACATGTGTGTGCTGGTCTGTGATTTTTTTTTTACAAATTTATCTTCCAGCTGTAGGCTGTAAGATCCAAAATCACAGACCAGAATATATACTTGTGGAAGACAAGATCTGCTCTGACGCACAACAGCAGGAGATGGGTCGACCATGATAATTTAAGGGTAGTGCCAGATTAGCTTGGCGCCTTCAGGCGCCAAGCTAATCAGGCACTACCCTTGAATTATCATGGTCGATCCATCTCCTGCAACTGGTGCATAGTCATTAGATGACTTCTCCAAAATTTGGGAAATGCGGCCGTCGGGCTGAATGTGTTGGTGTGTGAGAGTAGAACAGATGTCAAGTAGATGTGTACCATGTACAGATAGTTTAACCCTTTGGCTATCACTAGTTGTAGTGTTTGTCGCGATGCTTCCTGCAGGAATTGTCGTGACAAAAAACACAACTGACAGCCAAAGGGTTATTGCATTTGAGATGTGCTGAATTAGGATCTACGTGTATCTAAAGTTCTTGTATCAAAATGCAGCACATCTCAAATGTGGTAATCTCTACTGCACGTCCACTTAACCCTTTTTTGCCCCATAGTCCCATTTCTCAAATTTTGGAGGTGTTGCCCAACGACTATGTACCACTTGCAAGAGATGAATTGACAAGGCGCCAAGCTAATCTGGCACTACCCTTAAATTTTCATGGTCAGTCCATCTCCTGCTGGGTTAACCCTTTTGCTGTCGGTAGTGGTTTTTGTCGTGATGATTCCGACAGGAATCCACATGACCAAGAATGCTGCCGATAGCAAAAGGGTAAAGATTCATGATTTTAACATGTAAATACTGTATACTGTTGAAATGGTTTGACATTGATACAAGCCTTGAAACAATGGCATTCCTGAAGGTGTGTGTGGAGGTGAGACAACAGGGCAGCTTTAGTTCACAGCAGCTAAAATCACTTTATCAGTAGTTTCATTTACTGCAAAATAAATGCACTAAGTATGAAATAAAATTATCTTGAGCAAATCTCAAGTTGGCAAGAGGCAAGATTTTCATTAGCCCCTGCCAGTGCAGGGGCTCATGTAAATCTATGCCTCATGCAGATGAAACGGGTTGGCATTCATTAGGAGGAACCCCTGAAGCCAGTCTCAGTCAGCAGGTTATAGATTTTTCATGAGCCCCTGCTTCTGCTTGTGCTCATGAAGATCCGTGCTTGGTGCAGAAGGACAGCCAAATCAGTAGATCTTTTATGCTTAGTTTTTCATGATTTTGCTGATCAGTGACATTTTTGTGTTCAGTTGATCTCCTCATTCAGGGTTACTTTGTGCGAAAGTTTATATTGGGGTGTCATTTGCATCATCATAGTGTTTGTGATGTACGTATTAATTAACCCCTTGACTGCTAATGACAATACTGTTCAATGGAAAATATGTGCAGTTAAGTTGTGTTTCCATATAGTAAGTTGTGTTTCCATATAGTTAAGCTGTGTTTCCAAGAGCGGTGCGGTAGGCAACATGACAAAAAAAGTAGCTGAGCAGCAGGCAGATAATCGCTTTGTGTGTTTCCATACATTTGCTTGACAGGCGGCATTACGCCCCTATACAAGTTGTTTAGAATTGTTGCAATTATTTGCGTACTGAAAACCATGCTCCCTCCACAGTAAAATCGCAGTTGAATCCCTTCATGGGGTGATAAAATTTTGTCACGCCACGGTCACCTGTGGCACCGCAATCACGCCACTGCCATGTCGCACATATGGAATACTCATCCTTTATTTCTGTGTTCTCGATTCATGTCGCTGGCCCCCACTACTTTCATGTCACGGTCACGCAGCTACATGGAAACACCCACTTGCGTGTCACTTCCCCCAAGCGGTCCTGTCAGTAGCAGTCAAGGTGTGGAAAGATGAAGAGTGTCAGTGGGACAGCGGTATTATGTCGTATTTGTTCTGGTCTTTGACTTTGCACCTAATGGCTCTTTGTCATAAGGTATAGAATTACAGACCAATACACACACGTCTTTCACTTTTATGATCTTTCACAGTCTCATCATCACAGAAACAGCATTAAGGTACCAGCAGTTTTGTCACATCCCCTTGTGCAAAAGGTCATTGGGCCGATAACAGCCGCTGTCGGTTTGCACACGTGCCGACTACAGCTGATGTCGGCCCAATGGCCATTGCTTGCTGGGATTGTGTTTCAGAAAGTTCTGCAGCTGACTATACTATAACTAAACATGCACTCTAAGTTAACCCATTCAGCCCGGATGCACTACAGCTAATCTGGCACTGCCCTTGAATTATCATGGTTGATCCATCTCCTGCAACTGGTGCATAGTCATTAGATGACGTCTCCAAAATTTGGGAAATACAGCCGTCGGGCTGAATGAGTTAAATATCTTGTACATTATTTATTGCCTTCTGTTTTATTTAAATATGCATTGTGACTCTTGTTTCTTGTGCACAAAAGCTGTAGCACTTACAGTGTTTATGCTACTAGTACATGTTTGTGGTTTGTTTTCATTTCTGCTTGCCTATTTCTTTCTGTTGAGTTTGCATAAAGTTACCTTCTCCAGGCACTGCTTTGACTGCAGAAATTAGCCAATAAAATGGGTTCTCAATGTTTGTCTTGCCTTAACTTAAACTTTTCTGCCCATCTTTAATGACATTCACAGTTTATAGGATAGCCCATCAAAGGGACGCAACATAACCTTGTTGGACCAGCCTGTAGGACACTCTAAGAACATTTATATCAATATTTTCTTTCCTGGAGAAGGTCGCTTTGAAATATTCTGCGACTGCTGTCATTCAAACTGCTGTTAGTACCAGAATGGTTGCCTTTGAACAAAACTGCCATATCCTAATCACTGTGATATGTGTAATATCTCATTTTACATGTACCATATTTTCGTATCTTTTGTAGTATGTTTATCTGAATAATTGTCCCTGCATGGATGTTTCCTTGGTAATTTTTCAGTGGGGCTGAAGAAGGAAATGTCTCATGTATTTGAAAACAGCAGACATACTACGTGTAAAACAAACTGTAGGTCCAACTCCATGACTTCATGAGAGCAGACCTAACCCCAAAGGTTCCACACAAAAAAAATTCCCACACCTATCTCATTGTCAAACAGCAGACTGCGGGGCAAATAATCTCCAACATGTTAACCTTTTGGCTGTCGGATGCTTGCCAGTTAATGGCTGTTTCTGGCATCACACATTTCAAGTCTCAGCAGTTTTCTTTGATCTTTTGAATAGTTAAAAACCAGTTCCTACAGCTAGGTTGGGACAACATGATACTTTTTGATTTGAACCAGTTCCTATAGCATAAATTTTCGCCGCAGTAGAAGAATTTCATCACATCCACCATTTAAACAATACATTTTGGAAAGCTTGTCAAGTGGTAGTGAACTGTTTTTGTCAGTTCACTTATGATTACATATCAAATTGATGTAACATATTATCTAAGTACATTTTGCCATGCTATTTGATCAAATTCCACTGTTACATTTTTTGCTTGTAAAATGTGTATTCTAAAATAAAGATGTTTGTTTGCGACATATCCGTTTTGTCCTGTTGTTTTGTTTGTACATTTAAGTGTGAAATATTTGTTCAGAATTACATTTTGTGTGCTGTGTTGGTATGATGTGTTTGGGAGCAGGAATGGGGTGGGTGGGTGGGTTTAACCCTTTGGCTTTCAGTAGCGGTTTTTGTCGTGTTGATTTCTTTAGGAATCATCACAACAACCAAAAATGCTAACAGCAAAACAGATAAAAAATAAACACATTCCATCATGAAATGCACTATCTTTTCAACCAGAACCACAAAGCTACCATGGACATGCAGAGTAGGAGCTTTACATATTCATATACTGGTAGTTAACCCTTATCATTCGGAATACACTAGTGTGTGAAATAAGTTTGACTAAAATAGTTCAAGGGTAGTGTCAAGCTATTCTGGCACCACCCTTGAACTAAAGCCATTGGTCTATATCCTTATCTGTAAATACTGTAAGGTAGCCTGCATATGGCAGTGTACAAATTTGAAGCGTTTAGCCTCGGTATGATATGGGTTAATTCAGCAGCATCAAACTTTATTTTGGCTGCTACTACCGGCACTTAGCATGTTATTGACAGTGGACAACATTCATATAAACATATCATTGCTGCAGCACTTCCAACCATAAATAGAGTTTGTGTTATCTGATTTTCTGTCATGTCAAAAAACACTGCTAAAAAAACAGACAGGGCCGGATCCAGGGGGAGTGCTTTGGCTACAGCACCCCCCCCCCCCCCCCCCCCCCCTCGGCTTAAAAAAACAACAAAAAAAAAACATTTACTACCAGGCCACAACATGGTCTGAGAGGAGTGGGGTGGTTTAATGTTATTGCAGCCCCCCCCCCCCCCCACCCCCTGGTTTTAGGTATCTTCCGACCCTGGCACCCCCCCCGCCCACCCCTTCCGCTCGCCGCTTTTCGATTTCCTTGGAGCCTGGAAGCACGTGCCCCTTCTCTGTCTACCCCCCCCCTCCCCCCCAGCTTTTCGATTTCTTCCGACTCTGGAAGCACGACCCCCCCGCCCCCCTCCATCGCTTTTCGATTTCTCCGGACCCCAGAAGAGCACGCGGCCTTTCTCTCTCTACCCCCCCCCCCCCCTTCCCCCCCCCCCCCCCCCCCCGTGCAGTTGTATGCTGTGTGTGTTGGAGGGCGAGGTGGGGGGGGGAGTGGCTGGGGGTTGTGTGTCCTGACACCTATACTTTAATTTTGTACGCCCCATATGTGAAATTACCAACAAAAAGAAATTTCAGTTCTAGATGCAGATTGATTATGACTGTTCCAAAATGGTACAAGAATAAAGTTGTCTAGAAGCACCAAGCTTATCTGGCACCGCTTTGTAACCCATTACAGCCTGAGGCTGATTTTGAAAAAATTGTTTATTGCCCTATGAAGGCTACATTACAGATTAGAAGCTAGATTAACTGTTTTAGTTCAAGGGTGGTGTTACGTGGTCGTCGTAGTGTGATACAATCACACCAGATGCACGCACATAGGGTTTTTGTAAAGAAACTTCACTCGTTTGCAACTCATCACACGTGGCACAAGGTTGTAGACCACACTGGAGTAACAGTTCCAACAATATTTTTTTTCTCACGATGCAATCTCAGCACAATGCATCCACAACTTATCCACACGTAGGTACACTGTCTCATACAATGCATCCACAATTCTGATACACTGCGTCTCCCATACAATGCGCGCACATATTTCCTAACACTGTCTTTTATACTATTACAGATTTCCAGAACAATCCAGCAAATTCACACAACTCAACCAATCAGAAAAGAAAACGTAACCAAAACTCATTAAGATTCATTAAAAAGAACACTAGATCTATCTACAGTTTTCTACTAACATCTAGGTGCATTTCGTAAATGTTACAAAATGTTACCAACATGTGTACTGCACAACTTTGACATCATATCTGAGGTCACTAGAATAATCGCGTCCCTACAAAAACCTTTTAGTCTAATGTAGTTCAGACTTTGCGACAGTGTAGTGAAAATATGCAACATTCAAGCCGCTACACAACAAAAATTGATAGAAATTGTCCATGCAAAAGAAAACGAATCATACTAAAAAAAAGTATGTCATTCTTATCTTTAATAACTCAGCTGAACACCGGGTCTTTTCCTATGATTAACACACACATGCCTAAAAAGAATAACAGCCACAAACGTAACAGGTGGTGCCAGAATAGCTTGGCGCGTCTGGCACCAAGCTATTCTGGTGCCACCTTTGAACTATCAGTCAAATTTATTCATTTTTCAAGCAATGGGTGTATCAGGATAAAACACACTGGCTGTCTTCCGCCTTGTTTAGCTACCGCAGAGGAAAACAATCTGTGTATGACCCATGTGGTCAATCAGCCTTGTTGCGTGTTGGGGCTGAATGCACTACAGAAGGAGATGGATCACCCATGATAATTCAAGGGCAGTTCCAGAGTAGTTTGGTACCAAGCTAAACTGGCACTACCCTTGAATTATCATGGTTGATCCATCTCCTGCTACTGGTACATAGTCTTTGGTGACACCTCTAAAACTGGGAATGCGGCTGAGTGTTGGGTTAAAGGGTTAACAAGAGACATCTGTGAAAATTTATGAGAACTGCAGAGGACCACCGAAGTGCTGGCAATGTGCCAAGTCTACGTCACAGGCATAATGTCTCCAGTACCTGACACCAAGATATGATAAGCACATAACGAGGCCAAAGTCTTTTATCATATACAAAACTACGTGGTTGACACCGAGTTGGCGCACATTTACTGTTTGAAGAACGACCTTTCATACTGATTAATGCGCATGACGGCACGACCTACAACTGTTGCCCTGAGATACCACATGCGTGCCAAACCCAAATAACATCCTCAAGCGGCAGAGGGGTGGTTGGAGCTGACCGGCCTTGATGTTTGTCAAAATCCATCCAATTCAATGCAGCTTGACACGGGGTGTATGTGAATCTGTTTCTCGCAAACGGTGGGACCTGAATGAGGGATGACTGACTGAATTACGCAGCAGTCAGTTTTGTATGCCGACTTCAATTAGGGTTAGAGACACACCATTGCATCCTGAGGCTCATTAAAAAAATTCATCTTTTATATGAAGGCTAAATTACAGATTAGGAGACAGATCAACTATTACAAGAAAATAGCTTGGCACCTGAAGCGCCAAGCTATTCTGGCACCATCCCCTTGAACTATCATACGGTAATTTCAAGCAGTAACTGATGTATAGAATAAAAAGGGTTAAGGCAGCGGCCAATTCAAATAAATACATAAAGAATTGCTAAATACACTTTTAGTACTAATTCCACAACGCATATTGCTGCCTGTACGGGTGGCAAGAATGTTTATGGTTGACATCTTAAGGTTCGAAAATGAGAGAAACTGAGCCGCCTGAGACTAAAAATGAACACTTGAAGGTCCACGAGGGAACTGCAAGAGTCCCTGCAGTTTCCACGGGGGCTCATGAGGATCTGCAAATACAAGCCTTATGCTGAGCCACCTTCCCAGTGCGCAAAGCGGCCATCGGATGGCCTTTTAGTTGACACATTGGGCCGCTGTCAGTATCCACTTAACCGCTCATTCTACCCCAAACACACCACAGCAAGATACGCCGGATCGACCATGATAGTTCAAGGGTGATGCCAGAATAGCTTGGCGCCTATGGGCGCCAAGCTGATGAGACATTCAATTATAATATGCTCAGAAGATCTCTTAGCCACCCACCGTCATAAGAAAGTATTTCGCCAAGTTTCAAGCTCAGTTGCCTATAAGTCTGGCGTCACCCTCGCACTATCATGGTCGATCAGTCAGTGTCCTGCCGGCACTACAATGCAGTCGGCTTCAGAGGACAACCGGCAAGATTTGGGGATTTCGGTGATGATGGGGTAGAATGAGTTAAGTCAAGTTTCTTTGACAGCTGGAGCTCTTCGGATTAATTAACCCCGGCAAAAGACTTCAGAAAGACAATAGTGTGATCACTAGCATTGAATGGGTTGCTTAACTGAACACTATGTTTGTGCGTGTGTTTGTGCGTGTATGATCAGGTACATTTCAACTCATTTAACCCCAAGGCCGCCGCCACATTTCCAAATTTGGAGACCCGTGTGCCTATCATAGTGATGACGATGCCGCCGCCTTGACCGGTTGCAGGAGATAGATCGACCATGACAATTCAAGGGACGGTAGCGTGCCAGATTAGCCGGGCGCCATATAATGCCCGTCATTACCCTTGAATTACCATGGTCGATCCATCTCATGCTGTAGCCCGGCGGCTTCATAAAGCCGCAAACTGAGATGTTTAACTGACCCATATAAAAAAGCTTCAAATTCAGTGACACTGCCACTTCATGCAAGCTACATCATATGATACTCAACGGTTACAGGTAAGGATATAGACCAAGGGCTTTTGAGTTCAAGGGTAATGCCAGAATAGCGTGGCGCCTAGAAGCTATTCTGGCACTACCCTTGAACTATCTTAGTTAACTGAGGACTGATTACCGGACTGACGACTTAGTCTTTAGTGAGCGGCCGTGGGCGGGCCGGCGTTGGCGTCTGATCAGTTCTGAACTGAGAACAATACAGGCTGCATGGTAGCCGGGCTGACTTTAGTACGTTACACAAACGATTGAACATACACAGATACCACTAGTTACTTGTAAACAAAAACTTGACATCAATAACACCTGTGTTGTGTATTCACGTGTCTAAAACGGCACTGCCGATGTCGTTTATTTATGTTGACAGGCCTAGGAGGCTATGCGTGTAGTCATTTAGCGGGTCACGACGAGATCCGATTTAGGTCAACATAGCACTTTTTCCGTTATTTAACCGTAACTCAAAATATTACAGTCAGGTTTACTGTTGCAACTGTGCGCTGAATGGCCGATCACTGTCATTTCCCCCCGCCTCAGCTCGAAAGCGAATGACACGGCAACTCTCAGTGACTGAAATGGTCGGCAAAAGTGGTGCAGCGACCGCACTGAGTATTCTGCGCGATTGACAGCTACAAAAGATAAAATGACTTGATGAAAATATACAGTCCCTTCTGAAAAGTATCTAGTTATGTGCAATCATAACGTGTTTCTTTTCTTCTGTGTCCACTACATGTAAGATTATGTAAGTATAGCAAAAAGGGGCGTGTCGCGGATCTAGAAAGCCCTGGAAATGCGTCGTCTGCTTTAGGTTTAAGTCGTTCAGGCTCTTCTCATTGGCTAGATTTTTCAGGTCAGTCAAGTGATGTCAAACACGCAATTTGATTGGCTAATTTCGGCGGAACTACCCGAAAATGTAGAACGTTCGGGAATCTTCGTAAACTTTCTAGTGTCATTTCCTGCGGATATATCCCCGCCGCGGTAACGTTTTGGCGTATTACCAAAACAGCCGTTGCGAAAATTACTAGCTGAACACTCAGCGATTCACCAGTTTTATCTGAAAGCAAGTTGGACTGAACGCTTTGAGCTTTCCAGCTCATCAAAATGGGAAAAGACTATTACAAGATTCTTGGAGTGGCTAAAGGTGTCAGTGATGAGGAGTTAAAAAAGGCTTACCGCAAAATGGCACTCAAATACCACCCTGACAAGAACAAGTCGCCAGGCGCAGAGGATAAGTTCAAGGAGATTGCGGAAGCCTACGACGTTTTGAGCGACCCAAAAAAGCGAGAAATATTCGACAAGTACGGAGAGGAGGGCTTGAAGGGTGGCGTACCTGGCGGCGGCGGATTCACCGGTGGCACTCCTGATGCAGGTGGCAACTACCACTACACCTTCTCTGGCGATCCACGCGAGACCTTCCGTATGTTTTTCGGTGAGGAAAACCCCTTCGGTTCCTTCTTCATGGGTGGGCCTGGTGGCGGCTCGCGCAACATGTTCCAGTTCTCAACGGGTAATGACGACCATATGGATGTGGATGACGACCCCTTTGCGCAGTTTGGTCGTGGCCCGTCCACCAGTAGTTTCCCAGGTGGAATGGGCCGCGGCATGGGACGGCGCAAACACCAGGATCCGGCAGTGGTCAAAGACTTGCAGGTGTCACTAGAAGAAGTGTTGAACGGTACTTCTAAAAAACTGAAGATCACTCGGCGAGTGTTGAACCCTGATGGACAGTCGACCCGCGTGGAAGACAAGATTCTGCAGATTGATGTCAAACCTGGGTGGAAGGCAGGTACAAAGATCACCTTTCCCAAAGAGGGTGACCAGACACCCAACAGCATACCAGCAGACATTGTGTTTGTGATAAAAGACAAACCACACAGTACTTTTGTGCGTGATGGCCAGGACATTCGCTACAAGGCCAGGATTTCTCTACGCGATGCTTTGTGTGGTACCACCATTCAGGTGCCAACGCTATCTGGCCGCAAAATTCCACTGAATTTGACGGAAATCGTCAGGCCTGGTTCACAACGGCGCATACAGGGAGAGGGACTACCATATGCCAAGCAGCCTTCCAAGAAGGGTGACTTGATCATCGAGTTTGACATTAAATTCCCAGACAAAATCAGTCAGTCAGCAAGGGAAATTCTCAGAGACTGTATTCCAGCATCGTAAGCATCAGTAAATATTTAGTGTGAATTTATGATTTATTTGGTTTTCTTACATGACCATTAGTCTTCGTGCACATACTTCATTTGCATGCAAAAAAAACGTTTATGTGTGGAAACTTTAACGATTTGTGCAACTGAAGTGTTGTGCTTTTTGTTTCTTTAAATCGTTTTTGGCCATAAGTGGGGTTCAGACCCATTACAGGGTAGCATTGTTTTTTGTTTGTTTAGCTGCTGCATAATTTTTCAGTTTTGATTTTGTGTCACAAAAGTGTGCAAATTGTCTAACCCCCGCCCCCCCCCCCCCCCCTCCCCTCGCCCGCCGGCTCCCCTTTTAACAAACTTTTAGAAACTAGAGCACTGCACTGAGTTGTTAGGTGACACCAGCAACCTATGTTCATAGCACTGGCATTACCTCACTCTGGCTATTTATAGACACCTAATTTTACAGGTCTGTGCTTGCTGGGGCTGATCTTGTGCCGAAACGGTAGTGGGAACAACTACTGTAGCTGTGCACAAAGTTCCTCTCCTGTAGTGTACAGTTGTAAATATTAGCCCCCATAACATCCTCCATCTGAGGATAACACTTGTGAACATAGCTGTATTGTACCTGCAAAAGGCTTAGATTCAAATGAGAACCTGCAGCTGCAGGGGCCCATTAGGATATGTGCCTTGTGATGGATGGACCTGTCCTGCAGATGGATCATGGGCCTAGTTTAGGAACTTATGTCAACCTCCTCTGGGCTCCTGTAGGTTGGATGATTCATGCTGTATCTTCTCAGGCCTGTTCTGTTGTAGACCAGAATCTGCAGAGTAAAAGGAAGAGCTGGAGAAAAGTGTCTAATTTTTTACAGATGTCCAAGAAGCCCTGTGTAGATCTATGTTTTCCTGCTAAAGTTTCTAAGAGCAGATAATAGTTAATGGGGTAATGCCAGTGCTATTGAAGTTGAAATTGTACTAGTGCTTAGAGATGTCATTATGGTGGTCAGAGTAGAAAACTAAAAAGATAAATACATGTATAAATCTGTGTGTAAGCATTAAATATTTTGCAATTTTGCAACTGTATGTTTGCGTACAATTGTGATTGTGAATAAGAGAAAGGTTTAGCGTTTCGTGGAAGATTGACAGAGTGTAAGATGTGAGATTTCTAATGTTGCTTTTTCAAAGGGTGCAAGTTCTGTAAAACTAAAACTGTCTTGTGCATGCATCCAATCACACCTGGGAACGGTACTAGTGGCTGCGTGCACAATAGAGTTGAAATGTGTGTAAACATTTTCTGACAACGATGTGATAAAAGCTGATCTTTGTAAATTATAAGCAGTGTAACAAAAACATCAGATTCTGTGAGACTGTTTGGTGTGTCCAATGTATATTATTGTATTTTGTGAGATTGGTAAAAGAATGTTCACACATGCTTTGTTTACAGTAATGTAACAAGTTTCTGCTGCTGTTGATAAGTTAGTTTCTTCTGATCATTTGTGCCTTGGAATAAAATGTTGGCACTAGGAGTCTCTGGTTTAATTTAAAGAAAATGTGTGTGTGCATGTGCTGTGGCAGTATCTTTTACATCACTCTCTCACTGGTTGCAGCCAGGAGATGCCGCACTGGTTCCCTTCCTCCATGCCATATTAGCACAGCTAGCATAGCAGATTGAGGGAGATAACCACTGTGACATTCTCTTGATCTGCTAGTAGTGCAACTAAATGTTTTTCACCAAGTGAAATGATAGGTGTACGCTTGTGTGCGCTTCTGCCTGGATGTATTGTTTTTTTTTTTTTTATGGGTGGCAGTAATGACGGCATGAATATACAGAGAAAACAAGCAAAGTGGATTATTATCACATTTTATTCTTGCACAATGTGCTCAAAGCCACGGCTGCATTATTTCATTTTCATAAAACTTCAAACACACCTTGATCAATTGCATACGATTACCTCACAAAACCCAAAATTGCAGATTCCACTGCTCACTTACTAAAATTCCTTAAAGTTCAATGTTTATAATCATGCACAACCACAAGGAATAATGTTCTTTAAAAAAAAAATGAAATTTAAGATAGACGGAAAATTCAACATACATTGTACATGCTTCCTGAAATTCCTGTCATGAAGTACATGTACATTGAAATGTTTATGAAGTGTTTTACATCCTATCATTGCAGACAATCGGCATAACTCAAGTAACCCTAAGTCATTATGCAGATGTCTTGTTTCAGGCCGCATGACATCTAAAATGTAGGACACCCAAGGCGGTGTGGAGAGGCGATAAACCACTAAATTCAGCAGACATTTTGGTTAAGAGACATAGGAAAGAACATCGGTGTCTGCAATGTACGACATCTCCTTTCGTTCAAAATCACAAGTGCACTTGTATGCTCCTGGGGCCAGTTGCATAAGCGAGTTTAGTCCTGCACCAGCCACTAAGCAAGGTGCTCCACTATAGCAATGCACTTTGCTTAGTGGCTGGCGCAGGACTAAGCTCACTCATGAAACTGACCCCAGGCAGCAGTCCATAATTACACACAAAATGATGGTGCAGCCGCATGTCTTGCATAATGACCCTGCAAAGGGTCCACACTTTCGCCATACATTACAAGGTATTCCTTTCGCACCCGGTCCAACATAGCCTTTGCACCATTCAAATCCAGACAAAAAGGAAATTTCTTGTCTCCATGCGACAGTTTCACACCGTTTTCTTTTGTTCCTCATGCGACCAGTGGTGAAAGACAAAGGATATTGCACTAGAGTTCCAGACAGTTTTCAGAATGGTGTCTGAAAGCCCCTTCTTGTCAGGGCAGTGGTTCCACTGAGAGAGGTCTGCGTTACAGTCACTACCCTCGGGTGGGCCTCGCACTTGAATGTTGTTCACACAGCGACGACACTTGAATCTAGGAGGAAGAGAGGATGATTAGATGATAAATGCTTTATTTGCAGGAGAATAAACATTTGTGCTGTCACATTTAAGAAACTAAAAAAGGTAAAGTAAAGGCTGATCACTGTAGGTCAAATTACATCTCCACAAGTTATGTATGTGTCTCACTGACAAGTTCTAATCTTCCTGCCTAGCACTATTTGCAATGTGAAAGCAAGAGTCGGATGGATTTTTTTTTAAAAATTACATCTCCACAAGTTATGTATGTGTCTCACTGACAAGTTCTAATCTTCCTGCCTAGCACTATTTGCAATGTGAAAGCAAGAGTCGGATGGATTTTTTTTTTCTTTCATAGTTTAGATGAAGGTTGTCCTTTCAGAGCTTGGTGCCTAAAAGGCAACAAGCTCATAAGGCACAACCTTTGAACTGGCTTGAAGCTGACTGCAAAGAAAAACATGAACATTTCTCAAGTTGTTTAGGCCCAATGTTTGAACTATACTGACAAGCTAAAGAAATGCAACATTTTTGGCATCATCACTAATGTGTTTCTGATAATTCCAAAAATGTCGCATTTCGAATATTATACTGATTACTCTGTGATAGGATTCAAGTGCTTACTTGTCATGTGTGTCGCTGAGCGTGTTCTCGTTGAGTGTGAAGAGGTCGCGCAGGTCACCGAGAGAGAAATGCCGCTCGACGTCCTCCTCCTTGTCCACCACACAGCTGCTGAGCGCCTTCTTGTGGGCCTGACGCTGGAATATCTTCTCCTCTATTGTCCCTGTCTGATCACAAGCAGACAGAAGTACAGGTCAACTTTAATAGATGGCATACCTGGGAGCATAAAGTCTGACCACGTTTATTTGTGCTCTCACTTATGTGCCAAAAATATTTAAGATTGAGAAGAAACAATAACCGGTAAGCAAAAGGCCTTTGGGTCGACATCAGCCATAGTTGGGCTGCACATCGTGAAGCCAATCAAGGCTAATTTCAGCCCAAGGATCTTTTGCTTACTGGGTATTTAGTAAACCCATTAAGCCCCAAAGGCACATATCCCAATCTTAGGTGTCATATGACTGGACCAGTTACAGGAGTTAGATTGACCATGATAATTCAAGGGTTGTGCCAAATTAGCTTGGCACCTGACAGCGGTTCTGGTGGCTGAATGCAAAAAGGTTAAATGCATTTACTGCTGTGATGTTCGTTTGTATTTTGCTTAAGCCCTTCACTGCCAGTGGACACAGACTGTTTTGGAAATTACTGTAAATTGAATGTCACAAGATCCCCCACAGTCCAAAATAAAGATGGATCCAAAGTGTTTACAGCAAGAGGTATAGATCCTCATGAGCCCCTGCAACTGTGGGGGCTCACGAGGCCCAATACCTCACGCAGTTGGATCCTGTTCACTTAAGGGGTTAACATCCTGCAGAGAACTCACTGCTATGAGCCTGTAGATGAAGCACTGTTTCTTCTGTCCGTCTCGCCAGCACCGTGCCATGGCCTGGTCATCATTGGCGGGATTCCAGTCCGGGTCAAACATCACCAGACGATTGGCTCCTATCAGGTTCAGGCCGCAGCCCCCAGCCTTGCTGCTGAGCATGAAGATGAACTCCGAGCTCTGTACAATGAAGGAACACTGTGAGTGTGAAATTAAACTGTTACTACTGATAAACTGCAAACAACATCCAGCTGCATGAGACTCCACCTCCCTTGATTTCACCGACGAGAAACCACAAATGGTATCGACCGCAAGAGGCATGGATCCTCATGAGCCCCCTCAGATTCACTGCAGAAACTGCAAATACTAAGCAACTGCAAGGAAGCATAGATCCTCATGTCCCGGATTTCACTGCAGAAATACCACAAACAACAACCACAAGCATGAGACACAGACCCTCTTGAGCCCCCTGCATCCGCGGGGGCTGATGAGGATCTATGCCTCTTGCAGGGGTCTTAGGAGGTCCTATGTCTCTTGTCAGTTTCATTCATATTTCCATGTGCCTCAGACCGACGGGTTATTTGTCAATCATGCTTAACGCCTTCACTGCCAGTGCTCACAGATTGTTCCTGAAATCTTTGTTATATCAGTGTCGGAGATCTCCAGCTGTCAAAGGAACAAAGTGGTTTCAGCAAGTGGCATAGATCCTCATGAGCCCCGGCAACTGCCTCTTGCATTGGAGTGGTGTTCAATGTTTTTTTGCATTCAAGGGGTTAACATCCACAGCCCAGCACATTATTACAGGGGTTTGCTACCACTGCTAACAAAACAATGTCATAAAGCATGCTGACAAACATAAAATAAACAACTAAATTTCTAATATTGAAGATAAATAAAACTCACAGCTCAGTGCAGACCAACGTTTGCCCAAAGACCCTTAGGTCACTGTTTATTGTACAGTGAGCAAAAGAAGTACCGGTAGACTGATTATCACCCCTTCACTGGCATCACTGCCTTGCCCTGATGTGGGGACTAGTGTCTCCATGACTCAAGAGCTATGCCAGCGAGAGCATTATCCTCGGTGGCAAACCGCCTTTGGGCCCACAACGGCCGCAGTGGGCCCGCGCACAGCCATGCATGAACCCACTGCGGCCGTCGTGCGCCCTTTGCTTACTGGGCTGCTCCTGGTAGGGCCACCCATGTTAGACAGGTCAAAGGGTAGAGGCCAAATGAACGATCTCCTGGTCCTCGAGGTTGGGGGTTGGACGGCAGGATAAGGACACATCCCCGTAAGAAATGTCATGTTGCATAAACGGAAGCAAGAGACCAAGCTGCTCTCGAGTGGATGCCTTATGCGCCACCAAGGATTGAGTGAGTGTTAATATAATAAAGCTATGTATGACTTACTGTAGGATCGTTGAAGCGCTCCACTATCTTGGCCCTCTTCTTGATAGACATGGATCCATCAAGGCGCACAAAGTGGTAGCTGCAAACAGATCAGCTTCCAATGACTGAACAACACAGAGACTACAAATACTAAGGGGATGGTTTTTTTTTTTGGTTTAGTCAATCAAACATACACCATCCAATTTTGATTTTGTCAGCTGGGAAAAAGAAACGGTGATCATGGATCAGCATCTCTTCCTATGAAACATTTACCACACAGTTCAGTGAAGCCCATAAAGGCTGATGAGAAGCAAATTTTGTATTTGCGCAATGATCTGTGATGGCTTCCAATAAATAATTTTAACCCATTCAGCCCTGACGCACTACAGCAGGAGATGGGTCGACCATGATAATTCAAGGGCAGTGCCAGATTAGCTTGGCGCCTGTCAGCGCCAAGCTAATCTGGCACTGCCCTTGAATTATCATGGTCGATCCATCTCCTGCAAGTGGTGCATAGTCATTAGATGACACCTAAAATTTGGGAAATACGGCCGTCAGGTTGAATGAGTTAAATCATTCAAGAGGTAAATTATACATGCAGTGATAACACAAATTACATACCCACGTTGGCGACAAAGTTTCTCAAACATGTCGAGTGTCTGCGTGTAGTTTGAGATGAGCACAACTTTGTCACTGGTTGTGGCCTTGATCATCGCTAGCAGTGTGTCCAGCACCACTACTTTGCCTGCAGAGCAAAGCCAGGTTTCAGTCTTACATTTAGTCTGGAAAAACACCCTCCATTCAGCCCCTTTACTTCTAGGACAATGCAGAAACCACCCACTCCATGAGGAAGTTTCTAGTCCTGAATCCACGATAAGGCAATGCCAATAACACTGATGGATCAAACGGAAGAGGCTGAATTTGATATCATGATCAGACACTGTTGGAATGCTGGAGGGGGCCGTAGAAAATACTCTACCAAGTATTCTCATAAAGCATGAGGCATCCGACAGTGTCCTCAGCCAATGGAATTGCTCATGATCTTCAACACAGAGCTGATTTAAGCATTTTTCTCAGAAAATTACAAATTAATTTTTTAGCAGTACTGACAAAAATCACGCCCTCGTATTCCACCTGCACCTAAAATCTGTGCTAGAACATTTCAAAACTTGCAAAACATAAAAAACTTACCAGCTGCAAAATAAGATTGTTTCTTCAAAAACATTACCGATGCCATTACTTAAGTGGAACAACCTATAGCTAGCGTAATTTTAGCCCAAAAACTTACGATGTGTACCCTTAGAGCCAGGGGAGGCCACCAAGGGTACCGAGGTCTAGTACCCGGGTAGCCTCCCTTACCCCGCCGACAGGTGAGCGCCAGCTCACTACCAATCCAACCAGTTCTTTCCTTTAGCTTAAAGCGTGCAGACGTGTCTGCTTAGCCCTCCTTGGCTGTCTTCTTCTTCTTCTCGAACGCCGTCACACTTGGAGTTTGGCTCTCAAAATGAAATCTGTGGTCTTCTGTAGCGCCTCCACAGGCCCGTACAGTTTCTCTTGTAGAGTGGCGGGCTTCGGCCATATCTCCTCCCTCAGCGGCTGGTGGTTCCCACAGTCCTGGAGGATGTGCTCTGCGGTCTGCTCTGCTTCTCCACAAGGGCACAGGGGAGATGGCACGAGGTGGAAGCGTCTGTGCAGGTGGAAATTGAGTCGGTTTGTGCCCGGTCCTCAGACGAAAGATGGTCACCTGCTCTTGTCTGGACAGCTGATGGTAACTGTCTAGGGGCCGTTGTGGTGGTCTGTACACAGACTTAATGATGATCTTCATCTCTGTGAAGCTGACTCCATTTTCATCTTGTTCTTTCTCTGCGCCCACTTTTGCCATTCTGTCAGCTTCTTCATTGCCGTAGATGCCACAGTGTGAAGGGATCCACTGCAGCACCAGTCTGGTGCACTTGATGTTTTGCAGTGCCTCTTGTAGACGTGGCAGTTTGCTTGCTGTTGCTGCCTCAAGGACAGACATGGCATCAGTAAGGAAGACAATCTGGGCATCAGGGTCTGCAGTGCCACTAAGGGTGTTAGCTGCGCGGACTAGGGCTTCCACCTCAGCTCTGTAATTTGTGCAGTGAAGGCCTGTTGATACTGCCTCTGCCTGCCATTTTCCGTTTGGGTACTGAATGTACACCCCAGCCCCTCCATCCTGAACTGCATCTGTGGCTGATCCATCGGTGTATGCCCGTATCCATGCTTCCTGGGGATACTTTTCTTCGAGCATGGCCAGTGTCAGGGCTTTCTTGCTCACAGTGCTGTGCTCATCTCTGGTGGTGATGTAGGGTACCGTGGAAGAGATGGTGATGTTTTCTGGCTTACTTTCCCAAGGTGGAAGGTCGCTAGCAGGATTCAGAGTCTCTACCTGCGCAGGCAGCTTTGCCTGGTGTTTTCTCTGCAGTGCTCTTGTCTCCTTCACAAAGCTTGATCTTTTCAGTCTCCCTGAGGTTGGTTGTTTCATCCTAGCGTTCATAGGATGGTCTTTGGAAGACTTGACCTTTGTGGACTGTATCAAGGCTTTGCAATCTCTTCTCATGCGCAGGGGTGGGATGCCCGTTGTCTCTTC
Source organism: Semisulcospira habei (assembly GCA_036245525.1). Taxonomy (NCBI): domain Eukaryota; kingdom Metazoa; phylum Mollusca; class Gastropoda; family Semisulcospiridae; genus Semisulcospira; species Semisulcospira habei. Next base: position 190,787,800 of record BTPG01000005.1, read on the forward strand.
CATCTTTTCAATTGGTGTGGATCTCATTGAGCCGGTGATGATACGCAGTGCCTGGTTCTGAACTCTGTCAATGGTCTGCTGGTGTGACTGGGCTGCCGTCAACCATGCATTAGATCCGTACTCAAGGTGTGGTCTCACTGTGCCTTGATATACATTTTTGAGGATCTTTTCATTGGCTCCCCATTGTGTTCCAGCCAGTTTTCTCATGATGTTCAGCTTTCTTCTAGCTTTCGCTTCTGCATTCCAAATGTGCGGCTTCCACGTCAGCCTCTTGTCAAGGGTGACTCCCAGGTATGTCTGTTGGTCTTCATACCACAGCGGGGTGTTGCCCAGTGTTAGGTTGCCAGCCTTTGCTTTGTTGGAGAGAGAGAAGAGTGTGGCTGATGATTTTTCTGTGTTGATGGTCACACACCAGTTGTTGGTCCAGTCTGTCAGCCTGTCCAGGGCTAGCTGCATCCTGTATGTAGCAGTTGTTGCATACTCTTCTGTGCACCAGAGTATCAGGTCGTCTGCGTACAGGGCTGCGTGTGCTCCTTTTGGTAGCTCTGGCACAAGGTCGTTGATGAAAAGTATGAACAGTGTCGGTGACAGGACTCCCCCCTGTGGCACCCCCTGACGCAACAGCACTTTTTGGCCACAGTACCCATCCACTGTCACACAGGCTCTGCCATTGGTCCACCGGTACATATTCCCTTGGATGCCACTGCGAAGGAGTTTCACAAGGAGACCATCCTTCCACACCTTGTCGAAAGCCTTCTGTAGGTCAATGAAGGCAGCTAATGTCACCTTCTGATCTTGAAAGGCATCTTCTATGACCTGTGCAAGGTGTGTTGTCTGGTCTTCTGTACTCTTGTAGCTTCTGAAGCCAGCTTGCTCTGGCACGATAATGCTCTCAGAGTCCAGGTACCACTGCAGGCGCTTGTTGATGATGCGCTCCATGGTCTTGCACACACAACTTGTCAGGCTGATGGGGCGATAACTCAGGGCTTTGGACTTATTCTTTCCTTTCTTCAAAATTGGGATCATCCTGGCTTCCTTCCAGCACTGGGGTACCTGACCTCCTCTCCAGCTGTGGTTAAAGATGTCCAGTAGCTTCATTAAGGCAGTGTTGCCAAGGTGTTGTAACATCTCGTTTGAGATGCTGTCTGGACCTGGAGATTTTTTCTTCTTCAGCTGTTTGATGGCCATCTTCAGTTCTGGAAGGGTGATGTCCTTCTTCATTGCATCATGGATGTTCACATCTCTTGTTCTCTCTCTTTCTTCCTGTCTGATTTCTTTCGCAAGCATTCGTGGGACAGTGATGTCACTTTCTTTCGCATAGATCTGTGCAAACATGTTTGCAGCTTTCCTACCAGTCAGTGCTTTCCCTTCTTCTTCCAAGGTGATCTTCTGTTCCCTGGTGCCCTCATCGTTCAACGCCTTGGTCAGTCTCCACAACTTCGTGGTGTCCCTGTCCATGTTTAGTCTTGCAGTCTTCTCTCTCCAACTTCTTCTTGTGCACTCCAACTTCATCTTCAGATACTGGGCCTTACTGTGTTGTAGCTTGATGTTGTTTTCTTGGCTAGGGTTGGTTTCAGCGTCTTCTCTGGCCCTAGTGAGGTTGTCATGTGCTTTCTGAAGATCTGCGGTCCAGTATGGGGTGTAGTTTTTCCGGACCCCTCGAGGTATGGATTCCTTGGCTGCCTTACTGATAATGTCATTAAACTCTCTGACCACATTGTTGATGTTCCTTCCAGACACAGCGAGGTCTTGCATTAGCTCATTTGTTCGGATACTGAACAAGCGCCAGTCTGCCTTTCGGTAGTTCCATCTTGGCCGGTGTGGCGAGCTAGCTGCTGTGCATCCTTTTAGGGTTAGGAGGATAGGGCGGTGGTCACTTCCTCCTAGCTGTGGTCCTACTGTTCTGCTGAGGCACTTATGAACATCTTCAGTGCAAAGCGCCAGGTCCGGTGTAGTGGTGGTGTGCCAGCAGCGAGAGTAGAAGGTAGGTTGGTCCTCAGGGTCATTGGCAAGTATCAGGTGGTTTTCATCTTGCCACTCCTCAATGTCTTCTCCTCTCTTGTCCAGTGTGTCATATCCCCAACTCTGGGACTGGCTGTTGAAGTCACCAGTGATGAGGAATCCACTGTCCGGGACCTGGATAGTGTCGAGGGACAGCAACTTATCATTAGGGCAGTAGTAGTTGACAAGGTCAAGGGTGCTGTCACTGGTGGTTACCTTGACCTGGATGTATTCTGCCTCTTCCATGAATCTCCTGGTTTCGCTGGCATTCAGGTTGTTTCTAACTAGGGTCATAACCCCCCCTTTCTTCCTCCCTTGGCGATCACTTCGGAAGACCTGATATCCTCTGACCTTAAAGGGTTTCCCTTCTTGCAGGTGTGTCTCTTGTATACAGCAGATGTTTATGCTGTTTTCATGCAGAAAGTGCTCTAGTTCTGTTTTCTTGTTGGTAACCCCTTCGGCATTCCAGTGCATGATGTTCACATTGGCTTTTTCTTTGTCTCTGGTCTTGTTTTTTCGCTGGCCAGTCGCTCTACTTCCCAGTCCCCTGGCTCCTCGAGACAGTCGGGAAGGTCCTCCAGTCGCTGGGGGGTGGGCTCTGAAGAGGCGCAGAGCCCGGTACTGCACCTGCCTGGTGAGACTCCACAGGGCGAGCACCATTCCTCTTGAATCCATCTCCAAGTCTCATATGGCTGTATATGCATGGTACTGTGGTTTATTAGAGTGCGCTGTGCAGCCCAGTACCTCCGTCTTCAGCACTCGGGGTTTCTGTCGGGGTTACCTCACCCTTAGCTCCTGGTCAAAAGGCCTTTCCTGGGAGCACAGGATGGTTTAGTTTTGGAGTATCCTTCTCCTAGATGGATTGCCGACCAAGGCTTATGGGTCCCATCTACTCAGGTTTTTCCTCGGAGTTTTCCTTCTCGAAGGAGATCTGCCAACCAAGGCTTTCGAGCATCCCTGCCCGGATTTGTATAGGGTTTACTCCCCTAGCCTTTGCCTCTCCCAAGGCACCCACAAGGCAGTGGGGCTATTTACCCATAGCTGGGGATCTGGTTCATGGGCATCAGGGCTTGTCCACACATCGATGGGCCTGCATGCCGCATGTCTGGGGGCCAGATCTCCTCCGAGTCCTCTGTAGTTCAGCCCGAGTCCGTAAGGTGCTCGGTTACCATGAGTCACCACGAGGAGGCACTACATGAGGCTTGTTGTTGGAGAGGCTGTGTACTGGCAGGGAGAGACTGACATGTTCTGCTCCCCTTTTCGCAAAACTGCTAGCCAGCGGTGGGAGCTGAAAGCGAGAGCGACAAGCACAGACGCTATACTACCACACTAGACGCATCACAACAACCATTTGACCCACCTCCTTGGCTGTGTATGGTAGGCTTGGTTAGCGCTTGCTACCTCGCCTGTGTATCTTCGGACTTCTGCTGTGTAGCCTTCGTTGGAAGAGGATAGAGTTCGACTACGTTAGTCTCTGCGCCATTGTCTTAGCTGTGACGGTTGCTTGTGTGCACGAGAGTGCCAGCTCAGGCGTCGTGCCGGCTTCGCGCCGCTGGGGGGCTCTGCCCTAGACCGGTTTGAACTGTTGCGGTTGTGTGTGGCCTCTCGGACTTCGCCTCGCTTCTCGGCTGTTCTTCTGCCGCCTCGTCGGTCGTGTTCGCCGTCGGCCTGCCGGTTCCCGTTGCAGGACTTCCGTCCCTGTTCGGCTGGCTCCCCGTCTCTGGGCGCTGCTGCTTCTTCTCCTTGCACCTCAGGTGTTTTCCTTCCCTGCCCTGCGACATGGCCAGGTAAGGTCTTGATTTTTTTTTTGCTAGCGCCCGCGCCCTTGGCGACGTGCGTCGGCGGTTTGCCTTTCTGCTTGATGTTTTCAAAAAAGGACCCAAGTTAAAAATAAAAAAAAAAAAAATAAAATAAAAAAAAAAGAAAAAAAGGAAAGACAGGGACTTGGGACGGCGCGAGGATGTAGTAGGAAGTGTCGGTGCGCGTTCGTTTCGTGGAAATGCCGCTTCAACCAGTCGCCTTGTAGTGTCTCTTTATGTTGCAGTGCTCGCGTCACCTGCACCAGATGTGGCTACTTCCAGTGGCCGTCGGACGAGCATGCAGTTTGCCTCCTCTGCTCTGGTTGTTCCTCGAGCCGCACCTGTGATGTCTGCGCTCTCTGGGTGGAGGAACAGTGGGCCCAGCTGTGGAGTTTTTATCGGCATGACAACTCTAGACCGCCGCCCTCCAGCACCCGCAAGCATGCTCCGGCCAAGAAAGACCCGACACGCACCTACGTCGCCGTTGGGGGACGGCAGTCAAAGGCTCCCCCCTTGCGCACCCACTCTCTCGAGTCTGGTCCGCAGCGAGTCCGCTCGCCCCGCTCTGCGGAAAACAAACAAGCCCCAACACTCGTCGTTGGGGGATGCCTTTCTCCCCCCTTGCGCACCAGCTCGCTCGAGCTAGGTCCGCAGCAAGCTAGCTCGCCCCGCCTTGCGGACCCCAAGCCTCACACGACCACCGACGTTGTTGGACACCGTGCTCCTCCGTCGCTGGACCCTCTGCTGCGTTCTTCGACCTCGGAGGTTCGTCCACATGCCCTCGATCGTCGGGAGTCCGCCCCTAGGAAGGACCGGTCGCGTTGCAGCCCTCTTCCACGCCCTCCGTCTCGGACTGCCTCTTCTCGGCCTCGGACACGGAGCCCTTCGTCTGCTTCTCGGCCTTCCCGCCTGGAGCGTTCGTCGCGCCCCTCTTCTTCTGTGGCTTCGGGTTCCCGGACTTCTCGCCACTCTCGTCGTCCTTCTCCTCTCCCTGGGGAGGTGCCTTCGTCCGTGCGGCGCTCTTCCCGTCGGGAGTTTTCTTCGTTCGTCCGGCCGTCTCCTCGCCGCCGGCCGTCCTCTCCCCCCTTCCCTCCCCAGCTTCCCTCCTCCCGCTGGCCCCGCTCCCCTTCCTGTCGTCGGCATCGCCGTCACTCCGCTTCACACGGGCGTTCCACTCGTCGGTCTCACCGCTCCCGTTCGCGCCATCGCAGCCGCTCTCCTCGCTCGCGCTCCTCCTCGTGGCGGCGCTCGGCTCCTCGCCCCCCTGTGCGGCGACCTCCTGCTTCGCCCGTTGATGTGCTCAGCATCGCCCTGGAGGACTCTGGCTCCTTCTTGGACCGCTCGGCTTCCTCGCTCACCTTCAGCTCCCTTGTCGCCTTCTCTACGGACGACCAGGATGGAGACTCTTGCTTCGCTGGACGTAGCCGCGCGTCTTGTTGCCTCGTGTCTTCCTCCGGACGCCTGTCCCCCGTCACCACCTCCCAAGAGGAAGATCTCGGCGTTTGTGGATGCGGATCGCCCCTCCAAGAAGTTTAAGTCCCTCCCTCAGCCACCGGGATTTCTTGGCCTTCGTGACGCCTTCTCCGCGCTCCTTCTTCAGGGCTCAGGCTCAGATGCTCCCTTCTTCTTCACCGACGCTCGCTGGCCGGCTGACTTGGATATCGCCTTTCAGCACTCCTGGTACGCCGGACATTCTCAGGCCTTCGCTGCTTCCTTGCCCGCGGTGGATCCGGCCGCCCAACTGCAAGCTGGTGGACTGCGTGCGTCTCGCCGTTGCATCTCTCCCGGACTGGAACGGACGGCGATTCTCATACGCAACGCCCTCTCCTGCGCGGGTTTCCTCGACCTGACCACGCAAGCGATTGTCAGATTGTTGGAACGACATGGACACCTCTCGGCTGCGCCGCTCGTAGGGGACCTCCTCGCCTTGGCTACGGCCGCTAACCGGGCTGCGTATCACGCGTCAGTCAACTCCATGGCCGCTGCCGCGAACTGCGATTTGCTCCGCCGAGATGCTGTGCTTTCCGTCTGCCCCGACATTCCACAGGACCTGCGGAGACAGCTGCGTCAAGCTCCGCTCGGGGATCCCCTGCTCTTCGGCCCTACATGGCAGTCGGTGAAGGATGCTAATAAGGACCTTTGGCCTTCCCGCGCCTCCTCCGCCCGCTTTCAAGCAGCCCGCAAGGCTTTGGGTCGCGCCCTGCGGTCCTCCAGACCCGCCCAGGCCCAGCGCCCGCAACGTCGCCGCCCCCCCCCTTCGTCGCCCCGCTGCCCGCCGCGCTGCCCCCCCCCCCCCCCCCCCCCCCCCCCCCCCGACCCAGCCTCTGCCCCGGCCTGGCCCAAGCCCGCCCGCCGCCCAGCGCGGGGTCGGGCCCGGTGACTGTCTCCCTTCTGCCCCCCCGCCGACCGCTTCCGGGTCTCCAGTCGGCGGGAGGCTGGCCCTGTACAGCGACGTCTGGCGGTCGCTGTTTCCCGACGACCCGTGGATCTTCTCCACCGTCTCCGAGGGCCTCATGCTCTCCTTTCGGACCCCCCCGCCTCTGCGCCGCTCCCCCCTCTGGACGGCCGCTCCTTCGGATGTCTCCAAGGCTGCGGCGCTTTGCGAGGAGATCTCTGCTCTGCTGCGAAAGAACGCCACGGAGGTGGTGGAGCGTCACGACTCTCCCGGTTTTTACAGTCGCCTCTTCCTTGTCCCCAAACCCGGCAACAGGTGGCGTCCCATCATCGACCTCTCGGCGCTGAACGCGTTCATCACGGCTCCGCGCTTCCGCATGGAAACTGCCAGAGCTCTGCGCGCCGCGGTTCGGCCCATGGACTTCGCCGTAAGCCTGGATCTCGCGGACGCTTACCTGCATGTTCCAGTACACCCGGTGTCCAGACGCTTTCTTCGCTTCGCCTTCGACGGCGTCGTTTTTCAGTTCCGCGCCCTGCCCTTCGGTCTCAACCTCAGCCCATGGGTGTTCACCAGGATCATGGATGGCGTCGTCACCAAGGCCAGGCAGACTTCAGCGAGTCCTTCTTCGAACTACCTCGACGATCTGCTCCTACGCAACCAGTCGGCTTCCGCCCTGGAGACGGATCGAGATGCCCTGCGGGCCCTCCTCGACAGCCTCGGCTTCATCGTCAACCGAGGCAAGTCGGATCTCGTCCCGTCCCGCCGGTTTGTCCACCTCGGCATGGAATTCCTCACGGACCTCAACTTAGTGCAACTACCGAAACCACGGATCCTGAAGCTGGCGGACCTGGCCCTTGCAGTTTCCCAGGAGGAGACGGTCTCCGCCAGAGTTTGGTTGCAACTCTTAGGCCTGATGAGCGCGGCTGCGGATCTCCTCCCCCTTGGCCGCCTCTACTCGCGCCCGCTCCAACTTCACCTGCTTCTTCACTGGCGTCCTGCGACCTCCGACATCGAGGCCCCCGTTCCGGTGCTCCCCATGCTCCTTCCACACCTTCGCCGCTGGGCACACCCTGTCTGTCTCGCAACCGGAGTCCTGCTCCTTACCCCACTCCCGCAGTTGTCCCTGTGCGTAGACGCCAGCCGTTCCGGCTGGGGCGCTCACCTTCTGCCGACGTTTGCCACGGCCTCCGGCCCCTGGCCACAGGAATTCGCGGTCAAGCACATCAACTGGCTGGAGCTTCAGGCGGTGTGGCAAGCCCTCCTCGCGTGGGAAACAACGGTCGGACATCAGGAGCTCCTCGTCCTTTCCGACAACTCCACTGTGGTGGCCTACATTCAGAAGCAGGGCGGGACCCGCTCCCCGTCCCTCTGCATCCTTCTCTACCGACTTCTCCGCTGGTGCGAGGATCGCGGCATTTCCCTCCGAGCGAGACACATTCCCGGACACCTGAACGTCCTCGCGGACTCCCTCTCCAGGAGCGGTCAGCTTCTCCACACCGAGTGGACGCTTCGCCCGGACATTTTCCGGATGATCTGCTCGCAGTGGGAGACCCCCCTTATCGACCTCTTCGCGACAAGGTGGAACCACCAGCTCCCCCTGTTTGTCTCGCCTGTACCGGATCCTCTAGCCTGGGCGGTCGATGCGCTCTCCATCCCCTGGGACGGTCCTTGCGCCTATGCTTACCCCCCCTCAGTCTTAGTACCCAAGGTCCTGCTCAAGCTGAAAGGATGCAACACGATCCTCTTGCTAGTGGCGCCGTTCTGTTGGACCAAGTCTTGGACCACCGACCTCCTGAACCTCGCCACGGGACCCCCTCTGCGGCTTTCCACCCCTCGCACGATGCTCAAGCAGCCACGGCAGCCGCTCTTCCATCCGTGCCCCGAACGACTGCTACTTCACGCTTGGAGATTGTGCGGCAAGCCCTCGCCGCTAGAGGTTTCTCGCATGAGACAGTGGCAGCTATCGCTTCAGCCCGCAGACCCTCGACCCTCCGAGTCTACGAGGGAAAGTGGAGAGTGCTAGGAGCCTGGTGCGCCCTCCATCATCTCTCCCCTACTGCTCTGACTTCCCCCCAACTGGCTGAGTTCTTCCTCTGGCTCTTCGCCGATCAGCACTTGGCGCCGATCACCATCAGGGGCTACCTTGCTATGATCGCCGACACTTACCGGCACCTCGGCCGAGCGGACCCGGGCAAGTGTAAGAACCTCGCTGACCTCATGGACCACTTCGGCATTCAGCGGCCAGCCCTCCGCTCCCTGATCCCACGTTGGGACCTTCCCTGGGTACTCACCTGGCTGAACACTGAGCGTTTCGAGCCGCTTCCCCTGGCAAGCCTGGCCGACCTCACGCGGAAGACCTGCTTTCTTCTCGCCTTAGCCACAGCCTCCAGAGTGAGCGAGCTGCACGCGCTCTCCGTGCTCCCCACCTGCCTGCAATTCAGGTCGGATGGATCCGTGCAGCTGCTGACGGACCCAGCCTTCTTGGCCAAGAACCACTCTCCGTTGACAGCCCCCCAGGTGATCACCATTCGACCGCTGAAGACGGTCGACCCGAGCAAAGAAGTCAGACAACAGGACCCGGTGAGAGCCTTACGAGTGTACCTGCGCCGTACCAAGCCGCTCCGCCGGGGACGCACCCGCCTTTTTCTTCCTCTGTCCCCAGGTAGACAAGATATCTCAGCCCAGACGATCTCCTCCTGGCTAAGATGGGTGATACGTTCCGCCTACCAGGACCTCTGCCCGGACGCTGCCAAGCGACTACACATCCGGGCCCACGAGGTCAGAGCCATGGCTGCAAGCCTCGCCTTCGACCGCAACTGCGCTGTGCGAGACATCGTGGCGGCCGTTGGCTGGCGGACCGAGTCTACCTTCACCCGGTTCTACCTACGTAACCTGGCTGGCCAGCGTGACAACCTGGCCCTGGTGGGGGACATTACGGCGGCGTGACACTCCCTCCCGGCACCCTCGGTGCCGTAGGTAAACCTTTAGCTAAAATTTTCGGGAGCGCGCGCCGAGGAGGACGGGTCTTGCTAGCTCGGTTGGCTACTGGGTTACGCGGCACCCTCCTCCTCTTCGCCATTCTCCACTTAAGTAATGGCATCGGTAATGTTTTTGAAGAAACAAATTAATTTTTCTCTAAAATGTATTTTTTCGAAAAATACTTACCGATGCCATTACTCGGATGACCTCAGTCAAATGAAAGAACTGGTTGGATTGGTAGTGAGCTGGCGCTCACCTGTCGGCGGGGTAAGGGAGGCTACCCGGGTACTAGACCTTGGTACCCTTGGTGGCCTCCCCTGGCTCTAAGGGTACACATCGTAAGTTTTTGGGCTAAAATTACGCTAGCTATAGGTTGTTCCACTTAAGTAATGGCATCGGTAAGTATTTTTCGAAAAAATACATTTTAGAGAAAAATTAATTTCAACATATTTATCAACCACTGACCATCATCCACAAGACAGACAACAGAGGGATGACTCAGCATGCAGACTCATTTTTGCTATTACATGTAAGCTGAAGTAGGCATGCCTCTCCACAAAACCACATATGCATCACAACTCACCTGACAATTCTGGCTGGAGTATTTTGGTGGAATACCCTGCTGGGAAATGATCCAGTGCATTTTCAAAGCCTTCACTTCGCTCCATGCATTTCTCGTAAATCAGGTCTGGGTCTGATAGAAAACATGAAATTGAAGTGAACTATAACAATCATAACATATGATTGCAGAGATGAGTAATGTATGATTGCAGAGATGAGTAACGTATGATTGCAGAGATGAGTAACGTATGATAGCAGAGATGAGTAACATATGATTGCAGAGATGAGTAACGTATGATTGCAGAGATGAGTAACGTATGATAGCAGAGATGAGTAACGTATGATAGCAGAGATGAGTAACTTATGATTGCAGAGATGAGTAACGTATGATTGCAGAGATGAGTAACGCATGATTGCAGAGATGAGTAACGTATGATAGCAGAGATGAGTAACGTATGATTGCAGAGATGAGTAACTTATGATTGCAGAGATGAGTAACGTATGATTGCAGAGATGAGTAACGTATGATAGCAGAGATGAGTAACGTATGATTGCAGAGATGAGTAACGTATGATAGCAAAGATGAGTAACGTATGATAGCAGAGATGATTAACGTATGATTGCAGAGATGAGTAACTTATGATAGCAGAGATGAGTAACGTATGATTGCAGAGATGAGTAACGTATGATTGCAGAGATGAGTAATGTATGATAGCAAAGATGAGTAACGTATGATAGCAGAGATGATTAACGTATGATTGCAGAGATGAGTAACTTATGATAGCAGAGATGAGTAACTTATGATAGCAGAGATGAGTAACGTATGATAGCAGAGATGAGTAACGTACGATTGCAGAGTTCTATACATATGTCTGTTGACTTCTAAGCATTGAGTGACTTACGATTGCAGAGTTTCTTGAGCTGAGTGATGGCAGACAGTGTACTGCCGGTGACTTTGCCGTCGGTCCCCATCTGGCACTGAGCTGTCACAGACGCCACAAAACTCTTGTACAGCGCCATCTGTAGGGGTGTAAGTCGGCAACACACCACTTGCTCCACTGCAAGCCAAACCAATGACCAGACCTTGCAATATGGAAACTGCACCTTCAACTTTCACTGTCTGAGCGTTCAAACCTCAGCACATTTTTGTGTGGGGAGAACTTGAGAAAGGATAAAAAAAACACATAACTTTGTGTATTTTCCTTATCTCACTCAGCCCACGACACACCACAGCAAGATATGGCTCGACCATGATAGTTCAAGGGTGGTGGCAGAATAGCTTGGCGCCTACAGGCGCCAAGCTATTATGCCACCACCCTTGAACTATCATGGTCGATCTGTCTCCTGAATTGTAATGCAATCCTCAGAGGATAACTGCAAAATGTGGGTATTTCGTACCTCGGGGACAACGAGTCAAATGTTCAACTTGCAGAGTTGTGCCAAGTTTCTTGAAACACAAGGAGCTGACATTCACAAATTTATGGCCGTTGTCCGCTTGACACTGCAAAGTTCAGGAGACAGATTAACCATGATAGTTTAAGGGTGGTGTCAGAATAGCTTGGCGCCTGTAGGTGCCAAGCTATTCTGGCATCACCCTTGTAGTTTAACTATCATGGTAAACCATATCTTGTTTTAGCGTGTCAGACCTAAATGAGCAAAAAGAAAGGCCTTAAAATACAATTACACCAAAACCTGATCAACTATAGAACGATGCATACACACACATGCTTAGCTCTGTGGCCTCGCTGTAAATATGCACAAGTAACTGTAGTCACAAGAAACTGTTGTGTGTAAAACAAACGCTGACCTTTGACAGGCAAGTACTTGATGAGCAAGGCCTGAGTGCGTCGGATGATGCAACGGTTCACCACAGACAGCAGCTGCAGAGAACAAAAAGTCAAAACATGAAGTTTGGACAAAACCAACCAACCACCTAACCCATATCATACTGAAGCTAAAAGCTTCAAATTTGTACACTGCCATATGCAAGCTATATTATAGTAATTTCAGATAAGGATATAGACCAATGGCTTTAGTTCAAGGGTGGTGTCAGAATAGCTTGGCGCCTAGAGGCGCCAAGCTATTCTGGCACTACCCTTGAACTATTTTAGTCAAACTTATTTCACACACTGGTGTATTCCGAATGATAAGGGTTTTAACCCTTCAACTGCTAGGGCAAGGTGAACACTAACTACCCTTTTGCAAGAGACATAAACCCTCACGTGATCGGCTGATGTGGGGGCTCATGTGGATTTATGTCTCCTATTAGTCCTGTGTTTTTTATGCCTATTTTGGGTCCTGGTCACATTGTGCTCTTCACGCGAATGTCGGTCATTGTGCAGTGGCTTCTGACGCAAAATTCATGATCACTGGCAGCAAAGGGGTTAAAGTCAATGTTTGTTGTATAATTTACAAAGATTACAATAAGTAATTTACAATGAACAATTTTAATCGAGACCACTGTAACATAAACGTTATTGTAGAATATCAACATTACGTTTGCTGTACAAGATTGATTGCCAGAACTTGCAAGAAACCTCTACACTTTACTTAAGAGATCTCTTGATAACTTCTTGAGTACGTTTTCAGGAATGACATTACTGGTACAAATCACAGCACTATCACTGTTCCTGAGGTCACCAAGCTTTTGCTGTCTACTTGGCTGTATTACCTCCTGAAGTTTTTCCTCTCCTTTCTTGTGATCCTCATCTGTTGCGTCTGCATCCCTGCCGCGTAAAATTGGGGTCTCAAAGCGACGCTTGAACTCCTGAGCAGTACCTTTAATACGTACCAGTAACAACACAATGCAACTTATAGAAAGAAAACACACCTGACAAGTGTTAACGCTCACAGTTTGACAATTCATAAATTTTGACCAATGCAGCACATATAATCCCTTCACTGCTGGAAAAATGATTTTTTTTTTCTAAAATAGCCTAGCGATTTCAGCCCAAAGTTGTGTCCCCTACACAACTGGGGAGGAGACACCGGGGATCCCAGAATAGGAGCCCGGGTGGCCTCCCCTTACCAACCTATACCGGCAAGCATGTGGAGAACTCACCTCAGTTTCACGCTTAGCCAAAACACTTAGCCAAGGAGGCAAGCGGGGCAGGTGGGAGGGCCATCCGAGTAATGCCATCGGTAAGTATTTTTCCCCAAAATACATTTTAGAAAAAAAATTCATTTGTTTTTTCAAAATACATTACCGATGGCATTACTGTATGGAAGAATATCAAAGAGGAGGAGGGTGCCGACACCCAACCCCCTGTACCTAAACCCTCCGCCGGCCCGCAAGGAGCACTCCCGACGATTTCAGTTAAGAAGTGCCTATGGCGCCTGCGGCGCGCAGAGGGAGTGCTGGGCCGCGGATCAGTCGCCCACCGTGGCCAGGGAGTCATGCTGGCCAGAAAGGTCGCGGAGGTAGAAGAGGGCGAAGGTGGAGTCTGCCCGCCCGCCTACCGCCGTCACTATGACTTTAACCGAGCCGTTGCGGTCAAGGCCAGTCTGATAGCTACTGCTCGTACTTCATGCACCCGTAACTGTAACCGTCTATTCCCGTCTGGGGAGAGATCTTGGAAGGCCAACGAGTCGCCCACCCCAGTCAGGATGAACTGTCTAGGCCGAGACCCGGCCTGCCTGGAGAAGGAGGTAGGAAGAGGCGAGAACGCCTCAGACGGCGTAGCTGTGAGCGACGCAGGAATCCTGCAGTGCCCGGACTGGGTCCTGTTGACGCGACCCGAGGGGTCGGTCAACCTCTGAAACGGATGTAAGGTCAGCGTCTGGAGCGCAGCCGAGGAAGGCCGGCTCTTGACCTGAAGTACGGGCCGGTGAGAAGAAGCGCTGAGCCAAAGGCTCGACTGCCCACCTGCGGGGCGTACCGAGAGCGCAAGCAGCTCGCTCACACGGAAGCCATGGCGAGCGCCAGGAGGCAACACGTGTCCGGGCCAGATCGGTGAACCGTGCCAAATGCAGGGGTTCGAAAGGGCTGTCTCTAGCCACGTCAGTGCCCAAGGGAGGTCCCACCGAGGTATGAGAAAACAGGAGAGAGGACATCTGAGTTCAATAGAGCCAACAGGTCCGAAGGTCTTCCAAGGGCCGGATCCGACAGGTCCAGGAGGCGGTTAGTGTGTGTGATCTCGGAACGGATCCCTTGACGGTAAAAAGGTGCTAATCCTTGGTCGTCGAGGAGCCAATGAAGTATTCCGCCGGTAGGGGAAGTGAGACTCGTGGGGGCGGGAGCCGCTGGGCGGCGCCCCACGACTGAGAGATCCTCCACTTGCCTTCGCACACATTCCTGGTAGAAAGTCTGCGGGCTGCGGCCAAGGCCGCCACTGCCGCCTCCGACAAATCTCTAGCGGTGAGGACTAGTATGGCAACTTCCAGGCGTGAAGGAGGAGGAGCTCCAGGCACGGGTGGAACAGAGCCGGGCGGAGCTGCTCGAGCGTCGTGGAGAGTGATCACCGGGTCGGAGGGGAGCACAGGGACACGCCCGACGCCCAGCACGCCAGATCCGCCCACGTCCGACGCGGGGGCGGGAAGAGGGTAACAGAACGGAACCGACAGGGTGTCAACGAAGGGGTGCCAGTATAGGAGGAGGTGTAGTGGGGGGGGGGACAGAAAGGTGTCACGCCAAGCCCGCTCAGGAAAAGCGAAGCGAGGAGGGGACAATTGGGGCGCGCGAATCCGCACCTGAGAGAAAGAGTCTGAGTCACACCGGGCCCGCCTGGAAAGTTCGGGGCGGGGGGGTGGACAGAAAGGTGTCACACGCCAAGCCCGCTCAGGAAAAGCGAAGCGGGGGGGGGGGGGGGGGGGGACCAATGGGCGCGCGAAACCGCACCTGAGAGCAAATGTCTGAGTCACACCGGGCCCGCCTGGAAAGTTCAGGGCGTGGGGGGGAAGGGGGGGGGGGGGTGTGGGGGGGTCAGAAAGGTGTCACGCCAAGCCCGCTCAGGAAAAGCGAAGCGGGGAGGGGACAATTAAGGCGAGCGAATCCGCACCTGTGAATAAATGTCCGAGTCACACCGGGCCCGCCTGGAAAGTTCGGGGGGGGGGGGGGGGGGGGGGGGGGGGAACAGAAGGTGTCACGCCAAGCCTGCTCAGGAAAAGTGAAGCGGGGAGGGGACAATTGGGGCGAGCGAATCCACACCTGTGAATAAATGTCTGAGTCACACTGGGTCCGCCTGGAAAGGGGGGGTGGGGGGGGGGGGGGGTGGACAGAAGGTGTCATGCCAAGCCCGCTCAGGAAAAGCGAAGCGGGGAGGGGACCAATGGTGCGCACGAATCCGCACCTGTGAGTAAATGTCTGAGTCACACCGGGCCCGCCTGGAAAGTACGGGGCGGGGGGGGGGGGGGGGGGGGGGGGGGGGGGACAGAAAGTTGTCACGCCAAACCCGCTCAGGAAAGACGGAGCGGGGAGGGGACAATTTTGTGGCACGCGACCCCCGCTCCGAAGCCTCAGAGCGTGGGGTGCGCGTGACAATGGTCACACCAGGCCCGCCTGGTCGAAACGGGGGGGGGGGGGGGGGGGGGGGGGGGGAAGGGGGGGTGTGTGTGTGGTGGTGGTGACGTAAACGTAGGAAACCGGGTCCACTCGGACAAATCAGAGCGGGCGGGTAACCTCTTTAGTACAAGATCTGCTAGATCATCATCCATTTCCTGCAGTTCATTGCTCCAGTAGGGCTTATAGTCTTTTCTAGCACCTCTGGGTATGGACTCACGCGCTGCTCTGAGGATGCTCATGTTGAGGTCTTTCACCACCATGTTGATGTCTCGACCTTCAACTCGAATGTCTTTGGTGAGTTCACTGGAGCGGTGTCTAAAGAGGAACCAGTTCACTCTTTTGTACTTCCACCGTGGGAAGGTTGCTTCAGTGCAGGACTCCGTGCCCAAGGTAAAAAAGACTGGCCGATGGTCACTTCCCCCTAGCTGTTCTCTGACCTCTCTGCTGGCTTGCTTGTGCATGTCTTCTGTGCAGAAGGCTAGGTCAGGAGTCGATGTAGTGTGCCATCTTCTGGAGTAGAACGTGGGGCAGTCAATGGGACTGTTCAACAGAATGAGACTGTTGTCATCCTGCCAGTTCTCCACCTCTTCTCCTCTCCGATCCAAGTGGTCGTATCCCCAACTTTGTGAGTGACTGTTGAAGTCGCCCACCACAATGAAGTTGGAGGCCTTAGTGGGAATCGTGTCAAGGGTGTGTGGTCTGTCGTTTGGGGCAGCAGAAGTTGATCAGCTGGAAATCTGCTGTCTTCATCTGGATCCGAATCACTTGGTACTCGGAGTTCTCCATGTGCGTATCAATCAAACAGGCGTTGATGTTGTTCCTGATCAGGGTCAGGATTCCTCCCTTGCTTCGATCTGTTCTGTCGGACCTGAAGCACTGGTAGCCTCTCACTTTGAAGGACTTTTGGGGTGTCAAGTGCGTCTCCTGAATACATCAGATGTTGATGTTCTTCTCATGCAGGATATCCTCCAACTCGGTCTTCTTGTTCAGAATGCTTTCTGCGTTCCAGTGCATGACCTGAAAAGGTCGCTGCTGACTGGGATTCTTCCTGGTGCCAGTAGCTCTCCTCCTGCGCCCCCTGGCACGACAAGACTGACGGGAGGGACCCCCAGTAGCTGAGGCTGGGTCCCTTAGAGGCATGGGACCCGACGCTGCTCCACCCTGGAGGGTCCTCAGTGGGCGAGCGCCATTATCATCAATGCTAGTTGGCCGTATAGTCATGATTGTGGGTTTGTGTGGATCCGTGGTTTATCAGAATGCGCCGTGCGGCCCGGGTCCTCCGTCTTCAGCATTCGAGGTTTTTGTCACCCGAAGCTCCTGGTATGTGACCTTCCCTGGAACACAGGGTGGCTAGAGCTTTATGCGGCTCTTGATTGCATGATAAACCCGTCATTGGACACATGGGGAATTTCAGTGGAGGTAGCAGTGCCACCTGCTACCCCGCCCCGTCCTGGTAAGCTCATTGCCATTTGGTCCGCGACTGCTTGCGCAGCTAACCTCCATATCTGAAGGCCGTTCCCCTATCCGTCACCCGGGGACGCGCTAGGTTGGGGATGGTCGCCCCACTGAAAATCCCACACTGGGTTAAGGAAGTTCAGCATGTCCTAGGGCGCCAAGATAATCTGGCACAGCCCTTGAATTACCATGGTCGACCCATCTCCTGCCATCTCCATCTCAGGGCTGAATGGGTTAAAGACACTAGATTGCATACGCTGCACTGAAGGTGTTAACTCTTCCGCGTATAGCAGCCAACCTCCAACTACAGCCAACCTCCAAGTGGATGTGGTCAAGTTTTCATGACTTTTAATGCGTGCACGCAGGCAGGAAAACTTGCCCAATTCCACACAGCCCACTTCTCATGCTACATACATATATTTCTGCATCTCTCACTTTACCAGTGTTAGAGCGTGTAGATGTTTATAAACCCCGTCAGGGGGTAAATTGGGGGTAATTGGTTTAGACAGACACTATCACTGCTGGTGTGGGTGGTGATAAGTGCTACTTGGGGAATAGAGAACTAAATGTGTGTTGTATTTACTATGCTAAATCTCCCTTATGTAACTCTATTCCTTTCGTGCATTTTCATTCAAGAGTGAATGGAACCAGTTTAGCTTTAGTAGAAGAAGTACATTATAGCTGGAAGGGTCCAGAAAGTAGTCTTGGGAAATGGAATTTTGAGTATTTTAGGTCACACCTGCTGCACAGATTGGCGTGCATTTAGGGGTACGCTGGTGTGTGCTTCTTAGAGGTCAAATTTTCTTGATTGCATATGTGAAAGAGTTAATATGCAGAATACTGTACCTGACACACAATTTATAAGAAAAAAAAAACAAAAAACAACCACCCGTGAAAATAAGAAGGGTATAACAGCTGACTCAATTTACAAAAAATGCAGTAATTTGCTTTGTCCTTGTTACTGTGAAGAGTGTTGCTTTCCTGGTTATTTTCTTGTGTACTGAGTGTTGCATATTTACTGACGCTAAATCACTAACCTAGAATGCCCCTGTTGACAAAGTGGATAAGACTGAAGTACTCCAGCAGGTCGTTCTGAATTGGGGTGCCTGACAGCAAGATCCGACTCTGGGCGTTTAGGCTGGCCAGGGCTTGGTATGTCTGGTTTTCAGAGTTCTTCAGACGGTGACCCTGAAGAGACGGATATTAGCAGTGCTGACCTAGGATTTTCAGCCCCCAAATGAACCAGTCTAGCAAGTGTTTTCCCAATTCAGCCCTGATGCACTACAACTTATTGACTGACCATGATAGTTCAAGGATGGCACCAGAATAGCTTGGCACCAAGATATTCTGGCACTACCCTTATACTACCATAATCGATCTGTCTCCAGAACTGTGATGTTCTGTATAGGACAACTTCAGGTGCCAAGCTACTCTGAAACCATTCTTGAACTATAACTGTCAATTTGTTACTTGAACAATAATGTACAGTGGAGTCCAGTTAACATGAACACGCTTTACAAGAATTTCTGGTTAACACGAAACATTTCTTAATTCCTGGCTGACAGCCCTCTTGTTGTTCTCTATTAAAATTTCATGGTTAAGACGAAATGCTTAACATTAAAACAGCCCTATACTGGACACCAGATGGTAAGAGGAAGAGAGGACGGCCAAAGATCACCTGGCCGTCCGAATGGTGGAACAAGAACTGAAAAACAACCACCACACCTGGGGAACGATAGGCACACTGGCCCGTGACCGAGTGAAGTGGAGAGATTTCATAGCTGCCGTATGCGCCTTCGGGGTTACGGGCAGTAAGTAAGTAACGAAATGCTTAACACGAAATTTCTGCCTAACACGAAGATGATTTTGTTTCCCCAAGAGAACACTTTATAGTATTTTCACCTGTTTAACACGAACAACCATCCCAAGGATTGAGATGCTGCCGGCCTCCGTGTAACACTGCACGCAGAAGCTTTGCTTACAGAATTACCAGCAAACTCCGTTACGCAATAACTAATATGCCTGAATAACTGCATGTTAGCTTTCACACCTCAGTCTGATTTGCATCGCCAATGGCCGAGGCTATCCACCGTTTTCAACCACTAGTGCTCAACAGGCGCTCTCACGTGTATTGGTACACATCTCTCAGCAAGCGACATAAGAAGGTGACGGACACATGCCCGCCGCAGGTTCCGTACACACACTGCCTGGCAAGAAGGAGGGGGGTAGTTGTGGGAGAGGGAGGGAGGGGAGGGCTGCACGTTTTTTACTTAAAGCCCTGTTTCTGAAAATGATCGGTCGGTGTTCAGCATAGCAGGTTAATCTAGATGAGATTCTTCCTGTCCCATTTTCTATTCATAGACAAAGACTGACCATGTGATATGCGATGGGAGTGAGCGAGAAGGAGGAACTGCCATCTCAAATGATAGTGTTCTGTATTCTGCCAATCTTGTAGTTGTACATTCATTCATTCACAGTCAGTCATTTTTAGCTTTTGATTTTTCATTCCTCAATACAACAGTGATAAAACACATACAGATCGGATTTGTAAGCAACAGACGCAATGTGCCACAGAGAGTGAAACCAGTTCCAAGCGAAGCGTTCATAGTATTGCATGTACACAGTGGTACATGGCTAAAAATAGCATACTACACTGCACGTGGTTACGGACTCTTTTTGTCGGATGGATTATTGTTTTCCTGATGGATTGTACATTAAATTCACGAGCCATAGCATGTTCTCTATTGTTTTCCTTTTGAGATGAGAGTATGCAGGTAAAGTATGATACTATGCACTTTTAACCTCCAGACAGGGCACACTCAGATACACATCTCTTCTTTCAGACTGAGAACAATTTTTAGTCTAAATCGGTTAACATGAAATACGTTTTACACAAACTACTTTTCTCTCTCCCCAGAAAAATTTGTGTTAAGCGGACTCCACTGTAGTCTTCAGATGGTAACTGCCAAATTTGGGACTTTTGACCATAGGGCTTAATCTGTTCTTACCATAATACCAAACAATGAAAATGTACCTCATCACAAATGACCAACCCCACTGAACCTTTGTGCAGTACTGATGCGTGCAGACGGAAGGTTTCATATGAGATGATGAGGACGGGGTTGCAGATTCGACGCCCTTGCTGGTGCATGAAGTGGTCTGAAACACACAAACAGCATACAATGCTGACAGGTCTCTGCACTTTAATGTTGTTACACAGACACAAAAAAATTAATTTTTCTCTAAAACGTATTTTTTCGAAAAATACTTACCGATGACATTACAAATAGGAATGCTTCGCTTAGCTTATCAATTTTAGCCAAAAAAACTCGTTGTGTACGGTACCTCACAACAGGGGAGGCAAGTATAGTTACCAGGATACCCCGAGTAGCCTCCCATGCCTCTCTATCCGGTGGCGCACTCACCCTTTCCCGCCAGTCTCTGAGCCTTAGCTTTACTGCGGCAAGCGGGGTAGGAGGGAGGGACCTCTGAGTAATGTCATTGGTAAGTATTTTTCGAAAAAATACATTTTAGAGAAAAATTCATTTATTTTCTCAAAATCATTACCGATGACATTACTAATAGGAAGAATGGCAAATAGGAGGCGGGTGCCGCAAGCTTGGCACACCTTCCTTGTGCCCGAGCGCCTCCGCGCAAGATCGAGGCCTCTCCCCACGCGCCCACTCTCGACAATTTTAGCTAGGTGATACCCATGGCGCCTGGAGTTGTAGCAGAGAGACAGAATCTTGTATTGGATGCGTTGGGGGATGGGAAGCCAGTGAAGGTTGGTGCGCTGGCCGGATAGCAGAGTTGCCAACCCCAAATTTTTTTTTCAGTAGTCAAAATGTAGAATTTCAGTAGTTTCATGACAATTTCAGTAGTCAATGCGCGTCAATTTCAGTAGTCAATATGATATATATTATCCTACCAAGTGTTGTGATATATATTATCCTACTAAGTGTTGTGATATATATTATCCTACTAAGTGTTGTGATATATATTATTCGTGTTATATCCTACCTTATTATAACTCATCACATCCTGAGGATGAAATTATAGTTTTGTTTTGTTTTCGATGTCCTTTGAGGTCGACAGTGCTGGAGACACTGTGATATATCATGCTAATTCTTTTTTTTTTTTTTTTTTTTTTTTTTTTTTTTTTAAGATAAGATAAGATAAGATGGTTTATTGCCATATGTTTCCATGTACAAAACAATAAAAACATTGGAATTTGTCTTGATGTCAGTTACTAAGACTAAACACACACACACACACACACACACACACACACACACACACACACACACACACAGAGAGAGAGAGAGAGAGAGAGAGAGAGAGAGAGATCTGAAACAGTTAAAAACTGACTGTACACAATCATTCTCACTCGCCACTCGCGCTCTCTCCAATTAGTCCGGTTGATCAGAGAGAGCGTGAACAGCAAGAGGGAAAAAACTGTTGCGGAATCTGCTGGTCCTGGTACTGATGGACCTGTACCTGCGCCCTGATGGTAAAATTTGAAAAAGCTCATTGCCGGGGTGGGTGGAATCACTGGAGATAAGACGTGCTCTACGTAAGAGACGCTGCTGGTACAGTGAGTCCAGGCTAGGAAGATCTCTGCCTATGATTTTTGAAGCGGTCTTGACCACCCTACTCAGTCTGATTTTCTCTTTGGCCGTGATGGAACCATACCAAACCGTGATCGAAAAGGTGAGCACGCTCTCAATCACAGCTCGGTAGAATTGCATCAACATGTGGGCACCGAGACCGAAACTTTTCAGACGTCGCAGGAAGAACAAGCGCTGCTGTGCTTTTTGGACGATAAGGCGAGTGTTTTCCTCCCACTTCAGGTCACATGACAGGGTAGTGCCAAGAAACTTAAAGTTCTGGACTGTTTCAATGATTTCACTATTGATCACAAGAGGGGGAGGGGGAGGGGACTGTTTCTTTCTAAAGTCCACAATCATTTCTTTTGTTTTGCCAGAGTTCAGTTCAAGGTTGTTGTTATTACACCAACTAATTAGAGTCTCAACCTGACTACGGTAAGCGGATTCGTCTGAGTTTGTAATGCACCCTTCCACTGTGGTGTCATCTGCAAATTTCAGAACTTTAGTACTGGCATGGCATGAAGCACAGTCATAAGTAAACAGGGAGTAGAGCATAGGGGAGAGCACGCACCCCTGAGGCGTGCCCGTGGATAAAGTGAGGGTGGATGACACATTTCCACCAATTTTAACGACCTGTGGTCTCATCAACAGGAAATCGAGGGTCCAGAGGCACAATGTCTCTGGAACTCCGATTTGCTGGATCTTCTGGTACAATTTAGATGGAATAATGGTGTTAAAAGCAGAACTGTAATCAACAAATAAAATTCTGGCATAGGTGTTTGGGATTTCAAGGTGTTGTAAAACATAAAACAAACCAAGTGACACCGCATCCTCCACGGAACGTTTTTCGCGATACGCGAATTGAAAACAATCCAGCAGAGGGTCGGTAAATGTTCTCAGAAACCGGAGGACGAGGCGCTCAAGCGTCTTCATGACAACTGAGGTCAGAGCGACCGGTCTGTAGTCATTTAGGGAGGACACTTTGGATTTTTTCGGAACAGGAATGATGGTGGACCTTTTGAAACACTGAGGAACAGTGCACTGAGAGAGAGACATGTTGAAAATGTCAGTAAAGACGCCCGAGAGCTGGTCCGCACAGTTTCTGAGTAAGCGTGGAGAAATGTTATCTGGACCGGCAGCTTTCCTTCTGTCTAGACGCTGAAACATGCACCTGACATCAAGAGTGGTGTCAGAATAGCTTGGCTCCTACATGCGCCAAGTTATTCTGACACCACCCTTGACTGTCTTTGAATATCATACTTTTGTACGCACCACTAACCAAGTCCTTTCTGCACACGTTGCATGCATTTGTAGCAGTGGAGGCCTCTGCTGTCGCTAGTGACTACCCGCGAGTCAGAGTTCAGTGTTTCAGTGCACGCTTGGCACGCTGTGTGCGAGTATTTTTGCTGCCTTGGCTAGTCAGTGTGTAGCGGACTACACGCGCAAAGCTTAGTGACAGTCTCTGGTTCCAGAGGCTGGGAGCCTAACGGCCAATCTTCAGTCCACAATTAGCCACCCCCCCCCCACCCCCCCTTCCACGTAAATTGCGTATTTTAGAGGGAATCGTCGTATTCCCGTGATTTGAGCCGAAAATGCGTAAAATTACGAGCTAGCGCGTAAGGTAGACACCTCTGCTGAAACGGTGTGAACAGGGTTGTACGTCAAAGCATGCGCATTTTGATTGGTTGCATTCCAACCGGCTTCACAATGATTGGTTCAAAGCCTAACACGCACTGGAAGCTGTGATGAGTAACTTAGTTGGGTGACCGTGACCCTGACTCAGCCGGCAGCCTACACTGTAGCCACAGGCGCTCAACGAACCTTTAAACAAAAATTTAACTATTGATTTTGCTTTTCCGTAGTATTTTTACTACTTCCGTAGCTCCGTAGTAACACATCTACTTCCGTAGTAAACTACGGAAATTCCGTAGTGGTTGGCAACTCTTCACAGGTAGAAGCGGGCGGAGGTAGACTCGGCCCGCCAACCCACAGGTGCCCCAAAGTCCCTCATTGCACAGTTTCGATCAAGGCGATACTCGCCGCCACAGCTCGGGCTTCACGAGCTCGTATGCGCATCATCCTGGCCTGCTCTGAAGAGAGTTCTGTATGCCGACCAGAAGACATGATATGTCATGATATTGCACCGATATGTCTCGTCTGCCCGGAGCCAAGGGCAGGAAGGGCGTGATCGCCCTTGTCTTAGTGATGACGCACGTATCGGCATATTCTTGGCCGATAATGCGGGTCTGAGTTCTCGTTGCTAGATGCGAAGTCAAGTCTCGTCGGCTGCTAAAAGGCTCAGTCGTCCGAAGGACGGAGCAGCTCTGTTCCTGGCACTGGTAGGGCCAGGAGGAGATCGTTTGCGCCGAGAAAATATCATCTGCCATGGTCTTAGTGGCGACTCACATATCAGCATATCCCTGGCCGGTAAAGGCGGGTCGGAGCTCTCAGTGCTAGACGGGATGGCAAGTCTCATCGGCTGCTTATAGGTTCTGTCGTCCACCAGGACAGAGCAGTTGTTCGTGGCACCGGTGGGCCCCAGGAGAAGATCGTTTGCGCCGATAAATCTCGTCTGCCTGGAGCCAAGGGCAGGAAAGGCGTGATCGCCCTTGTCTTAGTGGCTAGTTCTGCGCAGGTACACTTAAAGCGCCCTGAAAGGGTCCTGTAGGCAGGACTCCCGTGGCTAGTCCGTTGCCCCGAGAGGACGGACGGTCAAGACTTGAGGCGCCGATGCCGGGAGGCAGTTTTTGGCCAGCAAAGTAGGGTCTGTGAGCAGCAGCCCGAACCATCGCGGACCCTAAGTAGGATAGGAGGGTCGCACCGAAAGGCGTGTATCTCGCGCCACGAAAGGCGGTGGCACGTGCAAGCAGGTCTTCCTGGTTGGTCTCCACGGTGCGCTAGTAGTAAGGGCTCGAATCTCTCTGAGTTGAGCCAGGTGAGCACCCAGGACAGATCCCAGCAAGTAATCAACGAGCGTGAGGCTGGCCGCTGCAGATCACATGCGTCCTCTGATCTGTCAGGTTTTTCCACGCTCCCGGATCCGGCCATCCCAGGTGTCGGTAGGTGTCTGCCACCCTCGCCAGAAACATAGGAAGGTGATAGGGGCTAGGATCTGCCTGAAGAAACGCCACAGGAAGAACTTGGCCAACTGGGTTGGTCAGGTCTGTGGAGGTAAGTCGCTCCGCCGTGCACCCCTACGGGAGTACTCGCCCTTATCCTTAGTGGACGTAACGGGTGGAGACCCTCCGGGCCAACGAATCGCTTCCACCGCTGCCCCCGAGAAGCCTCTAGCTGCGAGGGCCTGCCTAACAATCTCCAATCGTGAACAGCAGTTGCTCTGTGCACGGATGGAACAGCTGTTGCCTGGGCTGCTTGAGCATCATACACAGTGTGGGAGCGCCAGCAGTGGGTCCGTCGCTAGGGCCAAGAGAACTGTGGTCCAGCTCCTGATCCCGCTGAATGGGGTGACGAGGACCAGGATCGTATTGCTGCCCCTGCATTTCCGAAGACCCTTAGGTACCCACCCTGCGGGAGGAAACGCGTACGCCACAAGTCCGACCCACAGAATGGAGAGCACGTCTACGGCCCTGGCTTGTGGATCCGGAACGGGGTAACCGAAAGGTAGCAGCTGGTAGTTCCACCTCGAGGCCAAGAGGTCGATCATCAGCGTCTCCCAATGAGAGCAGAATAACCAGAAGATATCTGGGCGAAGCCGCTGGACCCGTCGCGAGGAAGAGTCCGCGAGAAATTGAGATGGCCTGGGATGTGTCACGCCTGCAGGGTGATGCCCCGAGTCCTGCACCACAGGAGGACTTGGTACACAAGGATGCAGAGGGAGGGAGCGCGCGTTCCCCCCTGGATCTGAAAGTAGGCCACGACCGTAGAGTTGTCGGAAGGCACCAGTCCATCTCTTTCCGCAGGTCGTTCCTCCCAAAGAAGAGTGTCAGGCCACCACCTTCATCTCCCCAGATAATATGTCTGCATGTGTGCTCTCTCGTCCGGCTGCCCGAGGCTGCCTCTACTATCTTCTGTATCCGCTACTGGAAGTCGTACCTGGTTAAATGTTGGTCAGGAACTCCATGCCTAGACAAACGGTTGTGAAACAGGCAAGACAGTACCCAGTCGGATTTGCCTCCGCTGACCCGGAATCCGCGGTGGGGAAGCAGAATCAGCCAGGTATCTCTGTCATCCTACAACGCCTTCGCCATCTGGTTCCGTAAGAGCAGGTCGTCCAGGTAGTTGGATGTCGGACTTGTCAGAACCTTGCGACCCGTCCGTCTATAATCCAGAGGAAGACCCACGGGCTGAGGATAGTCCAAGGCAGGGCCCAACTGGAAACTACCTCGCGGAAGGAGAAGTGCAGTTAACGCCGCGACGCCCGAGGAAGGGCACGTGAAGATCTGTGTCCGCTAGGTCGAGTCTCACGGCAATCTTGGTGCCGCACCACTGCCCTCAGTGCTCTGGCAGTTTCCACCCTGAAGCGTGGGGCCGAGAGAACCTGTTTAGGGCTGAAGGTCTATTACTGGCAGCTCTATGCTTCCGGGCTTGGGACAAGGAAGAGTCGACTGTAGAAGGCCGGGACGCATGACCACCTCCTTGGCCTCCTTGTGAAGAAGGGCCCTCACTTACCGTGCCGTGCTGCTGCCTAGTCCTGATCTCCCGTTACTCACGTCTACAGGGGTGAGTGTTTAACGGAGGGGTGACTGGCAGGCCTTTCCGTGACCGCAGAAGGAATCCCTGGATCGTCCACCAAAGCTGCCGCCACTCACTGCTGAGGAGGGCTAGCCTCCTGCTAACCGTAGACCCTCCAGGCATTGGCGGAAGGATAGGTGTCAAGTCAGAGCGCCGGCCGCGCCCTTGCTTCCAGGTGCCTCTGGAGCAGTCCGTGGAGGGTGCGGAGAAAGCGCGCGAGCGCGCGGGAAGGATCCGCCGCGGCCTCATGTAGGACGGGAGGATTGAGGCTGACGAACGGCAGGGCAAGACCCATCGCTCTGGAGGCTGACTGAAGGCGGGCGGAGAAGCGATCCTGCTGGTGCCGGCCAAGGTCCTTGGAAGTCTCCTTACCGTCTGCCAAGTAGGTCCGAACAGCAGAGTTCCCCCTAAGGCCGTCTGACGCAGCTGTGACTTCACCATCCCTGGGAGAGAAGGCTGGCATCCCAGGAACTCGTCCCGTCACGTCCGGTCGCAGTAGGAGGCCGCCACCATGGGGTGGACGAAGAAAGGGATGCTGCTCTGTTCGCCGCTACCAACACCCTGTGGATCTCTCGCAGAGGAGCCGAAGCCAAGGGTCCCAGGAGTTCTCCAATGCTTGACTACAGACTGTGCCGCCATCTCCCGTAATCCCGCACACGCCATGGAGTTGCAAACCAAGGACGTCGTCTCGTCCAGGCCTTGTGACAGTGTACGCCGAGAGGACACAGGAAAACGCCTGGGAGCGACCTGCATACCACTGCTGTTGGAAGAAAACTCCATCTCCTCTGGTCATCGGGTGCCTGAGAAGAACCCCTGGTCCCCGAAGCTGTCATGTCGCAGGAGCGCCGAAAGTCCTCTGTTAAGTCCCAAAAGTCTGCCTGTTGAGGGAGTGACTTGACGCACAGGAGCTGCCGCGGTGTGTCACCCATCGCCGTGGTCTCCCTCTTCACTTCGTCCAAGGAGCGGCGAGCATGCAATGCCGGAGCTGTGTCTACCGAGGTGTTGGAGAGTATAGAACGTCCACCAGGTGTTGTTGGTCGCTCATCGCCCACGCCCATCGCTGACACCGAGTCCTCCGGGTGTAGACCAAACGCCTCCATGTCGATCGCCGCGTGCTGCGTTGTGGCTGCCGCTGCCGGTCCATGCGCCGAGCGAAGAGGCATCCCTGGAGAGTGTCTGTACCCTTGGTCCATCGCGGGCCGCCGGCGTGTGCTGTGTCGGTGTCACAGGGATGCTGCATCCATCCATCGGCTGTCATCCTCGTGGTCCCGTTGCTGACGACGAGGCTGGGTAGAGCGGTCCCTGATGGTCCGGCCGGAAGATCGACTGCTCCTGCCGGCTGCCTCCAAGGTCCAGTGTTGAGACGAGGTCCGTTGCCGCAACACGCCTGAACTTGTTCACCGGCGAGGAGGAGTGGGAAGTGGAGACGTCCCCTTGTGTGTGGTATCTGTAGCGCCCTGTCCCCACACACTGTGATCGCTCATCCGATCCCGGGTACCGAGGACGCTGGGTATCCCTCACTGCGCTTGTAAGGTGGGAGGGTAAAACTTCGGGGGGTCCGCCCTCGGTGAGGAAACACATCTCGTCGGCTATTAGTACTGACTGAACTTGTTCCATCTCCGTAGAGGCTGTCAGTTTCAGTGGATCGCCAAAGACTCTCTGTCTGGGACCCTGAAGTCTAATTCCGTGGCGGCAGCTTAATTTCCGGTCCCGCTCTGAGAGGTGCACCGATGGTGCGGCCCTGTCCAGGCGCTGGTCCGGCCTACAGCAAAAGGGCGCTGTCGTCTCAGAGGGGTGGTCCCCCGCGTCAGTTGCCTGGGTTCTCTGATTCCTGGTGGCATGCATGAGACCCAACAATTTCCTTGCAGGGGGACCGAGCTCTCATTGCCTGTTTATCGTTGGTTGGTGCATCACATAAAGGCATTTCCCTGGCCTGGTAAGGGCAGGTTGGAGCTCTCGGTGCAAGACGGGATGGCAAGTCTTGTCGGCTGCTTTAGGCTCAATCGTCTGTTTAGGACGTAGCAGCTCAATTCGTGGCACCGGTGGGGGCAGCAGGACCCTTCTTTGCGCCGACAGGCACACGATGTCTGAATGGCTTTCCTCTGCGTAACTTCCAAGGCTGCGGTCGCTACAAGCTTACGTGCCGGTCTCTCTCTCTGGTAGAACGTCCAAAGCTGAGACCATCGTTCTTCCTTCCACGTTGTGCATTGGATGCAAGGTCGACTGGATGAGCAGCCCAAGCAGGGTAGGCAGACATCGTGCGCATCGCTAGATACTGGAATTCGCCAAACTTGGTGCAGGTCCTCACCTGAGCACTGTAACATAAGACAGACAAAAGCCGGTGCGGGTGCGCGGAGCCTCTTTGTGAGGGTCCGAGCTCCTGGTCGGTGACAAACATAGCCTCTGGTTAAAGCCGCCGCCCGCTGTAAACGCCAGCTGAGGCAGTAACCGAAGCTTTACCTTGTACCAGTAATCCACAAGACCCAACCACCAAGTAAATCCTCCGAACCAAGGTAATTCCCAACACTCAAACCACACAGGTAGTAACACAAATCTAAGAACAGTCACATAATCCACGCAAGTCAAATTCACAAAGGACAGTCACATAATCCACGTAAGTCGAATTCACAAAGGTAATCCCACCATACACAGCCGGAGCACGCGAGGTGCACACAACCGGTTAGGTGAGCTAAGTGAAGAGACTGTCGGGAAAGGGTGAGTGTGCCACCGAATAGAGGCATGGGAGGCTACTCGGGGTATCCTGGTAACGATACCCCTAGGTTTCCTCCCCTGTTGTGAGGTACACAACGAGTTTTTTTAGGTTAAAATTGATAAGCTAAGCAAAGCATTCCTATTAGTAATGTCATCGGTAATGATTTTGAGAAAATAAATAAAAAGGAAAGACGTGTAAATATCTCTTTGCCTACGTTTGTTGACTTCAGCTGCTGCAAGATTACTTCCCTTAGAACACTACTGATGGCGAGTCCTGCACAGCTAAGATTCACTTGCAGTGTGTGCTTGGCCATTTTTAGTGCTGAATGTGTCGTTACAAGCCGTTACATGATCCAGAAATGAACTCTTAGTCTTAACAAAATTACTTCGTGGCAGCGAAAACAACAACAAAAAGTTAATTAGCAGCACGCAAAGAGAAAAAGAATTTGCAATTCTAAACTTGACAACATTGTAAACCAATAATAGTGAATAGACATTTTCATTTAATAGTCTTTTACTGCCAGTGGACACAGATTGTGTTCCATCAAATTTAGCAACACAGAAAGGCAGCAGAACAGACGGACATTTGAGATGAAGGTTCCATGCATAGATACCAATACACAAAACTGACTCACGTAGATTTCTATCAATCTCACTCTTGGTCCCAGAATCTATGGCCAGTGCATTAATTCTGTTCCCGAGCCACTTGCTGATTTCATTGTACCAGTTCTGAAACACACAAAGATGTTGTATATGTTACGCTTTACGCCGCGAATCTGGATGCAGCACGTCTCAAAAGAATTAATCATACTTACATTGTAAATTTCAACCAGTGCCAGCAAAATGGTTTGTTAGCTTTTGGCTGCTCAATCAGGCAGCTATAAACATGACAATTTTAAGCAAAAGAAAAGGACATGTACACCTTAGGCACTAACAAACAAGCAAAATTAACCCTTTGGCTGTCGGTTGAGGTTTTAGTTGTGATGATTAGTGGGTTAACCCATATCATACTGAGGCTAAAAGCTTCAAATTTGTACACTGCCATATGCAAGCTACATTATAGTACTTACAGATAAGGATATAGACCAATGGCTTTAGTTTAAGGGTGGTGCCATATCATATCAGGATGAAAAGGGTTAAAATACAATAGACACTATCCTCTCACCTTGACCAGACTGCTGGGAGCTACTATAATGGCCTTAGTTATGGTCGGGCAGCAATCAGGGCTTTGTCGCTGCAAAATGAGTTTGAAACATTTTCATTCTGAAAAAAACATCATGCTAAAAATATATATACCAAAGAATGATAAAGCATTTGTCAAGATCCACGTTTCCCAAAATACAAAACAAAGAAATTAATCACACTAGCTACAACTTGGATATCGACTGTTCTTCTCAAACACATTGAGGGGAAGTAACTGCACAAGCCTTATGTACAGTCCAAGTACATGTATACATGTAATAGATAATGTGTAAGCTATAATGCGTAAACTTGATCAAAAGCAGTCCATGTGTTGTCCAGGATGGAATAGCAATATCAGTGAAACTTCAGGTACTCTAATTGATTAAATGCCATCACCGTGTCTATCAACAAAGTTTTCCTTACCAAAAGTGTCCAGAGTAATGCCACACACTGCAGAGTTTTTCCAAGACCCTGAAAATAAGGAAGAAAGGGGGGGCATATATATTTATGACTGTAAGCCTTTAACCCATTGCCTGTCGGTAGCGGTTTTAGTCGCGATGATTCCAACAGGAATGCTACAACAAAAAATGCTACCGACACGCAAAGGGTTAACTCATCCCATCCTGACACATATGATAGGAGGCAGAGCAACAGCAGGGTGTTGTCACAACAGCTTGGCGCAGCATGGGGCCGAGCTATTCTGGCACCATCCTTGAACTATCATGGTCAGCCACCCTCCTGAAATGTAATGCAGTCTACATAGGCCAACTCACAAATTTGGGAATCTGCACCTTAGGGCTCAACCTAATGAACATATCTCCTGCATATACTCCTTCACACTCGTTGTCTTCCTGTGCAGCAATAGAGGGACACAACCAATGTGACACTTTACAGGGCTCCCGTTCCTGTGTGTCTGTGCGTCTACGATGGATTAAAATTCAAAGCATCTTGAAGACAAACTATTTTTCATTTATTTAAGAATATGCTAATGATTCAATATTCATGCCAATGATGCAGTATTTCTTTTTTTACCCTTTAAAATGTTCAGATAAGGTCTATGTACCCTCTAAAATTTTCACTTTAAGGTGATCAGACCCCTTAGGCTGTTGAGAAACCTGAAGCCCTGCTTCATATGTGCACTTAATACTAACTATATTTCAAGGTAATGGGAGTATGACCCATGAAAACGGCCTGAAACTACATGTAGGATGCGAACAAAAAAAGTAAACACATTACATATGCCACTTGCATGTCACAATGCACAGTTAGACAAATATATTCCATTTATTAATAAGAAAAAGAAAAACATTCTTACCATCTCATCGGCCATAATGCAGCCATAGTTGTCAGGAATCTGCTGTCCAGTAACACAGTCATACATAAACTTTACTCCCTGCAATGAATAGCAAATCTTTACATGAGCATCTGTTGCCTGCTCAGCAGTACCAGTGGATGTGAAATTTTCTCCCTGTAATGAATAGTACAGTGTTAACCCTTTAAAGTACCATTAGGTGAAAATCTGAATCTCCATTTCAGCACCGTTTGTGTTCCTCATGCCTTATCGACACACCTAATGAACTTTAACGGCAGTTTGGACATGCAGCAAACACACATGCGTAATCGCACTTATTCATTCTGCACAACCGTTAGCATGTCAATCTATTTTTAGCTGTTTCTCGTACTGATACAGTTGTAATTATAGAACGGAGTGCAGTCGTTGTCAGGTTACTTGATATTAAGACGTGTGCTGAACTGGATTGTCCAGTGCCTAAATGAACCATAACTAGACCTGCGAGTAGTGTTTCATAACCACCTCTTACAAAAGTGTATACTTGAACAGTCACGGCGATAGTGGGCCTTTAAGGCCCAATGCCCCACAGTAGGAGATAGATCGACCATGATAATTCAAGGGTAGTGCCAGATCAGCTTGGCGCCGTCAGGCGCCAAGCTGATCTGGCACTACCCTTGTATTATCATGGTCGATCTATCTCCCACAACTGGTACATAGTCATTAGGTGACGCCTCCAAAATTTGGGAAATGTGGCCCTGGGGTTAAATAGGTTAACCTATTTGACCCCAAGGTTGCATTTCCCAAAATTGTAAAAGTGTCACTTAACAAATATGTAACAGTTTCAGGAGATGGATCGACCATAAAAATTCAAGGGTAGTGCCAGATTAGCTTGGTGCCTAATGGCACCAAGCTAATCTGGCACTACCCTTGAATCATCCTGGTCGATCCATCTCCTCCTGCAGTGTGCCGGGGCTAAATGGGTTAAGTAGTATAGTCTAAATGTGCATCTGTTGTCTACAGGTTGCTGGCGAAAGATTGACCATTATGGCTCGGAAGTACAGTGCCCCTATCCATTTACTTTGGTTGTGAACAGACTTTTACGTTTTTAAAATAGATATTCACTGTTCTAATGGGACTCAGAGATAGTGAAAGCAGTACGCTTATTGCCCCAACACAAAGAAAATCAATACAGGTACAGCAAAATGGCCTCACCTCCCTCTGATGAGGTCGAAGGACTTTACACAGAAGAGGATCCACAACCACATGAACAGGCAGCTTGTTTCTAAAAGAAGAAAAAACAAGATATTATGGCTCATGTGTATGACTGATTTACATATATATATATATATGTGTGACTTTTGTGACAAAGGCTGGCTTCTGCAGCAGCAAAATCCATGTTTTCTGAAAGTGTAAGCATTTTTGACACACCTGCTAACCCCCCGTGACCCTTGAGATGAGTCGACCAAATTAGTATGCATAGGAAGGTCTTATCATCAGCTATCTTTGAGCCAAATTTGGTTGACAAATTTGCAAAAATGTTGATAATATCTACAATTTTATCAAAAATTGGCATTTTACACACATTGGCCAGCCTCTTGTGACCCTTGCCCTTTCCAAGGGGTCATCCAAATTAGTATGCATAGATAGGTCTTACCATCAGGTATCTCTGTACAAAATTTGGGTTTAAAGTTGTGAATAGTATTTGAGAAAAAAAAATCTTTTGTCAAAATATGGCTATTTTGGACCTATTTCTTGAGCTCTCGTGACCCTTGACCTTTCTGATGAATCAACCAAATCAGTGTGCATAGAAAGATCTTCCCATCAGGTATCTCTGTAGCAAGTTTGGGTTTAAAGTTGTGAATAGTATTTGAGAAAAATGCATTTTTCTTTAAAAGGTATTTTTTCGAAAAATACTTACCGATGACATGACAAATGGGAGTGTCTACTACGTGCTCAAATTCTAGCCTACGAACCCGTTGTGTGCACACACAACCCGGGAGGCACTCGGGGAACCCTCCAGAGGGGCCAAGAGTTGTCTCCCGGACCTGCCTATCCGGTTCCGAGTCACCTGACTCGCCAGTCAGATACTAGGCTCACCAGCGGCAAGCGGGGCAGGTGGGAGGGTCCTCCGTGTCATGTCATCGGTAAGTATTTTTCGAAAAAATACCTTTTAAAGAAAAATGCATTTATTTCATCAAAAACATTACCGATGACATGACAAATGGGAGAATCACGAATAGGAGGAGGGTGCCGCCCCGGTACTACCGGAGACCAAGACCGTCCTCCCATTGCTAATTCCCAGGTAACGAGCTAGGTGCGTACCTACGGCGCCTGCAGCGCCGGGAGGGAGTGCTGTGCCACCGTGAGGTCCCCCAACAAGGCGAGGTTGTCTCGCTGTCCCGCCAGATCCCGAAGGTAGAA
Source organism: Semisulcospira habei (assembly GCA_036245525.1). NCBI lineage: Eukaryota > Metazoa > Mollusca > Gastropoda > Semisulcospiridae > Semisulcospira > Semisulcospira habei. The sequence goes on from BTPG01000005.1 coordinate 190,821,395, forward strand.
ACGAGCGAAGGTAGATTCTGCTCGCCAGCCCACCGCGGCCACGATGTCCTTGACAGCGCAGTTCCGATCGAATGCGACGCTCGTGGCCATGGCGCGTACTTCGTGTGCGCGGATCTTCAGTCTCTGCGCTACGCGTGGGGAGAGATCCATGTATGCCGATCGTATTACCCAGCGCAGCCAGGAGGAGATCGTCTGGGCTGTGATATCAGTCTTGCCCTGGCGTATGGGCAGGAAGAGGCGGGAGCGCCCTCTACGGGTAACTTTGGTACGGCGCAGGTAGATGCGTAGGGCACGCACGGGATCCTGTCGCCGAGTCTCCGGAGAGCAGGCAGGCCCTCCCAGGGGCCGCAAGGTGATGATCTGTGGAGCAGTTAGGGGCGACCTTGTTTTGGCAATAAAGCTGGGGTCCGTTAAGAGCTGCACGGAGCGATCTGCCCTGAACTGGAGGCAGTCTGGGCGGGTAGAAAGAGCGTGTAGCCCGCTAACTCTGGACGCGGTGGCCAAGGCTAGAAGGAAGCAGGTCTTGCGTGTCACATTTGCCAGAGGGGCTAGAGCGAGTGGCTCGAACTGGGAAGAATTCAGCCACGTCAGGACCCAAGGTAGGTCCCAGCGAGGAACGAGAGAACGCTGAGTCGGACGTTGGAGGCTGAAGCTGGACATGAGGTCGGAGAGGTCCTTACAGGCGCCGGGGTCTGGAAGGCCGAGATGACGGTACGTGTCGGCGACCATGGATAAGTATCCCCTGATGGTGATGGGCGCCAAACCTTGGACCTCGAAGAGCCATAGGAGAAAGTCCGCTAGCTGTGGGTTAGTCAGTCCGGTGGGTAGGAGGCGACGGGCGTCGCACCAGGCACACAAGACGCGCCACTTCCCTTCGTAAACACGCCGGGTGGAAGGCTTGCGGGCTGCAGCGATTGCCTCCACTGCTGCACCAGAGAAGCCTCGAGCGGTGAGGGCGCGCTGCACAACCTCCAGGCGTGAAGAGACAGGCGTTCGGGACAAGGGTGGAAGAGAGCCTGCCTGGGCTGCTTGAGCATGGAACGGGGCGTGGGAAGGCGCAGGGGAGGAGAGGTGGCGAGGTTGAGTAGGTCGGTGGTCCAGGACCGGGCCCAAGCCAGCGGGGCGACCAGAAGCAGGACTGCGTTGCTCCCTCGAAGTTTGTGGAGGACCTTGGGAATGAGGACTGTTGGGGGGTACGCGTAAGCGATGAGGCCGTCCCAAGGAATCGAGAGGGCATCGACTGCCCAGGCCAGCGGGTCTGGAATCGGGGAGACGAAGAGGGGAAGCTGGCGGTTCCACCTCGTAGCAAAGAGGTCGATTAAGGGAGTCTCCCAACGGGCGCAGATCATCTGGAAGATATCCGGGCGCAACGTCCATTCTGTGTGGAGCAACTGGCCGCGGCGAGAGAGCGAGTCCGCCAACACATTCAAGTGGCCAGGAATGTGTCGTGCGAGGAGTGTAATGTCGCGTTCCTCGGCCCAGCGCATCAAACGGAAGAGGAGCATACAGAGGTCGGGAGATCGGGTGCCCCCCTGTCTCTGGATGTAGGCCACCACCGTCGAGTTGTCGGAGAGGACGAGAAGCCGCTGGTTCCTGAGCTGGTTCTCCCAAACGAAGAGGGCTTGCCAGACTGCCTGCAGCTCTAACCAATTGCTGTGCTTGTCCGCAAACTCCGGGGGCCAGAGGCCGGAAGCCGAGGAGAATTGAGGAAGCAGGTGGGCTCCCCACCCCGAGAGGCTCGCGTCGACACACAGGGAGAGGTGCGGGGGAGGGGAGGACAAAGGGACTCCCGAAGCCAACCAAGCCGTGTCGGTCCAGCGTAGAAGGTGAGGGCGAACCAGGGGGGAAACCGGGACCAGGTGGGTAAGGTCGCCAGAAGAGGGTCTCCAGAGAAGCAGGAGGTGCAGCTGAAGGGGGCGGGCGTAGAGGCGACCCAGGGGGAGAAGGTCCGCCGCTGCGTTGATCAGTCCGAGGAGTTGAAGCCAAACTCGGGCGGGAGCTGCTTCCTGCTGAGCTAGCTGGTTGGCGAAGGTGGCCAACTTCCGAATCCGGGGATCCGGGAGGCGAACAACGTTGAGATCGGTGGCAAAATCCATTCCGAGATGAATGAAGCGGCGCGAGGGCGTGAGATCTGACTTCCCGACGTTGAGGAGGAACCCCAGTCGCGACAGCAGACGCATCAGTGTATCCCTGTCCTCTTCCAAGACGGACTCGACGTGGTTCCTCAGGAAGAGATCGTCGAGGTAGTTGGACATAGGGCTGAGAGACGACTGCCGTGCCTTGGCCATAACTGCATCCATCAAGCGGGTGAAGACCCAGGGGCTGAGGTTGAGGCCGAAGGGTAGGGCTCGAAACTGGTAAACGGTTCCATCGAACGCGAAGCGCAGATACCTCTGGGCGGCCGGATGTATGGGTACGTGTAGGTAAGCGTCGGAGAGATCCAGGCTGACGGCGTAATCCATGGGTCGCACCGCGGTACGCAGGGCTCGGGCCGTCTCCATGTGGAAGGAAGGAGCCACGATGAAGCGATTTAGGGCTGAGAGGTCGATCACTGGGCGCCACTTGCCGCCAGGCTTGGGGACGACGAAAAGTCTGCTGTAAAATCCCAGCGAGTCTGCGCGGCGCACAACCTCTGTGGCATCCTTCCTCAAGAGAGAGTCGACTTCCCCCCGTAGGGCGCACTCCTTGAGCGGGTCTGCGGGGATCTCGGTCCACAGCGGAGTCGTACGCAGAGGAGGAGGGGAACGAAAGGAGATCCGTAGGCCGCCGGAAACAGTGTCTAAAATCCACGGGTCTTCTGGAATCAGTAATCGCCACTCGTCGCTGAAGAGGGCGAGCCTGCCGCCGACTGGAGGACCCGAGACGGCCGGCGGAGGCGGAGGAGGGGAGGAGTCACTGAGCCCGCCCGCGCCCAGGGCGACGGGCGGGACGGGGCCAAGCGGGGGTGGGGGCGTTAGCTTGGCCGGGGCGACCGAAGGCGGGGCGACGGCGACGCAGGGACTGCAGCTGGGTTGTTGACGTCGGGGCGACGGGTCTGGAGATCCGCAGGGGGCGACCCACGGCCTTGCGGGCTGCCTGAAAGCGCCGAGGAACAGACTTGGGAGGCCACCTGTCCGCATTGGAATCCTTGACGGCTTGCCAGGTGTCACCAAAGAGAAGGGGTCCCCCGAGGGGGGCCCGACGCAGCTGGGTCTTCAGGTCGGCAGGCATTCCCCGGCAGGCCTGCAGGACAGCGTCGCGGCGGAGTAAATCGCAATTGGCGGCTGCAGCCATAGCGTTGACCGAAGAGTGATACGCGGCGCGGCTGGCCGCTTCAGCGAGGACGAGGAGGTCGCCAAGAAGAGGGGTCAGGGACGGGTGCCACGAATCTTCCACGCGCCGGAGGAAGGCTTGCGTAAGGAGCTCCATGAAGCCGGCGCAGGCCAAGGAATTCCTGACAAGCGAAGCCGTCTTGTCCAAACCCGCGGGGAGCGCGCGTCTGAGTGCAGAGGCCCCACCCGCCTGAACCACGGCGGCTGGATCCACCGGAGGGAGAGGGCAGAGGAAGGCCTGGGAATGGCCGGCGTACCACTGCTGGCGGAAGTACATATCGAGGTCCGGAGGCCATCTGTGGTCCGAGAAGAAATTACTGTCTCTTGAGTCAGACAACAGGTGGGCCGAGAACACATCCCGAAGCTCACGAAAGGAGGGGGGCTGAGGGAGAGTCTTGAACTTCTTTACCTGTCTACCCGCGTCGACGAAGGCAGAAGGCTTCCTCTTCAGGGGGGGGGATGGAGGGCAGTCCGCTGCCGGAAGCGTGGCGGAGATGAGGCGAGCGACCTCGTCGAGGGCCAGAAGAACCTCTGTGCGGGAGGAGGCCGGTAACCCGTGGGCTGTCGACGCATCCGAAGGAGAGAGCGGCGAAGGAGAGCGGCTGAGACCTCCGAGGAGAACTGAGATGGAATCATCAGGGAGAAGACTCAACGAATCGTCGTCCACGCCGCCGAGAGCCGTCGAAGAGGGACGGCGACCGTGACTCCGAGAGCGAGCAGCTCGACGAGGACGAGGGGAGCCATAAGGCGCCGAAGCACGCAGGGGAGAGCGACGTCCGCGACGGCGACGCGACGCACTAGAGGAGCGGGAACGGCGGCGGCGACCAGACGAGCGACTACGAGCTGGAGACCGTGATCCTCGGGAACGAGGAGGAAGGAAGGAGGCTGGGCGAGGGGAAGGGGAACGGGCGGGACGAGGCAGACGGCGGGGAACGTGGGACGAACGCCGCGAAGAGGTAGAGCGCGAAGGTCCATGGTCCAGATGACGAGAAGAATCCCGAACTTCACGACGCTCACACGAAGGAGCGCGAGAGTGGTGGTCCGACTTCGATCGCAAGGAGGAACTGGACACAGGTAGTGGTGTGGTGAGTGTGCGCGAATGTCTCCGCGAGCCGGACTCTGTGGCGAGGAGGGCTCGCAGCGGCCGAGGGGGATCCAAGGCCTTCCTAGGAGACGAGTGGGGACCGGTTGACCATGGACGGCGCGAGGCACGTCTCTCCGAACTGACCTCTGTCTCGAGATGGGTTCTCTGCCTGTCGTAAGGCTTGGTCCAAGCGCGTTCCCTCCTGGGAATCCGCGCCTCGAACTCCCGACTCCGCACACTACCTTGCTGTGTCCGCTGTGGAGAACTTTCCAGACTGGGGCCATCGGGGGCAAGAGCGGTCGGTGTGTCTGAGATGACAGCCGGCACTTCCGCAGGTCTTGCAACAGGCACAGGTGTCGGGCGTTCACGTCGGTAGAAGCTCCAAAGTTGGGCCCAGCGGAGCTCCGGCCAGACGGCGCAAACGTCACAAGAACGCTCAGATGTACAGCCGACACACGGCAGGCAGACCTTGTGCGAATCCGAGGGCCACTGGAAACCTCCACACTGCGTGCAGGTCATCAGGAGGGCACTGCAACACACCAAACAAACAACGTGCCGGTACGTGGTCGAGACCAACAGGGCTCGTCCTACCAAGGGGAACCGTACCGAACGATATGGACAAACGGGCCGTGCCCCCAGGCTATACTGTTATAGCGCCCGAAGCTAAGCTTGCGTCTTTAGAACAAAGCCTACCCCAGCCAGGCTGGAGAGGAATGTGCGCCAAACAACAATAGGTTTAGATTAGTTTAGTTATTTGGGTTTAACGCCGCGCAGGCGACTAAGGCCATCACACGGCGGGCCAAACGACAATAGGGACGAAAGGCCGTGCCCCCAGGCAATAATGCTGTAGCGCTCTAAGCTAAGAGTGCGCTCTCGAAACAAGCATACCCCAGCCAGGCCGGAGATGCAACATGAGCCACGCGCCGCAGCTGGTTTAAACAATGCTCCCCGAAGGCTACCAGGGGAAGCCAGTAATTCCACCCCAAAGGGGAAAGGCGAGGGCACCAGGGCCCCGCCGAGCTAAGAGTCCCCGCTCAACGAAACCCAACAACACGAACAAGGTAGAGTCCAAAGGCACAGGCCGGTACCCCGCCCGGGGACCGGCTTCGGGCCCAACTAACTATCCTACCTCTCTGCCGAAGCGGTAGCGGGAGAAGAGACGTCCATGTCGCCACCGGCGAAATGGCGGGAACCAGCAGGTCCGCCAAGCGAAGCCAACCAAGGAGGACGCCAAGCGAAGAAGCGCAAGCGAAGCTGCAGCGAAGCAAGAAGCGAAGCAGAAGCGAAGCAACAGGCGAAGCCAAAGTCACGGCGAACTCGAGCACCAAGACCGACCGGTCGAAGGGAGCGCGAGGCTAGAACACGTCCGAAGGTCGTGAGCCTACGTAGCTGACTGGCGAGTCAGGTGACTCGGAACCGGATAGGCAGGTCCGGGAGACAACTCTTGGCCCCTCTGGAGGGTTCCCCGAGTGCCTCCCGGGTTGTGTGTGCACACAACGGGTTCGTAGGCTAGAATTTGAGCACGTAGTAGACACTCCCATTTGTCATGTCATCGGTAATGTTTTTGATGAAATAAAACATCTTTTGTCAAAATATAGCTATTTCAGACCTATTTCCTGAGCCCTTGACCTTTTCGAGGGGCAATCCATATTAGTATGCATAGAAAGGTCTTACCATCAGGTACCTTTGTACCAAGTTTGGGTCTGAAGTTGTGAATAGTATTTGAGAAAAATAAATGATGTCAAAATGTAGCTAAATTTGACATTTTTCCTGATCTCGTGACCTTGACCTTTGTGAGAGGTCATTGAAATTGGTATGTTTAGAAAGGTCTTGCCACAAAGTATCCTTGGGCCAAGTTTGAAGACTGTGGCTTGAATAGTTTCCAAGAAAATGCCAACATTAAAGTTACCACGGACGATGGATGAACGATGGCGGACGGACGATGGGACCGACGACCACTGGCCCAAAAGATAGACTTACTTTTGCTTCGCACGTGAGCCAAAAAGTCCACATTTACACTGATTAACCCTTTGGCAGTCAGTAGCACTTTTTGTTACAATGATTCCTGCAGGAATCATTGTGACAAAAAGTGCTACTGACAGCCACAGGGTTAAATCAATGGATGTACATGCATTAGATAAAAGTGTGGTGATGATAATGATGAAGAAAACACAGACTGCTCCGATCACACAATGGTGTCTGTGTGTGTGGTTTGGTGAAAACTGGGGAGTGGGCCTGGAGAGATTGCAGGTCAAATGTAAAACACACTACAATATACACATTGGATTTCGTGCGGACAGGTCTCTGGCTCCTGTGTGGATGGCCCGTGAACAAAAAGTCCTCAGGTCACCAAACTTAGCTGGACTGCACAGTCATGTATGGACCAAGGCTGCTGTCAGCCCATGGATGCTTTGCTTACTGTTTTTTTCTTCCGAAGTCTATTTCAATTAAGCACAATGATAATGTGAACGCATAAAAAAGCGGTTTAACTTTATGGCTTCTGGTACCATGTTATCCTGAGGCTGATTGGTGATATGATTAATGACCCTTTTCATCCTGATACACTATTGCTTGAAGTAAATTTGACTATGATAGTTCAAGCGTGGTGCCAGAATAGCTTGGCGCCAGAGAAGTCAAGCTATTCTGGCACCACCCTTGAACTAAAATGGTTGATCTATCTCCTAATCTGTAATGTAGCCTTCATAGGACAATAAGTAAATTAAAAAATAAATCAGCCTCAGTATGTAATGGTTTAAGAAGCAGTAACTTACTGATCTGTTTTCATGAGCTCGTGGACGCTGAGTTCTCTGGGAACATACAGCAGTAAAGCTCCCTCCTCCTCAGGGTCATGAAGTGGTTGTCTCGTTCCCTGTCTGCGCACACCCAGTGCTCGACTTTGTAGACTGCTGCCTGCACAGAAGTCAAGCACAGCACTTCATTACCTAGTTCCCTCCATCTGCAAGAAGCATAGGTTCTCATGAGGCCTCATGAGAATCTATGATTCTTGCTTGTGCTATGTATGTCTAAGTAGCTCATGAACAACTCAGCAGATTGTTCCTAAACAATTTAAATCTTAATCCATTTAAACCCGCAGTCATATTGTTGTGACTTGTCAGTGGTGTTCAAAGCCATGTTCAAGAATTTGTGGCTCCTTATGCAATGTAGACACGCAAAATATAGTGCAATGAAATATAAAACGTCTGTTTGGTATGGATGAAAGAAAGGCTTTGATTTCAAACGGACAGAAATTTACGTACGAGACATTTTCAACTTGTGAATTTTCAGGGGTGGGGGTTGGTTTGTCTGCTAATTTTCACTTATGCATTCAGTAGTCAAATTACATTGAAGAGGTTCTGTGTTCAGCACAAAGAGAACCAACCTTGATAATTTGGGATAGGTATCTTGAATGGCTTGGACAGGATCTTCTTTATCAAGGCCTCCTGCACTCACAAAACAAGACTGGCAAACCCATCAAGGCTCACGTGCACCCCCCCCCCCCCCCCCCCCCCCCCCCCCCACACACAATATTAGATCATGTCCCAGACTGCTTATGTAGATTTTAAGGTTTCAAAGTATCTGTCATAGATATTCACAACATGACAAATCTTGACAACATGACCGAAATAACATACAACATGACAGAAGAAGTGAAAAGTTGTCTGACCTATGAGAGAGGTCACTCAGACTGTTATGTTTAGAAAGAACTATCCTTCTGCACCGGCAAAATTTAAGCATTTTTCACACATCTGTCAACCCGTCATGACCCTTGACCTTCGCGATGAGTTGACTAAATTAGTATACATAGGAAGGTCTTATCATCAGCTACCTTTAATACAAATTTAATGGAAAAGTTTGAATAAATGTTGATAATTGGCACATCTGTCGATCTCTTGTGAATCTTGATCTTTCTGAGGGGTCATCCAAATTAGTATGCATAGATAGGTCTTATCATCAGGTATCTCTGTACCAAGTTTGGGTTTGAAGTTGTTAATAGTATTTAACAAACAAAAATATCTTTTGTACAAATATTGCTATTTTTGACCTATTTCCTGATCTTTTGTGACTCTTGATCTTTCCGAATGGTCAACCAAATTAATATGCATAGAAAGGTTTTACCACCAGGTATCTTTGTACCAAGTTTGGGTTTGAAATTGTGAATAGCATTTGAGAAAAAATAAATTTTGTCAAAATATTGATATTTTTTACCTATTTCCTGATCGCCTGTGACCTTGACCTTTATGAGAGGTCACTCAAATGGGTATGTTTAGAAAGGTCTTGCCACAAAGTATCCTTGGGCCAAGTTTGAAGACTGTGCCTTGAATAGTCTCTGAGAAAATGCCAATGTTAAAGTTTACCACGGACGACGGCGGATGGACGACCACTGGCCCAAAACATAGACTCACTTTTGCTTCGCACGTGAGCCAAAAAAATGTGTTTTGATTTAACCCTCTGTGTGCTAGTAATCATTTTTGTCATGATGATTCTTACAGGAATCGTGACAAAAACTGCTACGGAAATGCACAAATTTGTGGAATAAAAAATGACTATTACTATTAGTTCTAAACAATGCGGCAGCGAAAGTAACAGGAATGCTTGTACATTTATCAACACACTTGTTGATCACAAGATGCATTCATTTCTAATGCAGTCTGAATACCAATGTGTAGGACATACAGACAGACCCCCCCCCCCCCCCCCCCCCCCCACCACCACCAACCCTATCATACAATCCTGCGGCCAGGGATTCTGCTAGGATAGCACTAGTTCTCTAGACCACTAGATAGCAAAAGTCCTTGGGCCGACGTCACCCGCAGTGGGACTGTGACTGGCCCACTGTGGCTGCATTGACCCAAGGGTCCTTTGCTTTCTGCTTAGGGCTAGCTACGTGTTTAATCAAATTCAAAAGCCCTAAATCTTTACCCCAGACATGGTTATTTTAAATGAAAATCTAACACAGATGTCCATTAAAATAATATTATACACAGTTGCTAATGCAATTCAACATAGTCTGTGGGAAGATCTTAACTGAATGAAAATAACCTTCTAACATGTGTACATGAGGGGACAAATGCTCAAATACAAACTACCACTGCTGGAGTCAACAGTGCAACACTGTGCACAAGTCACTACAGATAGACCATGATAGCTCAAGGGTTAATAAATGTGATCAGGCCAAAAACATACTTTGGTTGCAGTATCCTGACTGACCCTAGTCTGAAGCCACACCTTGTTTACTCAACCCAATGAAATTAGAAAAAAAGAAAAGAAAAACAAAACAAAAAAAACCACTCGCTGCTACCACATTGCCCCCCAGGATGTCACCAAAAAAATCAATATTTTTTTCCCTGCCTGTCCTCATCAGCTGGGCCAAACCATTTCCCACATCTGATGCTACATATGAGAGAGGTAACCTACGTGCGAGGAGACATCTGTTAGCACAGCAGGTGTATTAGTGACTGGTGTCAGAGGCTGACGATATGGAGATATGTGCTGTAGTGGACTGTAGGGCTCATTCTGACGACTGCTCTTTTTCTGCACACACAAAATATAATTTTTATCAGTCATGCAAACAAACCCTTACATCTGCCAGAAACATAGATTCACATGAGCCCTGCAGCTGCAGGGGCTCATGTGAACCTAGGTCACTTGAACTGAAGACTGTGATTAGCGATGTGCTGCTGTGTTTCTGAAATACAAATGCAGAACACCCCAGGCAGACACTCAAAAGCCCAAACTAGTTGTCTCCGTCGATTGCTGCGCTGATCAGCGCTGCTGAGACGACCAGTGTGTCATAAACAATACAGTCATAGTGTAGATTCTAGCCAGTACATTTGCTGGTTGTGGGCTCAAGGGTAGCTCATGGAAATAATAGATAAATAATTCAGGCTGGAGTATAATTAGGTAGCTGCGATTAAATAAAACTAGATAAGGATTTCATCCCAAAGTCGACCGTCTTGTTTTGAGCTCACATGCATTTTTCTTTTAGAAATATTCAGAGCTGTTCCTGTTTTTAAGCTCATCCTTCTGATCCATCTCTCTCCACCTTAACTTGTAATCAATTCCCCCCCCCCCCCCCCCCCCCCCCCCCCCCCCCGATCCGCATGGTACTGTGGGCTGACATAGCCACAGCCATTCTGAAGAAGAACAAGGTGGGATGGGATGACCTCTGCCCACAAAACCATTTCTATATGACTATGAGCTTGCATGCATTTTCCCACTTTTTCCAAAAATATGATCACAGACATCACAACAAAAAATAGAGACTGTCTTCCTAGATCAAATTGTCACAGAGAGAGAGAGAGAGAGGGTGCGTCAAGTATACACATGTATAACACTGATGTATATATGCTGGTGCTTTGGTCAATTAGGAACATTGTATAACACTGACGCGTTTGATGCTTTTAAGTCACCATTACTTTCTGATTCTTCTCCTCAGACATGAGATCAGGTTGAGATCAAATCCTAGGAAAGCAAAGAGTCCAGGACTCACAACCAGTATATTTTCATGTAGGGGAACTTCACAAAACTGATCTAAAAAATAACCAAAATGCAGGGAAAAAATCGGTTTTCAGAAAAAATTCAGAAACGTCCCATGTCTGTCTAAAGTCAAGGATTCTTACTTTTGACATTTTTTTCTGCAATGAATTTTTATTTTCAAAAAATGTTGAAGAAGTGCAAAGCTGGCTCACGAACTCATCCAAACTAGCTAATATATATATCCAAAATTTCAAGTCAACATAATCAAAATTATGGACTGTAATGTGGGCTAAGTGACTTTCTATAAACAGTCATTTAACTCTTCATATGAGAAATCCAATTTCAATATGAGCCTGTGACAAAATGTTGTGCGCGTAACAACCGACATGTTTTGTCAAGAAAACCGCACTACAATAAAAAAAATTAGTTCTTTTTGTGATTCCACTAGGAAGACATTGTTGTTGGAACAATTGCGTTTCTCAAAGAGTTTCCTTTTCACCAAAATGGACTAATCTATGGAGGATTTTCATGTGTATGTCCAACAGTATGTCCGGTGTGACAACAAACATTTTTATCTGCTGAGTGACAGGAACATATTTGTATTTCCGTAGTGTTATCTCTTCTAAGGACAATGACTGAAGAACTTTTTTTTGTAAAATGTGGTAATCACACGAAGTACTGTGTTTTTGTGATTTTAATTGACTCTGTCCACCGTAACAACCAACACTATTTATTACAGAAAAATTAATTTTAAAAGGAATAAAATACTTTTCATACTTCTACCTGTGAGAACAGGTTATACAATTAATTTCTTTTCAAAGAGAATCATTTAAAAAAGAAAAACTGGCTTAATGTGATCATATTTATCACCATGTCCATTATAAAAACCAACATTTTCAGAAAGGGCCAGATTTAATTATTTACTGCTGGAAATCATCTGTTTCTGAATTCATATTAATTAATTTCAAGTGCCCACATGCCAGATACATCAAAACTAACCAGTGCCTAAAATAAGCCTATTTTAAAGACATCTCTGTTGGTTGTTACTTTGGACATTTCTGTTGGTTGTTACTTTTGCTACAAACGACCTTTTGTCACAGGCTCATATGCTCTCCTAGACACCCCTTGAATGAAGCATTTCCTCTCTTTTCAAACTTGTATGTATGTACACAAACTTTGGCCATTTTCATGTTTACATACATGATACGCACATACACACGCAGTGCTTTGCGTCCAAAATATGTTCAAAAGCAAGGTTAGAGTAGAGAGACATGAAATTATTTTTATCTTGCTACTTCTTTGCCAGAATCTGAGGCCCGCCCGCCCAAAACATCATTTGCATCCTCGTGAATGAGCTCCGACCAGCCCCATCTCAAAGACTAACATATTTTCAATATGCTAGACAAAAAGAAAGGAATAGGCCAATAATTATTTTGAAACAACACATACAATTAGCACTTTAGTAAATATAAATTTTATTTGATGAGATGCATGGTATCAATTTTGAACAGTTTCCTTGTAAATTCTCTAGTTCCTTGGTATGGTCAAGTGTACTCCCTCACAAAACTGCTACAAAATCATCAGAAATGGTTAGATCAAACTAAGGCATACATCATGTTGTATGGGAAATAAATAAGGTCTCCAGTGATACATGATTTATGGGTGACCATAGAAGAATTTTTGACATTATCAGATTTTTTGGACCAAATCCAAATTTTCTCTTGAAAACAGTCTGCATCAACTGGCTGTAAACCCCACAGGCGCATTCTCAGATTTTGGAGGTGTCACCTACCACAGCTATGACCAATTGCAGGAGATGAATCAACCATGATAATTCAAGGGTAGCACCAGATCTCGAGATGCCAGACTTGCTTGCCACCGCCCAAAATAGAACTCAGTGGAGAGCACTGTCTGTTGCTGCTGCCTTTCAGTCCCCCCAACGCCCAGTTCGGGCAAGGGACTGATGATGATGATGACCAGATCAGCTTGGTGCCTGACATTTGTTAGTGACAGTGCCAAGCTAATCTGGCGCTACCTTGAATTATTAAGGTCAATTCATCTTCTGCTGCAGTGCATTGAGGCTAAATGGGTTAAGCTGGATACCTGATTCTTAGGAGTGTAGTCTTCATCAGGGTCAGACTTTCTCTTGCTGACTGGACAACTGCCACCCAGCAGTCTTTGACTTGGTGCTTGGCTGCGCCGCTAGTGACAAATAATAACATGCTGTATTATTATACACACATATTGCAGTTAGTTTCATTCATTCAGTCCTGACATAATGTGAGATGGATGGACCATAACAGTTCATCAAGGGTGGTGCCAGAAGAGGTTGGCGCCTCCAGGCAAGAAGCTATTCTAGCACCACCCTTAGGCTATCCATGGAGGATGCCTCCCAATTTTGAGAATTTTTACTTTGTGATAATAATAATAATAATAAGCGCATTAAATAGGCGCTTTATCCCAATTGAAAATCGGCTCAAAGCGCCGCCGCGAACTGAACCCAACAAGCACGCTCACGTGAATCACGCGCATTCACTCACACACTGAACGTAAACACAGAACTTTCACGTGGTGCTAAGGGCAAGCTCAAGCGAGCTACTGTAGTTTTTGGAAATTCAAAATCGTTTGTATTTGAAATTTGATTAAGTGGACTGAAACTGATACCAAAGTGGAGGGGGGAGGAAGAACCGGAGTACCCGGAGAAAGAACCCCCGACGGTCCGCCCGAATTAACGGTGACACTTACTAGAGGAGAAAAATCCGACGCCGGAACCCGTAATCGAACCTCGCACCTTTAGCATTGGTGGCAGGCGTCTTAACCACTGCGCCACGGACCGCCCCAATGATAAAAAAAATATTGTTTTGTACACAAGGGTTTCCTTGTTGTTTGGCATGTGTGTGTGCAGAGGATTGGTGAAATGCAAATGACACCCAAAAATGGATGACACTCTCAAAAATCAAAATAAAACACATAACACTTCCTTCTGAAAAATTGAAGGTGGTAGAGAGGAGTGGAGCTGGTTTAAGGCGTTTGTGGGCCTTTCGGACCTTTCCAAATAAAAATGTGGGGGACGGCAGGGAAGACAGGAGTGTGTGCGCCTTTCGGACGTATCCTACACCAACATCTCAAAGCCCTCCCCAAAATGTAAGATTTACGCAGAAAGAAAAAAAATGCAATAAACATAACTCCTGTGTACAGCTATACAATATTTTACAACCTTAAAAAAAAATATGTCTGACTGTGAACACTTAAATTTGCACGGACCAGACTGGTTGTCCAGATTGGTAAATAACCAGTGAGCAGTTATAAATGACAGGCGATTGTCACATGTGCAATTGTCTGACTTACACATTTGTCTTTGTGGCAGAATAATGAAGGTTGATACCCCACAAATTTTCTGCATTGCTGTGATGAAGATGTGTAATATACTAATAAAATTGTAGCCTACGAGAAGGAAGACCACCATTATCAGTAAACGTTAACTCATCTGAGACGAACGGCATGCCGCGTATCCGGATGCCGTTCGTCTCGAACGAATTAAATTTGTTCAGTTGTATGGGGAAAGTTCTTGTTTGGCTGTTTCTGTTTCACAGCGATAAATAACTGCCGAAGATAGGGCAGTCGAGCGAAAATTCACATGACACCTAGCGGGGGTATCCGCGTTTGCGAGGATTCCCCTTGGCAGCTAGCCAGCGCATCGCTGTCACCATGAGGAGTGGGCGGCGCATTGCTTACGCAAGCCAGTGCATGCCTGTGACGTAGATACGCACGCATTCTTTAATTGACTACAAAGACATCGCGCGGTCTGGGGACAGTTCTGTTTTGATTGACTAACCTCCCACGACACACCAACGTACCCGACATCGTATTCGCGAACGTGTAGAATTTTGTGGACTGTCGTGACAACTCAGTACTGTACGCCTGTTTGTTAAAAGTGATCTAGTAAATTCCGAGGAGTTGCGGAACGGGACAGACAATAATACAAATAGGTGAGTCAAGATTCGTCAACAACAATTGCAAGATATTTGACATCAGTAATTTCTCACCATAATTTGTGAAAACAGTTGACGTTCTGATCGTGAATTTCAATTCAGTACGTCGATAATCCTGAAAGTGAAACCATCCTTGATTCGAAGAAGGCCGCCATCGACAGGGAGGATTCCCGACTTGACAGAAGATTCGCCAATCACCGAACTAGCTCTGACGCACGTGACATCAGCGGCTCCTCGAGATTTCCGACGCCGAAAGTGGGTCACACAGGCTGAAAATGGACGGATCAGACTGACACTTCTGTTGTACGTTGGTTTTCTGATGGATGGTGGAAAAGGGAAGGGAAGGCCATGGAAATGGAACTGAAGTTGCACAGTCCTGTGGGAGGCGATTCGATCACGTATACGTGGCCTGTATCTGGATCGGTACGTATTTTATTTCTCGGGAATAAACCCTCTATAGAGTCCAACTGTACACGCCTTGCTTTCTCAGTAGTAGTCTATCTTTGTTGTTGTGCTCATGTCGTCATTTTTGTTCATTATTGGTTTCAGGAAGGAAAGGAAGGAGGAGAAGAGGTGATTGACACCATAAGGTAAGTCGTTGAAGCCTCTGCATTTACACAAACATTTGTGACCCGAAAAGCCAATGCCACGCGAGTTCCCGGACGCCATCGTAGCTCGGTCAAAGGGTCGCATTTTAATAATAGAAACACACACCCCCGTATTCTCCAGTGGGACCAAAGTCCTGCTCATTTTGGGAAGTGCATGTGACTCATAATGTTGCGAGACCAATATTGGCAAAATTGCCTTCCTGCAGTGTGTCCGTTTTTGTGGAAACTGGAAGACCCAACTTCACCATTTCGTTCACATGCGCAGGCCTGCCCAAGCACATCGGAGCTGAGTTGGCAGAAACGGTAACCCCATGCAATTTTGTCCCAGATTAGCGGAAGGAAGCGTGGACAAAGGAGCACATGGCCCGGCGCGAAACGCGCACGTGGCTTGAAGTTAAAAAAAAAAATTGGACGGGTCTTTTGTGACAACATGCGTACAAAGGAAACCCGCGATTTGTGCCGTGGAATGCAGGGGATGGTTTTGGCATGCATGAGTGCACGTGCATGGAATGCTGGCTGTTCTCACACGTACCAGAGAGGGAGATTGGTTCGATTCGTGCGCATGGTATGACGCAACGCAGCGTGTTACAAACAAGGTGGTGTCCCACGTGTGTGCTTTCGCAAACCGGTTAACATGCACCATGGAGAGCTGGCTAATTGTAAGCATTCTAAAATTTACACGTGTTCACAGAACAAAGATTTGACATGTGGAATTGGCAAACTAAGCATTCCAAACTGTACACCTGTTCATTGAACAAAATGGCTGCTGCCTTGTATTTTCAGTTGTACAGATCCAGTGTTGTTGACACAGTTTCAAAATGGAACATATTATGTTGAATGATTGTCTGGTTAATAGCTTACATTAGCTGAACGTTTGATAAACATAACTTTCTGGGCTAGCTCAGCCGCATCTATGCTGAGGAAAAATGCACAGGGAAATTAAACTTAATAGTTTATTTTAGCTGTATTTAGTATTTACTGGTTGTTTTCCATTCTTCTTCATTGTGTCTGCCAATCAACTTCAACATTCTGAAGACTTTTGTCAGGATACAGAATGAATGCTGTTTTTCCAACCCACTGGTCCTAATGGGACCTTCTTTTGAACAGTGGAGGTTGGATTTTTAACATGTACACTTGCTGATTAAATGCGTGCTGTGCACATGAGGGCGGAGAGGCACCGTAATGTGAGTCTATGCAACTTGTAAGAGATTTTGACTTGATGTGATGGAATAAGGAAAAACTCCAACCATTCCGGCCCACCAGAGGATCGAACCCAGGACGTTCACGCTGCCTAGCAGTAGCAGGCAGTGCTACCACTAACTAAAGCTATGTCCCCATGAAATCTCCCTTTATTTTGGGTCTGCAGATATATACAGTTTACAATATGTTCAAAGACAAAGAGTGTCAGCATTACTTCATTCTGTTCTGCTTCAAACATACATTACAATACCTGCGTTTATTGATTTACCTGCCTGACATTTCTGCTGAAGTATGTATGGCATTTTTGCTCGCTTGACTCAAATTGCAATGAGCACTAGCTCAGTACCACTAATACAGGGGTGCTGTGGGTACTTGAAAAAGCTTTGAATGTTAGACCGTATGGCAACCCACCGATTCAGAGCTCAGAAGAACAGTTTCATTTGACAGGCAAGTGAATTTTGCCCAGGGCTATTATCTTTTCAATCTCTTTAATTCATTAATAAATAATAGTGTTTGCCTCCTTTGTGGTGTAGAGCTTCGTGTATACCATAAATGTGTGGCTAGTGTTTTCAGTTTTATTTTCTTGTGAACTTTGTTGTACTGTGTAACAGACATCAGGCTTTTCACTAAAATTGTCCATCGTGACGGATTGCTTGACAAATTATCCATTCCAGGCTCTCTACAGTCTGTCACATATAATACTTTAAGTACAGTCTAGATACTGATCATCAGTTCTGATCGTAAAGCTGTATGTGTACACCAACAAGTCTAAACATTCAAGTATGCGCCTGAACAACCTCTTTCTTTCATCTGACGATACATGGGCACAAAAATGGCCTGTGTGCCTAATTACTCAACGTCTCTCTTTTTAAACTCAAAATTTGTCCGTCCCTGTCAAATTTTTTCTGTCAAAATACAGATGATTTTTCCATTATTGGAAAGTTGGACATGCTCCATGTGTTCAGGTGTATCAAGCCAAGTAGATGACACCCGGTGCATTAAAATGTGAATGAGGCAAGCAAGCAGCATTACATAGCTTCTTATGAGCTTGTGTAGCTGCAGGCGTTGGTTGGAATCCCTGCTAACCCTTTGGCTGTTGGTAGCGGTGTTGTCACAATGATTTCTGCAGTACTCATCATGTCAAAAGCTGCTACTGGCAGCCAAAGGGTTAAATTCTTGTGGTATCACGTGGCTTCATTTCTTTCTGTTGTGGTTTTGTGGCAGCCTGATACAGTGATAGACGTTCCAGATGGGCTGGTTTACATTTTCAAACAATGAAGTATTGAGCTGTACAATTGTAGTGTGTACTCATCAGTTCTTATGTAGTCAGTTCCGGAAAACAGAAATTTTACATTGGCAACACCTTTCCCACAAACCACTCACCACACCCCCGCTGAATTCTAATGTTCAACCCCCTATGCAGTGTGTCTCACTCTTGGTCTGGAATGAAATCAGTTGATCAATACCAGTCTCAACACTGTCGGCAACTAGCCCCAAATGATGTTTGTTGAACTAGATTTATTTTGCAGCCATGGTTAGGGTATTAATAGGCAGCTTATGACCTAGGCAAGCACAGAATTTAAAAAAAAAATCATCTCGTCTGAGAGACCGTGAAAAATATTTCAAAAATTAATTTTGCGTTTTGTTGCATTTGTTGTCTTGTGGAGATTGGGTTTAGTATTTCGGTATAATGAAATCCCGTGTGTAAACTGTAATAGTACCAATACATGTAATATACCTCCAGTTGTCCACCAGTAAATAGGTGTCTTCTGTGCAGTATTTCTGTGGTTTCAAACTTACAGAGTTCCGCAGTCTCAGAAGCCAGTGCCACAGCAGTGGGATCAATAATGGCTCCAGTGCACCAGAATTGCTAAAGGAAGCAGGACTTCCAGCCATGCTGAGCCGCTCTTTCAGACTAACAGTAACTCTCCCGAGGCAAGAGGCATAGATTTTCATGGGCCCCTCCTGTCGCAGAGGCTCATGAGAATCTTTGCCACTTGTTGTTCAAATATAACGGCATCGGTTACTACCAACTAGTAGTGTAAACTGATTCTCCGTGAAGGCAGTGTGGTGATGGTTGAATGAGCAGTGAAGAGTGGCGTTTTTCACGTGGGCATACTAGGATCAGTCTGTTAACCCATTTAGCCCCAACGCACTACACTAAGAGACGGATCGACTATGATAATTCAAGGGTAGTGCCAGATTAGCTTGGAGCCAATTGAATTATCATGGTTGACCCATCTCCTGGAACTGGTACTGTTAAGTGACACCTAAAATTTGGGAAATGCAGCCTTGGGGTTAAATTGATTAGGAAGGGTTTACATTAAAGCTGTCTCTAACAGGCGGACAGACTACAAGTATAAGAAGTCCAAATAAAAATGGGTTTTTTGTTTGGCTCTCTTACCCCTTTTTTGTTGTTCATTTTATGACATGCGTTTATTTTTAAATTCACATTGTTGAAAGGTGCAGCGCTCTGAACAGACAGCAAATAGTATTTAGGCTATGCTCTTAGTGTAGCATTCTGTACTCTTTGCAGACAATGAATTTCACTTAACTGGCAATGAGCCCAGGCCTCCTATTTTAGAGAGAACAAAATGAGTAACTGCAAATGCCCACTATTACTATTAATAATAATACTGTGGGAAAGTGAGGGTTGGGTTCATTGAAAGTTCTGTTTTCTGCAGTAACATTTTTTGGGGTATTTGGCACACTTAAAATTTGGTTCTTTCTGGCACTCTTGCAAAGTTCTACACAAGACAGTTTAAAATTTGTGATATCAATTTTATTTGAGGCCACATTAAAGCACTACAAAATACTGTTTATTTTGTCAAAGAAATTTACCTCGGGTCTCATTTTTAATGTCTGAAGTAGGGTGTTCTGTGCATCAGCACACGTCTTGTATATTACAGGTTGGAAAGCAAGGGGCCTAGCTGGCATCCTTAAATGTACTATCATTATTACAAAATAATGCTTTGCTTTCAGAAAAGCAGTTGCCTGAACTTGTGGTTCCATGGCTGGGTGAAAGTATGGAAAGTACTCCACGACAATTTGTTGTTTCAGATTCACTTAAATTCATGTAATTCGTCCCCACCCATGTCTGCCCTGGGGGACTTGGGTGGGGTTAACTACTTTTTAGTTCACAGGGTCACACTGGTCAGCCCCACAGGATGGGTTTTCCTCTCTAATCTGGAGCATGTGTTTCTCTCTACCCTTGGTCCATTCACCTGTATGTTCCTTTTTTTTTTTTTTTTTTTAACTCTCCCTACTGTCTGCGCTCCCTGTAGCTCTTGACAATGGATGTGTGTTGTTAAATGGTCTTAGGTTCATTTAGCGTATTTGACCAGCTGGTGACATACATTCTATATTCTGTTTAGTTTTTTTTTTTCACAAGCAGTGCAGACGCGTCCTGAATAAGTCTTGTTGCTGTCGGGACGTTGAGCAATGTACAACCAACCTTATAATGTAATTCTTGTTTTGAATGCAGATTTATTCGAATCAGCAATTCTTTCTTTCCTGGGAAGTTTTTTTTTATATATATACTTCTTTAAATTCACTTTTAGAGTCGGTGAAACATTTTACATCGAGCAAGTCTGCATAAAGGTGTGAGAGAGGGATGAATCAGTGATCACTCTATAATGGTTGATTGGGGCCGTGATAAATAATAGGTCATTTAACTTATTCCAAGAGCAAGAGAAGTAAGCTATAAGACGGTGAAAGAAACGTTAGTTGACCAACTACTGCTGAACTAGTACTTCACTAGTGCAATGTCTCCACTTTTGTGGAAAGTATTAAGAAGGGTCAACGACCTACTTCCGCAGCCGAGTATCGATCGTGAAGCGGCGGAGATACAGTCTGTTAACCCAGTCTACTGTTTCTGCGAGATGCACAGTCTCATAAACCCATTCAGCCGTGGGGGATTATGAGAATCTATACATCCTGTCAGTCCTTTCATTGAGGAGTTTGTCAGGGCTTACTTACATACTAACTGGGGCATTGGCTTTGTCTGGGGTAATGCGTCAACCGTTTTTTTTTTTTTTTTTTTTTTAGAACGACAAATATATTAGTAATAACAGTTTTTTGAGACCGACGAATCACCCGCCCGGTATTTAGATTTCGTTAACCTTGTACGTTGTAGTTATCACCTTGGGTTGTTGACTTCTTAGGCTGTTGACAAAGAAGTTTTTGAAAACACAGTTTTCTTCTTTTTTTTTTCCCCTAGAACTTGTAGAAGACTGCTAGTTTGAAAAATAAAAAAACAACCCATTATCATCCCTCGCACACGCACAGTGACGCACGTTTCTTGTTTTGAAGTAAACACTTTGATTTCGCAATAAAGTACAGACATTATTGTCTCACTCTCTCTCGCTCGCTCGCTCGCGCGCGCGCGCACGCATAGGTACTTGCAGCTTGTCTGGTGGCAGAACTGACATTCTTCGTGTTTTTTTTTGGCTCGGTCAATCCGCTGTCCCAGTTTTACGCTGTCTCCGTCTCAGTACCTCAACTGCACTTCCCTTCCGCAAGCAACCTAGATTTTTAGAAGTTAGAGCGCATGAGCTCCTAAACATCTCTATTTCGTGTCGTGAATATCATTGTCTCTTGGTACAGGCAGGATCGGATAGTCTGTATCTGTGAAGGAGGGAGCCATAGCGGGATGAGCGACCGACTGGTCTAGCCTGGGTTTGCTGGCCCCAAAGCATATTTTGCCCTCTTGACGTGTCTCGCGGCGGAGACATTGATTTAGTGTGTAGTGCTTCAGCGCTCGCCCTTGACTAGAGAAAGGAAACTGAAGACAGATGAGATAAGAGGATGGTTGGCGTCAGTAGTAATAAAGGCTTAATTATAAATGTTTGGTTATTACGGCACGTCTGCGAACGTCAAAATGCACCCGCATATTGCGGTACAAGTTTTATCTGTAAGTCGAGTGACTGTTACTCAACACACGTTGATTTGTTGATTTCTCAGAACTCGCGGTCTAGATAAGTCGAGGCCCCTCGTGCACGAGCCCAAAAAGATTTCTCAGAACTCTCAATCTAATTTTTTAGTCAAGGTCCTTCGTGCACGAGTCTAAAACCTGTTGTTTCAAATAGACTGCTGCAAAATTATGACAGCACATGCTTAATAATGTGCTGCATTTTTATTTCAGTTTTTCTCTCCTGACATTTTCAGTACAAAAAAGAGTAATACATAAATTGGCCTTATCTACAGGCATACATTTTTTGGCTGATGTGTGAAGCAAAAATGAGTCTATGCTTTGGGCCAGTGGTCACTCGTCCGTCCGCTGTCAAACTTCAATGTTGGCATTTTCTCGGAGACTATTCAAGCCATATTCTTCAAACTTAGCCCATGGATACTTTGTTGTAAGACCTTTCTAAACATACTATTTACAACTTCAAACCCAAACTTGGTACAGATATATATGATGGTAAGACCTATCTATGCATACAAATTTGGATGACCCCTCAGAAAGGGCTCAGGAAATAGGTAAAAAAATAGCCATCTTTTGACACGAGATGTTTTTTCTCAAATACTGTACTATTCACAACTTTAAACCCAAACTTGATACAGAGATACCTGATGGGAAGACCTTTCTATGCACACTAATTTGGTTGATCCCTCGGAAAGCTCAAGGGTTACGAGATCTCAGGAAATAGGTCTAAAATAGCCATAGTTTGACAAAAGATTTTTTTTTTCTCAAATACTATTCACAACTTAAAACCCAAATTTGGTACAGAGATACCTGATGGTAAGACTATCTATGCATACAAATTTGGGTGACACCTTGGAAAGGTCAAGGGTCACAACAGGCTGGCAAATGTGTGTAAAATATTTTTTGATAAAATTGTAGGTATTACAAAATTTTTGCAAAATTTTCAACCAAATTTGGTACAAAGATAGCTGATGATAAGACATTTCTATGCATACTAATTTACTCATCACAAGGGTCACAGGGGGGGGGGGGGGGGGGGGGGTTGACAGATGTTTGAAAATGCTTACATTTTCAGAAAACATGGATTTTGCTGCTGCAGAAGCCAACCCTTGAGCCCTTGTCACAAAGGTCACACATATGTAAATCGGTCATACACATGGGCCATAATGGCTTTGCCTTTCTTGTTTTTTTTTTTTTTTTTTTGGTTCCTCATAAATGTTGCACAATTAACATTGAGCACTGAAGTTGAAATTGTCTTGTCACGGAGTAGCGGAGACTACGTTCCTGCTGTAAAGTGTAAGAGATGGATCGACTGTGTTGTCAGAATAGGTTGATGCCTAGAAGCATCAACCTATTTTGGCATCACCCTTGATCTACCATGGTAATTTCTGCTCCTCTTGTACATGCATTATGTCTGTGTAAAATGCTGGCGTGATCACTGTATAATATGCTAGTTTGCTACTATTTTTAGCTTGGATCGTGGTTTTGTTTTTGAGAAGAAAGTTTGTCGTTCATGCATTCAGTCGTGCAGTGTAGCAAACAGTATCGCTTTGCCCATTCCTTCCTCATTCTAGCCTTAATATAACTGTAGTCTAAATTGATTACATTGTTTGCTGTAGGGGTTTTGAGAACTGGTATTCTGTCAGAAATCCGATTTAAAAAAAATTACACCCACACACTGAGTTACCTGTCCATAGGAAGCCATAGGACCATTTTCAGTCGGTTTTGTTTTTTGGAAGCCCAATTTATTACTACCTTCTTCTCATTATGAGATACCCCACCCGGGTCTGCCCTGGGGGACTTGGGTGGGGTTAGGTATTTTTTAGTTCCCAGGGTCACCCTGGTCAGCCCCACAGGGTGGGTTTTTCTCTCTATTCTGGGGCATGTGTTTCTGTCTACCCTTTGTCCATTCACCTGTATTTGCCCTTTTAAAACTCTCCCTACTGTCTGCACTGCCTGTAGCTCTTGATATTGGATGTGTGTTGCTAAATGGTCTTAGCTTTATTTAGGCCCCATGTTGTAGGTTTATTTAACGTATTTGACCGGCTGGCGACATACATTCAATGTTCTGTTTATTTTTTTTTTTTCACAAGCAGTGCAGGCACGTCCTGAGAAAGCCTTGTTGCTGTCGGGACGTTAAGCAATGTACAATCAATCAATCAATCAATCATTATGAGATGCAGTACTTCCCAGATAGCCCAGACTACTTTGCTACCCTTTATAAGCATAATGGAATTTAGAACTTTCCAAACATACCCACATTCTTTATTACTTTCATTTCTTCAAAGCCTAATAATGGGAGGTGTAATTTTCTGTCTTTAGTCCTTTTCATCCGGATACACTTTTGCTTGAAATACATTTGACTATGAGTTCAAGGGTGGTGCCAGAATAGCTTGGCGCCCGAGGCTCCGAGCTATTCTGGCAACACCCTTAAACTAAAATGGTGAATTTATCTCCTAATCTGCAAAAGAGCCTTCATAAGACAAAGCAAATTAAAAAAAAATCAGCATCAGGATGTAATGAGTAAATTCTCATCATAATGGAATTTAGAACTTTCCAAACACATCCTCCATTTGTTCAAAGTCTAATAATGAGAGGTGTGATTTTCTGTTGTGTGTAATTATTGATGCTGTGGTGTTTCAGATGGGCGTGTGCGGAGATCCATGAACTGAAGCAGGTTCTGGAAAATCGCATCCTGCAGGACTATGACATTAAGAGGTCAGCATCTTTGTCAATCTTGTATGCTTGTGTAACCTGCTAGAGTCTGACCAGATGACATTTTGTCCAAGTGACCCTGGCATGCTTACATTAACCATTTGTCTGTCAGCAGCACTTTTTCCCATGTGATTCCTTGCTGGCGGCCCAAGGTTTCTCAAAATCAAATGGTACTCATGGTAGTTTTGGTGTTTCAAGGATGTAGCATCAGTTACTAAAATAAAAGATGGTTGCATACCCCTGCACTTTGACTCTAAGCATGGGTTTTATTTACAGAGTAACACGGTAACCGCCTAATGTCAGAGTTTTCTTTTTTACATATTTTTATTATTTTTGTTATTGTTGTGCTCATTAACTTGCCTCTTTTCATCCTGATACACTGCTGCTTTTTAATTCATATGACTGATACTACTGATAGTTGAATGGTGGTGCCACGATAGCTTCGGGCACCATGCTATTCTGGCACCACCCTTGAACTAAAATGGTTGATCTATCTCCTAAGCTGTAATATAACCTTCAAAGGGCAATAAGCAAATTAAAAAAAGAAAAAAAGAAATCGGCCTCAGGGTGTATTGTTGATTCATGCCTTGAATTTGAAATTACTGACTACAGTGTAGTTTGTTTTGTCGAGGGCGTCATTTAATGCAAAAACATGTTTGCTCCTCCACCTTAAAGAGGCACTCCTGACCTTTTTTAATGCTTCAGTTCACAAAAAGCTTTTACTGGGATTCAGTATACATACCCACTTAGACAGTGACCATACTATTGTCCCACCAAATGCTTTTCTTTCGTCCGTTCAAAGCGAAAAAGAGGCCCACCAGAATCTTGTGACTGAACGCCATGAAAAGATTGCTTCTGATAGGTGATGGTAGCTGACATCATAACTATTTCTATACGACCGTAGGTCATCTGCATAATTATTACCTATCGGAGACAAGATGGCAGATGAAGCAGCGAAGAAAAAAAAAGTATCGGTCAACTTCGTGCCGGCCGACAATGACAGACTCCGAATTGAAGAGAAGAAAGAAGAAGAATTGACATCGGACAAGGGAATGTAGAGCTTGGCTTGACCGCCCTTCCGGAATTTGTCGCTTTCCTGCTATGTGAATCAGTAAGTGTTCTAGACTTCTACGGTCTTTGTCGATCTTCCTATAGTTCCGCAAGTGCTAGTGATTTTCAGATTTCATGATCTTCCGTAGAATTTATCTTACTGATTTCACAAGATTTTTAACATGTTTTATCATAAAGTTAAGAGCTAGTTATCAGATTTTATGTTGCAAGGATCTGAAAACTACGGTGCGTGTCAAAATTGCGGCACAACGCTGGTCGTGACACATTTTTGTCTGTGCAGGCTCTCATTCACTCGATTCACAAAGGTAGTGTCTCTGCTGCGATGGTGCATTTGTCGGTTCCAGAGATGGTTTCAGTTACGTAGACTTCGATGAGTGAGATGTGAAATTGCGGTGCAGAAAGTGGGTATAAATACCACTGTTCTGTTTCGTGTTTCCGAGGGATAACGGATCAAAGGTTAAACTAGGCACCCTGGACATTGGCTCAGTCACTTGGCGTTGAGACCGAGTCGAACAAGCCACGCCCCCCCCCCCCCCCCCCCCCCCCCCCCCCCCGGCCATGCACTGACGATGCAGATGCAGCACGATACTTACTTACTTACGCCTGTCACCCCTACCCGTCGACGAGAGACCTCCAGCGACTCCTGTCCTGTGCTTCTCCTTCGATTCTACTCCAGGTGGTTCCCAGTCTCTTGATGTCTGCTTGGAGGTCGGCCTACCTCTTTTCCTCTTTCCCTGGGGGTTCCATGACAATGCCTGCCTAGTGATACTGGAAGCTGGCTTTCTCAGACTGTGACCGATCCATCCCCATCTTCTTCGCCCAATTTCATTCTCTGCTGTTATCTGCTCTGTTCTCTCCCAGAGTCTGACGTTGCTGATCTTCTCTGGCCAGTGGATTTTCAAAATTCTTCTAAGGCAACTGTTCATGAAGGTTTGTACTCTGTTGACTGTGGTTTTTGTCAATCTCCAAGTCTCTGCTCCATATAGGAGAACTGCTTTTACATTGGAGTTGAAAATCCGGACTTTGGTGTGTTGTGACAGCTTTCTGGAACTCCACACTTTTTTCAACTGGAGAAAGGCTGCTCTGGCTTTACCGATTCGTGCTCTGACATCTGCATCAGTGCCGCCTTTTTTGTCTATGTATGATGCTCCCGAGATAGGTGAAGGACTCCACCTCCAACGGGGTGCCAGCAAGCAAGACTGGTTCTTCCCTGGTTGCGTTCAGCCTCATTGTCTTTGTTTTCTGTTTGTGAATGGTGTGGCCCACTTGGGACGAGATGTCAGCAAGCCTCGTGGTCTTGTCCTGCATTTGTTGATGAGTGTGGGACAGTAATGCCAAGTTGTCTGCAAAATCGAGGTCGTCAAGCTGTGTCCACAGTGTCCACTGTATTTCCCTTCGTCTGTGCTGTGTGGTCATCTTCATGACCCAGTCTATGGCCAGTAGGAAGAGGAACGGAGACAGCAGACACCCCTGCCTGACACCAGTTCTGACCTGGAGCTCCCTGATGAACTGCCCTTCGTGGATCACGCGACATGTCATGCCATCGTAGCTGCTCTTGATCAGGCTGACGAGCTTTGTGGGTACACCGTAGTGTCGTAAGAGTTTCCACAGAGTCTCTCGGTCTACACTGTGAAATG
This sequence comes from Semisulcospira habei, assembly GCA_036245525.1. Taxonomy (NCBI): domain Eukaryota; kingdom Metazoa; phylum Mollusca; class Gastropoda; family Semisulcospiridae; genus Semisulcospira; species Semisulcospira habei. The sequence goes on from BTPG01000005.1 coordinate 190,848,417, forward strand.
CTTTCTCATAATCCACAAAGTTGACGTACAGCGGGGAGCTCCACTCCAGAGACTGTTCCACGATGATGCGGAGAGTGGCGATCTGGTCTGTACATGATCGGTTCTTCCTAAATCCTGCTTGCTGGTCTCTCAGCTGGGGGTCAACGGAGCTCTTCATTCTCTCCAGGATGATCCTGTTGAAGACCTTTTCTGGTACTGACAGCAAGGTGATTCCTCTGTAGTTGGAGATGCAGCACGATCGTTACTAGTAAATACTAGCAAGTCAAGCGGAACCCGCATTGTGATTTTTGACAGCATATAGTATGGAAGGTTTATTCTACATTGTTGAAAATTATGTCAAAGGGATGCTGCACGTGTACACCACACCGATGACCTCGTGACCTGCAGTATTGATCGGGTTCTGCCTCGTGATGTAGGCTAGTAAATATCAGGCATCAGAACTGTCCAATTTTCGGCGATTTTCCGATTTTCCTGGCCCCTGTTTAATAACACTTTTGACTTGGAAATGGCTTTAAATAACTCTACAATTCTTCAAAATCGCCGTTTTCCGATTTTTTTTTGGGTGAACAGTTCTGATGCCTGAAATATGCACATATTCAAAACAAGGCCGATGCAGACGATAATCAACACACCCTCCAAACGATGAATTTCAACATTTGACATTGTATTTACATCATAAACGCCCTTAGTTAGTACAAAAAAGACCCATACTTATACTGTCAGCAGTATCTGTTGCAGACAGTTTTCTGACTTGAGATGCTTGATCCTAGCAAACATAACTTTAAGAAACAAAATTGAAATATTTAATCTGTTTGCTCTCAGGACAAAGGGTTATTATTGAAATAATTTTATTTTTTAAGTGATGCGCTGTTTCCAGTGAATGTTTGCGTCATTGAGGTAATTGTCTATATCCGAACGTCACTTGGATCAGGTAGATGCAACTTTTCTCTAGGCGTTGTATTACGCTTCATTATAAAAACACTGGCGTCATTGTTGTGTGACGTGCTTAAACCACACCTTTGGTTCATCGCACAAGGATCATGTTTTTATCATATAACACTGCACAGGAAGTGCGGAATTAAGTTTTCAAGGAGCAGACTTTCAGCCAGGTCATTTTTTGTTCTCTGAGAGGCATACAGTCTCATGAGCCCCTGTAGCTGCAGGGGCTCATGCGACTCTGTGCCTCTTCTGTTTGTGAGGATCAATCAGTCTACGGTTACAACAGTGAAATTTGTTTTTTCGAAATTGGAATTTAAATTGTTTTGAGATAAAATATATACATCAGATTGTTAATCTAGAGTGAGGGATTGCTATTTCTAGAGTGGGGGGTTGCTATTCTAGAGTGAGGGATTGCTATTTCTAGAGCGAGGTTAGTGAGTGAGCGCTGCACTTCTGTGAAATGCTGCTAAGTCCTAATTCTGTATTTAGCCTACCGGATAGACATTGATTTTTTGAGGGCCAGTGATGCTTTGCAGTGTGCAGGCAATCTGCCAGCTCATTGTATAATTCCCTTTTTGGGGGTATATTTTAGATCAGGCTACAGGTTTTATATTTCCTTTTGTTTTAAATATGAAAATAGATGAACCATTTTAGCCCTCGCAACCTTGAAAGATGCAGGTGAGTGTACATGAACAATTACTGACGCAATTTAGATTAGAAACCTATTACTAACCTGGTTAGTAATAGTAACTAATCCACTCTCTGTTAATAGATTTTTTTTTTGTCGCGAATCATTGCGACAAAAAGTATGAAGGTGTAGTATTATTTAGCATTCAGTTTTTGTCAGTCTCTCCTGGACTGTAATTTAGTTTTAGATGACGAATCCCAAATTTTAGAATTACATCCTTCAGTTTGTTAATTGTAGCGAGGTATTTTTACATTTCATTTGGACAATGACGAATTACAAAGTTTTCTCATTGTGGCTAGTGTAAATAGGTTAACCCATTTAGCCCCGAGTCCCTGCAGCTGGAGATTGATTGGCTATGATAATTCAAGGGTGGTGCCAGATAAGCTTTGTGTTTGAAGGCACCTTGGGGCTAAAAGGGTTAATAATGCAAGGGTTAACCCCTTCACTGGTGAGAAAATTGAACGCTGCCTGACTGCAAGAGGTATAGATCCTCATGAGCAGCTGCGGTTGTGGGGAGTTAGGATGATCTGTGCCTCTTGCTGAAACCACTTTATGTCCATGTTTTTTTTGTGTCTACCCTATTGAAAATACGGTAGACTTTGAAATGGTGCTGGTCGGAACGCATTCCGGAACATGCACATGACTTTTTTGGCATGCTGGGCAGTAATTCTGGCAAAGAAGTAACAAGATACAAATTCCGTCTAGCTATACAAACCATGCTAGAGAACGTCGTTTTGGCGCCAAAGCGCAGTGTGTGTGTTTGTGTGAATGTGACAGCAACTAGAGCCCGCGTTTGAGAATGGACAAGCTTAAAATTTTAGGATATTGTCTCTAGAAGAATTATGTCCAGACCTTTTTTCTGATTTTTTTTTTTTTATTAAGATACTTATTGACGAGAAAATGGCCGTCTCACAAAAACCGGTTGATCCACACTGAAGTCTGTAATTTTTTAAATTTTTACTAGATATTTTGCATATATAGCTATATAAAAGGGAGATATTGAATGAGTTCGTTAAACAGGATTGTACTTCTAGAACGTTTTGAGTGATAATTAAATATTTGTAAAAAAAATATATTTGCACGTTTTGTGGATTAATTTGATGAATTATATGGGTTGATCTTAAAACAATTGAATATTTTTTATGAAAAAAAAATCTTATTAATGAATAATAACCGCATGCTTTTTCTTATGCGGTATTTACATAGGCCTACAGTTTGTCTCGGCTGTCGGGGACGATTAGGTCAATTGTGACTGTATGCCCTAGGTGTGACAGACAATTTTTTGCACCACTTTTTCGGGGTCATTTTTAAAACATCTAACGTAACTTTAATCTTCTCATTAATACCTGCATGATTTTTCATAAACAGTGTTTGCATAAGCCTGCTGTTTGTCTCGGCCCTTGGGTAGGATTTGGTCAAACTTGTGACCTGCAAGCCCTAGGCATGAAAATCGGCAAGGAAATTGCAAAGTTGATTCTTTGATAGTCAGATGTTAGTACTTCGAAGAGTGACGTATAACATTGATTCGTCATTATGAACACAGCATTGTGGGACTAATGATGCCATGACGTGAAGCTTGAAGTGACGTCATTTCGCTGCTCATGCTGTTATTTTATTCTAAATAGCTATGCTATGCCAGACCACAGAGCTTATGAATGGCGGGAATCACATTCACAGTGTGTCCGTTTTTATTTCTGCGTGCCAGTGTGTGTGAAATAGGAGGGTGGGTTAGAGTAGAAGGAGATGGATTCCTGTCGCTATACGAGCCGAGTACTAATGGCAGGAAGCAAGCGCCGTGTGTCCGTCTTTGTGTGTGCCGACGTGTATGTTGATCAAAGGTTGACTTGGAGAGGAGGGAAATGGATCAGCATATAAACCTAAAAATATGAACAACTCTGAACTTGCATGTTCCTAAAGATGAACGCATCTAAGCTCCAAACAATATGGTAGACTTTGGGATAAAATCATCTTGTTACAGCTTGGATCTTTGTTGGACTGACGTTGGAAGCACAATTGGCATACAGTGGCAATGAAGGGGTTAACCCTTTTAACCCCAAGGTCCCATTTCTCAAATTTTGGAGATGTTGCCTAATGACTATGTTAGTATGTACCAGTTGCAGGAGATGGCTTGACCATGATAATTCCTGAAGGCACCAAGTTAATCTGGCACTACCCTTGAATTATCATGGTCAAGCTATCTCCTGCTGTAGGGATCTGGGGCTAAAAGGTTTAAGGACACATTTGTTAGGTTGGTCAGTTCTCTTCAGTCGTACTTGAGGGACTTTTATCAGCTGACCATATGTTTACAGTCTTTGTTTTGGTGTGTTTCAGCTTTGAGAGCATCAAGAGTGTGTGTGACCGGTACAACAGGGCTGTGGACAGTTTGCGGCAGCTAGTAAGTTTCTGGACCTGTCACATACAATGATACATGTAGTTAGACTCTCCTTCAAACTGTTCTCACACTGCCTGTCAAACTTGACACTTCTCACACTGCCAGTAGAGCCGGTTGCAGTCTCATCAGTAGCTAAACCAGAATTGGGTCCAATTTTACGTGTTTCATCAGAAACAGTAGATTAACCCTTTTCGTCCCGATACACTATGGCTTTGAAATAAATTTGACGATTGTTTAAGGGTGATGCCAGAATAGCTTGGTGCCTTAGGCACCAAGCTATTTTGGCACCACCCTTGAACTAAAATGGTTGATTTATCTCCTAATCGGTCATGTAGCTTTCATAGGACAATAAGCAAAATAAAATTTTTTTTTTTAAAAATCAGCCTCGGGATGTAATGGGTTAGAAGTCTGAACAAACATGAGATATTGCATGCACACTTTCCGTTAACGCAAAATTCTCTGCATTTGATGGGACAAATTTGGACAGGGATGGAAAAAATGGAAGGCAGTCCATCCGCAGGACGCTAATCTTGGAAAAATTAACTTGTCCCCAGTACGCGACAGACTGTAGAGAGCCTGGGAGTGATTTTTTTTGTCATGCTGTCCATCCCCAAGACGGAAAGTTGTAAATCCTAGTAGAAAGCCTTTGTTTGTCTGGGCTTTTAATCCACTGTGTTCATTGAAATGTGCAGTTTTGACATATTTGTGATTTACAAATATCTATTGAACCATTAGAGATTTTGTGTCAGTATTAAATTGAATGATTTGGGATACAGTCAAACCTGCGAGATTCAAGTGGTCAGCATTGACAGATGGTCTGCCGAGATAGGTTTGTCACCCTGACAGTACTGGTGTATCCAGCTCTCCTTTTGAACATTCTTAAATGGCTTAGCCCCCTCAAAGGCAGCTTAGTCAGAGCTGCATTTGTGTAGTCATGTTTAGGTTGCTAGAGATGGTGGCATTGTCTGTAATGTAAATGCCCAAACTATTTGCATATTGTGTGACTAAGTCTGTGCGATGTGGTTTGCAGTGGAAGGGTTCGTCGCGCCATCAGAAACCAGCGGAGCGTGCCAGCATGGGGCTTGTAAAGCATGTCATACAACAGTGTTACAACCATGCTGTCAAAGACCCGGAACAGCTCAACCACTATGAGCCTTTCTCACCTGAGGTAAACTTTTATTTTTCATGAAAACATTTTTGGCTCACGTGCGAAGCAAAAGTCAAGCATGGGAATTGTCCTTGAAAACCGCGAGATTCCGCGGGGAAAAAGAATGGTCCACGAAATTAAAAAGGCGTTTCCACGAAAAAAACGTGGGTAGGAAAACGAGCAAAGCACCGGTTGTACTCCAAGGGCAGAATATGACCCCCCCCCCCCCCCCCCCCCCCCCCCCTTCCCTCGTTTGATTTTTCAGACCCTGAAGCAACGTCTCCTCGCGCTGGGACCATATGGCGTTGAGGCGCGTCCCCTGGGTGGTGGATAGGGGGTCCCTCGCGAGAGGGGCAGACCTGCCTACTCTTACGATTTTGCCGTATTTCTTACGAGTTTGGGTGTTTTTTTACGGTCTTCCGGTCATGTATCAATTTTCTACGGTAGCTTTTTACGGTATTTTGGGGTTTGTTTTGGCAAAAAGACAGTTTGATTGCGCCATTTCTGCCGGTAGTAGTAAGCCTGATCCTGATTGGCTACTGTGTGCTGACCTATAATTTTGTCTAGCCAATTGGAAAGCGCGTCTTTTGTTCGCGTTCATTCTAGCGGATGGGATCGCTTTACTTTCAGTTTAGTTTGAGGTTCACGGTCGGCGCGAAATCATGCCTCCAAAACGAGTACACGAAACAGATGACGAAACAGAAGCGGATGAGCATCTGTATAATTCGTTTTTTAATGATATTTATGAAACACTTAATAATAAAAACACAACAGGGAACAGCTTAAGCCCTGTCCTTTGGAAGCAAGGTCTGCTGTCGTTTTAAATGCACGTGCCGGTTTACAAACATGGCGACATACGTTCCATCGAGCGACAGTGACCCAGAATTTACAGCTGTTTCGGAGTAAATTGACAACAATCCAGTTTCCGAGTCAGCGGGAAGTGACATAAGTGTGTCTAGTGTGCATACTAGCGATCTGTCGGACTGGGATGACGAAGATACCAGAGTATTTCTGAAGTGTTTACCGAGGCGACGACTGCAAGATGGCGGCGGCGATGCTATCCTGGCATCGGCGGCCAATTTCAGATCCTGTTTTGCAGCTTTTCACGCGAAATGTGGGCCCAACAACTCCACTTGAGTTGGAAGCGACACCACTTGATTATTTGTATCAGTATTTCCCTGCAGAAATGTTCGAAACTTTCGCCCAACAGACGAACTTGGCGATCAGTTTGTAGCAACGTCTGCTGACGAGATACGTGAACTTCGATTACCTGAAGATTATCAGTGGATTGCCTGATCATCGTGATCACTAATGTAAAATTATCTCACTCCACGATCACACACCTTCATATTTTCACACACTGACACATTTTTCAGTTTAATGTCTTTTGTTTGTCCTTTACAGATATCAAAATAATCAAGGTGCATTTTTTTCAGTTAATTTACCTGTAATTAATTACAGTAAATATTATAAACAGGTACCAAATTATACTCCACCACAACATGAAGTACTAATATACTACTATCCATCCATATGTGAGCTAAGAAAATAAAAACAGACTTAAAAACTGTCTATTCCAAAAAAGTTATAAACGCTTTGGTGAAGTAGCCCATTTTCTCAGTAATTTTCTTACTATGTTCTAGGTACAGCAGAATAGATAATGTATGTTCTTATAGGTGATCAAGTTAACCCCCCCCCCCCCCCCCCCTCCTGTTGTTTGATTTGTTTGATTTTTGGCCCCTGGAAGCAAGGTTTATCGTCCAGTTGAACCATAATCTTACTGACAGTCTCGCAAATCTTACTGAGAGTTTTCCCAAATCTTCCTGACAACCACATGAACATGTAGGCAGGTCTGGAGGGGTGCACCGAATGAAATAAGGTGCTGTGAACCAACATGGTCTAAGGGGAGGAGACCCTGACAGAAAACCCCTGGTCCTCTTAGTAAGGGGGTTGGGCGTGGGGGTAGCTTCCCCACCCTGCAAATAAAGAAATAGCTACAAAAACGCCGACGAAAAGACAAACAGCAATTCCTTTCCTGGAGGAGGAAGGTTCTCCTACCAGAAGATTTATGACGTCCTGTGGTGAAAGCCGGAAGTCTTCGGAAGCCACAGGACCAAGCCGCCTCTCTATCCAGGGACACAACCATGGGCACATGGAATGTCAAGACCATGTACCAGAGCGGCAAAGCCGCCCAGATAGCAGCGGAAATCCAAAAGTACAACCTTTCCCTGCTAGGTATCAGTGAAGCCAGATGGACGCAGCCTGTCCAGAAAAGGCTGTTAAATGGGGAGATGATTCTGTATTCAGGTCATGAAGAGGAGAATGCCCCCATACAGAAGGAGTAGCATTCATGCTGTCACCAGTGGCACAGAGAGCACTGATGGGCTGGGAACCTCTTGGGCCAAGAATTATCACAGCAGCCTTTAGAACCAAGAAAAAGATCAAGCTGAACGTCGTCCAGTGTTATGCGCCCACTAATGACAGTGACAAGGAAGAGAAACAAGAGTTCTACGACCGACTCCAGACTGCCGTGGACAAATGTGCGGAGCGAGACATCACCATCGTCGTGGGCGATTTTAATGCCAAAATAGGGGAGGACAACACCAGATACGAAGAGGTGATGGGGAGACAGGGACTAGTGGAGATGAGTGAGAACGGGGAGAGGTTTGTAGAATTTTGTGCTCTAAACAGACTTGTCATTGGCAGAATCTTCCCACACAGAAGAACACACAAAGCAACTTGGGTCTCACCTGACCATACTACAGAGAACCAAATAGACCATATCTGCATTAGCAAGAAATTTAGAAGATCCCTCCAAGATGTTCGAGTGAGGAGTGGAGCAGATGTCACCTCAGACCACCATCAGCTTACCTTAAGAATAAAGCTCAAGTTAAAGAAAAGCCGCACAGAGACGACAAGAAGACGGCGCTATAATGTAGGCCTCCTGAGAGAGACTGGAGTGAGAGAAGAGTTAAACTGGTGCTGTCCAACCGGTTTCAAGCGTTACAGGAGCTAGTAAATGAAGAGGAGGCGGTCACCACAGAGCAGCAGTGGAAGGCAGTTAGAGAGGCGCTGAACTCAACCTGCAAAGACACTGTAGGGTTCAGGAAACGCCATCACAAGGACTGGCTGTCGGCACAGACCTTGAAGAAGATAGAAGTGAGGAAGCAGAAGAAAGCAGTTGTCAACAACAGTCGCACAAGAGCAGCCAAAGCAAGGGCACAGGAAGAATACTCGGAAGCCAACCGCGAGGTGAAGAGTATCAGGGCAGACAGCCTGGCAGCAGAGGCGGAAAAGGCAGCAGGCAGCGGCAACATGAAACAGCTCTACGATATTACCAAAAGATTGTTAGGCAAGCATGGCCATACAGAAAGACCAGTAAAAGACAAAGAAGGCAAGCCTATTGCAGACAGAGCAGACCAACTCGACAGATGGGCCGAGTATTTTGAAGAGTTACTGAACAGACCCAGCCCACCCGACCCCCCAGACATCCAGCATGGTGGAGAACTCTCCTCAGATCCGCGATTTTCCGAGGTGGTAAACTTTATCGATGGCATTTTCTTGGAGACTTTTCAAGCCACATTCTTCAAACTTGGCCCAAGGATACTTTGTGGTAAGACCTTTCTAAACGTACCAATTTCAGTGACCTATCACAAAGGTCCAACAGAGTACAGACCTTCATGAACAGTTGCCTTAGAAGAATTTTGAAAATCCACTGGCCAGAGAAGATCAGCAACGTCAGACTCTGGGAGAGAACAGAGCAGATAACAGCAGAGAATGAAATTGGGCGAAGAAGATGGGGATGGATCGGTCACAGTCTGAGAAAGCCAGCTTCCAGTATCACTAGGCAGGCATTGTCATGGAACCCCCAGGGAAAGAGGAAAAGAGGTAGGCCGAGAAACTCCTGGCGTCGAGACCTCCAAGCAGACATCAAGAGACTGGGAACCACCTGGAGTAGAATCGAAGGAGAAGCACAGGACAGGAGTTGCTGGAGGTCTCTCGTTGACGGCCTATACCCGGGTAGGGGTGACAGGCGTAAGTAAGTAAGTAATCACAAAGGTCAAGGTCACAGGTGTTCAGGAAATAGGTCAAAAATAGCTATATTTTGACATAATTCATTTTTTCTCAAATACTATTCTCAACTTCAAACCCAAACTTGGTACAAAGGTATCTTAGTTAGTTATTTGGGTTTAACGCCGAGCAGGCGACTAAGGCCATCTCACGGCGGGTACAAAGGTATCTGATGGTAAGACCTTTCTATAGGTACTAATTTGGTTGATCCCTCGGAAAGGTCAAGGGTCACAAGAGCTCAGAAAATAGGTGAAAAATAGCCATATTTGGACAAAAGATGTTTTTTTCTCAACTACTATTCACAACTTCAAACCCAAACTTGGTACAGAGATACCTGATGGTACAGCGATACCTGATGGTAAGACCTATATATATATGCATATTAATTTGGATGACCCCTCAGAAAGGTCAAGGGTCACAAGAGCTCAGGAAATAGGTGAAAAATAGCCATATTTTGACAAAAGATATTTTCTCTCAAATACTATTCACAACTTTAAACCCAAACTTGCTACAGAGATACCTGATGGGAAGACCATTCTATGCACACTAATTTGGTTGATGCCTTGGAAAGGTCCATATTTTGACAAAAGATGTTTTTTCTCAAATACTGTTCACAACTTAAAATCCAAATTTGGTACAGAGATACCTGATGGGAAGACCTATCTATGCATACTAATTTGGATCACCTCCTGGAAAGGTCAAGGGTCATAAGAGGCTGGCAAATGTGTGTAAAATGCTGATTTTTGAAAAAATTGTAGGTATTCCCAAATTTTTGCAAATTTTTCAACCAAATTTGGTAAAAAGATAGCTGATAAGACCTTCCTATGCATACTAATTTAGTTGACTCATCACAAGGGTCATGGGGTTTGACAGATGTGTGAAAATATGCTTACGTTTTCAGAAAACATGGGTTTTGCTGCTGCAGAAGCCAGCCCTTGTCACAAAGGTCACACATATGTAAATCGGTCATATACGTGAGCCATCATGGCTTTGCCTTTCTTGTTTTTTTTTATTTTTTTTGACCATGGGTTGCATCAAAATATACATTACGAAGGTTTAGCTACTGTCAAACCTGTTTATTTAGATACAGTCAAACCTGTTTGAAGTGACCATTCGAATGACTGTCAGAAATAGATATACCCAGGGATTAGGTTGAGTTTTGCAGTCAATAAGTCATATGACTGGAGGAGCATAAAATCAATAGGTCGTTTTGAAAATCAATAACAAAAAAAATACCGTTTCCAGAGTATCACAGCCCTGCAACGACATGTTTTTATTTCCAAATCAAGCCGCTGCGTCTACTGAACAGGCTACTGTCAAGTTATCAGCTGCGATGTAGGCCTACAGTGCACTAGAGCATCAGCTAGCTGGCCGTCGCTGGCGCTCTCTCTCTCTCTCTCTCTCTCTCTCTCTCTCTCGCCAACTAACTCGGCACGGGTCTCAGCGACTGTCTAAATGAATAAGTCATATGACCCAGCTCACTGACAGAGCAATGTGTCATTTCAAATTTGTATGCGTCGATGACCGATGAGAATCCTATACGCTGTATACCAGTTGTAAAAGATGAATTGATCATGATTGATAATTCAAGGGTAGTGCCAGATGAGCTTGGTGCCTTCATGTGCCAAGCTCATCTTGCACTACCTTTGAATTAACATGATCAATTCATCTCCTGCTGCAGGGCCTTTGGGCTAAAGGGGTTAAACGGGTCTCCTGACAGAAAAAAATACATTGCGACCAAAAATGAGCAGTCTGTTTAGCCAGGTAGTGACAGGTTTGATTTTATTTTTAGTACAGGTAATTTCTGTTGCTACTTAAAGCGAATTAAATGTTCCATTGTTTTTTCATTTATGCTGACTGTGTGTGTTTGTGTATGTCAGGTGTACGGAGAAACCTCATTTGAGCTTGTGGAGCAGATCATCAACACCATCAACATCGGGGAAGATGACTACTTCATTGATCTCGGCAGTGGTCAGTACAGAGCAAATAAAAACTTGGTTATCTCATCTCCCATGTGTATGCAGTCATCTTTACTGTAACGGTAATGGAGGCATCATGCGCAGAGGGGTAACCCCTTTAGTGCCAAGGAAAAGGTGAACACAGCCCATCTGCAAGAGGTATAGTTCGAGAACCCCCACGTTTGTGGGGGCTCGTGAGGATCTATAACTTTTGCTGAAATTACTTTGTATCCATGTTCTTTGCCCAGAGCTGTTGTTCATTCACTTCAGTCTGCAAGCCTTTTTTTTTTTTTTGTGCTTTCTTTTGTTTGTTTGGATGCAGTTGCATGTAACTGTAAGCCAGTAACTTGTTAGATAAAGAAAGGAATGTCATTTGCACAGCAATAGGTGTATGGCCAAAGGGAAGTAATTTGCCAGCTGGTGTGTGCATGAATGAATACAGTATTTTGAGTTTGCCAGCAGCCTACACCCATTGAGCATAAAAGCATGCACTGCAGATATCAAGACATGTTTGCAAATTTGAAAGATGTTAACACAAACTCAGACTTTTTACATCGTGATAACAATTCTTGTGTAAGCCACTGTGTGGGAAGAAAAAAATGTTAATGATTGTTTTTTCGTTTTCCATAGGTGTGGGACAGGTGGTGCTGCAGGTTGCAGCTGCTACCAAGTGCAGGATGTGCTATGGCATAGAGAAAGCCGAGTGGCCAGCCACCTATGCAGAGGTGAGAAGTCAGGCAATGTGTGGCATTTCATGACATGATGTAACATGACATGGGACACTGAATATTAGTCTACTTTGCTGTACTTTGAACATTGTGCCTCCGTGAACAAATTGGAATTACCATTTGATTTTTCCCCTGAAAACATCACTGTGGCTCCATAGTTACTTCATACTTTTTGTCTCCAATACTTATTTTTGCACAATTGGTGTGTTGATCTGTAATTTTGAACCTTACTGCTTCAGACTGTAGAGTCCAAAATCACAGACAAGCACATTCTATTTGATTCCACTATTTTCATCTTCATTGACTAAACCGACTATAATTGTGCCAGCTTAGAAATTGGATTTGTGAGGCCTTGGAGACGTGGATGCCCATGGGGCTTTCTGAAAAGTCCTCCGTCCACATGCTGCAGAGGCTCTGAGCCCCAGCATCCTGCGGCCAGCAGGCTTTTCAGCAGAAGCTCCACCGTAAAGCTGTCTTGTGTTCGCAGGAAATGAACGAGCTCTTCATGAAGTGGATGTCCTTTTATGGCAAGAGCTTCGGGGATTACAATGTAAATATGTCTTTATTAACCTTTCTATAAAATCTTGACACAATACAACAGGATGTTGGTCGACCATATAATATTTCAAGGTTGATGTCAGAATAGTTTGGCGCCTGTAGGCACTAGGCTATTCTGACACCTCCCTTGAACTATCTTGGTCGACCTGTCACCAGAACTATGAAATAGACCTCGTAGGATATCTCCAAATTTTCACCCTCAGGGCTTAATGAGTAAAGCTGGGCTTTAGATGGCAACTCTAAAATTTGACGTTGACTTTGGAATTTTACCATCAGACTTGAAATGTATGCACTAGGGACTAGGGGGTGGTGAGTAGTATTTGTTTACTTGTACCAATGTGTGTCAGTGTGTGCATTTAAACATTTGTTCATTAATTTTTGTTTTCCTTTTTCAGCTAGAGAAGGGGGACTTTCTAATTACGGATATAAGAGAGAAAATCGATAGCGCAACGTAAGTATCTTGTGTTTGTTCGAAGGTCGTCGGCTGCATCAAAGTCAAACACTACTAAAAAATAATTGGTCTTGGGTACCATGTCAAGATTTGGTTTAGAAAATTGTTGGATGTCATGCATTCATTGGTTGCATTTTCCTGTTTTATACTTTGAATTACCATGTCAAGGTTTGGTTTTGGAAATTGTTGGGTGTTGTGCATTCATTTTTCTGTTTTATACTTTGAATTACTATGTGAAGATTTTGATTACCATGTCAAGGTTTCGATTTGAAAATTGTTGGATGTCATGCATTGGATGCTGCATTTTCCTGTTTTATACTTTCACTGTATTAACCCATATCATACTGAGGCTTCAGATTTGTACACTGTCATATGCAAGCTACAATATAGTACTTACAGATAAGGATAAAGACCAATGGCTTTAGTTCAAGGGTGATGCCAGAATAGCTGGGCGCCAAGGGGCGCCAAGCTATTCTGGCACCACCCTTGAACTATTTTAGTCAAACTTATTTCACACACTGGTGTATTCCAGTTAGTCTCCAAACTCGAGTTTGCACTGCCGTGAACCTAAAGGGAGCATGAGAATCGCGCTATTCTACGCCGCAGTGCCGGGACGGTCTTCGAATCGCACGTGTTCACAGCCATGGGTGTTTTGTTTTGGGCTCGGTGGTCCCGATTTCATCCCGGCTGCATAAACATGGCAGCATAGAGGCAACACTAGCCACCAAGATACATATAGTACATGTAGCTTCTCACAAGCCCCCGCACTCTGCGCGGAACTCATGAAGATCTATGCCTCTTGGGGAGTTTTGTCTTTGGTTATGGGCGAACATTGCTAGGCGGTGAATGCCATCCGTCTGATGTAAAAACAAGAATATATTTATCCTCGTGAAAGTATGCGGTAACGGTGGAATGAATGTTTTTTGATAGGTTCATTTGTCTCTGTGCACATCAGACGGAACAGAGAACCTTCTGCCATACCATCTGACGGCAGTTCCGATGAAAGCGGCCTTCAAGGCTGGCTAAAGCTTTGTACTGTCCCCAGCCCTCGACCAAATAATAGCCCTATCCAAGCCCATTTTAGTATATATTTTAATTTGTAACCTGGCTTTTAAATTTCTGCCCGTATAATAATGTGCCTCAGCAGATCCAAGTATATTCCGTAGTGAACCCGAATCTGTCTTTAACAGAACGATAGAGGGCGTGAAAGTGTGTTCATTTAGATGGTCATTGATGTACGGTTACTGAAAAACAAAAGAAACGGCTGAAACGCGCTGCAAACCACAATAAGCGCATCTCCATTCACCCTCAGCCTGGAAATTAAAATTGTGTGAACTGAAAAAGCAAAACTTAGGCACGATCCTGTAACTTGCATGACAGACTTCTGAGGATCTATGCCTTTTCTCATCAGTAGAAAGGGCCACTATCGCACTGAATTAGATACACTCACTGATACGCACCTTCTGTCAGTCTGGAATAAACATAGATCCTCATGGCGCCCGCAGATGCGAAAACTAATGAGAATCATGCCTCTTGCCTGGCTCTATCATTACGCTGGTCCTTACATACAAGAAGCTACGCGGGCTGATTCACTGACTGCCTTCCATAGTGTAATAGACGCGTTGACAGCAATTATACAGAGCATGGAATTTTCCTCTTTTTGGCGGATTTCCACTTAATGAAGCTGCCATTCCGCCGAAAATAAAAATTTCCGCCAAAAACAAAATCGTAAAGTCACTATTCCAATACCGTTTTTCGCGATCTTTATGTGGCGGATATCCCCAAATCGCGTATTCAAAATTGAGCGAGGCGTTAGCTTTAGCTCGCACAGGTCGCTTCCGGTCTTCAGTGGAGTCGTAGTCTGGTCAAAATATGGCGAAGAGAAAATACTTAAACGCGGAGACAGAATAGACGATTCTAAAGCCAAGAATATTTGGAGATGGACTTGGCTCGAGAAAAGCGTAAACGACGAGCTCCGCGCTCAGTGTATTCGCAAGTTAGCGGCCTGTGGGCAGGCGTATTGCCGCGAACTGCGCAGAGTTGATATTAACTACGCGGCTGCGTAGCTCTTGATGCTCACGTGTCTACAGCGAAACAGAAGAAAGCTAAAAGCAGTGCCATTGGAAATATTACTCTTGATGGTGAATAAATTTATTACAATGTATTTTTTTCCAGTAAAGTTTGATGAAATTATGTTGAAAAATATATATAACCTTTCTCCAGTTCAGTGACCATGGTACATAGTATTAAATAAGAGAGAAAAGGAATCCATACTTACAGCTGATTTATCGGAGATTATTAAAGAAAGTATATATATGACTAAGTGCCAAAAGGTGAGCAAAAAGTGAGTGATCTCTTTTGCGTGAAACTAAAATCTGTTTAAAAAGACACGTGTTGACTTTAACAAGTGCAATGTGTGTGTGAATGATTGAAGATATACTGGCAATAATTTTTGCACCTAAGGTAAAGCCGTTTGGTGAGTATACTGTAAAACGCCAGAATTCACCAATAAAAATCGGCCCGGGAAAGCGGACAATGACATGCCGTCGGTCTGTTTTGATCTCGCGTGTAAAAGCAACAATAACAAACCTGGTGCCAACCATGCCCACATGTTCAGGGAAGATTGATCTTATAATCCGTGTATTTCCCAGATTTGAAGGCAAGCCATGCTTTTGTTTATTGCTCTTGAAAGTAGCCACTGTCGGACGTCAGATTTGTCGCAACAGCAGCATCTTAATTTCCGCAAACTTGTGCTAGCGAAAGGCACGCTGACCTAAACCGGAAATGGCGTCATTGCGTTGTTTCGCTTTCGTTGAATATTTTATATGCTTTAAATTTACTTTTCCGTCACAGTTTTCTAAGCTGGCAAAAAAATTGTGAGCGGCCAGTTTTTGTCGCAAGATCTGACGTTCAACTATTTGACAAGTTTAACAAAGTTGTTTTGGGTTTTTTTGGTCTACGATCGTCCGGTTATGATAGATGCATTATGGGCCACATTCCAGCGTGGTTGTTTTGAATGTCCGGTTTGTCAATGGAGAGCTACAACTCGTGACATTTTGTCGCAACTATTTTCATAAATCTGACGTTCGATCACTTCTGATGTTCGAGTGTAATCATAGACAAAATAAAGAGCCAAATGTTTATTGTAAGGGACCATTTTCAAGAGTTTGAATCGCCCGAGACTCCAGCACCGATTTTAGGCAGTAGGTTGGAGAATGAAGATGATTTCTTGTGATAACAAATTTTATGGCTGTAGCAACCTGACGTTCGATCGTGAACACGTGACCTCCAATCGATGCAAGTTGGTAAATGAGTTATTTGAATGAACACGGGTCACCGATGTATTTTTGTCGTTTGATGGAGACGTGCAGTTGTTGTGACGCAAACGTAAGATAATGAGATCAAGAAACAGGTGAATTTCATAACATAATAATGCAATGATAAAAAATGTATCGGACGTCAGGCTTGTGCCAACATTTGCTGCTGCAATCCTGACGTTCAACACATGGATTGTAGAACTTTTGGGGGCAAAGGCACTGTTAAAATGAGCCATTTTGGACAACCAGTTGCATAGCCATTAGGACCTTCTAAATCTGAGGGTCAGAGTTAAAATAGTGCATCAGCCTATACACAGATAAAACTTATTTGAATATTTATTTTATTTTTTCGGGCGCAGACTGTTTAGCACGTCATGTTTCATCATGTATATTACATCAGAAAGCTGTATGCAGTTTGTTCTTCATATCTGTTTTGTTTGTTAAATATTGTAGCTTGAAACTGGGGGAAAGGCTTTGTGTTTGTGGCTTCTGATAACTATTCTGGGGATATCTGCTGCAATCCTGATGTTCGACATAAGTTACAAATTCTGGCCCTGACTGCCAATAAATATATTTGGGCAGCAAAGATAGACTCCCATTGTGCTCTAATGTGTGCATGTATTCCTGTGAGTGGTATATAACATGACAAAGTGTGTTTTTCTTGGTTGTAGGATGTTTTAAAAATGTTTTAAAAATTGAATATGGTCGGATGTCAGGTATTGCAACACAAATCATGTTCGGGGATTAGAACATTCTAAGCCAAAAAGCAGTAATTGTTTGGTTAGGTCAATTGTAACCACTACTTATTATTTTAACTGTTTAGAAACTGATTTGTGTTTTTTTATCCCACTAATTTAAAGGCACTATGTCGCAATACCTGATGTCCGACATATCCAGACTTACAAATCTTAACAGCCATTTTCTCAAAAACCATTTCAGATATTATCTTTTTCTTTTACAGACACATTGCCAATACAGTGTACATCACTTAATACATTTTCTGGTACTTTATGTCACACTTTGATTTTCAACCCAGTTGTCCTCTTTGTGAGAGCACCTTTTGGCACTTAGTCATATATATAATTAAACTCAAATAAAAAAAAATAAAAAAATGGAAAGACATTCAGATGTATTTTGAATAAGCATTTGGATATATTCTGTTGAATACTTTAAGTTTTAGTTTTTCCTCTTTTTTTTTTTTAGTACGAGTAATTCCATGCTCTGATTATAAACAAACCGCTCGGCTGAAAAATAGGGGACAGAAACAGAATAGATAGAGCTCACATTTTCCATCGAATTAAAATGATTAGGCTTTTTGGAGAACTGTGTCGGTATATATAACCTATCTATATCTATATCCCGTAGTCTTGCCGACCGTTGGGGCACCACTGATGACTTAACAACCAGCTCCCTCCATTCCTCTCTGTTCTCTGCCATTCTCAGTGTATCGCCCAGCTTCAGTCCTGTCCACTCTGAGATATTGTCCTCCCATCTTTTCCTCTGTCTTCCTCTCCTTCGTCCTCCTTGCACAGTGTCATGCAGGATTGTTTTGGCAAGCCCTGCTGAACGCGTGACATGCCCATACCACTTCAGTTTGCGTTTTCTCACAATGGCTAATAAGTCTTCATAGGGCCCGATGGCTTGCCTGATTCTGCTTCCCACTTCCTCGTTTGTGATGTGATCTCTGTATGAGATGCCAAGCAGCCTTCGAAAACATCTCATTTCAGTGGCTTGTATCCTCCTTTCTAGGTCTGCTGGTGAGGGTCCATGACTCACAGGCATACAAAAACACTGAGATGACTAAGGAGCGCATCAGTCTGATCTTGGAGCAGAGTGTGATGTTTCTGTCCTTCATATGGTCTTCAATCTTGTCAGTGTTGTTGTTGTCTGCGTAATCCTGGACAGTATTTCTGGTTTTGATCCCTCATCTGTCACAGTGGCTCCTAAGTATTTGAATTTCTTAACTGTTTCCAGTTTTTGGCCTCCAACCATGATTTCAGTGCCAATGCCACTGGCATTATTGGTCATCAGTTTGGTCTTCCTTGCACTGATTTCCATGCCATATGCAATGGCTGTACTGTCTAGCTTTTCCACCAGCTGAGCTAGCTCCTCTGTTCCTGCAAGGCCATCAATGTCGTCCGCAAAGTGCAAGTTTATGATTGTTCTGCCAATTTCTAACCTGGCTTTTTTAAATTTCTGAGTTTTCAGAATTATATGTACCTCAGCAGATTCAAGTATATTCCGTAGTGAATCCGACTGTCTTTACCAGAACAAAAAAAAAGGGGGGGGGGGGGGGGAGTGTGTTCATTTATAATATGGTCATTGATGTACGGTTACTGAAAAACAAAAGAAATGGCTGAAACTCGCTGCAAACCACAATAGCGCGTCTCTCTCCCTTTCCCCCACTCAGCCTGGAAATTAAAATTGTGTGAACGGAAAAAGCAAAACTTAGGCACAGATTCTCATGGGTCACGTTCCTGTAACTTGCGTGGCGGACTCTTGAGGATCTATGCCTTTTCTCATCTGTAGAAAGGACCACTATCACACTGTCCGAGATACACTCAATGATAAACACCTGTCTGGAATAAACATAGATCCTCATGGTGCCTGCAGATACGAAAGCTCATGAGAATCCTGACTCTTGCCTGCCTCTATCATTATGCTGGTCCTTACATACAAGAAGCTGTGCGAGCTGATTCAGTGACTGCCTTCCATAGTGTATTAGACGTGATGACAGCAATTATAAACAAACCGCTCGGCTGAAAAAAGGGGACCGAAACCGAGAAGAGAACGCGCTCACATTCCAACGAATCAAAATGATTAGGCTTTTTGGAGTTAGAACTGTATTCCGAATGATAAATGAAGGTGGAGAGAATTTGTCATGGTTTTCAGAACCATTTATGTTGTAATCCAACCTGAACAATGCTGTATTTTGTTGTGTGCTGCTAATACTGTATGTGATGGTATTGAGTTTGAGTTGTATTGATACTGAATTTTGTTTGTTGACAGTGTGATATTTGTGAACAACTTTGCCTTTGGACCTCAGGTTGATCATCATGTAAGTACTGGCAGTATTGATTGTTCACATTTGGGCTGTAGTATAAAGTCCAGCTTTAGCTATTGTGCACTGGTTGCTAGTGTCTAGACAATGGGACAAACCCTACAGCATGCAGGGAGTGGTTGTGTTCATGTTTACACTCTTTAACACTGTCAATAGCAACTTATGTCATGATGATTCCTGAATCATTGCGACAAGTCGCTATTGACACTCGAAGGGTTAACTCCCGGAGACAAAATGACTTTAATTCTGAAGAATGTTGATTGGGTAGTCATTTAGTTGTGGGTGTTGAGAAGTGAAAAGTCTGGTGATGCAGTGACGACATATCCCACTCAGATACAGGTGCCGTGTGAATTTCTGCACAGCGTCTGCAGTGTGAATTTCTGCACAGCGTCTGCTGGACAGTCATCCAGGGATTGTGATAATTGCATTTTTTGGGTGTAAATAGTGCATTTTGGGAGACTAAGCATTTTTGGGAGGTGTCCCGAAAGCACCTGTGAGACAACCCCCTATTTTGCGCCTACAGCCAAGTGCTGGATCGGCTACACTGAGCTCAGTCATTATGGTGATTGTTCTAGATGTAAATCATAGACTAGAAGTGAATTGAAGGCCGTGGTGATGATGAAACGTCGGAGCAACATTTTTTTTATAGTTCGGCAGAAAAAAGTCTCAGAAGAGAAAGAAGTCGGTGTACTAGAAAGTGTCGTGCATTCTTTTCATGTCATGCACATTTTTCTGACCTTGTGTGTACAAGTACTCGAACTGAAAACGCCAGCACGACCCCTAGTTTGCACTGTCTGGGAGGAAGAGAGAGAATATGCGTGTTGGTCTGTGATTAGTGCAACAGCGTTCCCGCAAGCAATTTTGACAGCTGGACATTGTGTCCTGTGTCCAATGGTCCCTTTAAGAAGGAACATTTGTCTGGCAGATCCGGCCAAACACCTGGCAGCCTGCCAGATTGCCAGAAACGGCATTTCAAATATAAATCTCCAGAACAATGTAATTCTTTGCCTGCCATAATTGAAAAACAACTTTCAAGGTGAAAGTCTTTGTTTTACAAATGTTGAAATACATGGAAACTTAATGCTGTTTGTGAACATTTTTTTGTGTGGACTGATTAGAAAGATTCCTTTACACACAAAAAGGAATGGAACAGCTGTACTGTATGAGCTTATTTATAGTAAAACAGCATTTTCACCTTGTCATAGGAGGCTGAATTTTGACACACACATTGAGTATACTTTCAGCCTGTGTCCGTCTCATCTATTAGAAAAGTGTCATAAACTTCATGCCTCTACAGCCATTCTTCACATTAGCGGTATCCACTGGGTTTGAAAGTACAACTATGGGTAAAGTAGTAGATTCTCACGATGGTCACCTCCCTCATTCCCGTTAGTTCCCCGTTGCACAACCCAACATCTGACATGGTCATTACTTATCTGTGGTAACTTCCTGACCTGTGCAAGACGCATCTGCCTTTCTGTGGCCCTTGTAGCAACAGAAGCTTACGGGAAGCTAGATACCTTCTGCTGACCTATCAGCCTTCATAATTTCTCCAGTTGCTGCAGTCAGCAGGTTTTCGGTTGAGATTGAGACAGCAGGTGGGTGTAGGTGGTGCTTCAGTTGAGGTAACGCCGTAGGGCCACAAAGGGAACAGCTGCAGCTAACATCGACCATCAAGTGTTACAGATTCACATGAGCCCCTGCCTCTAAAAGGCCCGATGTTATTCTGTTTCCCTTGTGATATCTGTCCCTGCGGCCCCACCCGGGTCTGCCCTGGGGGACTTGGGTGGGGTTAGGTATTTTTTAGTTCCCAGGGTCACCCTGGTCAGCCCCACAGGGTGGGTTTTTCTCTCTATTCTGGGGCATGTGTTTCTGTCCACCCTTTGTCCATTCACCTGTATTTGCCTTTTTAAAACTCTCCCTACTGTCTGCACTGCCTGTAGCTCTTGATATTGGATGTGTGTTGCTAAATGGTCTTAGCTTTATTTAGGCCCCATGTGTTAGGTTTATTTAATGTATTTGACCGGCTGGCGACATACATTCAATGTTCTGTTTAGTTTTTTTTTTTTTTCACAAGCAGTGCAGGCACGTCCTGAGAAAGCCTTGTTGCTGTCGGGACGTTAAGCAATGTACAATCAATCAATCAATCTGTCCCTGCGGCTCTGCTTGGTGATGGAATCAGGCCACGCTTAGGTTGAAAAAAACATCCTCCACTGAGGGAACAGCTGGAGCTAATGTTGGCCCACAAGCGATACTGATTCTCATGAGCCCCAGCCACTGAAGAGCCTGATGTGAATCTGTTTCTCTTGTGATCTCTGGCTCTCTCCTTTGCAGATGGAAGGCGCTAGCAGATACCCATTTGCAATTAGAGAGGGCTGAGGCATAGATTCTCATGGGCTCCTGCAGGCTGCAGAGGCTACAAGAATCTTTGCGTTCTGCTCACCACGATCGACCATTTCTAATTCTTCTTCGTGGTCCAGCACACCTGACAGCTCACGAAAGTGGCCGGCAGGGTTTGATAATGGTTTGAAAATTCAGGACAGTATATGCCTCCCAGCCAGCCTGTGACCTGCAAATTCTGGCTAATGGGAACGCTGATGCTATATGGTCTACTATCACAGACCAGCACACCCCTGGCTTTTTAGTAGTAGTGCAATGGTAAGAGTGCCTCCGTTTCCTGCATCTGCTGTATGGTACGAAAGGATGTCTGGCAGCCAGGGTGAGAGGATGTTTTACTAACTGATGTGTGTGTGTGTCAAGCACACCGCGTGCTGACCTCACGATCTGATCTGCTTCAGGACAAAGTAGACAAAGTAAGTTGCACACAACCAGCCCAAATCCAGTGATCCTCTCATGACACGTGGGATGGGAGGTGTAGGGTTGATTTGATTTGTGGAGAGTTAGTCAGCACATCTGCACATCATCATGCTTGTTGATGCCCATTCATCCTGCCTTAACAGTGTGTCAGACATTGGCTGTACTTCAGTGTCTTCAGTTTTTAACCCCTTCACTGCCACTGAACATACACTGTACATCTGAAATCTGTCAATTTAACACAAAAGAGCTCAAGCTGTCCCATCAACAATGGATACAAAGTGGTTTCAGCAAGAGGCATAGATCCTTATGAACTCCCGCAATTGCGGGGGCTCATGAAGATCTATACCTCTTGCAGTAGTGTCGTGTCCATTTTTTTCTAGGTAGTGAAGGGGTTAAATGCTTTTTCCTAAGCTGTTATTAACGGATAGCAATGCTTAATGTGATGACAACTTGAGATCCCGAAAAACGTGAGGATTCCTATCTAAGGAACCACTGAGGCATTCACTAGAGTACCCATGCACTAATTGTCTCCTGATGTGTTAGTCATCATAATGTTACATGTTTCAGTTAAAAATCATGTTCGCCAACATGAAGGAAGGTGCTAAAATCGTCTCTTCCAAGGCATTCTGTCCACTCAACTTCAGAATCACCGATCGTAATCTCAGTGGTGAGTAGACTTGCTTAATTGATTTTGAAGATTTAAGAAATTTATTGTCTGATAAAAAGATAGGGATATTTTTCTTTACCTTCTGAGCATAAAAAGGTAAAGATATAAATTATCTCAAACATAGCATCACAAAGTAAAATTGTACAATTACAAAATCACATTAATAAAGTACACATTTAAGTTATAAAGTTAAATATTGCGCTGATTACCTTGAGGATTTATGCAGGCCAAAATTGTTATATGCTCGTCAGTATAGTTTTGAGTAATTGGTGTTGAAATTACGATTTCTTAAACACAGTGTCCACTGGAAGGGAAAGGGTTAATCAGTGAGCATCTGCAAATGGTATAAATCCTCATGAGCCAAAACAGCTGCTGCGAGGCTCTGAACCTCATGCTGCCTCCAATCTACTGGTGGCAAGCTATTCAGGCACCACCCTAGAACAATTACAAGTCCATCTATTCCTCAAGTGGCACAGAAAACACCTCCCAAATTTTTCTGAGAACTTGTCCATAGAGCTCATTGTGTTAACCGACATTTAGTTGGATGAGGTGACAGTTGTCAGGTATGCCCCTTTCTCAATGATGAGAACAGGAATTACCGTTTGATCTCCAATGATACATACAACGCGGCTTTTTAATCGTTCTGAGAGGGAGAGGCATGAAACAATATACGAGATTTTAATGCAAAATTCTGTTTATTCTTTGCATATTTTGATTGCTTTAGTCTTAATGAATGACAGCTTGATGTATTTTCAAATGAGCTCTGATTGTTTGCAAAATTTGTTTTTGCAAGAAATGGTGCTGATATTTCTAGTACTTGTATTAGTCTTGTAGCAGAATTTGAATTTGTCAAGAACTGTCAAAATAAGCGTGCTCAAGTTTAAAGTAGCAATTTGACATTTTTGGAAATGGAATCATTGGAATCATTGGATTCCAAAAATGTCGCATTTCTTTTGCTCATCAGTATAGTTTTAAGTAGACAATCATTAACATCGTATGAAACAATATACGAGATTTTAATGCAAAATTCTGTTTATTCTTTGCATATTTTGATTGCTTTAGTCTTAATGAATGACAGCTTGATGTATTTTCAAATGAGCTCTGATTGTTTGCAAAATTTGTTTTTGCAAGAAATGGTGCTGATATTTCTAGTACTTGTATTAGTCTTGTAGCAGAATTTGAATTTGTCAAGAACTGTCAAAATAAGCGTGCTCAAGTTTAAAGTAGCAATTTGACATTTTTGGAAATGGAATCATTGGAATCATTGGATTCCAAAAATGTCGCATTTCTTTTGCTCATCAGTATAGTTTTAAGTAGACAATCATTAACATCGCCTTGGAAATGACTGTACTTAACCCCTTGACTGATGAGAAAAAAGTATGTCTGTTGCTGATGCCACTTAGCACTTTTGAGAAGTTGGACAGCTGGGGCTTTTTGACATGGAATGGCCAAAGATTCAGAAATAATCTACATCCCGTGGCAGGGAAGGGGGTAACAGCTGTTTTTGTTTTTTCCTCTTGAAGACATTGGCTCCATCATGCATGTCCAAGAGCTGTCTCCATTGTCTGGGGCGGTGTCCTGGACTGGCACGGCTTTTGCCTACTACATCCATACCATCGACAGAACACTGGTAAATCATGACTATCTTTATGTTATCTATGAAATTTATCGAATGAGCTTGAAGTAGCAGCTGCTGTCTGCAACTGGCATAGGTTGTTATGAGCTGCTGGGGTTCACGGAAATCTATGCCTCCTGTCGGGAGTGTCGGTTCATTTACTTCAAAATATCTATCTTGTGCCAGTTAGGACTGTGTCCTTTAGCTGAGCTGTGAATATGCATCTCTAGATATCGGATGGGAAAGTCAGTGTCATGGAAGTCTGTCCTGTAACACCATGACACACATTTGTTCAAAATTTGATCTTGATCTGAGGACGTGCTGGACCCTGGACGCTTATCACTTGCAACACCGTTGATGTGTTGATCCATAGCAGTCGCAGAAATTTGAATGTGTGCTTATATTAGGTACTCCAAAGCGATTTGTTAAGTTACATGATCATATTTGTAAATATATTTTTCAGATAGGTCTCATTTTTCTAATTCCAATGATATCAAGTTGAAAATAATCGGACAATTAGATAAAAAGTTATTAATTTGTTTATTTTTTTTGGCATGCCTTTTTGGCAACAGTGAAAATTGAATGATTTGACATTTTTGGAATTTCACAGAACCAACCTTATAATGATAATGGTACTAAATTCTACTATAATCAACTCTTTTTAGTAATCTGTGACAGCCTAGTCTTTTTCGAGGCTCTTGAACAAGGGCATCTTGCTGAAAATGATATTCAAACTCATTAAAATCACTGATTTTGATGGCTGAAAATCAACTAAACACAAGAAAAATCATATCTTGGGTTATAAGATAGAAACATGATTTAAACATCAAAATGATCAGGATAATGAGATCTGAATAATGAAACAGGATAGATTACAAACATAGAGGAAATTTTTTTTTTCCATCACCCCCCCCCCCCCCCCCCCCCAACCCAATAAAAATATATATATATAAAAATTGACAAACAACACAAAATTGATCACCAGCAATTTCAACTATTTAAATTGTTGAATTATAATTTAACACTTGTGTGAAATTTGCTTGTCTATACAAATCACGGACAGAAAACTACACACTGATCTAAAAAAAAGAAAGTACTTCATCATACTGTAGTAGTAGCAGACGAAAAACAAGGTCACGTGACTTCACAAAAATAACTTTATCTCAAAGTCTACGACCGCCAGAAGATAATGACTTAAATATAAACGTACCTTGACATCTTTTATAAAGTAATAATGTTTAATTCATACTTTCTTGTGAAAGAGAAAATTATGTTCGGTATTTCCGACGATAACCCAACACGCTTTGTTTATCTCGCAAGACAGCACCGATGCTTGCTCAAAAGAAACACTTCGAATACAATTTAAAAGCAAATGTAAAAACTAGCAATGTACAGATCAATGAAAAAAATGGGATTACATATCGATATTTTCATCTGAAGTCGGTAGATTGGTTAAATCTGACGATATATTTTCGCCGAAGCACATGGTACAACTACAGCCTCGCTATCGTTTGTGCACGCCATTCTCCGAACACGCGTTAGCTCGTACACAGAGGCAGCGTGTGCGCTCTTTTGCTTTGCGTGCGGAATCAAAGTAATGAATATATACGAAACTTTGCAATAATATAGAAAAATGATTGACAATTTTAGGCATATATTTTTCGCTCCTGTCTGTTTTGTAGAAGAGTAAGAATATTACTTTGAAACTTTTCTACTTGAAATTTCAATACGTTCCCGTGATCGTATGCAAAAATAAATTATATGAAAATGAAGGTCTAGCTCTACTCTACCTAACTGGCTAGCTATTTTTAGCCTGTGTCGCCTCGACGCGACACGCAAGGCGATTGAAAAGTGGATGCGTGCTGTGAACAACGCGCGCACGCTGTGCCACCGCGGCAAGTCATGAACAATAGATACGCCAGCAAAACACAAATATAAGTACTAAACATGTAAAAAAATAAGCACAGAAACACACATGAACACAAAGAGTAGACCCCATACTACAACCCAGTATACATTTTATTGATATATGCAGCGTATTTTGGTTAACATCAGTGATGGAAAATGGGTGAAATTTAGGTCGCGCTTAGTCATGCAAAGAAGTTTTGGAGTACCTACTTACATATATATATTTATGTTTCAGCTGGAAAAGTACTTTCAAAGACTCAAGAATCCAAAAGCTGTGGTAAGTGATTGCTTTTGTCTGAACCTATTGGTACATTCTTGTTGACAAAACAGAAAAGAAAAACTATTTGTGCATAATTATTCATGTAAAGAGTGCTTTATGAGCAGTTATACCTGTTGGCTTTGTCTTGCACAATATTGATTATAAAATTAGGTGTAGTTGTTTGTAATGATGAGGGAAACATTGATTTATATTCCCAGCCTCTGAGCCTCCTCATTTCATATTTTTAAAATGTCATTTATGTGCAGTACAGTACACATACGACTTCTACTGTATCATATGCTTGTGCACTAGCTTACAGTAGTGAACATTTTTGATGAACTGGTATTTTCAGTATCTTGCAGTGAATTTTATCCCCAGATATATAAGGCATACAGCCTGAAGAGCCCATGCTGATTGCTGTGGCTCATAAGAATCTGTAATTCCTCATGAGGTATAGCAACCAGCAGGGAGTCATGAGGACTTTTGCCTTGCACTCATTCAATACGCTTCTTGCTCTAGTGGCACATAAGGCATGCGCTTGAGACCTCCACTGCTGTCGGTCGACTGTGCTGTTTTCTTATCGCTGTAATCGGTGTTCGTCAAGCATATTGCAGTCATCGGTCTATTAGATCATGAGGCTGTCTTTGTTTGCAGAGTTTGGATGAACCAAGGCGAGATCGCAGAGGCCGCGTATTGACCAACAAAAAAGAGATCTGCAGCAAGGACAAGGTAAGTGGGAGTCTGTGTTTTTAACATTGTTCATTGCTGGAATTGGATCAACAGTAAAAGCTTCAGGTAGTGTTGCATTAGCTGTGCAGTTAAAGAAGCACTGCAGCTGATCGTATGATCTGTTCTTTTTTTGCGATTGTCACTGGAATCTAAACAGGGTAGTTTATCTTTTTGTTTTATTGTAGATACCGCCTTCTTTCTCTATGATGAAAAATGGGATTACCTTTCGATTTTTGCTGAAACTACTCCAGCGGCTTTTGTTTCTTCAAAACCCTTACCGATGGCATTACTGATAGGAAGACACGCTAGCTAGCCTGATTTCAGCCTAAATCCGTTGTGTGAATAAACACAAACGGGGAGGTGACTCTGGGGAGCCCGTTAATCAAACGCAATCCCGGGTGGCCTTCTCTCCCTTCCCATCAGGCCCGCGGCTTTTTTAATTTTTCTGAGAGGAAAAGAAACCCTGCATATTGAATTTTTAGAGTGTATTTTTCAAGTGGTATGGATGATTTATCCATGTTGTTTGCCCTTAACTGCAATTTGTAATCAGTCTCTTAATATGGTGAAACTTTGGAGCTGTATGGTTCGAACCGTGTTATAGGTATTCAGGCTAAACATACACCAGCTTTTGAAGAAAATACACTGGCATGCGCAGGCCAACCAAGGTTGGAGTTGGCCAGAGGACCTTTTGCTCATTGGGTATGTACTTTGGAACCACAGGCCTCGCAGTGTTGTGTCCCATTTCATACTATTTTGAAGTGCTTTATACTTGGGCTGACTATATGTCGCACAGGAGAATTCTCGCCTGAGGCGGGATCGTGGGCCATGTGGGGATCACACCTACCAGGCTGCAAAAGCACTGGACTTTGACAGCGCCAGCAACACCAGTTACGGCACGCTGACCAACGGCACCATGAGCGAAGACAGCAACAGCGTCAGTGGATTGACCATGGAGGGCGATGCGTTCCTCGGGCCGACCACGCGAAGACAGTGGAGCCAGTGGGTCAACCGGCCGAATTCTGGCAGCGAGTCCCAGAATGAGAATGAAAGCTCGGTGAGTAGTGCTTGAATTCTTTTGTCAGTGCAGGGCACAGGATCTCTAGGATGAGAATTGGAATTACCGTTTGAAATGTCATGAAACTACCGTAGCGGCTTTTCATTTGTGAGAGAGACTGTAATTTGGACTTTTCCTCTTATTTAGTTCTGAAAGTGTGGCCTTGGGTGACAGTCTTCAGTCCTTGAAGCTGATTCAGCTTTTTCAAAATCCCAGCAAACTGAATTTCATCTTTTTTGTTCAGACAGAACATTCCTTCAGCCAACCTGGTCCATCCTCAAGACACATACATTCTCATCCGCAGGAGAATTTATGTCTTGCTGGTCATGGGTTATGGGACATAGTCCATGGATCGTTTTCAGTCATTTCGATGTTTCACACTGTCACTCGTGGGTCTTCCGATTAAAGTAGCTATAAACCAAATATGTGAGAACCACGTACAGTACACATACCAAGGGGAATTACCTGACCCAGATTCTTACAAATTTTGTGTCTTTGTTGCAGTCCAACACTGCAGACTTCAGACAAAAGGCATCACCGAAACTCAAGCGCTTCAAGAAGAAGGTTATGAAACGATTGAAGAATGGTGTCTTCCAGAAAAAGAATGCAGAGAGGGAAAGGAGGAAGGGTAAGTTTTTGGTCCTGTTGTGTCAGGTTTCTTTATGAGGTCTGAAAATCTTGTTGGGTCAGATTCTGTGATGTCAGTGTTTTTTTCTCTGTGATGAAGATTGGAATTACCGTTTGACTGTAATGAAACTACTCTCGCAGCTTTTTTGCGTCTGAGAGAAAACATGCATTGTTTGAAAGTTTTGCACTTGATGCCACTTCCATGTTGTTTAATCATGGGGACTTGTTGCAACATATGTTAAGATGCGTACAAACGTTCTGCTTTGTACAGCTTCGCTGACGATGCCCAAGTCAACGGTGATGGAGGTGGCTGATGAAGAGATCAAGCTGCCACCTGGTAGCAAGGTCAACAGCAAGGTCAAGGCCAAACCCAAAGTCACAAAGCAGGCACTGTCCTTGGACAGCTTGAACCTCTTGCACACACACACTGTCCTCTCCACTACTGGACATGGTGAGTCACAAATAATTGTGCTGCTGTTATGTTCATTTGCTGAGAAAAATATGCAAGAGTTATAGATCCTCATGAGCAGTTGTGGGGCTCATATGGATCTGTCACTCTTGCTGAAACCACTTTGTATCCATGTTCCTTCCAAGGACAACTGGGGGATCTTTGGCGTTAAAATTACGATTTCAAAAACAGTATGTCCACTTACTAATAATACCGATTATTATATAGGCGCTTTTCCCCAATTCTGTGAATCGGCTCAAAGCGCCGCGAACTGCACCCAACACGCACGCTCATGTGACGCGCGCATTCACTCTGAAGACAAACACAGTACAAGACAGACACAATCCAGACCAAAAAGGTGACTGCCAAGCGTGTAATATGCAAAGAAGTACCCAACGGAGAAAGAAACACGCTTAGAAAAGACGGGTACAACACAATTTATTAATATTTCGGGTAAATACCCTTTGTCAAAATAGACAAACAAACAAACATAGAGATTAGCCGCTACTTATCTTCAATGGCAGAAGGAAAGAAGGAATGTGGCAACATTCCTTCTGCCATTGAAGATAAGTAGCGGCTAATCTCTATGTTTGTTTGTTTGTCTATTTTGACAAAGGGTATTTACCCGAAATATTAATAAATTGTGTTGTACCCGTCTTTTCTAAGCGTGTTTCTTTCTCCGTTGGGTACTTCTAAGACAGACACAGCACATTCACATGGTGCGAAGGGTCAGCTCAGCTACTGAGGTTTCGGAAATTTTGATCGCTTGTATTTGAAATTTACAAAGTGGCCTGAAACCGGTACCAAAGTGGAGGGGGAGGAAGAGCCGGAGTACCCGGAGAAAGAACCCCCGACAGTCCGCCTGAATTAACGGTGACACTTGCTAGAGGAGAAAAGTCTTGACACCGGAACCCGGTATCGAACCTCACACCTTTAGCATTGGTGGCAGGCGCCTTAACCACTGCGCCACTCACAGTGAAGGGGTTAATCTCGGCGCGCAGTAAATACTGCCCATTTGTGAGTGGTATAAACCCTCGTGAGCCAACCCAACCCGTGAGTGGCAGTCCGAGTGGGACAAAGAGGAAGCTAACAAGCTGCATGAAGCTCTTCCTAAGGTGTCTGACAGTCTACCTTACCGCTGCGGCAGCCGCCGTGACAAGACTGTCCTTGCTCGGCTCCACATTGGGGCACACGTATGTTACGCACTCTCATTTTCTAAAACAGGAAGAGCGTCCATGGTGTTATGCCTGTGATGAGCACTGTGAAGCACTTTGTTTCTTCAAAAACATTACCGATGACATGACTGAATGGGAAGTGTCTACTACTTAGTCATTCTAGCCTAAGAGCCAGTTGTGTTAAAACACAACCCGGGAGGCACTCGGGGAACCCCGAGGGGACCAAGAGTTGTCTCCCTATACCCACCACCCGGAAGCCGGGTACCCATAATCCCTCAGTCTAGTCTACTTAGGCGCACGATTCGGTCGTCTTGCGCCCGGCTCTAGCCTACGGACTTTGGTTTTTCGACCGGTTCTCGGGTTCGGACTTGCGGTTGGAATGAAGAGCGGGAGATAGGATCGTTTCGTCGGCCCTGCCTGTGCTGCTGCGTGGCTTTCTCGTCCCCACTGCTTAGCGTCGACGCTTCGACCGCTGGTGAGCTGTCCGGTGAGCTTCGCCGGTCGTGCCAGGCGGGTTTTGGACGTCTCCCCCCGTTTCCCCTTCGGCGGAGAGGTAAGGTAGCGAGCGGGGTTGACCCTCGGCCGGTTCCCGGGCTGGGCACTGGTTTGTGCAGGTACGAAGTTTTTCGTCTTCTTCTCATTGTAATTGCGCGCCCACTCACCTTCAGTGAATCGTAGCAAAGTTTCCTACGCATTTGTACCTTGGGTGTGGAGAATTCTTTTACTCCATGGCCTGATTAGCTGGGTGGCACGGCTTGGGTCACGCCTTGTCATCGCGTAGTTGTTCGGTACCAGCGCCTGTTCTGGCCCCATTTCTGTTTTCGTTAGCGGGTGATGAAGTTAAGCGCACACTCGCTTACGCAGGCATACGCTGTGGACAAGTGCTCACGTACCTTGGAGAGTGGGTATACGTTCCGGTGGGCAGGTTGGGGGTTTACGCTCCTTGGCTGGGCGGGCCCCGCGTGACATGTCCACATAAAGTGGTGATTTACTGCCCCAGATGTTTTCTTGTCTTGGTTGTCATTGCGTATTGAGTTGTACAGCATGCGTCCGGTGTTGTTTTTTCCACACGCGGTCACCCTTAGTAATGTTTGGGGCCTGACTCCTTTTATGACAGGGGTTGGTACATATGTTGTTGCTCACCTTAGCGCTTGACGGCGGTGAATTTACCTCGTTACTGCACTGCTAGATTGCAGACGTGCAGTTTGGTACCTCGCTTCCGTCATGACGTATTTGTCTTTTGTGTACATATGTTGGTCCCTCGCCTTAGCGCTTGGCGGCAGTGGGCCTACTTGCTTACGGCACGGCTATTTGTAGGCGTGCAGTTTGGTACCTCGCTTCTGTCATGACATGTTTGACTTTTGCTACATATGTTGGTTGCTCACCTTAGTGCTTGATGGCAGTGAGTCGACCTTGCTGCACTGCTGGCGTGCAGGCTTGACAGTCTGTTACCCCGCTTTGGTGCTTGTGTGTTTTGTTCTTACGAAGGCTACCTTTCGTGGCTTAGTCCCACAGGACTCGCCCGCAGGCCTTCGGGTGTATTATCTGTTGCAGGGATGTGCTACCCATTCACACAGATGACGGTGGCTAGTTCAGCCCCCAGGGGTCTTTCGCCACTGCACCGGATGCCCCGCTGACCATGCTTGCGTTGCAAGCGATCGGCACCGGGTTAGGCGCCTTCCGGACACCGCGGGTTTTCCGCACGACAACGGACTGACCTGGGGGGAGAAGCCACACCGGATGTCACGACTAGTGCGCGAGCGTGGATCGTGGAGGCCGCTGCCAGGGGGAGCGCACGTGAACAGCCTCTGGCAAGGCCCGCTCAGTAAGACAATTACACACACGTCCGACTTCTTAGGACGTTGCAGTACACTACCACCTTGAGAGGACAAGCAGCTTCTCGGCTGTAAGCACCAGCCCGGCTGCTACTGGTAGGTATGTAGGTATCGTACATCCAGAGACAAGGCGGGACGCGCTCTCTGCATGCTGTTCCTCTGGTGCCGGGATCGACACATCTCTCACCGGGCGCGCCACATTCCGGGTCACCTCAACGTGCTTGCGGACTATCGCCGGGGCCAGCTGCTTCATACCGAATGGACCCTCAAACCAGAGATCTTCCAGCTGTTCAGCACCCTCTGGGAGACACCAATGGTCGACCTTTTCGCAACACTGTGGAACACACCGCTTCCCCTCTTTGTCTCACCTGTTCCAGACCCTCTTGCCTGGGCAGTGGACGCCCTGTCGATCTCGTGGGACGACCTGATAGCCAATGCTTATCCTCTGGTCGTCCTTGTTCCCAAGGTGTTGCTCAAACTCCAAGGCTCGAACACGATCCTCTTCCTTGTAGCCCCCTTCAGCTGGGCACGCAGCTGGACGACCGACCTGGTGAGCCTCGCCACGGACGCTCCCCTGCTCTTGCCCCCCACCCGGGTCTGCCCTGGGGGACTTGGGTGGGGTTAGGTACTTTTTAGTTCCCAGGGTCACCCTGGTCAGCCCCACAGGGTGAGTTTTTCTCTCTATTCTGGGGCATGTGTTTCTGTCTACCCTTTGTCCATTCACCTGTATTTGCCTTTTTAAAACTCTCCCTACTGTCTGCACTGCCTGTAGCTCTTGATATTGGATGTGTGTTGCTAAATGGTCTTAGCTTTATTTAGGCCCCATGTGTTAGGTTTATTTAATGTATTTGACCGGCTGGCGACATACATCCAATGTTCTGTTTAGTTGTTTTTTTCACAAGCAGTGCAGGCACGTCCTGAGAAAGCCTTGTTGCTGTCGGGACGTTAAGCAATGTACAATCAATCAATCAATCCCCTGCTCTTGCCCACACAACGCACGATGCTCAAACAACCACGACAAGCTCTCTTCCACCCGTGTCCGGAGCGGCTCCTATTACATGCATGGAGGTTGTGCGATC
This sequence comes from Semisulcospira habei, assembly GCA_036245525.1. Taxonomy (NCBI): domain Eukaryota; kingdom Metazoa; phylum Mollusca; class Gastropoda; family Semisulcospiridae; genus Semisulcospira; species Semisulcospira habei. The sequence goes on from BTPG01000005.1 coordinate 190,881,940, forward strand.
GGCCCTCACCGCTAGAGGCTTCTCACATGCAACAATGGAGGCTATCGCTGTGGCCCGCAGGGCTTCCACCAGGAGAGTATACAAGGGCAAGTGGAGAGTCCTGCAGTCCTGGTGCCTCTCCAGACACCTGTCTCCAACGGCCTTGTCTACACCCCAGTTAGTGGAGTTCTTCGTGTGGCACTTTGACGAACAAAACTTGGCCCCTATCACCATCCGGGGATATCTCTCTATGGTCACAGATACCTACCGACATTTGGGCTGACCGGATCTGGGTGCGTGCAAAGACCTCGCCGACCTCCTTACCCTCTTTGAGTTACAGCGACCTGTTCAGCGTTCACTACTTCTGTGCTGGGACCTGGCCTGGATCCTCACTTGGCTTAATTCGGACCGCTTCGAACCTTTGCCCTTAGCCACTATGGCCGACGTCACCAGGAAGACCTGTTTCCTTCTCGCTTCGGCTGCCAGAGTCAGCAAGCTGCAAGCATTATCAGTGGACCCAGCATGCCTCCAGTTTTGTGCGGATGGCTCCGTCCAGTTAATGATGAACCCTTTCTTTCTCACCAAGAATAGGCTTCCCTCGGCCGGAGCTCAGATCATGACCCTCCGCCCGCTTAAGGGTTTTGACCTTTCCTGGGAATCCCGACAACAAGACCCTGTACGGACCTTGCGGATCTACCTGCGTCATTCGCGGCCCTTCCGACAGGGCCGGAAACAACTCTTTCTTCCCCTGCGACGTGGCAGGGACGATATTTCAGCGCAGACTATATCCTCATGGATCCGCAGGATTATCCGCTCTGCTTATGAAAAACTCTCACCGGACGTGGCACAGAGACTTCGCATTCGAGCGCACGAGGTTCGGGCGGTATCTGTGAGTCTTGCCCTCAACCGCAACTGTGCGGTGCGGGATATTGTGGCGGCGTTGGGTGGCATATGAGTTCCACCTTTGCCCACTTCTACCTACGAGACCTCTCGGGCCAGCGGGAGAACCTGGCCCTTGTTGGGGATGTCTCGGCGGCGCAACACTCCCTCCCGGCGCCATAGGTAACGCTTATTTGAAATCGTCGGGAGTTTGCGCCCAGGGTACCTCGTTAACCAACATGTTCTCAGGACAGGGTATGGTGGGCGGCACCCTCCTCCTTTTCGTTATTCTTCCTATCAGCATGGATTCAACACCTATGGATGGTTGTCTATGGCATGTAGCTAAATAAGTTCACCGACAGCCTCGTTTTCAGCTGCAATCTGTTTTCACTTCCGGTTGCTAACGTTTCAATGACTGATGTCTTTGCTAGTGTTACGCGTCGTTTGAAAATCACGATTTTTGTGTCTTTATTTAGCAATCTGAATTTTTTTCTACGCATACGTCGATAGGAAAATCAGTCGAGTTTATAACCCTGTGTTTAGATTTTTTTGTCAGCCATTTCTGAAACCCCTAATTAATACCAGAGTCAACCACAGTGTGTTCCAAAATGAGTGACATTGTGAGCTGTGAGCCTCAAGGCAGAGACTGGACTGCAGGCTGATGTCAAGGTATGAGTGATTTTGAGGGAAGTTTTAAATACATGTATTTGTCCACGGCATGTGCTATGAGGTTCATTCTGAATCTGTCCGTTATGATTATTATCATATTATTATCATATTTGTTTTGTAGTATAGGAGCGAAACACACACACACACAGACAAATTGTAGTACAGTGAAATTTTTTTGGACAGATTATTTAGTTTTGGCACAAAAAAACAGCTTTTCTTTTGGAATTCTGTTTTGAAAACAGCCTGGGTTTGAGAAGGTTATGCTGATTCTGTAACCAGTGTGGTTGTTCATGTAAAGGCCTTATGTCAAACTGGGGATTTAGTTTTGGGATAGGTGTTTGTGTTATATTTCAAAATATGTGTAGGTAACGAGTATTATAAGTTGTTCTTTCGTAAAGTGTGTGTGTTATATTGTGTGTGTGTGTATGTGCGTGTGTGTTGTATTGTGTGTGTGTATTTAATCAGTGTTAGGGTATTTTTTTACCTTTATTTATTGTTTTGCTTGGCACTGTATGGTTTTTGAATTGTTTTATTAGAGATATTATTAAGTATAGGTAAACATTGTTTTTATTACCAACATATTACTTTTTATATGTGTGTTATTACTTAGAACTTTTAACGTTAAGCTACTTTTAAAATTGTTTATATTTTATGTTTATATATAGGTTATTTCTTAATTATGCGTGTGAGTGTGTGTGCTTGTCTGTATTTGTATTTCTTTTAAAACATGTCTTTTCATATATATAAAGACTATTTTTTATGATGTTTAACGTATTTTATCTCATAATGTTATCATATTGTTTAAATATTTTTTTTAATGCTGTGTCTGGGATAAATCATAACTGTTTGAACAGTTTACTGTTTTACTTACCATGAGAATTCGCTCACCTGTAGCGTCCATTGCGGTAGCAGACGTACCGGAAGTAACTACAGCGGTCAATCGCTTCGGTAGACTCTGTTAGTGGCACAACGCGTGCGCGCCGAGTAAGTCAGCCGTCCATAGCTGTTGGGTCCTAGCTATCAGTAATGCCATCGGTAATTTTTTGAGAAAACAAATTAATTTTTCTCTAAAATATATTTTTTCAAAAAATACTTACCGATGGCATTACTCTAAGGGCCCTCCCGCTTTCCGCCAACTATGTTCGCTTAGCATATGACTGGTCGCTAGGCCCAATGGGCCTTATGGGAAGGGATGGGAGGTCACTCTGGGAGTTATATAAAACGACGACTCCCCGAGTCACCTCCCCGGTTGTGTTGCTTACACAACAGAGACTTAGGCTGAAATCGGTAGCTAGACGTATCTTCCTGTTATAATGCCATTGGTAAGTATTTGTTTCTTCAAAAACATTACCGATGACATGACTACCAGGAGTGTCCACTCCTTGCTCAATTCTAGCCTAAGAACCCGTTGTGTAAACACAACCCGGGAGGCACTCGGGGAACCCCCAGAGAGACCGAGAGTTGTCTTCCGCTCCTACCCACCAGCCCTATTCACCTGTGAACTCCAGTCACGCTTCTTAGGCTCACGCGTTCAGACGTGTTGTCTCTAGCCTCTGGACTTAGAAGTTTTTCGACCGGGTCGGTCTGCTTTGCTTGCTTCGTCTTCGCCGGCCTGGGATTCTGCGCGTGCGACGTTGGTCGATTGCAGCTTCGGTATTGTTCAAGGGTTCCCTCTCTGGCTTGCCGGTCGGGCTGCGGGTGTCATGGAGCTTTCTCCTTCTCGTACCTCTCCGACTGACAGGTAAGGTAGTTAGAGGGCCCTCGGCTGGTTGCCCGGGCGGGGCACAGGCACGAGCAGCTTGCTTTTTGCGTCGCTTCTCCCTCGGTTGGGGTTTTTGGACCTCTGTTTTGGTGGCCTGATTAGCTGAAGAATGTTGGCGCCGGTTTTGGCGGGATTTCGCGCCTTTACCAGATGCGAGCGGTGAGTCAAGTTACTGTATCTCGGCCATACCTAACGTTTTTCGGCTTTCGGTTTAGACACCTCTCGTTATGACGAAGGCTTGGATACGCACCTGTCCCGGCAGGGTTTGTTTTCCCTCCGCCGTGGTTTTAATTAAATGTTGATGGCAGGTGACCGTACGTTGGTTAATCGGGTGCATAACACCACAGTAGCTTGGGGGCCTAAAGCTTAACGGGGTGATTGGTGGACGCTTGCCGAGTGCCTCCATGTTTTGTGTGTTGCAGTGGCTTACTGATGACATGCACAAAATGCGGAGGCTTCCAGTGGCCGTCGGATAAACATGCAGTCTGTCTCCCCTGCGCTGGGTGTGCGTCCGACCATACGTGTGACGTCTGTGCTACATGGCCGGAACTGCGGTGGTCTAATCTCTGGAACTTTTATAGGAGAGAGCCTTCTACCCTCGCGGGTACCTTGAAGATTTCCGGGACGCCTTCCGCTGTGCCCCCGGCACCGGACGTGCGAGACCAACGGGATCCGACGCAGATAACGCCACTGAGTAATCAAGGGACTAGTGCACGGAGTGGGAGTTCGACCGTCAAGACCGCCTCCGTTCGAGAGCGCGCCCGTACACATTTGGTGGAAAGAACCCGCCTCTCCCAAGAGCCTGGTTTGGTGGGACGCTCGTGGCGTCCCTCCTCCACCGTCGTTCCCCACTCGTCTCTGAGGAAGCCGCCGGGATCCCGCTGAAGGTCCCCTGGCCGGCCAGTAACCCGCCTCTCCCAAGAGCCTGGTTCAGAGAGACATCATTGCACTCGTCCGGAGCCTCCTGGTTGGGAAGAACGTAGGTACAGGGGTTCTGCTCGACGTTTCCGCTCTCCTTCGCACGATCGTAGGAGGAACTTCTCGCCTCATCGCTCGTCGCACCGGGACTCACCTCGCCGCAGACGGTTTTCACCTTCTTCGCGTCCCCCCTCTCGGCTGGACCCCCGCTCGTCCCGTCCCTCTTCCCAGCGACCGGCCACTTCCCCCCCTCCTCGTACTCACCGCTCCGTTCCATCTCGTCGCAGCCGTTCTCCTCGTCGGGATCCGCCTTCGGCTCGCAGGAGGTCCTCACCGCATCGTTCAGACTACCGCTCTCCACTGCGGAGGGAGTCTTCGTCCGCTGCGGTTCTCCGACGGGATTCCCGGCCTCGGAGCCCTCGTCGCCCTCTTCGGTCGCCGGTTTCCGGACAGCGGGACTTCGACACCCTCAGTGTGGCACCGGAGGATGCTTCGGACTGGTTACTTGGAGGTCTTAGCCGTTCTTCAGCTTCTCCCTCTTCGGCCTCCAGTGTGTCGGCTTCCGTCAGACAGGTCTCTTCTTCCCGGATGGACACGCGGCTGGCACTGGACGGAGCAGCCAAGCTGATTGCCGCCGCCTTACCGGAGGATGTTTGTCCAGCTTCACCTCCTGTGAAGAGGAAGATTTCCGCCTTCGTGGACGCAGATAGGACGGTTAAGAGGTTCAAGTCCCTCCCACAGCCGGCTAGTTTTTTTGATCTGCGGGACGCCTTCTTGTCTCACCTGCATGCGGAGACTCGGAACTCGGACTTCTTCGCGGACGGGAGATGGCCTTCCGCTCTGGACATCGCTTTTCAGCAGGACTGGTACGCCGGCCATTCGCAGTCGTTCCTCTGCCCGCTTCCTCCAGTGGATCCCGCCGCTCTGTTGCAAGCCGGAGGGGCTTCTATGTTGAAACGGTCCTTCCCACGGGGACTGGATAGGACGGCGTCGATGGTCCGGAACACGCTCGCCTGCTCCGGTTTCTTGGACTTGCTGACTCAGGCTTTCATCCGACGTCTCGAGGAAGCTTGGCAACCTGCTTTGTCTCCCCTCCTGGGAGACCTACTACTCATGGCGGAGGCTGGGAACCGCGCTGCTTATCACTTATCGGTCAACGCGATGGCGGCTGCGGCTAACTGCGACCTCATGCGACGAGACGCCGTCCTACAAGCTTGCAGTGGTATGCCGGTCGACCTGAGTACTCAGCTACGTCGGGCCCCTCTGGGAGGGTCTCTGCTCTTCGGGGATACTTGGCAGACGGTGAAGGACTCCCAACTCCGACCGTTGGCCTCGCAAGACTGTCAAACAGCGCTTTCCTCCCGCCCGCACGGCCCTGGGGCGCTCCTTGCGGGCCCGGAAACGTGTCACCGCGGACCCGTCTGCCCCACCACGAGCTGCGCCGCGACGTCGCCCGTCCTTCCGTCGCCCTGGCCCAGCTAACGCCCCTGCCCCCGCCTGGCCCCGTCCCGCCCGTCGCCCTGGGCGCGGGCGGGCCACCTGACTTGTCCCCATTTCCGCCCCCGCCGACCGTCGTCGGGGCTCCAGTCGGCGGGAGGCTAGCACGATTCAGCGAGGAGTGGCGCTCGCTGTTTCGAGACGAGCCCTGGGTTTTGGATGTAGTCACCAGAGGATTACGGATCTCGTTCCGCTCTCCTCCGCCCTTGCGCTCCATTCCTCTTTGGACAGAGGTTCCGTCCGACGCCCTCAAGGCCGCCGCTCTGCGAGGAGAAGTCGCGGCTCTCCTTTCAAAGGAGGCCACAGAGATAGTGCAGCGTCCGGACTCGCCCGCCTTTTACAGCCGACTGTTTGTGGTCCCCAAACCCGGCGGCAAGTGGCGGCCAGTCATAGATCTGTCGGCGCTGAACGCCTTCATCGCGGCCCCTTCCTTTCGGATGGAGACGACCAGGGCTCTTCGTGCGGCGGTGCAACCCATGGACTACGCGGTCAGTTTAGATCTGTCCGACGCCTACCTACATGTCCCCATGCACGCTTCGGCCAGGAAGTACCTGCGCTTCGCGTTCGAAGGAGTGATTTACCAGTTTCGCGCCCTGCCGTTCGGTCTCAACCTCAGCCCCTGGGCCTTCACCCGCATCATGGATGCTGTAGTGGCCAAGGCGAGGCAGTCGTCGTCAAGTCCGACCTCGAATTATCTCGACGACCTTCTTTTGAGAAATCAGGAGGAGACCGCGCTTGCGGCGGACAGGGACGCGCTTTTACAGCTGCTTTACCGGTTGGGTTTCCTGGTCAACACCGGAAAGTCGGACTTCACCCCGGCGCGCCACTTCATCCACTTAGGCATGGAGTTTGTCACGGACCGCAACAGGGTACTTTTGCCAGAGAAACGGATTGTGAAGTTGTCCGCTCTCGCCGCGTTGATAGATCAGCAACAGGCAGCCCCCGCCAGGGTCTGGCTTCAGCTTCTGGGCCTGATCAACGCAGCGGCGGATCTTATCCCCCTCGGGCGTCTCTACTCCCGACCGCTACAACTTCATCTCCTACTGCTCTGGCGTCCCTCCTCGGGCGACTTGACCACGAACGTCCCCGTGTCCCCGTTGGTACGCCCCCACCTTTTACGGTGGACAGACAGAGCCTGGTTGGCTCTGGGAGTCCCCATTTCCTCCCCATCCCCGCACCTCTCCCTGTGTGTCGACGCGAGTCGGGCTGGTTGGGGAGCCCACCTGCTTCCTCAGTTCACCACGACGTCCGGCCTCTGGCCTCCGGAGTTCGCGGACAAACACAGCAACTGGTTGGAACTACTAGCGGTGTGGCAGGCCATCATCGTTTGGGAAGAGCAGCTCAGACACCAGCATCTTCTCGTCCTTTCGGACAACTCGACAGTGGTAGCGTATATACAGAAGCAGGGAGGAACTCATTCACCCGATCTATGCATGCTACTCTTCCGTTTGATGCGATGGTGCGAGGACCGCGAGCTGACTCTCAGCGCTCGCCATATTCCCGGTCGCCTGAACGTCTTAGCGGACTCCCTTTCTCGCCGAGGACAGCTCATTCACACGGAATGGACGCTACGCCAGGACATTTTCCGGATGATTTGCTCTCACTGGGAGACCCCGATGGTGGACCTGTTCGCCACGAGGTGGAATCACCAGCTTCCCCTCTTCGTTTCCCCAGTACCGGATCCCCTGGCTTGGGCGGTCGACGCCTTATCCATTCCCTGGGACGGACTCATAGCGTACGCCTTTCCCCCGACAGTCCTTGTCCCCAAAGTCCTCCTATAGCTGCGAGGAACCAATGCGATCCGGCTCCTGGTCGCCCCGTTCGCTTGGACTCGTTCCTGGTCCACCGACCTGATCAGCCTCGCCACGCACCCTCCGCTACTGCTCCCCACGCCCCGCACTATGCTCAAGCAGCCACGCCAGGCGCTGTTCCACCCCTGTCCGGAACGCTTACTGCTACACGCCTGGAGGTTGTGCGGCAAGCCCTCTCAGCTAGAGGTTTCTCGGGTGCTGCAGTGGAAGCGATCGCTACAGCTCGCAAGCCCTCGACTAGACGTCTCTATGAGGGGAAATGGAGGGTACTCTGTACCTGGTGCAGCGACCGTCGTCTCTCCCCCACCGAACTGACAAACCCCCAACTTGCGGACTTCTTCCTCTGGCTCTTCGAAGACCAAGGACTGGCCCCTATTACCATTCGGGGATATCTCTCGATGATTGCCGACACCTACCGGCACCTCGGCCGCGCGGACCCCGGCGCATGTAAGGACCTGGCAGATCTTATGTCACACTTCGGACTACAAAGGCCTGCCTCTCGCTCTCTTCTTCCCCGCTGGGATTTACCATGGGTTCTTACCTGGCTAAACTCACCACGTTTCGAACCACTACCGTTGGCCAGGCTTGCGGATGTGACGCGGAAGACCTGCTTCCTGCTGGCGCTTGCCACCGCGGCACGAGTAAGTGAGATACACGCTCTATCAGTCCGGCCTACATGCCTGCAATTTCGAGCTGACCACTCGGTCCAACTGGTGACCGACCCTGCCTTCATTGCCAAGACTAGGTCTCCACTGACGGCGCCACAGGTTATCACCTTACGACCGTTACGCGGGAAAGACTTCCCCAGTGAGACCAGGCAACAAGATCCTGTACGAGCCCTCAGAGTGTACTTGCGACGAACCAGAGCCGTCCGGAGGGGACGCTCTTCCTTCCTTTAAAAACAGGAAGAAACGACATTACGGCACAGACAGTCTCTTCCTGGCTTCGCTGGGTGATTCGCTCAGCATATGTCGATCTCTCCCCTCAGGGAGCGAAGAGCCTAAAGATTCGGGCGCACGAAGTACGGGCCATGGCCACGAGCGTAGCCTTCGACAGGAACTGCGCTGTCAAGGACATCGTGGCTGCGGTGGGCTGGCGATCAGAATCTACTTTCGCCCGCTTCTATCTACGGGATCTGGCAGGGCAGCGAGACAACCTCGCCTTGGTGGGGGACGTCACGGCGGCACAACACTCCCTCCCGGCGCCACAGGCGCCGTAGGTATGCACCTATTAGGGAGGGCAGAGTGTCGGAAGAGAGGAGGGGGCCATGAGCCTAGAGAAAACCATCTGGGGGTGCGGCACCCTCCTCCTGTTCGGCATTCTCCTGGTAGTCATGTCATCGGTAATGTTTTTGAAGAAACAAATTCATTTTTCTTTAAAAGGTATTTTTTCGAAAAATACTTACCGATGACATGACTCGAAGGACCCTCCCACCTGCCCCGCTTGCCGCTGGTGAGCCTAATTTCGTGACTGGAGTTCACAGGTGAATAGGGCTGGTGGGTAGGAGCGGAAGACAACTCTCGGTCTCTCTGGGGGTTCCCCGAGTGCCTCCCGGGTTGTGTTTACACAACGGGTTCTTAGGCTAGAATTGAGCAAGGAGTGGACACTCCTGGTAGTCATGTCATCGGTAAGTATTTTTCGAAAAAATACCTTTTAAAGAAAAATGAATTTTTCGAAAAAATATATTTTAGAGAAAAATTAATATTTCAGTTTGTGTGGGTTTCTGTGATCCTTTCTGTGTGTATTGCCTGCATTCAATGCCGTGTGCTTCAGATGATGACAGCTGAATAGAAAGTCTGAATATTTCTTGTAGATTTGGATCTAAGGAACCACTGATGAAGCATATAGCTTGTTCAGCAAGTTTGTTTTTTTCCTTTGTACAAGGCTAATGTTTAACCCTTTTGAGCTCTAGGATAGTATTAGTGTAATCTTCAGGACAAATCCGGATAATTTTAGTGTCTGTGCTCATTTTGTTTACCCGTTGCCTGTCGAAAGCACTTTTTCTCAAGACGATTTGTCCGTCGACAAAAAGTGCTGACCACAGCCAAAGGGTGAGCACTTGAAGAGCTTGTCTTATCAAATTTGTGTGTCGTATGAAAAATAGCCATGAATCTAAAACATGCCTCTGTTTCTGGGGTTTTAAGGGAATTTGAGACATTTCTGCTTTGTGTCATATAGCAGATGGTATTAACCCATTTAGCCCCGAGTCAGGAGATTGATTGACCATGATAATTCAAGAGTAGTGCCAGATTAGCTTGGTGCCTGAAGGCCAATCCACCTCCTGCATCTGGTACATAGTCGTTAAGTAACACTTACAAAATTTGGGAAATGCACCCGTGGGGCTAAAAAGTGTTTAAATGTCCTATGCTCTTAGGGCCTGAGGACAGCGCAAAGTACAATGATCGTCGCATGACCACCCCCTCCACCTGCCCCTTCAAACCCTCTGTCCAGAAGCAGACTATCTCCTCCCTTGAGATGCTGCCTGCCCTGGAACAGATGCTGGGTAAGATGGTTTCACGTTTGTTTCTTCAAAAACATTACCGATGACATGACTGAATGGAAGTGTCTACTACTTACTCATTCTAGCCTAAGAGCCAGTTGTGTTAAGACACAACCCGGGAGGCACTCGGGGAACCCCGAGGGGACCAAGAGTTGTCTCCCTATACCCACCACCCGGAAGCCGGGTACCCATAATCCCTCAGTCTAGTCTACTTAGGCGCACGATTCGGTCGTCTTGCGCTCGGCTCTAGCCTACGGACTTTGGTTTTCGACCGTTCTCGGGTTCGGACTTGCTGTTGGAATGAAGAGCGGGAGATAGGATCGTTTCGTCGGCCCTGCCTGTGCTGCTGCGTGGTTTTCTCGTCCCCACTGCTTGGCGCCTGCGCTTCGGCCGCTGGTGAGCTGTCCGGTGATCTTCGCCGGTCGTGCCAGGCGGGTTTTGGACGTCTCCCCCCGTTCCCCTTCGGCGGAGAGGTAAGGTAGCGGGATTGACCCTCGGCTGGTTCCCGGGCTGGGCACTGGTTGTGCAGGTACGAAGTTTTTCGTCTTCTTCTCACTGTAATTGCGCCCCCACTCACCTTCGGTGAATCGTAGAGAAGTTTCCTACGCTTTTGTACCTTGGGTGTGGAAAATTCTTTTACTCCATGGCCTGATTAGCTGAGTGGCACAGCTTGAGTCACGCCTTGTCATCGCGTGGTTTGTTCGGGACCAGCGCCTGTTCTGTTTTCGCTCACGGGTGATGGATTTAAGCGCACACTCGCATACGCAGGCATACGCGGTAGACAAGTACTCACGTACCTTAGACAGTGGATATACGTTCCGGCGGGCAGCTGGGGGGTTTACGCTCCTTGGCTGGGCGGGCCCCTCGTGGCATGTCCACATAAAGTGGTGATTTTCTGCCCCAGATGTTTTTCTTGTCTTGATTGTCATTGCGTATTGAGTTGTACAGCATGCGGCCGGTGTTGGTTTTTTTTTTTTTCCACACACGGTCACCCTTAGTAATAATGTTTGGGGGCCTGACTCCTTTTGTCACAGGGGTTGGTACATATGTTGTTGCTCACCTTAGCACTTGACGGCGGTGAATCTACCTCGTTACTGCACTGCTAGATTGCAGACGTGCAGTTTGGTACCTCGCTTCCGTCATGACGTATTCGTCTTTTGTGTACATATGTTGTTCCCTCGCATTAGCGCTTGGCGGCAGTGGGCCTGCTTGCTTACTGCACGGCTAGTTGTCGGCATGCAGTTGCAGACCTGTTTACCCAAGAATACACTTTTGGAGAAACTGACAACTCACTGGCTTGGGAATAATTACACATGTGAGGTCCAAAGTACACAATTAGTCAGTTGAAAGTACACTGACTACACCCAGGGGGTAAACAGGTCTGAGTTTGGTACCTCGCTTCTGTCATGACATGTTTGACTTTTGCTACATATGTTGGTTGCTCACCTTAGTGCTTGAGGGCAGTGAGTCTACCTTCTTGCTGCACTGCTGGCGTGCAGGCTTGACAGTCTGTTACCCCGCTTGGTGCTTGTGTGTTTTGTTGTTACGAAGGCTACCTTTCGTGGCTTAGTCTCACAGGACTCGCCCGCAGGCCTTCGGGTGTTATCTGTTGCAGGGATGCGCTACCCATTCACACAGATGACAGTGGCTAGTTCAGCCCCCAGGGGTCTTTCGCCACTGCACCGGATGCCTCGCCGACCATGCTTGCTTGCAAGCGATCGGCACCGGTTTAGGCGCCTTCCAGACACTGCGGGTTTCCGCACGACAACGGACTGCCCTGGGAGAGAAGCCACACCGGATGTCGCGACTAGTGCGCGAGCATGGATCGTGGAGGCCGCTGCCAGGGGGAGCGCACGGGAACAGCCTCTGGCAAGGCCCGCTCGGAAAGACAATTACGCACACGTCCGACGTCTTAGGACGTTGCAGTACACTACCACCTTGAGAGGACAAGCAGCTTCTCGGCTGTAAGCCCCAGCCCGGCTGCTACTGGTAGGTGTGTTCTTCATGTCCAGGCAGCGCCCATTGGGACTAGGCCTGTCTTCCGACACGGGAGGTGCCTCCTACCACTTTGGGATGATTGCGTCACCTGGCCTCAGCAGCGCGGATGGCAGCATTGAAGCGTCTGCAGGCGGGAGCGACCTATGCTGTTGGTGCTTGAAGGATCCCGTTCCGCCCCGATGAAGAGGGGCATGCCGATGTCCTTCACGCAAGGCAGATGTTCCGGTGGCCGTAGGACAACCACTGGGTCGGGTCTCCTATGCGCAGGATGTGGATACGCCTTCCAACGTATCCTTGGCACCGGTCGCTTGAGACCAGGACGTCCCTGTGGGAATCCCCACACCGGATTCAGTGGACTAGTGCACGAAGTGGGCCTGGATCGATGAGGCCGCTTCCAGGAGGGAGCGCGCCCGGACTAAGACTTCCAAGAATCCATGTCCACTTTCTGCCCCACTTGGCTCCAAGAAGCCCGCGGGATCCCGCTGGGGGTCCCCCTTACCGGCAAGAAAGCCCGCCTCCCTCGGAGCCCGGCTCAGAGACATTCACGTGCACGTCCAGGGACTCTAGTAAGAATGCTCGTCTCCAAGGAAGCGGAGACTACTATCAACACAGTTCCGGGCCACCTCTCGTCCCGCTCGCTCTGCGCGGCGCCAGAATAGGGACCACTATCGGACTGCTGAGGACATGCAAGCTATGCGGAGGCTTAAAGAAACCAGTGGCCGTCGGGTAACCGTACAGTCTGTCTCCTGTGCGCTGGGTGTGCTTCCGACCACTCTTGTAACGTCTGTGCTACCTGGCCGGAGCTGCGATGGTCTAATCTCTGGAACTTTAGAGGAGGGAGACTCCTACCCTCTCGGGTACTTGAAGATTGCCGAGACGCCTTCCGCTGTGCCCCCGGCACCGGACGTGCGAGACCAGCTGGATCCGACACAGAAAACGCCACTGAGTAATCGAGGGATTAGTGCAGTGTGGGAGTTCGACCGTCAAGACCGCCTCCGTTGGAGAGCGCGCCCGGATACAGCTGGTGGAAAGAACCCGCCTCTCCCAAGAGCCTGGTTTGGTGGGACGCTCGTGGCGTCCCTCCTCCACCGTCGTTCCCCACTCGTCTCTGAAGAAGCCGCCGGGATCCCGCTGGGGGTCCCCTGGCCGGCAAGAAACCCGCCTCTCCCAAGAGCCTGGTTCACAGAGACATTCACGCACTCGTCCGGAACCTCCTGGTTGTGAAGAGCGTAGACACAGGGATTCTACTCGACGTTATCGCTCTCCCTCGCAAGATCATAAGAGGACCTTCCCGCTCGGGGGCTTGGAGTTGCCCAAGACGCCTTCCGCTGTGCCCCCGGCACCGGACGCGCGAAACCAACTTGATCCGACACAGAAGACGCCACTTGAGTATTCAACGGATTAGTGCACAGAAACCCGCCTCTCCCAAGAGCCTGGTTCGTTCCCCACTCATCTCTGGCCGCAGGGATCCCCTTGCCGGCAAGCAACCCGCCTCTCCCAAGAGCCTGGTTCACAGAGACTTACACGCACTCGTCCGGATCCTCCTGTTCGCGAGGATCGTAGGCGCTGGGATTCTACTCACCGTTATCGCTCTGCTTCGCAAGATCGTAGGAGGACCTTCTCCACTCATCGTTCGACGGATCAGGACTCCCTCGACTGGTTTCGCGTTCCTCATCTCGTTCGGACTCCCGTTCGTCCCGTTCCTCTTCCCATCGACCGGCCACTTCCCCTTCCCTCGTCCTCTCCGTTCCATTCCTCCTCGTCGCAGCCGTTCTCCTCGTCGGAACCCGCCTTCGGCAAACGGGAGAACCTTGCCGCGTCGCTCCGTCTTCGCTCTCCCCTTCGGAGGGAGTCTTCGACCTGCGGTTCGCCGTCAGCGGGATTCCCTCCCTCGGAGCCCTCCTCGGTCGCCGGTTCCAGACAGCGGGACTTTGACACCCTGAGTTTGACGGCTGACGACCCCTCGGACTGGTTGCTCGGACGTCTCAGCCGTTTCTCCTCTTCCTCTTCTTCGGCTTCCAGTGCTGCGGTTCCATCAGACCTGTTCTTCTGCGCGGATGGACACTCGGCCGGCGCTGGACGGGACATCCAAGCTCATCGCCGCCGCCCTGCTGCGGAAGTTGCCCGGCATCGCCCCTTGACTCACCGGGGGTTCTCATCCATCGTGGACACTGGGGAACCAAGGCGCAGCCCCTTCTCCCTGACGTCTAACCATCTCGACAACTCTCGTTGGGCACCCGGGGGGTGCCGTACTTCGGACAGGTGGTACCGCTTGGCTGTGCTCGGGGTGGAGGCCTAGCCACTACACGGAGGCGAATCTACTCACCTTAGTCGTCTCTAAGCCCGGCTGCTCAAGCTACGCTTCCTACTTCCGTGATTCTTCTCGAGGTCCAACCCTTCGACCTTCGGACTTCGCGGACAAGAGCGTGCTTAGCTTGGATCTGACGCGGACTACTAGGCCTGCTTCTTCGGCTCGTGGGGGGAAGGATAGGTCACAGGAGCTTCTCCTCTTCAGCTACGCGACAGCGGAGGTGTTCTTCCAGGATCAGGGCAGCTGGCGATCCTCCGACCAGTGCATACCCCCTACCCTGGTGCTTGGGGAAAGAACTTCATCTCCCTCCGTGCGTGACGCTACCTGGACCGACGGTAGATCTGGGCCAGTCTTCCCCGGTGGGACCAGTGGCTACACACGGAATACACCAGGACACCTTCGGAGGATCGGCGCATGAGACCAGGATGATCCTACGTTTTCAGTGGACTGGGGCACAGGATGGGGCCTTGACCGAGGCCGCTACCCGGACGGAGCGAGCCCGGACACAGCTTTTGAGAAGCAGAGAACTCGCCTCACAGAGCCCAGTTCAGAGAGTCGCGCTTGGCAAAGTCCCACGTACAATCTCGGTACCCACTCGTCTCCAAGTAAGCCGCCGGGATCCTGCTGGGGGTCCACTTGCCGACAGGAACCCGCCTCTCCTCAGAGCCCGGGTCGGAGAGACTTACACGCGCTCGTCCGGAGCCTCCTGTCGACTCCCCTCGGGAGGAGTCATCGAATGCTACGTCTTGCCCTTGCAGCCATACGGCGCCTGAGGGATGTTGCCGTGGTGGATTGGTCAACGAGCTTCAGGAGCTACGCCTCACCCTGTCTGCCTACAGTTCGAGGGAACAATTACGTACAGCTCCTCTCGGACCATACCTTACCTGGACCGCCGCGCCTTGGTCCACAGGTTCACCTTGCGCCCGCTTACGGGGCGCTATTCCACCAGGAGACCACGTAGCAAATCCCTGTACAAGCCTCACGGGTGCCTACGACATAGCCGTTCGCTTCGGACGCGCTCGCCTCTTTGCCGGTTCCGGCAGCACTGACGCTACATGCCGGACGTTCTTCCTGGTTAAGCTCAGTCATACGTTCTGAATTACAGGACCCCTCCCTCAGGGAGGTTAGAGGCTACAGGTGCGTTATCAAGGCACTTGCAGGGCCACGAACGTCACATGCGTCAGGGACTGTACTGGCTTGCACTTCGTGGCTACTGGAGGCTGGCGGGCAGGATGACTTCGCCCGCCTCGATTGCAGAGCTCGGCCAGGCCAGAGAGACTCCTCGCTCTGGTGGAGGCCTTTTTGCGGGGGGCACAACTCCCTCCTGGCGCCTCAGCGCCGTAGGTATTCACCTACCTAGGGTCGTCAGGAGTTTGCGTTCGGGAGGACGGCCCTTGGGCCCTAAAGTGTGCTGGAGCGCGGCACCCACCTCCTGTTCGCAATTCTTCCATTCAGTCATGTCATCGGTAATGTTTTTGAAGAAACAAATTCATTTTTCTTTAAAAGGTATTTTTTCGAAAAATACTTACCGATGACATGACTCAAACGACCCTCCCACCTGCCCCGCTTGCTGCTCGTGCGCCAAGTATCCTGACTGAGGGATTATGGGTACCCGGCTTCCGGGTGGTGGGTATAGGGAGACAACTCTTGGTCCCCTCGGGGTTCCCCGAGTGCCTCCCGGGTTGTGTCTTAACACAACTGGCTCTTAGGCTAGAATGAGTAAGTAGTAGACACTTCCATTCAGTCATGTCATCGGTAAGTATTTTTCGAAAAAATACCTTTTAAAGAAAAATGAATTTCTCATGGAATTTGCGCTCTGCTGCCGACTCTCGAGTCTTGTGTATCTCTCTCGTCAAAACAAAGTCGTTCGATGAGAGGTCGTTCAGGTACCAGAGCCCAGTTGTTTGGAATGACCTCCCCAGGGGTCAAAATCTTCCGCTTTTTCGAGGATATCGGAGTTAATTTTAAAAAATCCGCTGTTTAAAAAAAGGCAATTCCGCGTGGGAAAAAAAATAAAACGTAAAAAATCTGAAACGGTCGTGGTTCTTAAACGGCGCAGGTCCACAAGTTGTCAGATTCGTTTATCGTTAACTTTAGGCAAGCTTCGTTTTTCCAAGATGGCGTCTAGCGATGCAGGACACAATGTTGCTCGCGGCTAAACTTCTAATGAAACGGGAGTGAGAAAGAAATGGAGATGGGAGTGGTGTGCAAAATCGGTGAAAGTTAAGTCGAACCCTGACATATTTGAACGGATATAAGAGCACATTTTAAAGCTGGAATCGGTGGAAGTGAGCATAGGCCCGCCAACATTGCGTACCGTTATCCTTCGCGCCTACCCCCCCCCCCCTGCTGTTTGAGTTTTCGGCCCCCGGAATCAATGTCTCGCTTGCCCCCCCCCCCCCCCCCCCCCCCCCCCCCCCCCCCCTGTTGTTTCCGACTTTTTCCCCAGCACGTGTTTTGACCCCTGCCTCCCACATGAACTGAGATACGCGGATTCCAGAGAGGCATTCAGGCGAGCCTTAAAGACCCATCTTTTTTTGTCTGCTACGAATGACTTTGTGTCACAGACCTGTCATGTTGAAGTCATCTCCATCTCTATTAGAAGTAGTGTGTGTGTGTGTGCGCGCGCGAGTGCGAGTATGAGTCCATAAGCGTAGAATTTTTGAATTGTGAATTTATAGATTGTTCATAGAGTGCATTGTATTTTGTTTTAAATACTTTTTGTAAATTGCGTTTTTGTAATTGGTTATTTTTGTACAATTAGTTTTTGGTAAGCGCCTAGAGCTATAATCCGAGGTTAGGCGCTATAGAAGTACTCATTATTATTATTATTATTATTATTATTATTATTATTAGATGAAGAGTGGCAGGAAGACCAAGCAGTGTGCACCTGCCTCGAGTCGAGTATACAGCATGATCAGTTTGAGGAGACCAGTTGTCAAGTGTGAACTTGAAGATTTTAGATGATGGGAAGTTAAGATGATAAACATTGATCTCTGACACTACAGCAGGAAACTGATCAACCATGACAGTTCAAGGGTGGTGCCAGAATAGCTTGGTGCCTACTGGCGCCAAGCTATTCTGGCACCACCCTTGAACAATTTTAGTTCATCTATTCCTCATAATTATGGCACAGAAAACACCTCCCAAATTTTCCTGAGAACTTGTCCATAGGGCTCATTGTGTTAACTCGTTCTATCCCAACACCGAAATCTTTAAATTTTGCCCGTTGTCCTCTGAAGACTGCATTGCAGTGCAGGACACAGATCGACCATGATAGTTCAAGGGTGATGCCAGAATAGCTTGGCGCCCATATGCGCCAAGCTATTCTGGCATTACCCTTGAACTATCATGGTCGATCCTTATCTTCCGGTGGTGTGTCTGGGGTAGAATGAGTCAACTGACATTTAGTTGGATGAGGTGACAGTTGTCAGGCATGCCCCTTTCTCAATGATGAGAACAGGAATTACCGTTTGATCTCCAATGATACATACAAAGCTGCTTTTTAATCGTTCTGAGAGGGAGAGGCATGAAACAAGACAGCTCAGACAGTTGTAGGCGTAAAACCCCTAGGATGGGGTTGATAAAAGGCTTGTGAGCATGTGTGTCCATTGTAGTTGGCAGGGTGTGTTCAGGGCCTGGCAATGTGCATTAATTACAGTTCAGCCTAAGTTACGCGCTACCCGTGGTATCTGATTTAACATGCACAGGTCTCTGGCTTCCGAGAGTATGCCTGGTGAGCTAAAGGTCTTTTGGCTGATGTCAGCCCAAAGACATTTTGCTGACCTAGTATTTTTTCTGCTCAAGTCTACGTAAATTCAGGACCACAATAATATGCTTGCGAATAATGTGGTCTGATTTTGTGGCTTCCGGGTATTGTGGTACGCTGAGACTAACCTGTGTGCACCTTTCCACACTTGCAGACAACTGGCGTCAGCAGTACATGACGTACATGGCTTACATGCAGACGTCACAGTTCCAGACAGTCGTCCAGATGGAGTTGGAGAGAGAGCAGGTAAGCACATTTTAATTGTGGGGAAGATGATGAAACAAGAACAAAATCGATCATGTTAAACTGTGGTTAAATTAGATTGACTGACATCAGATTAAATTAACCCATTTAGCGCCTAGTCCCTACAGCAGGCGCTGAAGGCGCCAATAATCTGGCACTACCCTTTAATTATCATGGTCAGTCCATCTCCTGCAACCGGCATGTAGTCGTTAGGCAACACCTCCAAAATTTGAGAAATGTGACCTTGGGGGCTATTTATCTATATCCCATAGTCTTGCCGACCATTGGGGCACCACTGATGACTTGGCAACCAGCTACCTTCATTCCTCTCTGTTCTCTGCCATTATTAGCGTATCGCCCAGCCTCGGTCCTGTCCACTCCGAGATATTATCCTCCCATCTTTTCCTCTGTCTTCCTCTCCTTCGTCCTCCTTGCACAGTGCCCCACCCAGGTCTGCCCTGGGGGACTTGGGTGGGGTTAGGTATTTTTTAGTTCCCAGGGTCACCCTGGTCAGCCCCACAGGGTGGGTTTATCTCTCTATTCTGGGGCATGTGTTTCTGTCTACCCTTTGTCCATTCACCTGTATTTGCCATTTTAAAACTCTCCCTACTGTCTGCACTGCCTGTAGCTCTTGATATTGGATGTGTGTTGCTAAATGGTCTTAGCTTTATTTAGGCCCATGTGTTAGGTTTATTTAATGTATTTGACCGGCTGGCGACATACATTCAATGTTCTGTTTAGTTTTTTTTTTTTTTCACAAGCAGTGCAGGCACGTCCTGAGAAAGCCTTGTTGCTGTCGGGACGTTAAGCAATGTACAATCAATCAATCAATCCTTGCACAGTGCCATGCAGGATTGTTTTGGCAAGCCCTGCTGAACGCGTGACATGCCCATACCACTTCAGTTTGCGTTTTTTCACAATGGCTAATAAGTCTTCATAGGGCCCGGTGGCTTGCCTGATTCTGCTTCCCACTTCCTCGTTTGTGATGTGATCTCTGTATGAAATGCCAAGCAGCCTTCGAAAACATCTCATTTCAGTGGCTTGTATCCTCCTTTCAAGGTCTGCTGTGAGGGTCCATGACTCACAGGCCTTGGGGCTAAAAGGGTTAAATTTTTAGCGTGGACCTGTAGGGTCAGAAACACAGACCAGCACTCAAGTGATGTTGGCCACATAATTTTGTAGTTGTAAGACATATGTTGGAATGTCTCTTTCTCGATGAGGAAAACAGGAATTACCGTTTGATGTCCATGATACAACCGATGCGGCTTTTTAATCGTCTGAGAGAAAGAGACACATTAGAATTTGACCATTAAGGTCTAGTGTGGTTCCCCCCCCCCCCTCCCCTAGTTCAAGGGTGGGTGGTGCCAGAATAGCTTGGTGCCTATAGGTGCCATCTATTTTTTCACCACCCTTGAAATATCATGGTCGATCTGTCTCCTGAATTATAATGCAGTCCTTGGAGAACAGATCCAAAATGTGGGTATTTTGTACCTGGGGCACAATGAGTTAAGATGCCAGAACAGGAGACGAATTGGCCATGATGTTTTTAAAAAATCCGCGACGGGCCACGTCTCTAATCGTGGCAGCCTAGCATCGCGCACTGACGGGCCTGGCCTCAAGTCATTTTAGTGATACAAAGTAGAACACTCATGTTTGCTACCCCATTTTGAAGCTTACCGGAAATTGAGTTGTTTCCCTTGATAAAAGACTTAAGCCACATCCGCTCGTGTTCAAATCGACGAAGGTTTGCAGCAAATTCAGATGAAAAAATGAATCGAAGGTGACCTATGTCAAGAGATGAGATTCTCCAGATGTTGGAGCTTGACGATCCTGCCGATAGGGTTCTGACGAGTCTTTTTCGCCTCACGAAAGCGAAAATAGCAGTGACGAGTCTTTTTCGCCTCACGAAAGCGAAAATAGCAGTGACGGTGATGAAGAAAGCAGTGCAGAAACAGAGCCAGTATCAGAGCCTGTGGTGGTAACAAGAGTAAGCAAATTCAACACAATTTAAAAAAACAAAAACAAATTATCCCCCTTTTTTTTTAAAAGATGGCAGGTTAAAGCCTGTTATTAATTGGACAAACATTTGATCGGCAAACCTAGATCGGAGAGGATCGGCAATCTTTTGGTTTGTTTCTTAACCGAGGTTAAACGAACCTAGGCGAACTTGAGCAAAATAGGTTCGTCATGGTTCTCTTTCTTAATTGAACTGCTCGGTTCGCCGTAAGTAGGTCTGCAAAGATGTTCAAAATGGCTGCCGCTTTGCGATTTGGAAGTTGTACTCCTTGCAGGATGGATCCCACAAACAGAGATGCGCCTCCCACAAATCAATAAAATAGGTCTTGTTCTTTACACGAAAGTGAAATATCGCCGTCCGCCATGGTGGTTGGATCGGTGACTATCTTATCTCCAACGCAGAAGAGGGTAAAAGTTTTGACCAATCAGAGAAAAGGATCACCTTGGATTGCTCAACATGTCCAGCGATCTTTTTCCAATGGCAAACTATGGTTTGCCGAGGTTCACGAGCTACTTTGAACTAGGTTTGCCGTATCTTTGGATCGTCCAATTAAGAACCAACCTGGTTCGCCGGAGATCGCGAACTCTAGATCGTCGGAGTTGGCGAACGAATGTACGGGTATGTTCGTCCAATTAAGAATGGCCTTAAACGAATCCCGCGACAAATTTACAAATAGCACGGCTGAACTGGGCATCCTTTTTTAATTTAGTACACAAAATTTGGTGGTGATTGGACTTCCAATTCAAGCTTGCTAGACAGATTTGTTTACAGTTCCTGGTTTTCTGGAAGTTCTTGGAGGCAGGCTCAGGCTGGCAGGAAGATAAAGATTTGAACTGTCATGGCTGATTCATCTCTGACAAACTGGTGCACCGTGTTTACAGATGCCTCTAAAAGTTGTAAAAGTCATTATTAGGTGTGAGTGAGTTAACCCTTTCAGATTGTGTTTTTAAATCTTGTTCAACATCTAAGAGTCCCCAGCTGTCTAGTGAACATGCATACACAGTGGCGTCAGCAAGAGGCATAGATCCTCATGAGCCCATGCAATTGCGGGGGCTCACGAGGATCTATGTCTCTTGCAGTTGGATTGTGGGGAAGATGACAAAACAAAATTATTGAACCTTTCAGCATGGACCTGTAGGGTCACAAACACAGACCAGCACTCAAGTGATGTTGGCCGCATGTTTTTGTAGTTGTAAAACATATCAATTATGTTGGGATGTCTCTTTCTCGATGAGGAAAACAGGAATTACCGTTTGATGTCCATGATACAACCGATGCGGCTTTTTAATAGTCTGAGAGAAAGAGACACATTCAAATTTGACCAGTAAGGTCTGGCGTGTTTTTTTTTTCTTAGATTCTTCTTCCTGTTAGTTTATTATAGTTGTTGGTTGGTTGTTTAACACATACCCTTAAGATGCCAGAACAGGAGACAAATTGTCCATAATGGTTCGAGGGTAGTTTCAGATGAATCTGGCACTACTCTTGAACTACCATGGCCGATACATCTCTCACAGCTGGTGCACAGTATCTACAGATGCCTCGGAAAGTTGTGAAAGTCATTGTTAGGTGTCATTGTCTTGAATGACAGCTTGATGTATTTTCAAATGGATTGGGTTGATAAGAGGCTTGCATGTTCAGTGATTACAGTTCAGCCAGAGTTACAGGCTCTCCAGTATATTGTGCTGATTTAACATGCACAAGTCTCTGGTTTCAGGGGGGGGGGGGGGGGGGGGGGGTAGGGGGAGGAGGAAGTGACTGATGATCTAAAGGTCCCTGGGCCGATGTCAGCCAAAGCTGGCCTGTGCACAACCAATGCACATGCAAGCTAAGACCGACTCGGCCCATACCCCACCCGGGTCTGCCCTGGGGGACTTGGGTGGGGTTAGGTATTTTTTAGTTCCCAGGGTCACCCTGGTCAGCCCCACAGGGTGGGTTTTTCTCTCTATTCTGGGGCATGTGTTTCTGTCTACCCTTTGTCCATTCACCTGTCTGGGGGACTTGGGTGGGGTTAGGTATTTTTTAGTTCCCAGGGTCACCCTGGTCAGCCCCACAGGGTGGGTTTTTCTCTCTATTCTGGGGCATGCGTTTCTGTCTACCCTTTGTCCATTCACCTGTATTTGCCTTTTTAAAACTCTCCCTACTGTCTGCACTGCCTGTAGCTCTTGATATTGGATGTGTGTTGCTAAATGGTCTTAGCTTTATTTAGGCCCCATGTTGTAGGTTTATTTAACGTATTTGACCGGCTGGCGACATACATTCAATTTTCTGTTTAGTTTTTTTTTTTTCACAAGCAGTGCCGGCACGTCCTGAGAAAGCCTTGTTGCTGTCGGGACGTTAAGCAATGTACAATCAATCAATCCATTCACCTGTATTTGCCTTTTTAAAACTCTCCCTACTGTCTGCACTGCCTGTAGCTCTTGATATTGGATGTGTGTTGCTAAATGGTCTTAGCTTTATTTAGGCCCCATGTGTTAGGTTTATTTAACGTATTTGACCGGCTGGCGACATACATTCAATGTTCTGTTTGGTTTTTTTTTCACAAGCAGTGCAGGCACGTCCTGAGAAAGCCTTGTTGCTGTCGGGACGTTAAGCAATGTACAATCAATCAATAAAACCGACTCGGCCCACGGCTTTTGCTGACCAGCATTCACGTGATGTTGGCCACAGGTTTTTGCAGTTGTAAAACACATGTTGGCCTGTCTCTTTCTCGATGAGGAAAACTGGAATTACCGTTTGATTTGGAGGGAAGACTGATGATCTGAACGTCCCTGGGCCAATGTCAGCCTAAGCGGGCCTGCGCACAACCAATGCACAAGGCAAGCTAAGACTGACGTCGGCCCACGGCTTTTGCTGACCAGCATTCATGTGATGTTGGCCACATAAAGCATGTTAGCATGTCTCTTTCTCGATGAGGAAAACAGGAATTACCGTTTGATGTCCATGATACAACCGATGCGGCTTTTTAATCGTCTGAGAGAAAGAGACACATTTGACCAGTAAGGTCTGGCGGGTTTTTTTTTGTGTTGTTAGATTCTTATTCCTGTTAGTAGTTTATTATAGTTGTTGTTTGTTTAGCACATATACCTTTAAGATGCCAGAACAGGAGACAATTGGCCATTAAGGTTCGAGGGTAGTTTCAGATGAATCTGGCACTACCCTTGAACTACCATGGTCGATACATCTCTCACAGCTGGTGCACAGTACCTACAGATGCCTCTGAAAGTTGTGAAAGTCATTGTTAGGTGTCATTGTCTTAATGAATGACAGCTTGATGTATTTTCAAATGAGCTCTGACAGTTGTAGATGTAAAACCCCTAGGATTGGGTTGATAAGAGGCTTGAATGATCAGTCAGTGATATATTCCGGAGTTACGCGCTCTCCAGTATATTCATTATTGTGCTATCTGATTTAACATGCACAACTGCCACAAGTCTCTGGCTTCAAAAAAAAAGGTGGGGGGGGGGGGGGGGGGGAATTGACTGATGATCTAAAGGTCCCTGGGCCGATGTCAGCCTAAGCGGGCTGTGCACAACCAATGCACAGGCAAGCTAAGACTGACGTCGGCCCAGGCTTTTGCTGACCAGCATTCACGTGATGTTGGCCACAGGTTTTTGCAGTTGTAAAACATGTTAGCATGTCTCTTTCTCGATGAGGAAAACAGGAATTACCGTTTGATGTCCATGATACAACCGATGCGGCTTTTTAATCGTCTGAGAGAAAGAGACACATTTGACCAGTAAGGTCTGGCGGTTTTTGTGTGTGTTAGATTCTTCTTCCTGTTAGTAGTTTATTATAGTTGTTGGTTGTTTGTTTAGCACATATACCTTTAAGATGCCAGAACAGGAGACAAATTGGCCATAATGGTTTGAGGGTAGTTTCAGATGAATCTGGCACTACCCTTGAACTACCATGGGCATATGTCTCTCACAGCTGGTGCACAGTACCTACAGATGCCTCTGAAAGTTGTGAAAGTCATTGTTAGGTGTCATTGTCTTAATGAATGACATCTTGATGTATTTTCAAATGAGCTCCGACAGTTGTAGACGTAAAACCCCTAGGATTGGGTTGATAAGAGGCTTGAATGATCAGTCGGTGATATCAGCCAGAGTTAGCGCTCTCCAGTATATTCATTATTGTGCTATCTGATTTAACATGCACAAGTCTCTGGCTTCAAAAGGTGGTGGGGGGAAGGGGGGGTGAATTGACTGATGATCTAAAGGTCCCTGGGCCGATGTAAGCCTAAGCGGGCCTGCGCACAACCAAGGCACAGGCAAGCTAAGACTGACGTCGGCCCACGGCTTTTGCTGACCAGCATTCACGTGATGTTGGCCACAGGTTTTTGCAGTTGTAAAACATGTTAGCATGTCTCTTTCTCGATGAGGAAAACAGGAATTACCGTTTGATGTCCATGATACAACCGATGCGACTTTTTAATCGTCTGAGAGAAAGAGACACATTTGACCAGTAAGGTCTGGCGTATTTTTTGTTGTTGGTTAGATTCTTCTTCCCGTTAGTAGTTTATTATAGTTGTTGGTTGTTTGTTTAGCACATATACCTTTAATATGCCATAACAGGAGACAAATTGGCCATAATGGTTCGAGGGTAGTTTCAGATGAATCTGGCACTACTCTTGAACTACCATGGCTGATACATCTCACAGCTGGTGCACAGTATCTACAGATGCCTCTGGAAGTTGTGAAAGTCATTGTTAGGTGTCATTGTCTTAATAAATGTCAGCTTGATGTATTTTCAAATGAGCTCCGACAGTTGTAGACGTAAAACCCCTAGGATGGGGTTGATAAAAGAGGCTTGAATGATCATTGATTACAGTTCAGCCAGAGTTACGCGCTCTCCAGTATGTTCATTATTGTGCTATCTGATTTAACATGCACAAGTCTCTTGCTTCAGGGGGGGTCTGGGGGATTGACTGATGATCTAAAGGTCCCCGGGCCGATGTCAGCCTAAGCGGGCCTGCGCACAACCAATGCACAGGCAAGCTAAGACTGACGTCGGCCCACGGCTTTTGCTGACCAGCATTTACGTGATGTTGGCCACAGGTTTTTGTAGTTGTAAAACATGTTGTCATATCTCTTTCTCGATGAGGAAAACAGGAATTACCGTTTGATTTCCATGATACAACCGATGCGGCTTTTTAATCGTCTGAGAGAAAGAGACACATTTGACCAGTAAGGTCTGGCGTGTTTTTTTTGTTTTTTGTTAGATTCTTATTCCTGTTAGTAGTTTATTATAGTTGTTGGTTGGTTGTTTAGCACATATACCCTTAAGATGCCAGAACAGGAGACAAATTGGCCATAATGGTTCGAGGGTAGTTTCAGATGAATCTGGCACTACTCTTGAACTACCATGGCCGATACATCTTTCACAGCTGGTGCACAGTATCTACAGATGCCTCTGAAAGTTGTGAAAGTCATTGTTAGGTGTCATTGTCTTAATGAATGACAGCTTGATGTATTTTCAAATGAGTTCAGACAATTGTAGACGTAAAACCCCTAGGATGGGGTTGATAAGAGGCTTGAAAGTTCAGTGATTACAGTTCAGCCAGAGTTACGTGCTCTCCAGTATATTGTGCTATCTGATTTAACATGAACAAGTTTCTGGTTTGGGGAAGGGGGGGGGGATGGATGTATGCCTGATGAGCTAAAGGTCACTGTGCTGATATCAGCTTTAGCTGGCTTGCGCATGACCAATGCTCAGGCTAGTCGAGCTAAGACTGATGTTGGCCCGAGGCTTTGGCTGACCAGCACTCAAGTGATGTTGGCCATCTTTTTTTTGTAGTTGTAAAACATATGTTGGCATGTCTCTTTCTCGATGAGGAAAACAGGAATTACCGTTTGATGTCCATGATACAACCGATGCGGCTTTTTAATCGTCTGAGAGAATGAGACACATTAGAATTTGCCCAGTAAGGTGTAGTGTTTTTTTTTTTGCTGTTGCTGCTCAAGTGTGAACTGAAAAATAAGCCTTCGTAGTATTCCATTCTTCTTCCTGCTAGTAGTGTATCATTGTTGTGGGTTGTTTGTTTAGTGCATATACCCTTAAGATAGATGTCAGAACTGGAAATGAATCGGTCTTGATGGGTCGAGGGTAGTTTCAGATGAATCTGGCACTACCCTTGAACTATCACGACCGATACATCTCTCATAGCTAGTGCAGTGTTTACAGGTGCCTCTGAAAGTTGTCACCCAACCCATCCTGGGGGACTTGGGTGGGGTTAACTACTTTTTAGTTCCCAGGGTCACCCTGGTCAGCCCCACAAGGTGGGTTTTCCTCTCTATTCTGGGGCATGTGTTTCTGTCTACCCTTGGTCCTTTCATCTGTATTTGCCTTTTTAAAACTCTCCCTACTGTCTGTGCTGCCTGTAGCTCTTGATATTGGATTTGGATGTGTGTTGCTAAATGGTCTCAGCTTTATTTAGGCCCCATGTCTTAGGTTTATTTAACGTATTGGACCGGCTGGCGACATACATTCAATGTTCTGTTTAGTTGGGTTTTTTTCACAAGCAGTGCAGGCACGTCCTGAGAAAGTCTTGTTGCTGTCGGGACGTTAAGCAATGTACAATCAATCAATCTGAAAGTTGTCAAAGTCATTGTTAGGTGTGAGTTAGTTAACCCCTTCAGATTGTGTTTCTAAAATCTTGTTCAGTTCAACTTGAAAGAGTCTCCAGCTGTCTAGTGAACATGCATATTGGTGTCAGCAAGAGGCATAGATCCTCATGAGCCCCCGCAACTGCGGGGGCTCATGAGGACCAATGTCTCTTGCAGTTGGATCGCATTTTCTTTTCAGCAGTGCAGGGGTTAATGTACTTGTGCAACTGGTTTTCTTTTGACCCGCAGCATCGTCAGCAGGAGCTGAAGGCCAAGATGTCCATGGTGGAGAAACAGATCAGCAACCTGCAGAAGGACAGCGTCGATCTGCTTAAGAAACGCATCAGTGAGGTCAGTAGTTACAGTTTAGATGTCCTTTCTCTAATTATAAAGCACCATGTTGTAATAGTTCATGGCCAGTGACTTGTGTGTAGAGAGTTTGCCTTTAGTGTTGCTGAAGAAACTTGACTGATCGTTTCTTCAGAGTCAATGAAGGCATAGAGAAAAGTGCTGATTTCCAAGGTGTACTGTCTGTGTGTAGCTGTACAAGAAAAAATCAGCATACAATGTTTACTTGGCTTCAAAGTGATATCAGCATTCAGTATTTATGTGGCTGGCAGCAACAGTTCGGTAGTTTTGGATACATTTTGTGGGGGAGACGTGGTCCTTGAGACAACAGCTCCACTAGCGAGTAAGTTTGCATGGAAGTGACCTCGTTTGACTTGCTTTTGGACCACTCATTTGGAGTTTGTATGGAATTGTTCCTGTGGGGAACACTCAAAGAAGAAGCTAAGGAAAAGGCAGCCCATATTTGCCTGGAGAGACTGTGTACTTGTAACAGTGTTTGCTGGTGGTTAACGTATTACTGTAAGATTGTTAACGATAAATGCAATATGTGTGCAGCTGGGTATGGACGCCAGCACGCCATCTGAGTTCCTAACGCAGGCGAAGGACATGGCGCAGCAGCACCGCAGCTTGCAGACGCAGCAGCTGGACCTGCAGCATCAGATACACTGTCTGCAGAACGAGCACGTCCAGCTGGTAAGTATTGTTCACACAGCCCGTTCCATCTCACCTGTGTGCAAGGGACATCAATTTGGTCTGCAACAGACATAGATTACAAGAAATTAGCTCAACGGGCATAGATTCTCATGAGCCCCTGCAGGTGCAGGGGCTCATGAGAATCTATGCCTGTTGTGCTAATTTCTTGTAAATTCAATAAAAAATGCTGCAAGTTTATAGTATGTATAGTAGTTGTGTTCTTTATTGCTGTTGGATCCATTATTGGTCTTCTCAGCCAGTCCTGCGGAGAATAAAGGTGTGTTGATCTCTGATTATGAACCCTTCACCATAGAGTTGTCAGCTCCAAAATTACAGACCAGAACTCCGTTGGTGTCAGACACTGTATTTTGTGGTGGTAAAACAAGTAGGATAGCATTTGTTTCTTCAAAAACATTACCGATGACATGACTACCAGGAGTGTCCACTCCTTGCTCAATTCTAGCCTAAGAACCCGTTGTGTAAACACAACCCGGGAGGCACTCGGGGAACCCCCAGAGGGACCGAGAGTTGTCTCCCGCTCCTACCCACCAGCTCTATTCACCTGTGAACTCCAGTCACGCTTCTTAGGCTCACGCGTTCAGACGTGTTGTCTCTAGCCTCTGGACTTAGAAGTTTTTTTCGACCGGTTCGGTCTGCCTTGCTTGCTTCGTCTTCGCCGGCCTGGGATTCTACGCGTGCGACGTTGGTCGACTGCAGCTTCGGTCTTGTTCAAGGGTTCCCTCTCTGGCTTTGCCGGTTGGGCTGTGGGTGTCATGGAACTTTCTCCTTCTCGTACCACTCCGACTGACAGGTAAGGTAGTTAGAGGGCCCTCGGCTGGTTGCCCGGGCGGGGCACAGGCACGAGCAGCTTGCTTTTTGCGTCGCTTCTCCCTCGTTTGGGTTTTTTTTACCTCTGTTTGGTTGCCTGATTAGCTGAAGAATGTTTGGCGCCGGTTTTGGCGGGCTTTTCGCGCCATTGCCAGATGCGAGCGGTGAGTCACGTTACTGTATCTAGGCCATACCTAACGTTTTTCGGCTTTCGGTTTAGACGCCCCGCGTTATGACGAAGGCTTGGATGCTCACCTGTCCCGGCAGGGTTTGTTTTCCCTCCGCCGTGGTTTTAATTAAATGTTGATGGCAGGTGACCGTACGTTGGTTAATTGGGTGAGGGGGCCATGAGGATGCAAGCTGGAGGGGCTTCTATGTTGAAACGGTCCTTCCCACGGGGACTGGATAGGACGGCGTCGCTGGTCCGGAACACGCTCGCCTGCTCCGGTTTCTTGGACTTGCTGACTCAGGCTTTCATCCGACGTCTCGAGGAAGCTTGGCAACCTGCTTTGTCTCCCCTCCTGGGAGACCTACTACTCATGGCGGAGGCTGGTAACCGCGCTGCTTATCACTCATCGGTCAACGCGATGGCGGCTGCGGCTAACTGCGACCTCATGCGACGAGACGCCGTCCTACAAGCTTGCAGTGGAATGCCGGTCGACCTGAGTACTCAGCTACGTCGGGTCCCTCCGGGAGGGCCTCTGCTCTTCGGGGATACTTGGCAGACGGTGAAGGACTCCAACTCCGACCGTTGGCCTCGCAAGGCTGTCAAGCAGCGCTTTCCTCCCGCCCGCACGGCCCTGGGGCGCTCTTTGCGGGCCCGGAAACGTGTCACCTCGGACCCGTCTGCCCCACCACGAGCTGCGCCGCGCCGTCGCCCGCCCTTCCGTCGCCCTGGCCCAGCTAGCGCCCCTGGCCCCGTCCCGCCCGTCGCCCTGGGCGCGGGCGGGCCACCTGACTTGTCCCCAATTCCGCCCCCGCCGACCGTCGTCGGAGCTCCAGTCGGCGGGAGGCTAGCACGATTCAGCGAGGAGTGGCGCTCGCTGTTTCGAGACGAGCCCTGGGTTTTGGACGTAGTCACCAGAGGATTACGGATCTCGTTCCGCTCTCCACCCCACCCGGGTCTGCCCTGGGGGACTTGGGTGGGGTTAGGTATTTTTTAGTTCCCAGGGTCACCCTGGTCAGCCCCACAGGGTGGGGTTTTCTCTCTATTCTGGGGCATGTGTTTCTGTCTACCCGAGGTCCATTCACCTGTATTTGCCTTTTTTAAACTCTCCCTACTGTCTGCACTGCCTGTAGCTCTTGATATTGGATGTGTGTTGCTAAATGGTCTTAGCTTTATTTAGGCCCCATGTGTTAGGTTTATTTAATGTGTTTGACCGGCTGGCGACATACATTCAATGTTCTGTTTAGTTGGTTGTTTTTTTTCACAAGCAGTGCAGGCACGTCCTGAGAAAGCCTTGTTGCTGTCGGGACGTTAAGCAATGTACAATCAATCGTTCCGCTCTCCTCCGCCCTTGCGCTCCATTCCTCTTTGGACAGAGGTTCCGTCCGACGCCCTCAAGGCCGCCGCTCTGCGAGGAGAAGTCGCGGCTCTCCTTTCGAAGGAGGCCACAGAGATAGTGCAGCGTCCGGACTCGCCCGCCTTTTACGGCCGACTTTGTGGTGCCCAAGCCCGGCGGCAAGTGGCGGCCAGTCATAGATCTGTCGGCGCTGAACGCCTTCATCGCAGCCCCTTCCTTTCGGATGGAAACGACCAGGGCTCTTCGTGCGGCAGTTCAACCCATGGACTACGCGGTCAGTTTAGATCTGTCCGACGCTACCTACATGTCCCCATGCACGCTTCTGCCAGGAAGTACCTGCGCTTCGCGTTCGAAGGAGTGATTTACCAGTTTCGCGCCCTGCCGTTCGGTCTCAACCTCAGCCCCTGGACCTTCACCCGCATCATGGATGCTGTAGTGGCCAAGGCGAGGCAGTCGTCGTCAAGTCCGACCTCGAATTATCTCGACGACCTACTCTTGAGAAATCAGGTGGAGACCACGCTTGCGGCAGACAGGGACGCTCTTTTACAGCTGCTTTACCGGTTGGGTTTCCTGGTCAACACCGGAAAGTCGGACTTCACCCCGGCGCGCCACTTCATCCATCTAGGCATGGAGTTTGTCACGGACCGCAACAGGGTACTCTTGCCAGAGAAACGGATTGTGAAGTTGTCCGCTCTCGCCGCGTTGGTAGATCAGCAACAGGCAGCCCCCGCCAGGGTCTGGCTTCAGCTTCTGGGCCTGATCAACGCAGCGGCGGATCTTATCCCCCTCGGGCGTCTCTACTCCCGACCGCTACAACTTCATCTTCTACTGCTCTGGCGTCCCTCCTCGGGCGACTTGACCACGATCGTCCCCGTGTCCCCTTTGGTACGCCCCCACCTTTTACGGTGGACCGACAGAGCCTGGTTGGCTCTGGGAGTCCCCATTTCCTCTCCATCCCCGCACCTCTCCCTGTGTGTCGATGCGAGTCGGGCTGGTTGGGGAGCCCACATGCTTCCTCAGTTCACCACGACGTCCGGCCTCTGGCCTCCGGAGTTCGCGGACAAACACAGCAACTGGTTGGAACTGCAAGCGGTGTGGCAGGCCATCATCGTTTGGGAAGAGCAACTCGGACACCAGCATCTTCTCGTCCTTTCGGACAACTCGACAGTGGTAGCGTATATACAGAAGCAGGGAGGAACTCATTCACCCGATCTATGCATGCTACTCTTCCGATTGATGCGATGGTGCGAGGACCGCGATCTGACTCTCAGCGCTCGCCATATTCCCGGTCGCCTGAACGTTTTAGCGGACTCCCTTTCTCGCCGAGGACAGCTCATTTACACGGAATGGACGCTACGCCAGGACATTTTCTGGATGATTTGCTCTCACTGGGAGACCCCGATGGTGGACCTGTTCGCCACGAGGTGGAATCACCAGCTTCCCCTCTTCGTTTCCCCAGTACCGGATCCCCTGGCTTGGGCGGTCGACGCCTTATCCATTCCCTGGGACGGACTCATAGCGTACGCCTTTCCCCCGACAGTCCTTGTCCCCAAAGTCCTCCTAAAGCTGCGAGGAACCAATGCGATCCTGCTCCTGGTCGCCCCGTTCGCTTGGACTCGTTCCTGGTCCACCGACCTGATCAGCCTCGCCACGCACCCTCCCCTACTGCTCCCCACGCCCCGCACTATGCTCAAGCAGCCACGTCAGGCGCTGTTCCACCCCTGTCCGGAACGCTTACTGCTACACGCCTGGAGGTTGTGCGGCAAGCCCTCTCAGCTAGAGGTTTCTCGGGTGCTGCAGTGGAAGCGATCGCTACAGCTCGCAAGCCCTCGACTAGACGTATCTATGAGGGGAAATGGAGGGTACTCTGTACCTGGTGCAGCGACCGTCGTCTCTCCCCCACCGAACTGACAAACCCCCAACTTGCGGACTTCTTCCTCTGGCTCTTCGGAGACCAAGGACTGGCCCCTATTACCATTCGGGGATATCTCTCGATGATTGCCGACACCTACCGGCATCTCGGCCGCGCGGACCCCGGCGCGTGTAAGGACCTGGCAGATCTTATGTCACACTTCGGACTACAAAGGCCTGCCTCTCGCTCACTTCTTCCCCGCTGGGATTTACCATGGGTTCTTACCTGGCTAAACTCACCACGTTTCGAACCACTACCGCTGGCCAGTCTTGCGGATGTGACGCGGAAGACCTGCTTCCTGCTGGCGCTCGCCACCGCGGCACGAGTAAGTGAGATACACGCTCTATCAGTCCGGCCTACATGCCTGCAATTTCGAGCTGATCACTCGGTCCAACTGGTGACCGACCAATTCATTGCCAAGACTAGGTCTCCACTGACGGCGCCACAGGTTATCACCTTACGACCGTTACGCGGGAAAGACTTCCCCAGAGAGACCAGGCAACAAGATCCCGTACGAGCCCTCAGAGTGTACTTGCGACGAACCAGAGCCGTCCGGAGGGGACGCTCACGCCTCTTCCTACCTTTAAAAACAGGAAGAAACGACATTACAGCACAGACAGTCTCTTCCTGGCTTCGCTGGGTGATTCGCTCAGCATATGTCGATCTCTCCCCTCAGGGAGCGAAGAGCCTAAAGATTTGGGCGCACGAAGTACGGGCCATGGCCACGAGCGTAGCCTTTGACAGGAACTGCGCTGTCAAGGACATCGTGGCTGCGGTGGGCTGGCGATCAGAATCTACTTTCGCCCGCTTCTATCTACGGGATCTGGCAGGGCAGCGAGACAACCTCGCCTTGGTGGGGGACGTCACGGCGGCACAACACTCCCTCCCGGCGCCACAGGCGCCGTAGGTATGCACCTATTAGGGAGTGCAGAGTGTCGGAAGAGAGGAGGGGGCCATGAGCCTAGAGAAAACCATCTGGGGGTGCGGCACCCTTCTCCTGTTCGGCATTCTCCTGGTAGTCATGTCATCGGTAATGTTTTTGAAGAAACAAATTCATTTTTCTTTAAAATTTTTTCGAAAAATACTTACCGATGACATGACTCGAAGGACCCTCCCACCTGCCCCGCTTGCCGCTGGTGAGCCTAATTTCGTGACTGGAGTTCACAGGTGAATAGGGCTGGTGGGTAGGAGCGGGAGACAACTCTCGGTCCCTCTGGGGGTTCCCCGAGTGCCTCCCGGGTTGTGTTTACACAACGGGTTCTTAGGCTAGAATTGAGCAAGGAGTGGACACTCCTGGTAGTCATGTCATCGGTAAGTATTTTTCGAAAAAATACCTTTTAAAGAAAAATGAATTTCTCTTTCTCAGTGAGGAAAACAGGAATTACCATTTGATCTCCATGATACTATCAATGCGGCTTTTTAATTGTTTGAGAAAAAGAGCGGCATGGATGTTTGACCAGAAAGGTCTGATGTCAGTTTGTTTGGTCATGTGTGAAAGCTAAATTAGCCATTGTAAAATTATATTATTATTGTTCATTTGTTTGTGATATCCTCCTGCTGAAGGTGTTGATTATCATGAGCCCCTTAAGCTGAAGGGGCTCATGAGAATCTGTGCCTCTTGCAGATTGCTTGCAATTTTTGAGGCGCATTAGTGCATACAATTTGATATCAGTTGCTTGAAATGCTGAGTTGGTGATGAGTAGAAAAGCTGCAGGGGCTGAGGAAAATCTATGCACTTTCATTTTGGGAGTTGTAGAGGTCTGTCGATTTCATTCCAATTGCTTGAGAGTGCGACTAGTACAAAATGTTCTATGCTTGCTACTGCACTTGGAAGGCCAGATAAGCTTTGACAGCATCAGTGAGCTCACAAGCACTCCATAGACAATTCTGAAAATGAGCAAATTAACCCCTTTACTGCCAGTGGTCGCACATTGTTTCTGAGGCCTTTGTTAGTTTTGAAATGCACAAGAGTCCCAGCCTTCCAAGGAGATTGGATAAAAATTGATGTCAGCAAAGAGACGTAGATCCTCCTGAGCCCCCACCGTTGCGGGGGCTCACGAGGATCTGTGTCTCTTGTTGGATCAGCATGACTTTTTTGCAGTGAAGGTTGGATTTAGGAGATCAGGTAAATGGGTATCGTACAAGTAACTTTTGAGTTTGAAAGCAGTGGATCCAGTGGTGCACATTTGCTAGTAATTTCAGTGCCCTTTTCTCCATGATGAAAACAGGAATTACCGTTTGATTTCATATGATACATACAACGTGGCTTTTTAATCGTTCTGAGAGAAAACGGCACCAGCACTGTTGTGGTTTATTCCAGGAGATTGGTTTTCTGTTGCATTGACTTGTTTGAAGGTTGCATTGGAGTTGTATTGGTTACTTTGTTGCAGGTCAATGCTCACAAAATGCTGTCAGAACAGAATGGTGTAACCAACAACCACAGAAAGGTAAGTTGTGTTTTTTCTTCCCGTTTTACTTCCTATGTCAACTGCATCAGATGGGTAGTGCCTGTCTAGCTCGGTAAGCTGTCTTTAAAGACCATTTAGGTGCCTGTAGGTACCAGAATGATGGTCTTCAATGACAGCTGACACATTTTGCCCTTCAGAGCTTCTACTGAGTGAGTACCTGTCTATTTATTATTTATATTAAAATCAGGTTTTCTGAAAAACAAAATGGTTGCTCAAAACAGGTTCTGCTTATGTTTTTTTAGTGTGTTCAGTGACTTGTGTGCTGAAAGTTTGCCTTTAGTGTTGCTGAAGAAACTTGTCTGATCGTTTCTTCAGAGTCAATGAAGGCATAGAGAAAAGTGCTGATTTCCAAGGTGTACTGTCTGTGTGTAGCTGTACAAGAAAAAATCAGCATACAATGTTTACTTGGCTTCAACGTGAAGTCGGCATTCAGTATTTACATGGATGGCAGAAATCTACAAGGCAGGCAGACTGCTGAAAAGTGATGCCGTTAGTAAAAAGGTTGCATGCACAATCAGGATTAGTCTTTATTGCTCAACAGGATCATTCCACCTTTAGTTCAATAGGCATAGATTCTCATGAGCCCCTGCAATACAGCCTAAACAGATAGCATCATCTTTGTTGGAATAATGTGGCAATGACAAGTTAAGAAATATTGCATAGTTCTTGGGGGGGGGGGGGGGGGGGGGCAGAGGAGGAACTCCAAGCCAGTCTTATGATTTCAAGGCTGTGAGGGTGTTGGTTGGATTTTAAAGATTTGCCTGTACATGTGATGTACCCTATGCTGTGTTTGCACTTTGTAGAAGGGATTGTTAGTAATATTTTTATGTCCACAGAACGGCATGGTACGGCCAGTGGTGACCAAGAAATGCTTGCTGCGTGAGGTGCTGACGTCATTTGACTCCAAACAGCGTCTCTTGGAGCAGGTCAACCAGCTGGAGCAGGAGGTCAGGCAGCTGGAGAATATCAACAGCCATTATATCGCCACCACCCCTACCACTGCCACCCAACCAGCACCCACTCTGCAGAGCACGGCCTCCAGACAGAGGGGGTCACCGGTGCGCAGTCAGAAGCGCAAGTCGGGTGGCAGCCCAGTGAACAGTGGGGGAGGGGTGATGGACAGGAGCCTGCAGGAGAAGCTGGAGATGAAGGAGAACCTGGACTCCTTCACACACATGATCCACAGGCTCAAGAGTGAGGTCACGTCCGCGCTCACCGGCGAGAGCATCGACAATGGTAGGTCCGATGGTATGGATGTTCTGGCCAGTGATGTGAGTAGAGGTGCACGTCCAGGGTCCTCGGGCCACGTCAAGCAGGAGAGCAAGTTCCAGCCACCTGACCTCAGCATCAAGGGGCTTCTGGAGAAGACCAAGACCATCGCCAATGGAGCGGTAAAGCATGAGGCATCCCCTGTCTTACTTGCTGCATCAGCATCCACATCGGGGGCTGGGAAAGTCACAGACACCACTTACACCTCCACAGTCAAGGCTGAGAAAAGAGACTATGTGAATGGCACTAAGAAGCGCAGAGTGCTGAATGGAGATGTCTATTCACCTGTGGGTCATGAGAATGCTGAGAAAGAGTCCTCGGGCTATGGGAAGAAGATGGACATTGCAGGCAGCAGCTCATCATCATCACCGTTGCTGACACCCGCAGTGTCCGTGACCAAGAGCGGGTGGACAGAGAGTGTGAGCAGTGAACAGCTGTCTGTCGCCCAGGACCTCATCCGTCTGTATGAAACCCCTGTCCAGCAGACAGGCCGTCCACTAGCTGCCTCAACTGCACACTCTGTCGCAGACGCAGTTTCATCACCAACTGTGACAGTAGTGTCCAGCACCACTGTGTCTGAAAGTCATCACACACGACACAGTTACTCTCCTGTCACTCGGTCCAGCAGCCAGAGCAGTTTTGAGGAGGGTCCAGCATATCATGAGGTTTCCAGATCTGTGGTGACCCCTGTACTGTCCTCTACTGTGGCTAGCTCAACACCCTCCAGGGTCATGGTGTCTGCTGTTGGTCTCCACACCCCGGCCAATTTCCTCAGCCATTCCAGGCCAGTGATGGGGTCACGCCCAACCAGAGGGTCGGCCCTGCTCCCTGTCCCCATGATGTCCACCACACCCATCACCGTCACCGTGGATGTGGGAAATATGTCTGGAGGCTGCGTGTCCACCCGGCCTCTCATATCCACTCCCGTTTCCTCGCTGGACAGTCAGGCCGTCATTAGCAGCACTAAGGCAGCAACAGCAGCATGCGCAGGCAGCATACCTCCCCGCAGCTCGGTGCAGGCAGGCACACGCAACAGCAGTGTGGCAGCTTCTAAGTCCACACCTCCCACATCAGGTCAGCCACAGTGCATAGCTCCCAAATCGTCAAGTAAAAGCAGCTCTCGCAGCAGATCTCGGCAGTCGCGCTCATCAGTGGAAACTGCGGTGACTGTACCAGTACCCATCATGGCTGTGCCAACCTCGCTGCCTGTCTCTAGCCCCATGTTGTTTTTGCCTGGTCAGGGCAGGGGCAGTCTAGGACTAGAAACAGGGAATGATGGCAACTACACCTTCTACAACAATCACAACTACCACCAGAAGGTGCCACAGCACATTGAGCAGCAACACGTCCCCATGCAGGTCCAGCCACAGGCCCAGATGAGGGGTGGCAGCATCCAGCTTCCCCACCCCCACACCCCACAGTCGCTGCATGCCAACCCCCACATGCTGGCCAGCGGAATGTCTAAGATGGTGGGTGGCCAGCAAGACATGACCAAGATGCTGGGAGCCTCCATGGTGCCCCCGGGATTGGGTGCTGGTGCCGTCCAAATGTCTGCCATCAATGGCTCTCAACCCATGAGGTTCAGGACTGTACAGCAGGCACCTAATGGACAGAAAGGTAAGCACAAATGAAATTCAGCATTTCTCTAGGGTTATGGAATAAAGAAGAAGCTTAAAGGATACTTGTAATCCCTATAATTTGTCATAAACACAATCAAATAGATCAAATCGCAGGATCTTCTTCATCACCGAGACAGTTATTTCACTGATGAAGAAGGATCTTTGATCTGGAACATTGTGACTGTGTTTTCTCCAAATATAGGGCATACAACTAATTGAACTATTTTCTTTCATTAAAGGTAAGCGCAGTTGTATGTCACAATCACATTATTCACTGTTAGCTTCCTGCATTTCTGAACAGTAAACGGTACTGTAAAACCTCTATGATAAGTTTTATAAAAAAATTATTTCACGGTCACTCATTTAAAATTGGGACTAATAATCGAGACTGGCTCTGGCCTTGCCTTATATTGAGAGGTTTCTTATGGGATTGTAAGTATACAACTGTGAATAGAAGGTTGGAAACGGTAATGAAGCAGAGGTTTCACAGCATGGAACTGAAATATTTATTAAGAGTTGAATAACAACCACCAGTCAACTTCAGGTGAGGGTGAAAGATACAGGAACTGCAGGTCAGCCTCAGTATATCGCGGAATCTGCTAGCCAGGAAGTCAGACTGCATTATTTGCGATCTTGTTACTGTAGTGCACAATGTGCATAGGCTCTTGAAGAAAAATCTCTTGGTGAGAAAAGATCCTCAGTCCATCAGCCTTTGCTGGCTAGCGCACATCCGTGCGCGGGTCAGCAAAGGTACAACGGACTTGGGATCTGTGTTCACATGGGCGTTATTATCAGATACTGCAGTATACTGGAGCGTGTATTTTAGAGGCTGACCTGTGCCAGTATTTTCCGTTGCGGTAACGCTCAAGGTGTCGGTAGCGATTTTTGTCACGATGATTCCTGCATCAGAACAAGAACTGCTACCGACAACTAAAGGATGAAGTGTGCTTTAAAGTGGCGAATGTGTATGGGTGCGTGTTAGTGAGCTCTGGGCATGTTTCATATTAAATTGTAGCCTGTAGCTATTAGTTGTCGGGTAGAAGATGAGGATGAATCAAATTTGTACCATGAGAGCCGGTTTGTGGGTAGATGCATAGTTGGGTTCCTCTTGTGTTTTTGTAGATGATTGTTGTGACTGGCTTTTGGCAGCGATTGTCATTGAGATATGATTGTCATTAATTTTAGATGTAAAGACGTAGATAGTAATACATTTTATCAGGAATCAAATCTTGCTGCTGATTTTGAGGTCTGGAGGTCTTGAGTTGGCTTGCTTTTATTTTTTAATGTTGTTTTCTCTGTATATGTACCTTTCTTCATTTTTGTGTGTTTTTGGCTGTTTTGTTTCTCAGACATTTTTGTCTTCCTGTGATTACACTTTGTGTTCCATTTGTCTTTCTCCCCCCTGTATGTACATCATTTTTGTGTCACATTGTGCTTTGATATCACTTATCAGCTGTGGGCAGCAGTATTGTCGCGATGATTCCTGCAAGAATCATCGCGACAAAAATCACTACTGACAACCAAAGTTTAACCCCTTCGTGCCTGCAGCCAATGATAATGATTACAGTACCAGGGGCTGCACACACAAGAAGGTTAACTGGCTTTCTCATTCTTCTGGCTTCTTCCCGCGTAGCTCTCCTTTTCATTCAGTTTTGTTTGTGTGTACAAATGTGCATGTTATTGTTAATTTCCCGTCTGTGGTCTCTTTGAGTCCGCATACTCAGAGGGCAACGTCTTGCCATATACATATACCAACACATTAAATCTAATGCATTTAACCAGGCACCGTTTTATGTTAAACACAAATTGTAAAAACATATAAACTGTATTAAACAATAGAATAGATGCAGTCAGTGAGTGGATGAAAGGACAGAATTCCTACAGGAATCACCTCGACAAGTGCTACCAAAAGATAAAGAGTTCAGCAGCAGCTAAGTGAAATGGTCTGAATACCTCTAGGTGGACATTTTGAGATATATGCAGACCCCATCTGAATATTTTGAAGAGGAATCCAAGTTGGACCAGTAACAGAGAATCATTAGCATGTTTTAAATAAATGAAAAGTAGTGTCACAGGTTAGATGTGCTGAATGTTAGTGTCTGCCTAACCCTTTCTCATAGTTTCAGTACATAATAATAATAGTAATAAAGGAGATTTGTTTATTTTAAAAGTAGCTCTAAGCGCTGATACAGTGAAAAAGCTCACACACACACACGCACGCACACACGCACACAAACTTACGTGACAGTGGTGATGAATTGTGCATTGCTGGGGAAATGAACTAGGTAGTAAAATACATGATTTGAATGTTTGTGCATAACATCCACACAGGTGCACAGAAACAAAAGTGCCAGGTTTAAACAAATATTCAAAATGATGTACATAAAGCAGAAAGCTACTGCTTCTTCCCTTTAACCCATAACATCCTAGGCTGATTTTGTAAAATTTGCTTGCTGCCCTATGAAGATTGCATTACAGATTAGGAGACCGATCAACTGTTTCAGTTTAAGGGTGGTGCCAGAATAGCTATTCTGGCACCACCCTTGAACTATCAGTCAAATTTATTTCAAGCAATGGGTAAATCAGAATAAGGGTTAATAGCACAACTATACACACGTGTGTGTGTGTGCACAGACTTCTCTTCGCAAGTATGCAGAAGCGAATACTGAGTACACTTTGCAAAATTCAGCTTTGTGTGTTTTCTGTAGTTATGATATTTGCATAGATCTGTTTATTTCTTATGCAGTTTTATATTTGCTGCAGATCTTGTCTTGATTGCAAAACATTTTGATTAACATTTACGATATTTATGGTTGGATGAATTTAGATAGAGAGTTTTTGCTGATAATAAGAACAGAACTGTTGCATGAATGCAGTTTTATTGCACATCTGATCACATGCTGTTATTTGCAAAGTTGCAGTGTGATTGAGGTGTGAGTAAATTTATTCACTCAGTTGTGCAGCAAGATTATTTGTGTATTACTTACTTACTTACGCCTGTCACCCCTACCCGGGTATAGGCCGTCGACGAGAGACCTCCAGCAACTCCTGTCCTGTGCTTCTCCTTCGATTCTACTCCAGGTGGTTCCCAGTCTCTTGATGTCTGCTTGGAGGTCTCGACGCCAGGAGTTTCTCGGCCTACCTCTTTTTCTCTTTCCCTGGGGGTTCCATGACAATGCCTGCCTAGTGATACTGGAAGCTGGCTTTCTCAGACTGTGACCGATCCATCCCCATCTTCTTCGCCCAATTTCATTCTCTGCTGTTATCTGCTCTGTTCTCTCCCAGAGTCTGATTGGTTGTTTTTTTTTCACAAGCAGTGCAGGCACGTCCTGAGAAAGCCTTGTTGCTGTCGGGACGTTAAGCAATGTACAATCAATCAAAATCCCAGAGTCTGACGTTGCTGATCTTCTCTGGCCAGTGGATTTTCAAATTTCTTCTAAGGCAACTGTTCATGAAGGTCTGTACTCTGTTGACTGTGGTTTTTGTCAATCTCCAAGTCTCTGCTCCATATAAGAGAACTGCTTTTACATTGGAGTTAAAAATCCGGACTTTGGTGTGTTGTGACAGCTCTCTGGAGCTCCACACTTTTTTCAACTGGAGAAAGGCTCCTCTGGCTTTACCGATTCGTGCTCTGACATCTGCATCAGTGCCGCCTTTTTTTGTCAATGATGCTCCCGAGATAGGTGAAGGACTCCACCTCCTCCAACGGGGTGCCAGCAAGCAAGACTGGTTCTTCCCTGGTTGCGTTCAGCCTCATTGTCTTTGTTTTCTGTTTGTGAATGGTGAGGCCCACTTGGGACGAGATGTCAGCAAGCCTCGTGGTCTTGTCCTGCATTTGTTGATGAGTGTGGGACAGTAATGCCAAGTCGTCTGCAAAATCGAGGTCGTCAAGCTGTGTCCACAGTGTCCACTGTATTCCACTTCGTCTGTGCTCTGTGGTCATCTTCATGACCCAGTCTATGGCCAGTAGGAAGAGGAACGGAGACAGCAGACACCCCTGCCTGACACCGGTTCTGACCTGGAGCTCCCTGGTGAACTGCCCTTCGTGGATCACGCGACATGTCATGCCATCGTAGCTGCTCTTGATCAGGCGGACGAGCTTTGTGGGTACACCGTAGTGTCGTAGGAGTTTCCACAGAGTCTCTCGGTCCACACTGTCAAATGCTTTCTCATAATCCACATAGTTGATGTACAGCGGGGGGCTCCACTCCAGAGACTGTTCCACGATGATGCGGAGAGTGGCGATCTGGTCGGTACATGATCGGTTCTTCCTGAATCCTGCTTGCTGGTCTCTCAGGTGGTGGTCAACGGAGCTCTTCATTCTCTCCAGGATGATCCTGTTGAAGACCTTTCCTGGTACTGACAGCAAGGTGATTCCTCTGTAGTTGGAACACTTGCTGAGGTCGCCTTTCTTGGGAAGCTTGATTAGGTACCCCTCCTTCCAGTCAGCCGGCATCACCTCCTCTTCCCAGATCTTTCCAAACAGTGGGTACAGCATCTCCACTGTTGTCTCTAGGTCTGCTTTCAGAGACTCCGCTGGGATGCCATCTGGGCCTGCTGCTTTGCCGTTCTTCAAGAATGCCACTGCTCTTCTGATCTCTTCCCGGCTGGGTCTGTCACAGCTGATGGGTAGGTCGGTCTCTGCCGGCTGGATGTCGGGGGGGTCGGGTGAGCTCGGTCTGTTCAGTAACTCTTCAAAATACTCGGCCCATCTGTCGAGTTGGTCTGCTCTGTCTGCAATAGGCTTGCCTTCTTTGTCTTTTACTGGTCTTTCTGTATGGCCATACTTGCCTGACAATCTTCTGGTAATGTCGTAGAGCTGTTTCATGTTGCCGCTGCCTGCTGCCTTTTCTGCCTCTGCTACCAGGCTGTCTGTGTAGGCCCTCTTGTCTGCCCTGATACTACTCTTCACCTCGCGGTTGGCTTCCAAGTATTCCCCCTGTGCCCTTACTTTGGCTGCTCTTGTCCGACTGTTGTTGACAGCTGCTTTCTTCTTCTTCCTCACTTCTATCTTCTTCAAGGTCTGTGCCGACAGCCAGTCCTTGTGATGGTGTTTCCTGAACCCTACAGTGTCTTTGCAGGTTGAGTTAAGCGCCTCTCTAACTGCCTTCCACTGCTGCTCTGTGGTGACCGCCTCCTCTTCATTTACTAGCTCCTGTAGCGCTTGAAACCGGTTGGACAGCACCAGTTTAAACTCTTCTCTAACTCCAGTTTCTCTCAGGAGGCCTACATTATAGCGCTGTCTTCTTGTTGTCTCTGTGCGGCTTTTCTTTAGCTTGAGCTTCATTCTTAAGGTAAGCAGATGGTGGTCGGAGGCGACATCTGCTCCCCTCCTCACTCGAACATCTTGAAGGGATCTTCTAAATTTCTTGCTAATGCAGATATGGTCTATTTGGTTCTCTGTTGTATGGTCAGGTGAGACCCAAGTTGCTTTGTGTATTCTTCTGTGTGGGAAGATGCTGCCTCCAATGACAAGTCGGTTTAGAGCACAAAAGTCTACAAACCTCTCTCCGTTCTCACTCAT
Source organism: Semisulcospira habei (assembly GCA_036245525.1). NCBI lineage: Eukaryota > Metazoa > Mollusca > Gastropoda > Semisulcospiridae > Semisulcospira > Semisulcospira habei. Next base: position 190,925,082 of record BTPG01000005.1, read on the forward strand.
CTCCGAGCCTAGTCCCTGTCTCCCCATCACCTCTTCGTATCCGGTGTTGTCCTTCCCTATTTTGGCATTAAAATCGCCCATGACGATGGTGATGTCTCGCTCCGCACATTTGTCCACGGCACTCTGGAGTCGGTCGTAGAACTCTTCTCTTCCTCGTCACTGTCATTAGTGGGCGCATAACACTGGATGACGTTCAGCTTGAGCTTTTTCTTGGTTCTAAAGGCTGCTGTGATAATTCTTGGCCCAAGAGGTTCCCAGCCCATCAGCACGCTCTGTGCCACTGGCGACAGCATGAATGCTACACCTTCTGTATGGGGGGCATTCTCCTCTTCATGACCTGAATACAGAATCATCTCCCCACCTAACAGCCTTTTCTGGCCAGACTGCGTCCATCTGGCTTCACTTATACCTAGCAGGGAAAGGTTGTACTTTTGCATTTCCGCTGCTATCTGGGCGGCCTTGCCGCTCTGGTACATGGTCTTGACGTTCCATGTGCCCATGGTTGTATCCCTGGATAGAGAGAGGCGGCTCGGTCCTGTGGCTTCCGAAGACTTCCGGCTTTCACCACAGGACGTCATAAGTCTTCTGGTAGAAGAACCTTCCTCCTCCAGGAATGGAATTACTGTTAGTCTTTTCGTCGGCGTTTTTGTAGCTATTTCCTTTTTTGCAGGGTGGGGAAAGCTACCCCCACGCCCAACCCCCTTACTAGGAGGACCAGGGGTTTTCTGTCGGGGTCACCTTCCCTTAGACCATGTTGATTCACGGCACCTTATTTCATTCGGTGCACCCCTCTCACGAGGGACCCCCTATCCACCACCCAGGGGACGCGCCTCAACACCATATGGTCCCAGCGCGAGGATTTGTGTATTGCTTTCGGCCATTTGTGCTACTGTTTAAATTGTAATGCTTTTTTTTGTGGCATATGAGTGAGAGGTGATTTTATTAATAATACAGTATGAAATGGTATTTTAACTTGGGTGATGAAATAATAGCTGCTTTTTTGTTTGTATGGGTTGACTGTCCATTTACATTTATGATGGCAGCAAGTTGCAATATTACGGCTGTTTCACTGAGTATAGATAAAATTGTATGACGAAAGAAAATATTTTGTGTTCTAAAGTGTGCTGAGTTTTTATGAAGAAAGTGCTTGTGTTTGTGTGTGGTTTTGAACATTACAGCTTTTGTAGATTTTTCGTGGGTGTTTGTTCTCCTTGTGCATGCAGCCACTGGTACTTTGATGTCATTGAACAAAAGCCTGTACATGTATGCCTTTTTTGAGGAATTCAAGACATAAGTTGTTAGTAGACTCTTAGGCCATAGGGAGGTCAAAGTAACCATTGTACCCAGAAGGACTTCAGGGTACAATGGTTACTGTGTACACGGGTCTGTGTAGCAAACCACCGCTACCAATAACAAACTTGTTTTCATTCCTCCACTATTTTTGTAAAGAAATCAAACTGAAAACATCTGACCTGGATCACGCCAGACATGACTGACGTCAAGAGAATATACATGTAATGATGTACTTATGAGGTAATGTATGATCTTTCATGATGTTGCCATATATGCAAATAAAATAGACATACTGGCTTTTGTCAGTTAAGGGCAGTCCTGTTCATATTACTGGCTGGTGGCTGCATGCACAAAAGAGTTAACCGTTTGCCTGTTGGTGGAATATTTTGTGGCGCGACAAAAAACGCTACTGACAGCCAAACAGTTAACATGGTGTACATGATCTTCAGCACTCAGATTTTATTGTTGTATCCTCCTTTGTGACTGGAGTTGTGCATGCTTGGTGACTTGTGGTTTTCATGGCGTGTGTGAATATAGCAAAGTGTAATGCTGCCTGCCTGCTTTTTTACACTGGGTTGGCTATCTCTTAACCCCTTTGCTGCCAAGAAAAACTGAACACCAACCCACAATAAAAGGAGGAATAGAGGTAAGTATAGATCCTCAAGAACCCCTGCAGTTGTATGGGCTCATGAGGATCTGTGCCTCTGTCTCCTTGTTCCTTTGATGTCTGAGGCTGCATCCACTGGCAGTGAAGGGGTTAATGGTGTTAGTTTCAAATATCTGATTCTTGGTAAACGTTAAATATCAAGAAATTTGTACAAGGCATTCAGAAGAAATAAACCACACAAACTTGTTAGGTTAGTTTTATAATCATAGGGTTGTATAATTTTACAATGAAAAGTTCTGAAGGAATGGCATTTCAAAATGCAGCCCAGATCGGAAAATTCAAGTGACTGTACACTTAAATTTCCATTATTCAGATCTGCCGGATGAGTGTGCGGTGCAATTATATGATATAAGCGGACAGAATTGATTTATTTGGTTTTGAAATCATTAAATAGTTTGTGTAGATGAGATTTTGTTTTCAAATTCTTTTAGTGTTTATAGTTCTAGCCCTGTGCTGTAGTTTTCTGCTGTGTGGTAGTTTGCTGTTTACAGTGTTGATTCTCTGCTTTTGGTGTACATATATACTGTTGGTGTGATTTTGCTGTGACTGAGTAGCACATTGTAACACCTTCACTGCCACTGATCCTGCATGACATCTCTGAAGTCCTCGGAGATTGAGCACTAATCCAATTTTTGGAATGATAGGTAAAAGAACGACCAGGTAGAGGCATAGATGCTCATTCTGGCCCTGATGAAATTATGTGCCTTTGGTGGTACAATATTGCCCGTTAGTAGTAATTTGGTTTTGACTATCCCTACTGTGAAGGGTTTAACAGATTAAATTAACCCCTTCATTGCAGGAAAAATTTGAACACCATCCAACTGCAAGAGGTAAAGAACCTCATGAGCCCCCGCATCAGCGGGGGCTCATGGGGTTCTTTGCCTCTTGCTGACCTTAGTCATAGCTGTGTTCCTTGGATCGATGGGACTAGTCTGTTGAATTTGCTTTCAGAGAGATATTTGTGTTGACTGGCAGTGAAGGGGTTAGATTAGTATGTATTGTAAAGGATGCCAGATATCCATTAGTGTTCCCAATCCCACTCCTAGACCGATGAAGAGAAACTAGCAGAGACTTGCTTGCGTGCTTTTAATCGTCCTCCATATCCAGGCCTATATTACAGCTGTGCTTGTAACATGCCTGAAAGAACAATCCAAACAAAATAGAGTACCAAGGATAAAGATGAACCACATTTGTGATTGGCTGTATCATTTGTCATTCTCAGTTTGTTCAGATTGTCATTTTAGATGTATTGAGACAGGTAAATGAGTCCAGTTTGCTATCAAATCAAAGATTACTGTACACAAATTCTTTTTGTTTATTTATTCTGATCTTCTCTGTACAGATTGCAACTTACTTGCTGTTTCTGCTTTTGCGCTTTTTAACGCTTTGTAAAAACATTTTTTGTGCTAAACCTCAGAATTGCAGCAGTGTTGTAGACTAGACCTGCTATCAGCAGGTTCGCATAATCTGATTATTGGCACGCACGATTTAAATTTAATGCATCAAGAAGGTAGCCAAACGTTTTGTGCATTCAGCACACATGGCCTGCTTGAGAACAAAACTGTAGCTTAGTGAAATCACAAGTAGCTTTAAGTAGAGCACAAGAGGGAGAGTGTGACATAGAAAGATGAATGTCAGAAATGAAAGGGTCTGCAATGGGTGAGGTTGCAACCATCCAAGCCTCTTGCTGTTTTGTGTCCAGATACAGAGGGGGAGGTTGTGGGCCCAGCCTCCAGGCCCCAAGATGCCATCACCAATGACTTTGATGCTCTGGTGGCGCTGGCCTCGTCTGAACTGGACCGCAGCCGCAGCCTGGAGCAGGACCAGGAGGGAGGTGAAGGACAGATGGGAGTGGTCAGCGGCAGCAAGAAAAGGAAGATGCCACGTCGCAACTCCACGGCCAGCAGAAGAATGTCCCCCAGACACCGGTCCACCAGCTGTGAATCCTCGGCATCATCAGGTCCAAGCGGTGCCAAACAGGGATGCCTGGAGGACTCTGATCAGCACGGAGCAGACAAATGCAGTGATGCTGGTTCCCACAAAAGCAGGAGGGACGTTGTCTCCAGGAAGGAAATAGTGTTGAAAAAGAAATCCTCAGCAGAAGTCTGCAAACATGAATCCCTTTCAGAACAAGAAGAGAAGAGAGAAGCCAAGTCATGGTCTAAAACTTGCACATCTTCATCCTCACCCAGACCCAAGATTAGCCAGCATGGAAGGGAATCATCTCCACCAACTGACAAGAAAACAGACGAGCTGACAGACTCTGCACCTGTTGGCTCACCCCACAGCAGTCCCACTAAGACAGCAAGGGAAAAGGGCAAAGACAGAAGGCAGGTTGTCCAAGATTCATCTTCACCTCCCAAGAAAACATCACCCAGTTCCTCTGTCCACGAAACGGACAGGAAGAGTACAAGGGGCACTCGGCATCAAAAGAGAGTTGACTCATCCTGTAAAGAACTATTTGACAGTGTGGCCAGTTGCCAACAGCGTAGCACTAGACGAAAGAGCAGTCAAGACACTGTAGACAGCAGCAAACAGAGCAAAGAAAAGAAAGAAAAAACAGTGTCTTCATTTAATGAAAAGAAAAGTGGCCAAGGCAGACAGGAGTCTTCTCACAAGTCTGCACACAAGGGAGAGAAGTCTGCACACAAGGGAGAGAAGTCTGCCAACAAGGGAGATGAGTCAGAGGGTGGCAGACATGGAGCTGCAGGCTCCAGCAGTCGTACTCCCTCACCAGGACACAAAGGAACGCCAGCACATAGCCCAAGTTTAGCACGTTCCCTGAAACCTTCAGCAGAGAAAGAGAAGAAGCTATGTAATAAGCTTTCTGCCGAAATCAAGCAGTCATCATCTCACAAGATGTCTAGAGACAAAACATCAGATAGCTGCACATCTTCTGCTGGAGGAAAAAGTTCTGATGGTGACAAAACCATTGCCAACGCTTCATCTGGTGATCACAAATCATCGGTCAGTCGCACACCATCACCAGCTGGAAGAAAAGACACTGTAGCTAAGGGGACATCTTCAAAATCCTCAACTCACAGCCAGAAGTTCGGCAGCGGCCCAATTTCTTCTGCTTCGAAAGAAAGCCCAGAAGCTTTGCCAGTGTCATCAGACAAACATAGATCAAGCAATCAAGCACCATCACAAACTGCAAACAAGACCACTGTATCTTGCTCTAAATCTTCCTCTGGCAGCCCCAGATCAAGCAGCCACACTCCATCCCCAGCAAAGAGCAAGGACAAAGGAGCTGACAAAGCATCCAAATCGTCAGCAGATCATCACAAACCAAGCAGCCACACTCCATCCCCAGTTGGTAAGGACTCCTACATGAGGGCCACATCAAAATCCTTACCTGATGGAAAACAGTCAGAGAGTGGCACCCCATCGCCGGCCAGTGGTAAGGATTGTCAGTCTGACAAAACATCAAAATTCTCATCCAGCACCCACGGAGCATACAGCAGCAAATCAAAATCTTTATCCAGTAACCACAAGTCGAGCAGTCGCAGCCCATCTCCAGCTGGCAGTAAGGACACCAAGATGTCAAAATCTGAAGAAAATCGCAAAACAAGTACAACGTCTAAATCTGATAGCCACAAATCAAGCAGCCGTACACCATCTCCTACGAGTAGCAAGACTGACCGAAATGCTGAAAAGGTGTCGGGTAGGACGTCTTCCAGCTCCCCACATGGTGGTCATGGAGGCAGTCCAAGCCCTAACAAACGCTCTTCTCACTGCTCGCCATCAGCTTCCCCTCAACCAGATAAGGGTCGGACAGACAAGGAGTCTACACCAAAACGTGCAGGAACCTCTAGCGACAGATCACCTGCTTCTCAGAATTCGATGCATAAAAATACTTCTGAAAGGAAAGAGGTGCTTAGCAAACACAGTCCACAGTCCAGTCGGAGTCCTTCCCCTGCGGACACAAAGCCCCAGTCTGCACCCAAATCTGTCGGTTCTCCTTGGCCACAGAAGGGACAAAGTTCATGGCCACAATCTGTGCACAGATCTGCCTCTAGCTCCCCAAAGCTGCAAGAAACTGAGAGGAATCGGATAGCACAAGGAGGGAAATCACCCAGCTGGCAGGCCTCAAAGTCAGCTAGTACTAAGGAATCGGAAAGTTTGAAGAATGAAAAGTTAAGATTGTCAGCATTTTGTAACAAACGCTGTGAAAGTCCCACTTCAAAATGCCTTGTTTCAAACGAAGATAAGGGATGGACGTCTGTTAAGGGAAAAGAATGTCTCGTTGAGCTGAAAGACATCATGTCCACGCTGAGAGAAAGTCAGTCAGTTGATGAGGATGGGAGTAACAAGGGTGCAACTACAGCTGATGATGCAGAACCAATTGAAGCTGATCTGGTTTTTGCGGTGTATAAGACTCGTGCTTCAGAAATCATGTTGCCACCAACACCATCATCAGAAGTCCCATCACCAGCAAAAGAGAGTCCTGTAGACAACCGGTTTGATGAATCCAGGGAGCTGCTGAGCATGCCCATGTTTCCTTCCCCACCACGGCGAGGTCCGCACACGCCGCCTGGTTCTCCTAGAAAGAGTATCAACAGTGCAGGCAGGCTGAGTGTGGACAGTGTGGGCAGGCTGAGTCGTCGTGACACATCATCATCCCTGTCATCCTTTACAAGCGGACGACGCCGTGGGTCATCTAGCTCCAGCATAGGTGGCAGCACCAGCAGCAGCAGTAGCTGTGGGAATCAGCGTACTTTGATTGGTGGCAGCAGCTCCAGCAGTCTGTCTTCATCGCCCAGCACATCCAGCAGCAGTGATGAGGAGGAGGATGGGCAGACAGGAGAGAGTGAGAGACAGTTGCACAATACGCAAACCTCTTGTGATGCAGTATCGTACAGGTCCATATCTCCTCTTTTTGGCACGCCCAGAGGACCTGAGAAGAAACCTGACGCTGCCAGTAAATTGTCTGTATCCTCTGACAGTCATTCAGACCCCGGCAGCTGTAAAAGTCTTACTTGTACCATTGGAGGTATAGATCCGAAAGGCAAGGATGTCCACATCATCAACAACCACCACCTGAGTGGTGGGGAGGTGTTAGTACACCCTGGCTTACCTGGCGGTTCCCCCATCTCACTGCTTATCAGCAAACATCACCCCACAACTGCTTTGGCCGCTTCACAACAATCATTTAGTTTACTCCAAGCTGACCACGGTTTGTTGACCAAGGCCCAGCAGAATCATGTGGGCAACAAAAATAACGTTCTACCTGACATGACCAAGTCCACTCGTCAGCCTGTGGTCTCAGGGTATCTGTCTCCACCACAGCCCACCCCTAGACCTGGCTACCTACCTGTGGGACCTTCGTCCATCACCTCAGCTGCTCCTTCAGAACATGGTCCTCACAGTTCACACACACATCCCACAGCCACCGTTACCCACACACATCCCACAGCCACTCTTACCCACACTCATCCCACAGCCACTGTTGCATCGACTTCCTCAGGATACGTATCTCACAGCCCCAAGTTGCAGTCTGTCCCATCCACAGGGTGCGCAGTCTACATTTCTCACAGCGTTTGCTCCACTGGGACAGCCTTACGCTACATCTCGCACAGCCCAGGCTCACAGCTGGGATCTCCTCCAGGCTATGTCTCTCACAGCCCCAGCTCACAGCCATCCCCCAAAATGGCGTCCCCGTCTTCTGGCTACATCTCGCACAGTCCTAGCTCCCAGCTGTCACCTCAGTTGGCCTCACCATCACCAGGCTACATCTCGCACAGCTCCACCTCCCATCAACCAGTTTGTCTACCCCAGAAGAGCCCCACCAACAGGGCACCCCAATTCAGAAGCAAGCTGACCAGTACCAGCAGTAAAACCAAGAGAGGAGGTTCTGCATGGGGATCGGCAGGTGTGTCAGCAAGTAGGCCTGGACATGCATCCGCTTACCCAGCAGGCTACTCTAGAGACGCTCCTCACACCAGCACCACCGCCTCACAGAGGTCGCACCACACGCCTACTCCACCAAGACACCAATCTCCGTACTATCAACATAGAATGGATGGACATGCACGCTATGAGGCAGCGCATGGCAAGTCCAGCATTCCAGTCAGACAGCCAATGGGTGGATGGTCACACAGCGCTCCCATGGCTCCTGGCCCAGGGTATTACCCCCATGGCACTACTCCACCCTATGGTTGGCAGCTGTACCCTGGGGGTCTGCCGCTGAGCAGTGCAGGACTGAGCCACCACTAGGGTACGTTTGGTGTTGTTCTGTAGTCAGGTGTCTTGTGTACATGTACAATCTTGCAGACGTTTCATTTGTTCACATTTTTCTAGTTTTTACTGAAAGAAATCACTAATAAAACATGGAGTTTAATGTAGAGAATAAGTATGCCATTTGGGTGAATTGGAATATTTACAGTACGAAAAACAAAACAACAAAAACAATCTCAAAAACAAGACAAAAAACATTAGCATACTGTAATACTTCGCCCCTTGGCCGTTGGTTGCACATTTTGTCGTGGTGATTTCTGTAGGTACCTTGACAAAAAGTGCTGTTGGCAGGCAAGGGATTAACCCATTGTATCCCAATCCAGACCAAAAAGGTGACTGCCAAGCGTGTAATATGCAAAGAAGTACCCAACGGAGAAAGAAACACGCTTAGAAAAGACGGGTACAACACAATTTATTAATATTTCGGGTAAATACCCTTTGTCAAAATAGACAAACAAACAAACATAGAGATTAGCCGCTACTTATCTTCAATGGCAGAAGGAATGTGGCAACATTCCTTCTGCCATTGAAGATAAGTAGCGGCTAATCTCTCTGTTTGTTTGTTTGTCTATTTTGACAAAGGGTATTTACCCGAAATATTAATAAATTGTGTTGTACCCGTCTTTTCTAAGCGTGTTTCTTTCTCCGTTGGGTACTTCATTGTATCCCAGGTATGAAATCCCACATTTTGGGGTTCTCCGAGGACTGCATTATACTTAACAAGACGGATCAACCATGATAGTTCAAGGGTGGTGCCAGAATAGCTTGGCGCCTATAGGCGCCAAGCTATCCTGGCACCACCCTTGAACTATCATGGTCAATCTATATCTTGCTGTGGTGTTCAGGGCTGAATGAGTTAATAGCAAGAAAAATCTTCAAAGGACCTAAACCAAATGCAAGCCCCATCAGACATTACGATCCAGCTCTTGTAATTACGATTAGCCTGTTTATTTTGCGATATCTCCTGAAACTGTAGATACATGTCTGTCTTGAAAATCTGACCCCGGAAAGTTGTTTTGACAAGAGAAGGCGCAGTAGAGGTTATCTGTAAATAAAACGTCTTAACCCTTCAGATGGTGGTAGCGGTTTTGTTGTGATGATTTCTGCAGGAATCGTTGCAACAAAACCACTACCAACAATCAAAGGGTTAATTGTTCATGGCTTAACATCTTTTGCCACTATGAAGATGATGTGAAAGATGGGGCACCAAAAGGGATCTGAACTAATTTAGACCCTAACTGGTCTTTTAAGCAACAGTCCTTCAACTTTACCACCTGGGCTGCCCAGGTCCCCCTATCCTTAAATCCATAGTAGGTATGGCAGTAAGTATACTGATGTGCAAAAGAAATGCAACATTTTTTCCAAAAATGTGGCATTGCTTTTGCTTGTCAGTATACATGAAGTGGATTATGTTCCCAGAAAGGGACTCCCTTTCCTCTCGGAGGACAAATGAGTTGGACCCTTTGTACTGACCCTATTCTATTGTCCGTTCACTCAAGGTACAGTACCTCCTCGTACCCTTCTTTCACCAGGTTAAAGGGACCTGCTTTAGGCACAAGGATTAATAGTTTGCAATGTCTTCTTTATAAATGTTCTGATACACACTGTAGTACCAGTTTGTCTTAAAAAAAAGTGCCAGACAAATGGGCTTATGTACTTAGGAAGTTTCAAAGCCCGCTGTGGTTGAGATCGCTCTAAGAAAATCCCCTTTATTCATTTCATCCTGTTCTGCATTTTCATGTTAACCCTCTTTGTTTTAATAGTAATCGTATGAGGACTTCAGCTGCATGCTTGCAGACTTTCAGAGCATGCAGTTTTTTTGTGGTTTTTGTTCAAGGTAGTCTATTTCCTGGACATTCTCGTTCACGTTAGGAAATTCAGCATGGTTATCTAACAATCCCTCGCGCTGGGACCATACGGCGTTGAGGCGCGTCCCCTGGGTGGTGGATAGGGGGTCCCTCGTGAGAGGGGTGCACCGAATGAAATAAGGTGCCGTGAACCAACATGGTCTAAGGGAAGGTGACCCCGACAGAAAACCCCTGGTCCTCCTAGTAAGGGGGTTGGGCGTGGGGGTAGCTTCCCCACCCTGCAAAAAAGGAAATAGCTACAAAAACGCCGACGAAAAGACTAACAGTAATTCCTTTCCTGGAGGAGGAAGGTTCTTCTACCAGAAGACTTATGACGTCCTGTGGTGAAAGCCGGAAGTCTTCGGAAGCCACAGGACCGAGCCGCCTCTCTCTATCCAGGGATACAACCATGGGCACATGGAACGTTAAGACCATGTACCAGAGCGGCAAGGCCGCCCAGATAGCAGCGGAAATGCAAAAGTACAACCTTTCCCTGCTAGGTATCAGTGAAGCCAGATGGACGCAGTCTGGCCAGAAAAGGCTGTTAAGTGGGGAGATGATTCTGTATTCAGGTCATGAAGAGGAGAATGCCCCCCATACAGAAGGCGTAGCATTCATGCTGTCACCAGTGGCACAAAGAGCGCTGATGGGCTGGGAACCTCTTGGGCCAAGAATCATCACAGCAGCCTTTAGAACCAAGAAAAAGCTCAAGCTGAACGTCATCCAGTGTTATGCGCCCACTAATGACAGGGACGAGGAAGAGAAACAAGAGTTCTACGACCGACTCCAGAGTGCCTTGGACAAATGTGCGGAGCGAGACATCACCATCGTCATGGGCGATTTTAATGCCAAAATAGGGGAGGACAACACCGGATACGAAGAGGTGATGGGGAGACAGGGACTAGGCTCGGAGATGAGTGAGAACGGGGAGAGGTTTGTAGACTTTTGTGCTCTAAACCGACTTGTCATTGGAGGCAGCATCTTCCCACACAGAAGGATACACAAAGCAACTTGGGTCTCACCTGACCATACAACAGAGAACCAAATAGACCATATCTGCATTAGCAAGAAATTTAGAAGATCCCTTCAAGATGTTCGAGTTAGGAGGGGAGCAGATGTCGCCTCCGACCACCATCTGCTTACCTTAAGAATGAAGCTCAAGCTAAAGAAAAGCCGCACAGAGACAACAAGAAGACAGCGCTATAATGTAGGCCTCCTGAGAGAAACTGGAGTTAGAGAAGAGTTCAAACTGGTGCTGTCCAACCGGTTTCAAGCGCTACAGGAGCTAGTAAATGAAGAGGAGGCGGTCACCACAGAGCAGCAGTGGCAGGCAGTTAGAGAGGCGCTGAACTCAACCTGCAAAGACACTGTAGGGTTCAGGAAACACCATCACAAGGACTGGCTGTCAGCACAGACCTTGAAGAAGATAGAAGTGAGGAAGCAGAAGAAAGCAGTTGTCAACAACAGTCGCACGAGAGCATCCAAAGTAAGGGCACAGGGGGAATACTGGGAAGCCAACCGCGAGGTGAAGAGGAGTATCAGGGCAGACAAGAGGGCCTACACAGACAACCTGGCAGCAGAGGCAGAAAAGGCAGCAGGCAGCGGCAATATGAAACAGCTCTACGACATTACCAGAAGATTGTCAGGCAAGTATGGCCATACAGAAAGACCAGTAAAAGACAAAGAAGGCAAGCCTATTGCAGACAGAGCAGACCAACTCGACAGATGGGCCGAGTATTTTGAAGAGTTACTGAACAGACCTAGCCCACCCGACCCCCCAGACATCCAGCCGGCAGAGACCGACCTACCCATCAGCTGCGACAGACCCAGCCGGGAAGAGATCAGAAGAGCAGTGGCATTTTTGAAGAACGGCAAAGCAGCAGGCCCAGATGGCATCCCAGCGGAGTCTCTGAAAGCAGACCCAGAGACAACAGTGGAGATGCTGTACCCACTGTTTGGAAAGATCTGGGAAGAGGAGGTGATGCCGGCTGACTGGAAGGAGGGGTACCTAATCAAGCTTCCCAAGAAAGGCGACCTCAGCAAGTGTTCCAACTACAGAGGAATCACCTTGCTGTCAGTACCAGGAAAGGTCTTCAACAGGATCATCCTGGAGAGAATGAAGAGCTCCGTTGACCCCCATCTGAGAGACCAGCAAGCAGGATTCAGGAAGAACCGATCATGTACAGACCAGATCGCCACTCTCCGCATCATCGTGGAACAGTCTCTGGAGTGGAGCTCCCCGCTGTACGTCAACTTTGTGGATTATGAGAAAGCATTTGACAGTGTGGACCGAGAGACTTTGTGGAAACTCCTACGACACTACGGTGTACCCATAAAGCTCGTCCGCCTGATCAAGAACAGCTACGATGGTATGACATGTCGCGTGATCCACGAAGGGCAGTTCACCAGGGAGCTCCAGGTCAGAACTGGTGTCAGGCAGGGGTGTCTGCTGTCTCCGTTCCTCTTCCTACTGGCCATAGACTGGGTCATGAAGATGACCACAGAGCACAGACGAAGTGGAATACAGTGGACACTGTGGACACAGCTTGACGACCTCGATTTTGCAGACGACTTGGCATTACTGTCCCACACTCATCAACAAATGCAGGACAAGACCACGAGGCTTGCTGACATCTCGTCCCAAGTGGGCCTCACCATTCACAAACAGAAAACAAAGACAATGAGGCTGAACGCAACCAGGGAGGAACCAGTCTTGCTTGCTGGCACCCCGTTGGAGGAGGTGGAGTCCTTCACCTATCTCGGGAGCATCATAGACAAAAAAGGCGGCACTGATGCAGATGTCAGAGCACGAATCGGTAAAGCCAGAGCAGCCTTTCTCCAGCTGAAAAAAGTGTGGAGTTCCAGAGAGCTGTCACAACACACCAAAGTCCGGATCTTCAACTCCAATGTAAAAGCAGTTCTCCTATATGGAGCAGAGACTTGGAGATTGACAAAAACCACAGTCAACAGAGTACAGACCTTCATGAACAGTTGCCTTAGAAGAATTTTGCAAATCCACTGGCCAGAGAAGATCAGCAACGTCAGACTCTGGGAGAGAACAGAGCAGATAACAGCAGAGAATGAAATTGGGCGAAGAAGATGGGGATGGATCGGTCACAGTCTGAGAAAGCCAGCTTCCAGTATCACTAGGCAGGCATTGTCATGGAACCCCCAGGGAAAGAGGAAAAGAGGTAGGCCGAGAAACTCCTGGCGTCGAGACCTCCAAGCAGACATCAAGAGACTGGGAACCACCTGGAGTAGAATCGAAGGAGAAGCACAGGACAGGAGTTGCTGGAGGTCTCTCGTCGACGGCCTATACCCGGGTAGGGGTGACAGGCGTAAGTAAAGTAAGTATCTAACAATCTGTGTTGTTACTGTACAGTTTGTCATGTATATGACATTCTGGACAATATGGAAATCTCTGTGGCACTATTTTCATATGCATGGAAAGCAGCTTTTTATTTGGATTTGTCAATATGAGGTAAACAAGTATTGCATTATAGCTTAAGTGTGGGGCTCTGTAAATACCAAACTACTCCATGAACAGAGCAAAACAGTTCACCTCGACAGGCTAATGCGGTATAAGTATCCCAACGTTTGTCTTGTCTTGGCGTTTCTGTTCAGTTGTGTGTGTACTGTTGTGTGCTCTGCTCTGCCAGCGACAGTCTTTATACTATACACCCCTGGTGGTGGGGCTGTGAGTGTGATGTGTGTATCTTACTTCGTGCTTTGTGCTCGTTCTACTTTTTGTGTTCTTTTTTTGCTTCTTTCTTATTCTCTTTTTGTTTGTTGAGAGTCTGTTTCAAAATTTCCTACTTCTGGTCTTCAACAGAGTTGCATTGGATTGTGGTCGTGCCGAACCAGGGCAAGACATGACCAGGTCCTGTGCTGAAGACGGCGATCTACTGTACTTTCTCCACACTACCTCCTGCGTACCATATTGGTGTCAGCGCCCCGACCAATTTTATGGTACTAATACATACCACCAAGAGGCATGAATTTACGTGAACCCCAGTAGCAAAATTTGCATGAGTGGGACTTTCCTCTGCAAGAGCTATAAATTTACAATGAACCCCTGCAGCTGTGGGGGTTCATTGTAAATTTACATCTCTTGTAGATGTAAGGCATGGAGAGTAAAGAACCTGAGTTACCTTTACAACTCTAAGAAATTTGATTAATTTCCTTTCTGTACGATGTATTTCAAGATTTCTGAATACTTTCTTGGGTCGAAGTGCTGGCTGTATATTTGTCGGTAATCCAGAAAATAACATTACTCTTCTCATGCTGATGATTGCATGGTGTAATTCACATGCATATCATATCTGTTAAAGCAACTTTTTTACTTTAATTTGAGGTGTGATCAGAAAGTATCGGGACCGGTGCCATAGTAAAGGAGCTATAATACGCAGAGTGAAGCCACTTGGCACAGATTGACATTGACCCCAATCGTGCATGCACACTAAGTTTCAACGTCCTAGCTCACTTCTGATATTTACAGCAGTGCTTGGAAGGAACATATGTAGCGTGTGGTCGTCGCATTGACCATGACAGAGAAAGTAGAGCAGAGAATCTGCATCAAATTTTGTCAAAAGCGTGGCGATACCTGCCCAGAGGCCTATGAAAAGTTGCAGAAAGTATATGGGGAGGAGTGTATGAGCCACACACGAGTGGTTCAGACATTTCCAAGATGGCCGACAGTGACGAACGTTCTGGGAGACCCGTAACCAGCAGAACTGAGAAAAACATCGCAGATGTGCGTGCAGCTGTGAAGGGAACTCGTCGAATCGCCATCTGAGTTATGGAGGGATGTGCAGATTAGTTACGGTTAAGTTCAGTCCATTCTCACTGAAGATTTGGGTATGAGATGCGTGTCTGCCAAGTTTGTGCTAAAACTGCTTTCAGCTGACCAAAAAGAAACTCGGGTGTCAGTTGCGCAAGATCTCCTTGATTGTGTTCGAGAACGATGAAAACATTTTGAAAACGGTGTATACACTTTCTGCAACTTTGCGTAGGCCTCTGGGCAAAATTTGATACACATTCTCTGCTCAACTTTCTCTGTCATGGTCAATGCGACGACCATACGCTACATACGTTCCTTCCAAGCACTGCTGTAAAGAGCGGAAGTGAGCTAGGACGTTAAAACTTAGTGTGCATTCACGGTTGGGGTCAAGGTAAATCTGTGCCAAGTGGCTTCACTCTGCGAATTTTAGCTCCTTTACTATGTCACCAGTCTTGATACTTTACGTTCTGATCACACCTCGTATATTGTGAAAGAATGGGTTAGATCTGATATAAGGGTTCACATTGCAATTACATTATGACGGCGATGTGCAATGTAACTGTAGAGATGTGTGTGTGTATTTCTCCATTCTTCATTTATCTGGCTGTTTTTAAACAGGGAGGATTGCATGAAAATGTTCTTTTCTTAAGACCTCTTCAAATAAAGGGAGGGGGGGGGGGGGCGGGGACATATGGAATATGTTCCCTCGTGCATGATATTGTGGGGAGGGTTTGTTTGGAGAAAGGTTCTTTAGCCTAGGTTTGTTGTGTGTGTGTGTGAAATTGTTTTGAAAGTATTTGTTGAATACATTTGAAAGCTTTGACATGCACTGTATCTGTGTCTGGTGTAAACCTTGTGAGGCCCTGCTTGTGAGACCCTGTCTGATGCGAAAGGAAACAAGGCTGTGTACCAATTAATCTGCATGGTACATTGTATCAGTCTGTAGCCCCTTCACTACCAGGAAAAAACGAGCAAGATCCAACTGCAAGAGACATAGATCCTCATGAGGCTCCATTGTTGCAGGGACCCTTGATCATGATGATCTGTGCCTCTAGCTGATTCCACTTTATATCCATGCAACTGCAAGAGGCATAGATCCTTATGAACAGCCGCAGTTGCGGGTGGCTCATGAGCATCTATGCCTCTTGCTGAAACCGCTTTGTATTTATGATGGATGAAATGACAATGAATTCAGCTACATAATCTGTATTCACTGGCACAGAAGAGGTTAATGATTTCAGCTACATAACCTGCATCCACTGGCAGGGAAGGGGTCAAACCCATTGCACATGCAGCCATTGGTATTGTCAACGGTGCTGGTCGCTGCATGCACAAAAGGTTTGAGTTGCAGCCAGCATTCAGACTCCTAATTCTAGCTGTTGTATCTTTGTAGACTCAGGTTTTGGACGCAACGTGTTTGGGGTGATTTTTGTGGGTTATCTTTAATCGGCCCCCTTGTGCATGCATCCGCCAGGACTGTAAACAGCACCAGAGGCTGCAAGCACAAAGAGGTTCATATAAACGTTAGGAAATATGTACACATGAAGCTACACAAAATGTCGGTCCAGAGACAAGGTGCAATTCCATAGCCAGCAATCCAATTGGACATCTTGCCCTCGCCCGCTGAGAACGTTCACTCAAACAACTCTGTGATCCATGGAACTCATGAGTATTATATGCTTGCTACACGTCATACGCACCAGAATCATCAAACATGCTCCATCCATGGGAAACATCCATCTTACCAATATTTCAGTGTGTGCGTTATTTTACACCGTCATCTGCAACATCTATAAGTCATTGTTTGGATGTGTTCACCAAAGAGCCATCACAGTGAGGACCAGTGAAAGATACCAACATTTCACTGAGTGAAAAAAAGTGAATCAAAAGGGTTATGAATGAGAGTGGTGACTTGTTTGTGTGGAGAAGTTTGATCACCACGACTTTCAGTCGCCATACACATGTTTGTGATTTGCGTTCCACATTGTCAAACTGATGCAATTTCCATCTCTTGTTAATGTTATGATTACCCCCCTTGTGCATGCACAAGCGGGTTAACCCTTTGGCTGTTGGTAGTGCTTTTTGTTGGAAGTGATTCCTTCAGGAATCACCTCGACAAAAACATTACCAACAACCAAAGGGTTAATTTGTTATAATGAACATTAATCCATTCTTGTTGAATTGAGATAAGGCACAAAAGTACCGCTTATTTGTGGAATAAGAATAACATCATAAGTGTCTACAGTGCTGATGGCCAGTAACCATTGATCCACCACATGAAAATGGCAGTTTCTATCATGAACCTATTTTGTACAGGGACGAAAAAAAATGGCTGACTTGATTTGATTCATATTTCCTGCTGTTGTATTGTTAGGTTGCTCAAAATTTTGACATGACTTTTCGTGATCTCATTACACACAGCAACCAGTTATATTGCAGTTCCTGCACACTGTATGAATTTGTGGTATGCATACATGTACTAAGATGATATAAAGTGGTACGGCTAACTGAAGGTACTGGTGATAGTACCCATATTTAGCGTCGGTTTCCATTTCTTTTATACTACATTGTCGCACAATTTCATGAGCATGATTGAAAAAGAAAGCCAACAATGCAGTTTATCTTGTTTTTCCCTTAAATTTTATGATACTCATTTCTTGATGAAGCAATTTGCTATGAATGCATGTGAAGTTGGGCTGTACATAATGTGTGAAGTCTGTGCATTTTGGATAGACTGTGATGCCATACTCTGAAAGAGTAAATGATGTATTTGTTGTATTGTTGACTGTACATAGGTGGGTCATTCATTTTCTTGGCAAAAATTAATACAATATCTTTTAACAGGTCGAGTTCTGAGATTCAAATATTCCCAGGAATTTTAGGGTCATCCTTGTGAAGTATGCATTACAGTTTAGGAGATAGATTGATCACAAAAGTCCAAGGCTGGTGCCAGAATAGCTGGGGTGCCTGAGGGTGCCAAGCTGTTTGGCACCAACATTGAACTACTTACTTACTTACTTACACCTGTCACCCCTACCCGGGTATAGGCCGTCGACGAGAGACCTCCAGCAACTCCTGTCCTGTGCTTCTCCTTCGATTCTACTCCAGGTGGTTCCCAGTCTCTTGATGTCTGCTTGGAGGTCTCGACGCCAGGAGTTTCTCGGCCTACCTCTTTTCCTCTTTCCCTGGGGGTTCCATGCTCTGGTACATGGTCTTGACGTTCCATGTGCCCATGGTTGTATCCCTGGATAGAGAGAGGCGGCTCGGTCCTGTGGCTTCCGAAGACTTCCGGCTTTCACCACAGGACGTCATAAGTCTTCTAGTAGAAGAACCTTCCTCCTCCAGGAAAGGAATTACTGTTAGTCTTTTCGTCGGCGTTTTTGTAGCTATTTCCTTTTTTGCAGGGTGGGGAAGCTACCCCCACGCCCAACCCCCTTACTAGGAGGACCAGGGGTTTTCTGTCGGGGTCACCTTCCCTTAGACCATGTTGGTTCACGGCACCTTATTTCATTCGGTGCACCCCTCTCACGAGGGACCCCCTATCCACCACCCAGGGGACGCGCCTCAACGCCGTATGGTCCCAGCGCGAGGACATTGAACTACGTTGTGATCGAAATGTCTCCTGTTGTAGTGTCTTGGGGCTGAACTGCCAAATCTGTCATGTGGAGCTGTCACATCAGATTGCAAGAATGAAAATGGTAAAATGTGTAATTTTGCAGTAATGTTGTCATGATATTCTCAAGCATACTTTTTGCCTCGTTTAGTTGGTTAGGAGAAACTTGTTTACGCAAAGAAAAATCCCAGATCTGTATAGTTTCTATTAATAAACTACTTTCCCAGTTTATTTGGTTTCCATGGTAAACGAAGTAAGCTAGTAACACCCAATGTAATGGTGTATTTAGCATGTGTCTGTACACAACTGGATTTTGGTGATTGAATATAAAGTCATCTGCAGAAGCTCAGGAATATGCTTGGGGTTGTATCTTGCAAATTTTATCCTTGCAAAATTTTTTCGTGCAAATTATTACTCTGTTATAATGTTGCATGTACAAATTTTTTGTAAGAAAAGAAAATGCTTCTGTGAATATTTTTATGCTTTTGGACAAACAATTTAATTTTTTTAAATCTGTATACATACATTTTGAGCAGTCATTTGCAAAATATGTTCAGTTTTCAATAAAACCCCATTGTGCATGCAGCCACCACCAATGTTTACACTACCAGTGGCTGCATGCAACTGGGACCAGTTGCATGAGTGAGCGTAGCCCTGCCACTTGTGCCAGCCACTAAGCAAGGTGCTCCGCTATCGCAACTGACCCCAGGGGTTAGGGTGTTTCAGCATTCAGTTCAGTGGTGATTTCGTAGTTGATTTCATGTAAAATTGTAAAGTTGATGGGATTTGCTGTCACACACTTATATTTCATGAAGATTGACATTTCACTGTATGATTTTAGTACTACACATTCGTGTCATGTCGAACAGATCTGTGTAGCAGGCACTGAATGTTTGTACATCGTTATTCATTTCAAAAGTGTTCAGGGCTATTTGAGAGCCATTTTTTAGGCCAAAATGATTTGTATGGGAACATGGTTGAAAACGAAATTTTGTTCAAGTTGGAAAAGGGTAGTTTTAGTTATTAAGCTGCTTAGTTTTGTGGTTGAACTTTGAATTTGTATGTTTTGCTGTATAAAATATGTAAATACATGTAAAAGAAAGTAATCGGACTGTGCCTGTGTTGTTCTTTGGATGTGGATGTCAACATTATCGTTGAGTTTGTTTTGCTGAGACAATGAAACGTGGTCTGTGTTATTGTTACTCATGTTTTATCACTGAGGTATCAATGGCACAGAAGTATTGCTGAGTTCTCGTGTGGAAGGAGGTAATCCACTTTCATAATACTATGTAGCACTTGTTAGCGTAGGCCTGGATTATGGAGGCATACTGTTTGCAGGACATGAATGTATGATTCTAAGTAAAGGTTAGTGCCGGATTAGCCATTCAGGCAACCAGCTGATCTGGCACTATCTATGAATCGTCTCGATCACGGACAGTAAAGTGTCGGACCCAAATGGTTAAACCCCTTCACTGCCAGAATACAATGAACATTGCCAAATGTGAGAGGCATAGATCCTCATGAGCCGTCATGGGGGCTCATGAGGATCAACACTTGTTGCTGACACCACTTTGTATCCATGTTACTGGGACGCTTTGGCTTTGACAAAGATTACAGAAACGCTCTCTGCATCGACTGGCAATGAAGAGGTTAGTTTTTCTGTCCGTGTTCAGCATTGGTTTGTGAGGTAATCGGAAATGTCTGTTAACCCTTATCATTCGGAATACACCAGTGTGTGAAATAAGTTTGACTAAAATAGTTCAAGGGTAGTACCAGAATAGCTTGGCGCCTAGAGGCACCAAGCTATTCTGGCCCCTGGTCTATATCCTTATCTGTAAGTACTGTAATGTAGCTTGCATATGGCATTGTACAAATGTGAAGCTTTTAGCCTTGGTATGATATGGGTTAACTCGGTGATGACAAATGTTACATATGCTGTACCATATAGCTTCAGTTTGGATGTTTGAAAGCCAAACATCCCGTAATTTATTTGCATGGTTGTGGCAGGGCTTGTTTGATCTGAAAAATGAGATTGAGAAGTGAAGTATGTTGTAAAATGGCTGTTTTATCTGACCAGTGTGTCGGTGACACAATGTGTTAAGTAATATAGGGTTTCTTGATCAAACCCGTTGACTGCTGCTGACAGTAACGCACAGTGGAAATGAGGCATAAATATGTCTTTTCCATTTCCAGTATTGTCATTAGCAGACTAGCAGTTGACCAATAACAGTTTTTACAAGGCAAGTTGAAACCACTGTGTTACTGTTGTACCTGTGAAGTTTGTGGTTGGTGTTACTAGTATTATTGTTGGTCTAAAAGCTTCTGCTACTGTTACATAGCGAATACAATATACGTTCTGGAATCAGAAGTAGGTCAACTTGCACGTTTTTTGATGAAAACGGTAGATTTAAAAACCTGGACAAACATGCGATATTGATATCACATGTTTGTCCAGCTTTTAATCTAATGTTTTCATCGGAGCACGTACAGTTTTGACTTGCTTTTGATTTCTGGAAATCGTCCATTGTAAGGTGTGCGATTGTGATGTCTGTTTCTTGTTCTCGATGTTTTATGGTACTGTCGACAAAAAGAAGAAAAGGACCTTATATTGCATGTTGCTCGTTGATTGTTGAAATCTGTTATTACGTGACTGTATGAGTTTATTGTTGTGGATGGCGTGTGTACACATATTTTTTATCGATGTATGTGTCGGTGTGTTGCAAGCATTTAGCAGGCAACACACTGTTTCTGTATGTGTATTTGTGTGTTACAAATAAATGGCAGCATACGGGGTTTTCAGTCAACAGCATGTCATCATCGAGTAGTTGGCTGAAGGGTATCGGGCAGCTTTCTTCCTCCAAGACGGTGCCTGCAGCTGTGTGCTTGTCTGTGAATTTGGACCTTGCAGCCTAGAGTTGTAAGATCTAAAATTACAGACCAAGGCTAGTTGCAAGCATGAGCTTAGTCCTGCACCAGCCACTAAGCAAGGTGCTCCGATATAGTGGAGCACTTTGCTTAGTGGCTGGCACAGGACTAAGCTCACTCATGCAGCAGTCCCCAGCATGAAATGTCAAGAAAGCACGAAACTTGCTAACTGCAATGACAATAATGACATTCAAATATTACTTACGCAATGGGGAGGGGGGGGGGGGGGTATGATAATCGGCAGAATCAGAATTTGTGCCATAACAAAAAATCATGAGATAATAATAATGCCGTTATTATATAGGCGCTTTTTCTTAATTTTTGGGCAAATCGACTTGAAGCGCCGCAAACTGAAACCCAACACGCACACTCGCGTACAGACACGGATTTACGCCATTTAAGACAAACACAGTACAAGACAGACAAAGGGCCAGTTCAGCTACTGAAGTTACAGAGATTTTTGATCGCTTGTATTTGAAATTTGTAAAGTGGCTTGAAACCGGTACCAAAGTGGGGGGGGGGGGGGGGGGGGGGGATGGCAGATCTATAGCATTCACTTAGTGGTTGTTAACAAAGTGGGTTCCAAACTGGTGTGTATTTGACTAATTCCCTGAATACCGCAACGCCTCGCCGATCAGTTACTCTGCCCAGATACCCCCACCACCTCGCCCTCCTTTGATACATTTAGCTCTTGTCACTCAAGGAACATCAAAACGTGTGCACACATGTACAATGTACATGTAGCTATAAGGAGTGTCACGCATACATGTATACCAAGTTATGCCAGCCTGTGAAAGATCAGGCAGTCTACCTCGCCTGTGATATTGATTCCATTCTCTCGTCACCATGAGCAGGCAATGTGCATCATAATTGAATTATTGATACATACTATGGAACATCTCAGGCAAGAACTGTTGAATAATCACCATATGATGCATATTAGCCACCGTGTGCATGCAGCTGCCGCTGCTGTTGACAGCACCGGTGGCTGCATACATAAGGGGGTTAATGAACATTAATGTTGCGCATTTCCCACCAGTGCGCCTTTAATTGTTGTACTTAATGAACTTGCTAACACGGGTCTTGGAGAGCAGCTCCTTGACCATGACATGTTACAAGTTTGCATGGGAATACATGTATGTGAGAGGGATCTGTACTGAGATTTCATGACCCTTTGGCTGTCGGTAGTGGTTTTTGTTGCGATGATTCCTGCAGGAATCATCGTGACAAAAACCGCTACCGACAGCCAAAGGGTTAACAAACATAAAATTTTGTGCAGATACTGATCATTTTCAAGTTGTGCAAGACGTTGCTTCTTCTCACAAAGACCTGTAGACATATACATGTATTTTTGTTTCCCATGCAAACTGGGCGCTGTCCATGCTGAAATTCAGCTTGTCGCACAAGCATAGCATGGCCAAAATCTTGCATCCATGCTGCTTGGTTGCTGCATGATTTTTTATCACCCTGCATTGTGCACAAGTTATACATTTATTTATATTTGATACTATCGTTTGGGCCGACCACTGCCAATTGAGTGAAGAAGAAATTCAATGGTACATTCCAGGCACTTCCATCTTGCCGCACCATCGCCTGATGTTGGGTTTAACTCACTGAGCCCTGATACAAGACAGCAGGACACTGAACACCCGTGATATTTCAACGGTGGTGCCAGAATAGTTTGGCACAATGTGGCGCCAAGCTATTTTGGTACCACCTTTGAAGTATTGTAGATATTGGGTCTCCTCATGTCTTAAGGACTACTTGACACTTTCAACCACAGGGCTCGGTGTGTTTTGAGCTCTCTTACTTTCAGATCGAAATAAGTTGACTATATTTGTACAAGGGTAGTGCCCGATATGCTAATCAAACATTACTTTTGGGTACATATCTCTTGTAGTTTGGTCTGAAAGTGACATAAGTGTCTCGTTGCACGAATTGCAATGCAGCCCAATATTTTTTTAACGTGTTTTGGACAGTTGCCCATTTGTCTTATTATGATAGGTAGATCTCTGTTGGCGCGTACATGCACTTGTTGAGGTGTGTTTTGTTAAAATTAACTTTACGTTACAATCTGTGCTGACATGGTCAGTATTATACTTAGAGTAGTCATTGTACATGCTTTTGTATGCACTCGGCACCGAGTTATTATACAGTGTACTAGCAGCGCATGCTGGAAATTTTGGGGGGAAACAAATTTCTGTCTATGCCTTCACATGGAATTTGAATGACTGATGTTAAACACTAAAAAAAAATTTTTTTTTTTTTTTTTTATTAAGATTTAAAATTTTTTAATTAAAAGTAGTTTTGTACTGAAATGATCCTATGAATTGACGGATCAAGTTTAAACATTTTGTGGTTTTCAACTTGTAATATTGTGTGCTTTGTGTTTTGTCAGTGTGTGATGGGTATGTACACTTGCTTTGAGGTTCAGTGGCTACAAATGCATGTTACCATAAATTCTTCAGTTTGTTTCTTTCGCTTTACTGACAGGTTAAGATTTCATGTCAACTGTTGTAAACTTGTACTAGAAGTGTGTTTTTACAGAAGACAAAGTCATTGCTGCATTTTTGTCTTGTTTGCTTCTCATTTCAGTTCAGTTCTTATCTCTCAAATGGCTCTTAGTCTAAAATCATCTGCCAATCGCTGTGTACAATATAGTAGTGAAGTAACCCTGTACCATTTATGGATGTACTGTCCAGGTAGACCCACTCGGGGAGTACATCGCAAGTATACTTGTATTTAAATGACATGCTAAGCATCTCATTTGATTAGAAGTGTACTTGTGGTGTGCTCCTCAACTGGGTCTACCTCGGGAGTATACACGTGAACAGCAAAGGTAGTGCCTGTTTAGCTTTGTGCCTGGAGAGGCACTAAACTAATCATGAACAGCCGTTGAGTTGTTTTGGCCCTTCCTTTTTCCCCACACTGGGTGCTGGAAGTGAAAATTACCCAGACAAGTACTTACTTCGAGGCAATGCTGTTTTTAATATCGCCCTGCTTCTCCAAATATTATTTTTGTCATCAGATCGGCATAACAACCACATTGGTGGCGACCTCAATTTGCTCATGAGCGCAGCGAATCGAGGGAGATGACCAGTGTGCCTAACGACATATCTATTGCGTTTGCGTGCGTACATATTTCACATTAATATTTTTAGCAGCACTTACAGGAAGCGTGTCGTCAGTCATCGGTGTGTAGTGTGTTCTTCCCCCATCCTTTCATTCCAGCACATTACACCCCTCCTCATCCACCCTCTCAGTCTCAGTGTTGTCATTTGTGTAAATAATTCAGAATTATTTATTATTACTCTTGTACTCTCCAAAATTTAGCTGTCATATATCAAGTCCTGTAATAAATATGTTGTTCTTGGACATACTGCTGTCTGTTTTCAAGTGTCTGTGTGTGTGAGAGAGAGGGAGTTGTATGACTTGAAAAATAGTTTACTGTGAGAGAGATGATGGTGATGAAACATTGAATCAGGATAATTTGAATAATTGATAGTAATCGGAGCCTTTTTACTGCACAAATTCCCCACTGTAAGTAAGCTCTAAGCACCTCACTTCCAACTGTCTGTTAAACAACTAAAACATGAACATTGACCCGTGTAGCCTCAACACCCTACAGCAGGACATGGGTCAACCCGAATTCAAGGGTAGTGCCAGATATGGGGCAATACCATTGAATTATGGTCCGTCCAACTCCTGCAGATGGTTCATAATCATAGATGACATCTCAAATTTGGGAAATATAGCCATGGGGTTAAACAAAGAAAAGAAACAAGATGGGATGAACCATAACCCACAAAGTCCCTTCTATATGAGCGCAGCTTTGCTGTCGATGGTCCCTACCTTTTGTCTTTGACCTGATTCTGATGTTGAATTATCTCCTATTGAAAGTCTCGCAGATCTGCCAATGCATCAGTGAGTTCTATAAGGGGCGCAGGACGTTGATTTGTCAAACGTAAGCTTTAGTTTTACGTAATTTTATTTGATATGAGTTTCGCTTCATAGGCTTGAGAAAATGGTGACAAAACTAGAACTTCTTGGTACAATTTCAGTCTTGCTATAATTTGTTGAAAGCAGGTTCACTTTACCTAGCTACATGATATACTATGTACATGGGTCACCTGTATGCTCCTCAGAAAGCGCGTCTATGTGTTGGTGCGTGCGTGTGCGCTCCAAACATTTCCAAGAGGCATATATCCTCATGCACCTGGAGGGCGCATGAGGATCTATTCCTCCTGGAGATGCGCGCATGTTTGTGAGAGAGAGCCGCATGCGCCAGAGAGAATGACGTCAGTGTCTGCGTAGGGACGGAGTTGCCACTTTTACGTCACCGCCACTGTCCTACTTTCCCTAGAAGTAAATTTTTTGTGTTTTAATTCTTTTCTGAAAAGAATTAATTTTTACTAAAGAAGTTGAAAGGCTACAAACTGGCTAATAACTGGTCCAATATCTTTCTCCAAACTAGCTATATGCAAAAGTTCAAGTATATATGACAAACTGAATTACGGACTAATCTGGGTCAACCGACTTCCTATAAACGGTTGTTTATGAGACATTCAATTACCCCCCACCCGGGTCTGCCCTGGGGGACTTGGGTGGGGTTAGGTATTTTTTAGTTCCCAGGGTCACCCTGGTCAGCCCCACAGGGTGGGTTTTTCTCTCTATTATGGGGCATGTGTTTCTGTCTACCCTTTGTCCATTCACCTGTATTTGCCTTTTTAAAACTCTCCCTACTGTCTGCACTGCCTGTAGCTCTTGATATTGGATGTGTGTTGCTAAATGGTCTTAGCTTTATTTAGGCCCCATGTGTTAGGTTTATTTAATGTATTTGACCGGCTGGCGACATACATTCAATGTTCTGTTTAGTTTTTTTCACAAGCAGTGCAGGCACGTCCTGAGAAAGCCTTGTTGCTGTCGGGACGTTAAGCAATGTACAATCAATCAACATTCAATTACAATATGCTCAGAGGATCTCTTAGCCACCCACTTAAGAAAGTATTTCTCCAAGTTTCAAGCTTGTGTGTACAGAAATATCAGAGATTCTCTTCTTTACATACGTACGCACATACATACGGTGCTTCGCGCCAAACTGATGTACGTTCAGTAGCGAGGTTAGCGTAACTAGACATGACGTAATTTATATCTTGTTACTTCAATTGTTAGAGGTTTAGCCTGCCCGGACATGCTATTAAATTCGCCCCACCGCGACCCGTCCTAAAAAGTCCCTTCTATAAATAGAAGAGACTTGATAACAAAGGACCCTTTGATCTGTAAATGTAACCGTGGAAAATACTTTTTTTTTAAACACTAGTTCACATTATGTAATGTGACATCCACTGCCTGCCACAGCTCTGTCTCGATGTCTGCGAAGAACATGCATCAACATACACTCCTTCTTTTCTGAAGGGAAATAATCAACCTCATTGTCAAGAAGCAGGACGAGTTGCTTCCAGTGCCGAGCACTTGCTGGCCCGCTAGGCGGCGCGCGTATAATCGTCTGCTACAGGGAATCGGCGCGGCCAGATGAATGGATTGATCGCGAGTGAGTGTGAGTGGATACGACTCTCTTTCAACGTATCGTCGCGCCTACTGGATATATAACAAGCTTGAGCATGTAAGTAATTTCTTTTGAGTGTCTCTTTAGTGTAACGTATGATGCAGCGAACTTTGAGAAAACCAAAGTGTTGCGTCCATCGAAATGCGGCGCCGTGAGGCATTGTTGCGTTGAAGAGTGGTCCGAGTCCTTTGCTTGATCGATACGCAACAGCATGGTGCTGATTGCGGACTCGGGTTGCTTGGAGATACGCTTTGGAAACTGACGCTGTTTATTTTAGGGATTTCAGTCCTGTTTGTTGATGTTATATCGTCAGTTTTGTCAAGTTGTTTACTTGGTTATTCATTGTGACACAGAGGTGCCATGTTTAGGGCCGTCTTCTCAGGCCGGCAAAGGCCGAATATGATAGCCACCACCATCGCGCACTGGGCCGGGGGCAAGTACATTATGATCTGCAAAACCGGCCGTTGACGCCAGACCCACTAATTCATAAGCCCCATGCTGATTAGATATTTAAGGCCGCGTCATGATCAGAAGCGAAGTGCCACTTTTAGTGGCTTCGGTGAGGTGGCCGTGCCGTCCGTCGATCAGGGCGGCTGGTTTCAGTTGGAACTCCAGGTCACACTGTCAAAGTGCTGTTTGCGCTGTGCTGTCTTTGACCCCTGTGTTTACCTTCAAGACATTCACATTCTTGTGAACTGAATCGCCGATAACTTGGCTCGTCCCATCTGAGGGATATACTGACTACGCTTTGGCGCTGACGAAAGAGCCGTCGAGTGTTTACGGGCGTCAGTCTACGTCAAGGGTTTCAGTGTGGCTGAGACACGGCCGACTTAGTAGCCGGTCTGTCCTGAGAAAGTCTTGGGTGCCGATCGACCAGACAGTTTGGCATTCAGACAGCTATTTTAGATGGGTTTCTCCAGTAATCTTTAGACCAAACACTAAAGTCACTCTACACGAAGGTCTCAGAGCCGACCAGGAGCCAGCAGATCGATGCGGGAGTGCTGCAGTATGAAGCTCATCAAGTAGGCTGCTGATGAAACACGCCGGCCAGTATTGGGGAGGGGGGGGGGATGTCACTGTACGAACATTTTTAGTTGTTGTCCTCTCTCTCTCTCTCTTTCTTATTGTATTGTCATGTGTTGTGCTGTGAAGCTCAGTCAAAGCTCAGTGTAACCAGCTTTGACCTATTTTACCTAGTCCTTTCCGCCAGCAGAGTTTCATTGATAAATAGTCTTTTTATTTGCAGTTTTGTAGTCTTGTTTTTCTTTGTTATCCACTCCGTTTACTAGTACTTTCCGGCGGAAGGCGAGATAAGGTGTTGGGACGGTGTTCTGCGGCCCCGGCAGGGGGCACTTTTACTTGAACAGTCCTTCAGTCCAACCAAACTTACACAGCAGGTCACGTTATACATTTAAATTCAGGCAGTAAGAGGACCGGTGTTTTTAAAAATAATTTTTGCCTTGTTTGAAAATTTGTAGTAGGGCTAAATGTCGAAATTTGCTGGAAATTTCTAGTTAGATGACAGGAGACATGGTTGGTGCTTTGATTCATACCATCCTGCGCTTATTCAGTAGAGAAGTGTGGCTAAGAGACTGGACAGTACGGAAACGCGACTGTGTACCGTGGCCTGTCACAGTGTCAGTAGGCGTAGATTCTTGTGAACCACTGCGCGTGTGCGGCAGAGCCTCATGAGAATTTGTGCCTCTGGTTGATAGCAGTCGGACAAATTTGCATTGCGACTGAGAGTGCTGTGTGAGAGATCTTTCAACTTGGCTGCATCTTTTCAAACTTTGTTTTTCTTTCTCTCTCAACCCTTTGGCTGTTGATGGCGATTTTTGTCCAGGTGATTCCTCCAGGAATCACCTAGACAAAAAGCGCTACCGACAGCCAAAGGGCTTAAACATTGAAAAGCTTGAAGCACATTGTGAGGTTCGTAGTTTGCGGCGACACGCTACGCAGTTCGCACAAGTGCATTCCTTTTGTCCACCTTTCTGTGGTGTATGACTCGGTGAGTCATTCATTTTTCCGCAGAATTCGCTGCTTCCAATACGATCGCGGGCCATCAGTGACAGGTTCGCTATTTTATGATGGTGACAGATGCGTAGTTTGCGTGGCTGCGGACTGCATTTGAATTTAGTTGTTGCAGGTGAAAATGTATTGTTTTGGCCGGGAAAGTGGGTTTGAAGGGCCTTTAACCCTTATCATTCTGAGACACCCATTACTTGAAATTTGACTGATAGTTCAAGGGTGGTGCCAGAATAGCTTGGGCCCGGCGCCTCATGCGCCAAGCTATTTTGGCACCACCCTTGAACTACAACATGATCTATCTCCTAAATCTGTAATGTAGCCTTCATATGACAGTAGATAAATTTTACAAAATCAGCCTCAGGATGAAATGGGTTAATAGGGTTGTAACGCACGAGTGTGGGTACCACGCAGGAATTGACCCGGGGTCAGTTACGTCTGAACGACCCAGGATCAGTTTCGCGTACCGCGGCAACGTAAGGCCGCGGAGGGATGTCATGGCTGAGGAACTGATGTTGTACGTAATTCTTGGATATTTTCACTTGCATCCGTCCACACCAGAGGCAATGTAACAGGGTTTATGATCTCTCATGCGATACGTTTTTGGCCGCACGTTTCGCCACACGGTGGGCGTCTGCCTGGTGATGACATACAAAACTAGTGGACAGTAATGGAAAGGTTCGTGTCACGGAAATGAAATAAAATCGTGCAAAGTGTCACGCTGTGCAGTTGCAACACCTGCGACCATGTTCAGAAGAGAATCTTCAGAGTTGTTGTTTATTACGTAGTCCAATTTGTGTTGGAAATGTGCCGCTGAACTTAAGCCGGAATTCATTTTGTTATTTTTCCGAGTTATTTTTTAGTTGTTTTGATGTTGCAGTGAGACGCGGTTCTATAGTTATTTTTTTCACTGTTGCGGTACTCAACGCACATAATATTACAAGTTTCACCTTTTGGTTTTCTTATCTAGCGAAACTTACGACGGTCCTTGTGCCGAGAAAGAGGCGGACCTTTCGACTAGGACATTCGGCGCACATTACCGCTTGAAGCGACGATGTACGCTGAATGTTCTAGTAATTGTGCGTATTAGGTGTCACCCAGCTATTCTATTTGCTGGCAAGTGGTAAGAAATTATATCGCCGGCTGCAGCATTCCTCATGCCTTTGAGCCTGACCGCATCAGTTGTCAACTGACCTTCGCGAAACCGCACGGATGTCAAACAGCGGTAATCTTCAGCGTGGAACAGACGTAGATCGTCATACGTATCAGGCTTGGGTGAATTCAGTTACTGATTAGTATACCTCACGAACTCTTTTTACCTCATTAACACAAGTGTATACAAACTTTCTTCTGTTTATCCCCGACCATACAAGGAACACATAATTATTTGAATGGTTCCAGCACAAAGAGCATCTTGAGCACTGCATCTGCCCTTCAATGAGGTTTTCCCTCTTGCAGTTAGGTGGCGGTAGCCTAGCATCTGCGCGTGTGCATTTTCGGGACAGTAATGGGCGTAAGGAACAAAGATAATAATGAATACAATTTCAGCAAGAGGTGTAGATTCTACTGCGCCCCAGCAGTTGCAGGGGCGTATGAGAATCTACGCCTCCTGCAGCCATGGACCTCCCTCCCCTCCGGCTTCCCCCATAAAAACTACAACATAAAACTTTGATACACTGAAGGATGATCTTTGCTCACCTTGGTGAAAAAAAAAAAAAAAAAATAAAGCCATACTCAAAACAGTCAAAACTCTGCTTTAGGTGTCTGTTTCAGGTGGTTAATTTCTCCCAGAAATTTTTGGGACCCCCCCCCCCCCCAAACATGTAAGTGATCCGGCCCTGCTGCAGATGGGGCATTTCGGGAACTGTCACGTCCACTCATACCCGCACCCGAATTCCTAGCGTAGAGATCAGACAGGCCCCGGTTTGCCGCGTGCGATGTAACGGTGTTTATGCAGGGATTCGTCGGCGGCACGCTTCCCCCGCTAAGCGTGGGACCGTCGACCGACGACAAAGGATCAGAGCCTGGAGAAGTCGATAGCATCCGATTGGTTTTAGTGTCACAAGCGGGAGTGACATCTGTTTTTACACCCGCCACAACTCACATTTCTTGAGAACTAGACTAAGTAGAATTTAAAGGGACACACCCGACCTTTTTTTTAAGGCTTCAGTTCGCAAAAAGCTTTTACTAGGATTCAGTATACATACCCACTCAGTGACTACCCTATTGTCCCACCAAATGCTTTCTTTCGTCCGTTCAAAGCGAAAAAAAGCCCACCAGAATCTTTTGTGGGATCCCTGAAAAGATTGCTTCTGATAGGCGCTGGTAACTGACGTCATAACTATTCTATACGAACTTAGGTCATCTGCATAATTATAACCAGTCAGACATGATGGTGGATGAAACAGCGGAGAAAAAAAGAAAGTATCATCGACTCGCGCCAACATTGACAGACTCCGAGTTGAAGAGAAGAAAAAGGAAGAGAGACAAGATACCCCTAAGTAGAATTGACATCGGACAAGGGAATATGAGCATGTGGCAACGCGTAAAGCAAGAGCTTGGCTTGACCACCCGCACGAAATTTGTCACTTTCCTGCTGAATCAGTAAGTAATCTACAGTCTTTGTCGACCTTCCTATGTTTCTGTGAGCGCTAGTGTGATTTTCAGATTTCATGATCTTCAGTAGAATTTATCTCTTACTGATTTTGCAAGATTTTAAACCTGTTTTATTACATAGTTACCATCTAGTTATTACATTTTATGCTGCAGAGATCTGAAAACTATGTTGTGTCAAAGTTGCACATCGTTGGTCGTTACATGGTTTGTCTGTGCCAGCTCTCATTCACTCGATTCAGAGAGGTAGTGTTTCTGCTGCATGTGTGCATTTGTCGTTTCCAATGATGCTTTACACAGATCTCGATGTGTGAGATGTGAAATTGACTGCAGTGCAGAAAGTGGGTATAAATACCAATGTTCTGTTTCAATGATGGAAGACCGAGGGTGTTTCCGAGGGGTAAAAGATCAAAGGTCAAACTAGGCACCATGGACTCGCCTTGCGAGCGCCAAACATGCACGCCCTCGGTGCACTACGCATGATCATTACTAGTAAATGCTAGCAGGTTGAGTGGAACCCGCATTGTGATTTTTACAGCATAGTGAGTACGGGAGATTTATTCTACTTTCTCGTGAAAAATTACGTCAAACTCAAAGGGATCCCGGAGAACATCAGTACACGCGTACACAGACACGTGTGTATCACACTGATGACCTCGTGACCTTCAGTATTGTGATACACTAATAGTCAGCCGGGTCAAAAAATACACCCTCCAAATGGTGAATTTCAACATTTTGCATTGTATTAACATCATAAAGCTCTAAGATAGTACATAACGGACCCATGCACATACTGTCAGCAGTATCTGTTGCAGACAGTTTTCTGACTGTGTTGAGATGCTTGATCCTCAGGAATATAACTTTAAAGGGGGGGAAAAAAGAAGAAAAAAATGGCTTTCAACTTAACTCAGAATTTAAACCTGTGTGGAGGTGGAAACTATGACACAAACTAAGTAACTAACTACATGTTTTTAATCATAAAAAAGCATCTCTTTCTGATTGTTGGTCAAGCATGATTATTTATAAATGTTGTTCTCAGGCACTGCCTGTGTGCGGTATTGTTAAAAGTTAAGGGTTGATGAAAGTTCTAAAAACTGTGGGTGTGTAAGTCACGGCCGGTGTACTTAGTCCATAGTTGGTAGATGCCATGGGCTGACTGAAACGTGAAATCATTGAAATCTACCTTTTGTGCTTCATCCAACCTCTTTCACACGCATGGCCGCTGCAAAGACTGATGTAGATTGCACGTCCGTAGAAGGAGTAAGTCGGGAAGTTTTGAGCCTGCAACTGGTACATGAAGCGGTATGTCACTCGGCCACCCCGCCCTCTGTATCAACACTACACCGTCAGGCCCGTGTCTTGTAATGACCACCATCCTGCTAGACATTTACCGTGCCCATCAAGTCATTAGCTGAAGGGCCTGCCTCCACACCGCAGGCCTCCCATTTCTCCGGCACGTACGGCTTTTGTCAGTCAGTCGTAAGTTTGACAGATACTCAATTCACCTACAAGAGACATAGAATTTCATAGCCTCTGCTTCCGCAGGGGCTCACGAGATTCTGTGCCTCTTGCGTTGCCGAATTTGACGCTGTGCCGCCCCAGACAGAGCGGTAAACAGTCGTACAAATAAAGCATGCGATTGTCCCATTTAAAGGGGCGGGCGGTGGGTGGCCGTGCAAGTCATGAGATCGTTCAACATAGAGGAGGGACTGATCCAAATGATAGAAGCGCTTTACAAGAACGCCTGCAGCGCGGTTCTACTTAACAATCAGTCAGGCGAGTTCTTCAGGACGACGATCGGTGTCCGTCAAGGATGCCTGCTCTCTCCTGTCCTTTTCAACATATTCCTGGAGAAGATCATGCAGGAAACCCTCCACGACCACCATACTTCAATCTCTATTGGTGGCAGATCCCTGTGCAATCTTCGATTCGCAGACGACATTGACCTCATGGCAGGCAGCAATAGTGAGCTCCAAAACCTGACAGACAAACTTTCAAGTAGCGCAGGGTCTTATGGCATGGAGATCAGTACGGATAAAAGCAAAGTGATGATCAACACCACAAGCGACAGCAGCAGCAATATTCACATGAATGGCCAGAAGCTAGAAGAGGTCAATAGCTTCAAGTACTTGGGAGCCACCCTGTCCAAAGACGGTAGTTGCATAGCAGAGATCCGTATCAGGATAGGTACAGCAACATCCGCAATGGCCAGGCTGGACAGGATATGGCGAAGTAACTCCATCAGCTTCACCATCAAGTACAGGCTTTACAAGTCCCTCGTAGTGTCTATTCTACTCTACGGCTGTGAGACTTGGACACTGCTTGCAGACTCAGAAAAGAAAATCCAGGCCTTTGAGAACAAGTGCCTGAGGAAGTTGCTCCGCATCTCGTACCGCGAGCACAAGACCAACGAATATGTACGGAGCATCGTCACTTCCCTGGTGGGCCCACATGAACCCCTTCTGGCAACCGTGAAACGGCGCAAGCTTGCTTGGTTTGGCCACGTGACCCGACACAACACCTTGTCCAAGACTATCCTCCAAGGCACTCTCGAAGGAAGTCGTCGGCGAGGTCGTCAGAGAAAGAGTTGGGTCGCAAACATAAAAGAATGGACCGAACTCGAGATGCCAGACTTGCTTGCCACCGCCCAAAATAGAACTCAGTGGAGAGCACTGTCTGTTGCTGCTGCCTTTCAGTCCCCCCAACGCCCAGTTCGGGCAAGGGACTGATGATGATGATGATGGTGGGTGGCCGTCTCCGGAAGGATCGAGGTGACTAATTTGACACTAACTATTAGAATTCAGAGGGAGCGAGTGTCAGGTTAGGTCGTAATGTTAGGTTTAACAAAATCGCCTTATTCTCGAGAGGGCTAGTTTTGCAACGTACCATGGTGCTGACCCTGTTATATTCCAGTTACTGCTAAGTTCTCGACTTTGATTTGTCGACCTGTGAATAACTGATAATAAAGCGTTCGGATCTGGAGAGAGTGGTAGAGACGGCTTGATTACTTGAGACTCTCAACAGGTCAGTAGTTCTGAAGTCGTTGCGTGGTCTTCTACGCATGTCTTTGACCTTTCTAAGCG
This sequence comes from Semisulcospira habei, assembly GCA_036245525.1. NCBI lineage: Eukaryota > Metazoa > Mollusca > Gastropoda > Semisulcospiridae > Semisulcospira > Semisulcospira habei. Next base: position 190,959,731 of record BTPG01000005.1, read on the forward strand.
CCTTTTAGTCTTTCTTTCTCGAGATTTTCTTTGCATTTTACACGCTTGGCTGTCACCTTTTCGGTTTGAATTTCGCGTACACGTTGCGTTAGATAAAGTAAATCAAAGCAATCGCACTTGTAAGCAATCTTCTCAGTCGCTCGACTGGGAGTGTTTTTCTGGGAGTGGTCAGTCCAGGGGTCAGTTGCATGAGTGAGCTTAGTCCTGCGCTGGCCACTAAGCAAGGTGCTCCGCTATAGCGGAGCACCTCAGTTTGCTTAGTGACTGGCGCAGGACCTAAGCCCACTGAGTCATGCAGCTGGCCCCAGGAACTCAAACCGCAACTCGGTGGTAGTGCGTAATCAGTTTGCCGCCTTTCCAGTGTAAGCAAAAAATATATCACTACTCTATGGTGCTGCGCTGCCTTTGTCGATCTGTTTTCCCGTGGTGGCGTTGCTGGAACTGTGTCCACTGTGCAGCCTTTTTCTTCCAATGATCGGATTGTGTGCATTGCCGGTACAGTCACACTTGCTGCCTTCTTCGAGTCTCAACCGCTAATCAGTACTGAGTAGGGAATCTACGGACAGGGTAGACCAAATCGTTCTAGGACCCCCGCAGCCATTCAGACTACCATCCAGGTTAACCCTTTTCATCCTGATACACTCATTGGTTGAAATAAATTGACTGATAGTTCAAGGGTGGTGCCAGCATAGTTTGGCGCCTGAGGCGCCAAGCTATGCTGGCACCACCCTTGAACTCAGTAAAACAGTTGATCTATCTCATAATCAGCAATGCAGTCTTCATAGGACAATAAGAAAATTTTACAAAATCAGCCTCAGGATGAAATGGGTTAAATATGGGAGCTCAGGAATTTTCCTGTAGCCCAGACAGTTGTGTTTTGGAGTCGCCATTTGGGCTCCCAGAAACATGACTGCCTCGTCCGACAAAACAAACAAACAAACAAACAACAAAACTACTCGCATCTCGGCCGACGGGCGAGTGGATTTGGAGATAACAGTGTACAGTGTCTCCTCTTCCTGGCCCTCCCAGTGGAAGGAAAAGAGGAAAGGCAGTACGCTAGACATGATCCAATCACTCGGTGCCTTGGAGAGGGCTGGTTTTACGATGGTATTGTGGAGTTATTGTCAGTGTAGGAGTAACCTTACGGTTCCCGCTTATGAAAACCTAATTTTTCATGACGCCCCCCCCCCCCCCCCCCCCATTCCTTTTGAACCAGCGGTTTAGATTGCACATCAGTCCAGCGCCAGTTGCGGGAGATGGATAGACTGATAAATCAAGGGTAGTACCTGATTAGCTTGGCGCCGCTAAGCAAGCACTACCCTTGAGAGATACTATCACATAGAGCCTATGGATGGACCGAGTAGACGTAGTGGGAAACATGAGAAAGCGTTTCAAGGAACAGAGCCAAGGGTACCGCACAATCGATCATCTCTGTAGCAGGGGTGTGAAAAAGGCAGCGGGCGTTGGGCAGACTTAAAAGGACATGAGAGATCCATGAACCAGACAGATACTGGCATGATATCGAAAGGAAGACTTTTGGTGGGTGGGGTGGAGCGCGTGTGGGTCCTTTCGTGTGTGATCCCATCTTGACCAGACTGAACTGACCTGATCTTATCTTCTCCAAAATGCGCACTATAGCTTAATCGACGATTCTGAGCTATTTCTTTTCTAGGTTGATGAGTTCGATGCAGGACGATCACCGCAAGATGCCGCCGACAGCTGTCAGGATTAGGCTGATAAAAATGTCATTCACTATGAGTGACTTGTAATACCTCGCCGCTATATGTCTAGCGAAATGTAAGCGAAAAACATGCCAATACGTAACACTAACAGACAATCCATGGTTACATGTTGGTGCAAGTGTGATTTATTGTACTAATATCATTATGAATTTAAGTCTGTACTTTCTGTTCATTTATTGGGCACAACTCATCCATTCAGACCGACATGTAACACCATCATACTGAAAAATTGCAGTGCATACCGTTGAGTTATCTGTTTGTTTTTCCTTCAAAATCACTGTTCCAATCCGGCTAAAAGCTCATGCAGTTTGATTTGTTTTGATATATACTAATGGTAAAAACTTAAGGGCCACCCCACTTTTTTGTGTCATTGTTTATCGTCGCAAGTACGCTAATAAAATACAATGTTCTTTCAATCCAAATGGGTTACAAGTTGACCTTAGACGGTCCACTGTACAGGGAACAATAGACAACAATTCATCAATTTCCACGAACGTGTCAAACGCACGTGAAACATCGTCAGTTTTTGTGAAAAGCTGTGCGATATTGGCAAGCGTACGAAAGGCAGGCAGGTGGAAAAACTCGGTAAAGTCGTGATGCACGTGCTAAAGAGGTCAGTCATGAACACTGAGGGAGGCCCCCTTTGGGGGCTTAACTGCCTGTCCCAAGTCAGGATAATGGAGGAGGGTTAGGCGTGGGGCTAGCGACTCCACCCTGTAAAAAGAAACTTGCTATGGAAACGACACCTGTCGCCTCAAGCACCAGACGGCGCAGAGAGGACTGAATGAATGATGAACACTGAGCACTTCTGTTTTGCTACAAATACCGGTAAAGTAGGGGTATAATTGAATTGTCACTTTCCTAACCATGCCTCCACGACGAAGCCTAACGCCAGTAGATCAAGGCCGGGCGCTAGCATGGCTGCAGGATGGAATTTCCGGACGAGAAGTTGGGAGACGTCTTGGGGTGTCCCATTCAGTGCTCCAGAGGCTGCTGGCACGATTCCAAGAAACTGGAAGGGCCGAACGACGACCCTGCTCAGGACGCCCGCGCTGCACCAGCAGAATGGAGGACAGATGCCTCTGTGTGGCGGCTCTGTGCGACCGAACTGTAACGTCAACCACTCTGCGACGTCAACTGGTGCAAGCTGCAAACATTAAGGTCAGCAGAAGCACAGTCTGCCGACGTCTGCGCGAAATTGGCTTGGCTTCATGCAGAGCAGCAGTGAGAATACCCCTCACTCCAGCTCTTCGTAGAGCCCGGGTTGCCTGGTGTCGTCAACATGTGAGGTGGAACAGACTCGGTGGACTCAGGTTCTGTTTACTGATGAGTCACGGTTCACTGTGTCCTTCAACGTCGGCAGAGTGAGGGTCTGGAGACGCCAAGGCGAGCAATTCACGGGTGGATGCGTCAAAGAGGTGGATCACTACGGAGGAGGCTCAGTCATGGTCTGGGCAGGCTTCAGCAGGGAAGGCAGGACCTCCACGTCATCTGAGGCACCCTGACTGGCCTGCGCTATCGGAACGAGATTGTGCAGCGCCTCATCCAGCCAGCTCCAAGCCATAGGCGACAATGCTGTTATGCAGGACGACAACGCTCGACCTCATCGCGCCCGTGTGGTGGATGAGTAACGAGCAACGGGGCATCATGAGGATGGAGTGGCCAGCTCGTTTACTTGATCTGGCTCCCATCGAGCACCTCTGGGTCGTGCTGGGGCAACGTGTAGTCAGCAACCACCCCGCACCTCAAGGCGTCCCCCAGCTGACTCAGTTCCTGCATCAAGAGTGGGAAGCGATCCCACAACATGTTCTCCGAACCCTGGTGAACTCCATGCGTCAACGCTGCATTGAATGCTTAGCTGCAAACGGTGGGTACACTCACTACTGACTGGACCAGTCTTGTGTGATTTTCAAATGAGGGGTGGGTGAACATTCTAATGTACTGCAGTTGTTACAATTGCTTGATTTACTCAAAACTTAACTCATTCTACCCCATCACCGAAATCCCCAAATGTTGAAATCGTCCTCTGAAGACTGCGTTGCAGTGCAGGACACAGATCGACCATGATAGTTCAAGGGTGATGCCAGGATAGCTTGGCGCCCATAGGCGCCAAGCTATTCTGGCACCACCCTTGAACTATCATGGTCGATCCTTATCTTGCTGTGGTGTGTCTGGGGTAGAATGAGTTAAATGAAATTGTTACTGAATAAATTCGCAAAGTACTGACTCCGAGTATTGTTACATTATTTGTGTGGTGTTGTCGGTGCATCTGCGATTTAAAAAAAAAGTGGCCCTTAAGTTTTGACCATTAGTATATATCTGTTCAGCCAGCTAACGATTTTGTTGGCTGTGTTTGCTAATGCTATATTTCACGCAGTTATTCCATGTTTCCAAGCACTGTTTTTGTTGCTGCGGTGGATGTACAAATCTTATGACTGATTTGATCAGCAGTGTGTTTGTATTTGGAGAGAGCTGCCTTAGGAACGCAAAAAAACATTAAGACTTTTTTGTTGCAAAAAGCGAGACTTTAATTTTATTTTTGCTAAATTAAAATTAAAAAAAATTGTCTTTCTGGGGCAGAGAGAGAGAGAGAGAAATGGAGAAGCGGTGGAATGGTTTACAAAATTTGATCGTGTGCACATAAGCATTCCTATAATTTCAGTCGCACCAATTCTCTATACACCCTGTAATCAAGCCAATTTAGTCGCATTATCTGTCCCTTCATTCTGCAAGAGACACTGATCCACATGAGCCCGGTGCAGCCCCAGGAGCCCCAAGGTGTGAGTGCCTCTTGATGACACACACTGGTTGTCTCCTTCGATTCGCTACCGCTTATAAGCGGTAACAAATCGAGGGAGACAACCAGTGTGGAGGTCGGAGCCAGCAGTTCCGCAAATAGATGGTGTTTTTATGCCTGTTTATCGCTGGCAAGACATATTGTGCACGCCACTTTACGAGTGTTGGGTTCCGGAAAAAGATAAAGACAAAGCCCTGAGGGACACTTCCATCTCTGCCAAGATCCTGAGAGACGGAGTGTGCAAATTAAATAATTAGTGAGGACTAACTCAGATAGCTGGGGAACATTTTTTTTCTGGTGGAGGAAGCGTAGATCCTTATGACCCATACTCGGCCGCTGCCTCACAGGGACGGATAAAGATCTTGCACGTTTCTTGCCAATCATCATCTATCATAGGTCTGTTGGTTCCACACAGTGGTTTCATTTTACACGGACTCGCAGACTTAGACCGTATGTCTGCTGGCGTCAAATGATGTATGTGTCGGGTCTGGGTCGATCTCACCCTGGTTGTCTTCGTCGATTTCGCTACCGCTGTAGACAACCAGTGTGAGGCTGGCAGCGTCTAGTCTTTCGGTGGTGCTCGCTGTCTTAGTATCGAATGTTGACGCAATACTTTGGCTGCCACTTTGTTGACCTGATGTAGTTAGGAAGCGGACCCAGGGGACACGGGTGATGCGCAACATCTCCGCACAGTCCTAGACTCTATATTCTTTATGGCTTCCTCTATCAGGGTATATAAATGAAGACGTTCTGCCAACGTGTCAGAAGTCCGAAATGGCTCAGGCGGTTAAGCTTCGGAGCAGGAGAGCGAAGCGGGGAATCGCCGGGTCGTGGGTTTGAATCCCCGTCCCGGCCCCGGTCGGTAGCTGGACTCGCAGTTCAGGGGGAAAAGACGGGCTTGTTCAGTAGCATGTCCGTTGAAAGGTCCTGGTAAATCAAAGTGGCACAGTTGGGCGCCTGAGTTGATCAGTGTTCAGGTCGTATTCCATAGGCAATAGATTTCCCTGTCACCCATAAGCATAACCCACCCGTTAGGGCCGTCCATTATCACTTCGGTGCCGTGGACGTTAAACCCCGAACTAACCAACCAACGTGTCAGTAAGAGGCGTATGTTCTCGTGAGCCCCTGCACCTGCATCCGCCGATGAGAATCGTTTCCACTGACAGACGGCGGGCGTCGGCTGAGAGACTGAGCAGGTGATCCAAGACATGTTCCTTGTTTTCAGAGGCTACACACGCAATGTCAGCATCTGCGGTCGTAGCATCCTTTCCATTTCAAGAGGCATGGATTCTCATGAGCCCCCGCGAATGTGGGGGCTCATGAAAATTCATGCTTCTTGTAACAGCTATCGCCTGTCCTTCATGTCCCTGTAGCTCTGTTCCGTAGAGAGAGAGAGAGAGAGAGAGAGAGAGAGAGAGAGAGAGAGAGAGAGAGAGAGAGAGGACGTGATCTGGGTTTAAGTCTGTGGCTGTCATGCAAAGAAGGTGTTTGTGATAAACATTACTCCACTGAAGGGTCCCTTGTGCCAAGAATAGTCGCGAATGAATGGGAGCGTTTTCCATTAGCCCAGGCTAGAGTGCAAGATCAACAATTCGATAAGAAACAGGAAAATTTGATGAAAAAGCATGATTATAATATTACACAATGTGCCTTCTTTGTGATTCGCTTTTAGTTAAGACTTATAATTTGTAATGCAGTTTCTGAACGAGTCTGTTTCAGCGAAGAAAATAATTATATCTCGTCTTTTTTTTTTCTTTCTTGACACCGAGGTAGTGTATAGACTGTGTGTGTGTGTGTGTTTGTGTGTGTGTGTGTGTGTGTGAGATCCGTCAGTGCCGCACAAAATGACGTATTAAAACATTTTCGTGCATCATTTTGTTTAATTTAAAATTATATGACACCATTGTATCACATTTGATGACTACATCACTGTGGCAATTGCATGTAGAACTTTACGTTGCTGTTGTATTTTCATTGGTAAATCAGCGCATTATACAGGCGCTTTATCCAAATTGAAAATCGGCTGAAAGCGCCGCCGCGAACTGAACCCAACAAGCACGCTCACGTGAATCACGCTCAAACACTCACACACTGTACACAAACACAGAACATTCACGTGGTGCTAAGGGCAAGCTCAAGGGAGCTACTGAGGTTTTTGGAAATTTAAATCGTTTGTATTTGTAACTGATTTTATTAAGTGGGCTGAAATTGATAACAAAGTCGTGGGGGGAGGAAGAGCCGGAGTACCCGGAGAAAGAACCCCCGACGGTCCTCCCGAATTAACGATGACACTGGAGGAGAAAAGTCCGACGCTCGGAAACCGGGTATCGAACCTCGCACCTATAGCATTGGTGGGCAGTTTTGTACCACGGACCGCCCAGCAAATGGTACTAACCTACGACATCATGTCAGTGTAACCCTTTTTCGGCCAGAACCGGCTTGAAATTTTTTTTAACACCCACCCAACTGCAAGAGGTAAAGAACACCATGAGCCCCCGCATGATGTTATTTGCCCCGTGCTGGCACCATTTATATCCCTGTTCCTTGGATGGATACGTTTGTCTTTTTTTGACTTCGCCATTGTTTCAGAAACTTCGTTTAGTTTTCCATTGTGGTGAATTTTAAGTAGTTTGACACCAGCTTTAACAAGGTGTAAACCGGTATTATTTCAGATGTTGATTTACCATGCACGTCAGTGTAGACTGGGGATAAGATTCGTGTATAGTACCGGCCACAGGCATGGGATATCGGGGTAGTACCAGTTTTACAGACGTGGTCGATTTCTCAACGATCATGCCATGCCTGTGGTACCGGCTGCAGTTTGATTGACTTTCCAAGGTCGGCTCACAGTGAGGTCAGTTTTTATAGACCTTGCCACTTGAGAGGGTTAAAGTTTTATAGGAATGCAAATGTCAAATGGCTTCACACCAGCACCAACGGTAGTTTTAGTTTTTGTAACCCCACAGGTCGGCAGTAGGATGCAATTCATTTTGCAGTTTTTTGGTGTTTTTGTTATTTAATGATGGTGTTACCAGAATTGTCATAGTGCCAGGTCTGTTGTTTCATGCCTGGATTAGTGTTTCATTGTCTGAAATTTATCAGTTGTTTGTCACCAGCCTAGTACTTAACGACAGTGTGTGGTGAGACCCCACGGGTTGGCAGTAAACTAGCCGGGGGATCGGTGTAACTCGCCAGGATAACAGCCAACGCTGGATTGACTCTCGGTCAGTTCGGCTCTGGAGGTCTATCTGGGTCACGCTGGTATACGCTAGATTAATCTGGGTCTCGCTGGTGTACGCTAGATCGATTTTGGTCACTCTGGTATACGCTACGTCGATCTGGGTCACACTGGTATACGCTAGATCGATCTGGGCAAAGTGGTATACGCTAGATCGATCCGGCTTGGTTACTCGGGATATATAGATCGGTCTGGATCACTCTGGTATACGCAAGATCGATCAGGGGCACACTGGTATATATACTAGATCGATCTTTTTTCTCTGATATTGTCGCTAGAGCGGTCTGGGTCACTCTGGTTGATCGATTTGGGCCACATTGACTATGACTAACGTGCACCAGAGTGATTTGGTGTATGCGATAGTAAACTCGAATAAGCTGCCTTGGCTTTTCGGCTTTCGTTAGCGCTTTTTGTCGAGGTGATTTCTGCATGAATTTCGACAAACGCGTTACCGACAGCCAAAAGGGTTAAGAATTGTATTCTGGTGAGTTTCATCTGAGCCATGTCGACTCAGTTTTCAGTGAGGACGATTAGAGACAAGCCGCACGGTGTTCGTGAATAATAGATTTGTATTGCTCTGCTCGCTGATCCGCCGACATCTGTGCTGAATGCGTGCAGTGCTGCTGGCTCTGTGCTGCTGTCTACACGTAATTTCTACCACTGTACGTTTCAGTTCCATCACAGGGTCATGTGTGTGTGTGATTGGCAAAATTTCCGAGTCGTAAGACGAGGACATTTGATTCGAGTCAAGTAATCACATCTGTCTGTTTATCGGCACTATATCAAACAAAACTGTTGCGGATCGAAATAATTTAGTCCAAATACTTGAAAAAATAAGCCTCGCGTCATTCATTTTGCGGCTGATTGCGGTGTTCAGACAAAACACATGAATGGCAGACGACTGCATATCACTGTCGACTCGGCGCGTACATTTCATGTGACTATGAAGACACTATCAGTGCCCTAAATTTGTTACTTCCCGTCGACATCTCGCCCCCCCCCCCCTCCCCCACCTGTGATCTCGCCGCTGACCGACCGGGATTGTCCGCTTGTAATTTTTTCCCCTGTATCTCTTCTGCCCTTTTGAGTGTTGGTTTTTGCGTATTATCAGCGTCGCTCCCCTACCACACTCACACACATACCGGGACACACACACCGGCACACACACACACACACACACACACACACACACACACACACACACACACACACACACACACACACACCTACTGTACTTCTTCTTCCTTGCGTATTATCATGTCGCTCTCCTACCACACCGCTCACACACACACACACACACACACACACACACACACACCCTACTGCACCCTCGTCCCGTCTTTCGCTTTCCTGTCCTCACAAACAATCATGCTCATCAGATACACACGCCAACAACTGCTATCTCTGCGTCGCCACGCCACCTACTGCGCGGCCGGTGCCGCCGACAGTGTTGCAAATGCTTTACGTGGCATCCGGTCGCGAAAGAGAGGCCGCAGGGGTGGTATTAGCAGAAGGCACGACTCACCACCACACCCACAACCACACACTTCTTCCCCTTTTCCTATGTCCTTCCACCCCTTCCGCCTCCCCCCTCCTCCCCGTCTTCTCCCCATCCCTTCCTTCTTCTCCCATTTCTTCTCCTCCCCCACCCGGGTCTGCCCTGGGGGACTTGGGTGGGGTTAGGTACTTTTTAGTTCCCAGGGTCACCCTGGTCAGCCCCACAGGGTGAGTTTTTCTCTCTATTCTGGGGCATGTGTTTCTGTCTACCCTTGGTCCATTCACCTGTATTTGCCTTTTTAAAACTCTCCCTACTGTCTGCCCTGCCTGTAGCTCTTGATATTGGATGTGTGTTGCTAAATGGTCTTAGCTTTATTTAGGCCCCATGTGTTAGGTTTATTTAATGTGTTTGACCGGCTGGCGACATACATTCAATGTTCTATTTATTTTTTTTTCACAAGCAGTGCAGGCACGTCCTGAGAAAGCCTTGTTGCTGTCGGGACGTTAAGCAATGTACAATCAATCAATCAATTTCTTCTCCTGTCTTCCTCACCTACCGCTCCCTGCTCTCCTCGGCCGCCTCCTCCTCCACCCTCTCCCCCCTCCCTCCCCCACCCCCTCCTCCTTGCTCTGCTTTTTCCTCCTCGTCCCCTCCTCACCTTTCTCCTCCCCTTCACCCTCCCCCTCGCTCTTCCTCATCTTTTCCTACTCTCCTTCCTCCCCCTTTCTCCTCCCCCTCACCCCCCTCTCGCATCCTCTTTCTTGCCCGGTTCTCCTTCCCCGTCTTTCCCTCCTCCCCCCTCCCTCATCTTTCCCCCCTCCATCCTCTTTTCCACCTCCCCACCCTCCTCCTCCTCTGTCCTCTTCTTCGTCCGTTTCTTCCTCTTCTGTCTCACCCAACCTAAAACTTTGTCTGTTCAATGCACAGTCTGTCTGCAAAGATGGCAAAGCCGTCGTGATTTCAGATTTCATTCTAGACAATGACTTAGATGTTGTCGTGATCACCGAAACGTGGCTCCGCTCAGCTGGCGATGAACCCATCATCGCCAGCGTCACTCCGAGTGGTTACCGCCTGGCCTCTTTCCCGCGCGCTTCCAGAGGGGGTGGCATTGCCATCATCTACAGGGACTGTCTTTCCACTCACCTTTCCTTCTCTCAGTCTCTACCTTTTGCTCATCCCTCTTTTGAATCTGTTGAGGCCGTAGCAACACTCCCTGGCCAGTCCCTCATCTTCTCATGTATCTATCGCCCCCCTCCAAGCTCTCAAAACAAACTCACAAACTCCATGTTCCTCACCGAGTTTGACCTCCTCCGACCACTACAGCACACGACCCGGAAAACACATCCTTCTTGGCGACTTTAACTTCCACTTCGACAAACCCGACAACCCTGACACAAAACGCCTTTGCACATCACTTTCAAACCACACTCTTACACAACACATCACCAAACCCACCCGCCGACTCTGCCACACCCTCGACTGGATCATCACCCGCACCTCCGATCAACTCTTTCTCGACTCTGACACCTCCTCTGTGCTTCCCTCTGACCACCTCGCTATTTTCGTCTCCCTCCACCTACCTCCCCCGAAAATACCCAAGCTCCTTGTCTCTCATCGCAAACTAAAATCTGTCAACCGAGAGAGCTTCTTCGACGAAGCTGTCGACCTTCTTCTGGACCCCGCCTTCTCTCCTGTTCTTGCATCCAATTTCGACTCCTCCCTTCGAAAACTTCTAGACACCCATGCACCTATCACCACCTGCTCCATACCCAACCGACCCCCCTCCCCCTGGCTGACTGACGACATAGCTGAGGCCAAGTGCGAGCGCCGACAAGCGGAACGCCGCTGGCGCTCATCTGATCTCACCGTTCACAGACAGATCTTCCAAACAACTAGATCCAAAGTCTGCAGAATGATCTCCGACTCCAAACGTAAACACCTCCAAAACAAAATCCTGGAATCCACTTCTTCCAAAACCCTCTACGCTACCAAGAACACACTCCTAGGCATTTCTAAAGACTCTCCTCTCCCCAACACACACAGCAGAGAAGAACTCCCGTCCGCTTTTTCCACCTATTTTTCCGACAAAATCCAAACTCTGCGCAACACACTCGACACTCTGCCTTCTCCGCCTTGCCTTCCCGACACCCCCTTTTCCGGCACCCCCCTCTCGTCCTTCCGGCCTCTACAAGTCCTCAAGACCATAAAGTCCATGCCTCTCAAAACCTGCAAACTAGACCCTCTCCCAGCTTCTCTCTACCGGGACGGCCTTCCAAAACTTCTGCCCTTCATTACCGACATCATCAACACATCTCTAGAGAACGGCTCCGTCCCTGATATCTTCAAGTCCGCCATCGTCCGTCCTCTCCTCAAAAAACACAACCTCGACCCAAACGAGCTCAAAAATTATCGCCCAGTCTCCAATCTCTCTTTCCTGTGCAAGCTTCTTGAGAAGGTCGTTCTCAACCTCCACCTCGCCGACAACAACCTCCTCAGTCCCTTCCAGTCTGCCTATCGCAAACATCACAGCACTGAAACAGCCCTTCTACATATCTTAAACGACCTGCTTCTCTCCACCGACTGGGGCAACATCTCTCTTCTTACGCTACTCGACCTCTCTGCCGCCTTCGACACTATCCCCCTCCACCGCCTTCACCACTCCTTTGGCATCAATGACTCTGCTCACTCCTGGTTTCTCTCCTATCTCTCCGACAGACAGCAGTCCGTCACCATCGACGGCGTCTCCTCCAACCCAGTCAGGCTCTCCTGCGGAGTTCCACAGGGGTCCATCCTGGGCCCGGTCCTTTTCACACTCTACACCTCTCCCCTGTCCAACATCATCCAGTCTCACCACACAAACCACCACTGTCTACCCGAAGTCCATTCACCTGTATTTGCCTTTTTACAACTCTCCCTACTGTCTGCACTGCCTGTAGCTCTTGATATTGGATGTGTGTTGCTAAATGGTCTTAGCTTTATTTAGGCCCCATGTGTTAGGTTTATTTAATGTATTTGACCGGCTGGCGACATACATTCAATGTTCTGTTTAGTTGTTTTTTTCACAAGCAGTGCAGGCACGTCCTGAGAAAGCCTTGTTGCTGTCGGGACGTTAAGCAATGTACAATCAATCAACCTCTACGCTGACGACTCACAACTACTAGACAAAGACAAACTCGACAACACTCAGTCACTACTGACTCGCACGGCTGACTGCTACGAAAAACGTGAAAAACTGGATGACAGCAAACAAGCTTAAACTGAATGACGACAAAACGGAAGCCATGCTGGTAGGCACTCGCCAGAAACTTTCCCAGCTCCCTCCCTCTCTCCGCCTTCAACTCGACAGCACCCCCATCTTCCTCTCTGACTCGGCGTTATCCTCGATTCCTCTCTTCCATGACCAGCTTCGTCTCCGCCACGGCCCAGGCATGCTACTTCCATCTCCACCACATCAGTCAGATCAGAAAATACCTCACTACCGAAGCTGCCACCACACTTGCTGTCTCTTTCATCCTATCTCGCTTCGACTATTGGAACTCTCTCCTTTCCGGCCTCCCTCACTCCACCACTTTCACTCTCCAGCGCGTCCAGAACAATGCTGCCCGCCTCGTCCTCAGAAAGAAAAAATCCGACCACATCACTCCCCTGCTCAAACTCCTTCACTGGCTTCCCATCCCCCAACGCATCCAAGCCCACTGGGCACCGGCCTCCACGTGGCGTGGGTGGGTAGTCCCCTCAGTCCCTGACTGAGTGGGCTAGCAGAGGGGTGCCGTCTTTGTCCAGGATTAGGACTTGATGTCAGGAGATATGTTGTTCAGTCTTTTTCACTGGTCCGGTTTTTAAGGAGCTGTACTAACCCAGGTCGTACCATGTTGGATTGGTCCTTAAAAATACTCGTGAACGTTTGGTCCTTTGGATCCCAAGTGTTTGCCGTGCTTGGAGACCCGTGTCGGGGGAGAAGTTGATCCTGGTGTCTGAAACACTCCACTTTGGCCTTGACTTCTGCCTAAACGGGAGGCTAGTCGTACCGGCCTAGTCAATCGGCTCTTGTCACGTTTAGCCCTATCCCATTGTTGACATGCGGGCTGATATACGGAGCACCATGCTACAGCCGCCGCTGCTGATTAGGTGCTTTACGCCAGTATTCCCCTGCATTCCACGGTGTGATAGAAGACGGTGGCTCAAACGGTTCAATCGGGCTTACCCCCTTGAGTATATCTTTCGGGCAGTCTCCATCGTGCGTCGGCTGGAGACCCGCCGACAAATGCACTTTCCCTTGTTGGGCTCGGTGGCGGGCGGGGACCCCCGGGGGATGAATATCTAACATACTATAATATGGAAAACCCCAAAAAACCAAAACTGGCACCAAAGCGGCACATAGCCGCCGACATTGTTATTGAGAACGATAGTGACTCTGACTGTGAGGAAGCGACGCCTCAGGCGTCGGCCGCCTGGCCTCGCTTTCTCGTTATCCACAGCAAAGTTAAAGAGAAGCCTGTTTCCAAGCTGCACCCTTTCCTGGTAGGGGAGACCCTCAGGAGCCGTGTTGGCAGGCCTGAGGCCCAGCGCCTCGGGTCTGGTGACTTGCTGGTAGAGTGCCGTACCCGGGCACACTCCAATGGGCTACTGAGGCTCTCCTCTATCGAAGACACTCCAGTGGAGGTCACTCCCCACAAAACGATGAATTCTTCTAGAGGAGTGATTAAAGATCAAGCATTGTCCGAACTGTTAGAAGATGAACTTGTACGGAACCTTAAGTCACAGGGGGTGACCTACGTCAGGCGCTTCGTTTCCAAACGAGGTGGTAGGGAGATCCGTCTCCCTACCATCATCCTGACGTTTGGCACCCCCACCGCTCCTACTACCATCTGGGGAGGTTACTACTCCCTAAAAGTGAAAAAGTACGTCCCTCTCCCCCTCCGGTGCTTCAAGTGCCAAAAGTATGGCCATGGGCAGAAGACGTGCCGCCAGGCAGAGGCTTTATGCGCCCGCTGCACTAAGCCCGGACACTCTGCTGAGTCCTGCACAGCCATCCCCCTGTGTGTGAATTGCCAGGGGGCGCATATGGCTTCGGGCAAGAAGTGCCTCCGTTGGATATCCGAGTGCAGGATTCAGCAGGTGCGTGTGGAGAAGAGGCTGTACTTTGCGGACGCCAAAAAACTGGTTGATGGCCCTGGTGCAGCTGAGGCTGCGCCAAACTCAAATAACACCTTTGTGTATACTTTTAGTGCTGCGGTGGCAGGCAAGCGCCCCACCAAAGACTTCTTTTGTCAAACCCCAACTTCTTGGTTGGGGGCGGAGCCTCGGATCCTCTCGCCCCTGGAGAGTAACCCTCCTCCGGTGATGACGAGGAGCCAGGCAACGCAGAGGGCGGACGATACTGGTCCGGTGGCACCGCCTTCTGCTGTCCCTAAGCCTCAGCCCCCACCCAAGCCTGCCAGTCTTACTACAAAGACTTCTGGCTCTGGTCAGCCTTCTAGGGCCAGTTCCCAGGGTCACCCTGGTCAGCCCCACAGGGTGGGGTTTTCTCTCTATTCTGGGGCATGTGTTTCTGTCTACCCGAGGTCCATTCACCTGTATTTGCCTTTTTTAAACTCTCCCTACTGTCTGCACTGCCTGTAGCTCTTGATATTGGATGTGTGTTGCTAAATGGTCTTAGCTTTATTTAGGCCCCATGTGTTAGGTTTATTTAATGTGTTTGACCGGCTGGCGACATACATTCAATGTTCTGTTTAGTTGGTTGTTTTTTTTCACAAGCAGTGCAGGCACGTCCTGAGAAAGCCTTGTTGCTGTCGGGACGTTAAGCAATGTACAATCAAACTTCTAGGGCCGCCAACTCTGGCGGCAGGAACGCTGCCCCGGCCCAGAAGTCTAAGAAAGTTACGGGACCGCTGTGCGTACGGGCCCAGAAGGGGGACACTGATGTCCCCCTTCAAAATAAATATGCTGCATTGGAGGAGCAGATGGAGGGGGTGGAAATTGTTGTGGCTGGTGCTGCGGCAGCTTCTCCCTCCTCATCTCCGAGGAACCAGAGGAGGCCCGGGAGTCGATCCCCCTCTGTTTCTTCGACTCCTTCCAAAGCACAGGAAAAGGGGGGAAAGAACTGTTCTCCTCCACATAAAACCTAACCATGTACTCTCTGCTTCAGTGGAATTGTCGTGGTTTTCACACCAACTTTGAAGAATTACGCCTTTTAGTGAAGTCCTATAACCCCTCAGTAATATCTCTTCAGGAGACTTACCTGAAGACTTCTGACCCTGTCTCCTTTAATGGTTTTCTTGCTTTCCATAAAGGCTCTGATTCAGAGAGACGCTCCGGTGGAGTGGCTCTTCTCATTAGCAACCAGTTTTTATGTAGCCCCGTTAGTGTTGACACCTGTCTTCAGGCTGTTGCAGCTCAGGTTACCTTAAAGAAGACCATAACCATATGCAGTATTTACCTGCCACCATCCCTGCGGGTCTGTAGTAATGATATTTTTAACTTAGTAGATCAGCTGCCCCCTCCCTTTATTTTCATGGGAGATTTTAATGGTCACGCTCACTTGTGGGGTAGTGACCACTATGATGGCAGAGGTCAGATGTTAGAAGATGTTTTTTCTCAACTTAACCTATGTGTTTTTAATGATGGCTCACCTACCTACTCTATCCCAGGTTCAGGATCTAGTTCTGTTCTAGACCTCTGTGTGTGATTTTTCTCTCATGCTGGACTTTGACTGGAAGGTTCACGACGACCTATGTGGTAGTCCTGTCATCGGTCAGCTGTGGGGAGGACCCGCCGGTGGGGCGCTGGAATCTTAAGAAAGCTAACTGGCCTCTGTTCGCCTCCCTCTGTCAGTCTCGTATTACAGAGGAGGTGGTCATGTCAGCTGAAGAACCTGTTTCTTCTTTTACTACGATTTTGTTGGACGTAGCGAGTGAAACCATCCCTAAAACTTCCGCATCAGTCCCTCGGAAGCCGAGAGTACCATGGTTCAATGAAGAGTGCCGCAAGGCCCAAAAAGCGCGCAAAACTACTCAGCGACGTGCTTTCCGTAATCCGTCGCAAGCGAATATTTTAACCTTTAAAAGACAGAGGGCGAAAGCCCGTTACATTTTTAAACGTGAACGCCGTGCTTCCTGGAGACGCTTCGTTTCATCTTTAACTTCTCGGACTCCGTCCCAGAAAGTCTGGAAGGCTGTGCGAAGAATTAGGGGCAGGGGTGGCTCGGCTTCTGTCGGCCATCTTAGAGATGGTGCCAGCTTGGTCACAGATTAAAAAGCTGTGGCCAATTTGCTTGCCTCCACCATTGCCCATAATTCTTCAACAGAGCATTATTCACCCTTCTTCCAGAGAGAGAAGGAGAAGTGAGAGTCTCGTATTTGTGATTTTAAGTCCGATAACTCAGAAGACTATAATGCCCCTTTTACATTATCAGAATTGCAGCAAGCCTTGCAGAAATGTAATGACTCTGCTGCTGGCCTAGATACCATCCACTATCAATTCCTAACGCATCTGCCTGAGAGGTCACTCCTTGTACTTCTTAAGGCCTTTAACCATATCTGGAGAACTGGCCATTTTCAGCCGTCTTGGCACCAGGCTGTGGTTGTACCGATCCCCAAGCCGGGTAAGGATCCTTCCGACCCGGGCAACTACCGGCCTATCGCTTTGACATCATGTTTATGTAAAACTATGGAGCGCCTGGTCAACGCCCGCCTGGTGTGGCAACTTGAGTCACAGGGTCTCCTCACAGACCTCCAGTGCGGTTTCCGGCGCTTCCGTAGTACAACTGACCATTTAGTCCGCTTTTAATCATTTATTCGAGATGCTTTTGTCAACAAGCAGCATGTCTATGCAATTTTCTTCGATCTTGAGAAGGCGTATTACACTACCACGAAGTATGGCATAATGTCTGACTAGTTGGACATGGGTTTTAAAGGGCACCTGCCCGTCTTTATTCACAATTTTTTGACTAACCGGTCGTTCCATGTCCGTGTACTCCACCCTCTCCGACTCCTTTGAACAGGAGATGGGTGTCCCGCAGGGCAGCATTCTATCTCCTGTTTTATTTAGTATTAAAATTAATAACATTGTAAAGGCCGTCAAGGATGATTTTGAATGCTCTTTGTTTGTTGACGACTTCGCTTTGTGCGCACGTGGTCGAGGACTTGCGTCCCTTGAGAGGCGCTTGCAGCTGTGCGTTGATCGCATCCAGCGGTGGGTGTCTCTCAATGGATTCAAGTTCTCGCCCTCCAAGACAGTCTGTGTGCATTTTACTAACCAGACGAATTTTTTTCCAGAACCTAGCCTGAGCATTGCTGGAGTGCCAATTAAGGTGGCCGAGGAGGCGAAGTTTTTGGGGGTCATCTTTGACAAAAGACTTACCTTCCGCAACCATATTAATTACCTCAGAACCTCTTGTCAGAAGGCTCTCGACGTTCTTCGTGTCGTTGGTCGTACTGACTGGGGTGCGGACCGTACTGTCTTACTTCAACTGTACCGGGCCCTTGTTCGGTCCAAACTGGATTACGGCTCCGTGGTGTTTGGCTCAGCTTCCAAGTCTGTGCTACAGCGTCTGAACACAATTCACCATCAGGGTCTGCGGATGTGTCTTGGGGCCTTCAGGACGTCTCCAGTTCCTAGTCTGTATGCCGAGGCAGGGGAACCTTCTCTCAAGCTCCGCCGCATCCGCCTCATGCTCAGCTACGTTCTGAAACTGAAGGCCCATCCAGACAATCCTGCCTATGATTGCGTTTTTAAACCATCGTTTGCAGAGATTTACGATACCCATCCGGGAGCTGTCCGTCCACTTTTTTTTCTTCCCGTTTCCGACCTCATCTGGAGGCGGCCGGATTGGACCTGGACAGAGTTTCGGAATCCCTGCAACACATCACTCCACCCTGGCTCTTATCAGTTCCTGACATCTTGCTGGACTTGACTGCCCACAAGAAAGACTCTACTCCACCAGCCATATACCAACAGAGCCTCAATGAACTCCTTTCAATTTTTCCTGGCTATTGTCGTATCTATGTGGATGGGTCAAAGTCTGAGGATGGGAGAGTGGCTGCGGCCGCAGTGTCCTCTCGCCATCCTAGACGCCCATTTAAGCACCGCCTCCCAGACCACTCATCTGTATTTAGTGCAGAACTGCATGCGGTTCTGCTGGCACTCGGGCATGCTTATCGATCTAGAGAAAGGAACTTCCTGATTCTGTCTGACTCTCTTTCTGCCCTGCAGGCCCTTCAGGGCACGGGAAATGACCACCCACTGCTGGTGCAGATCAGAGAGCTCTACACAGATTTGATGAAGGAATATTATGACATTATTTTTATTTGGGTCAAGGGGCATGTGGGCATCGAAGGCAACAGGATCGCAGATTCTGCTGCCAACGATGCCCGCAACGACCCTGTCCCTGACACACAGACTGTTTATAGTGATTTTAGACATGTGGTTAGTGCTTACATAGCCCGTGAGTGGCAGTCCCAGTGGGACAAAGAGGAAGCTAACAAGCTGCATGAAGCCCTTCCTAAGTTGTCCGACGGCCTACCTTATCGCTGCGGCAGCCGCTGTGAGGAGACTGTCCTTGCTCGGCTCCACATCGGGCACACGTATGTTACACACTCTTATTTACTAAAACAGGAGGAGCGTCCATGGTGTTATGCCTGCGACGAGCAGTACTCTGTTCAACACTTTTTGCTGTCTTGTGCTGATCTAATCGACACAAGGTATAAACATTTCACAGCAGACTCCTTGAAGGTTTTGTTCCGGGATGTACCCCCGAACAAGATCTTCAGTTTTCTGAGAGAGTGCCATATTTTTAATAAGATTTGAACGTTTATAGACTATATTGTTTCTATTATTTTGACCTTTTTGAGAGTCTGTCGACGTTTTCTTTAAAGACCTGTGCGACTTTTTAGCCTGACATATTTTTAAGGTATATTTACATCATGTCTTAAGACCTTTCTTTTAGTCTGGCTGACCAGATTTTTACCCTTCCCCCCGTGAGATGGCCTTGGTTGCCTGCTCGGCGTTAAACCCAAATAACTAACTAACTAACCCAACGCATCCAATACAAGATTCTGTCTCTCTGCTACAAATCCCTGAACAACTGTGCTCCTGCCTATCTCTCAAACTTACTTCACCCCTACACTCCTCCCCGCTCCCTCCGCTCCGCCTCCGATCCTCTCCGCCTCCACATCCCCTGCACCAAACTCAGCACTTTTGGCCCCCGATCCTTCTCAGTATACCGTCCATCCACCTGGAACACTCTCCCACTCTCTCTCCGTCAGAAACACTCTCTCTCCTCCTTGCAGTCCGCCCTCAAAACTCACCTCTTCTAGCACTATACCACCACACTCCCCACCCCAAGCTGACTGTCGTAATGTATTTCACTATTTGTGGTACGTGAGTCATTGTGTAAAGCGTGCGCATGCGTGCGTGAGTTGTGAGTGCGCGCTTAGAGTTATAATTATTATAAGATAAGCGCATTATAAATACCGTAATTATTATTTATTATTATTATTATTTCATTGCATAACCGTACGTGTTACTGATTACATTCTACCTGTAACTAGATCACGCATAATTGTGAAAAATGCCAGCGGGTTTGTTTATTTAGTTCTTTTTTTTCAGGTTGTCGATATTGCCAGCTGACATCTCGTCAATTTCACTTGTCAGTCCAGTGACTCGCATGTTTCCTGGCATCTTTTCTCTTTGTGTGTGTGTGTGTATAGGATATAAATTTTGAGCGTTCATACACACTAAGAAGTATTTCATTACTACTAAACATAAGGAGCTTGTTAATGTTGCATTATGAAAATAGTTTCTGCGGTTTTGAAATGCTGTCACACCAGGGAGGAAATGTTATATATCACACGAAGAAGTATCCAACGGAGAAAGAAACACGCTTAGAAAAGACGGGTACAACACAATTTATTAATATTTCGGGTAAATACCCTTTGTCAAAATAGACAAACAAACAGAGAGATTAGCCGCTACTTATCTTCATTGGCAGATGTGGCAACATATTATATCACACGGAATTGTTGGATTTTTTCCGTTCGATTTTAATGATTTGATTTTCCCATTCGCACGACAAACAATAGACACAGACGTACACAAACCAACACACCACTCAGTCAATTCATACATGCACCTGTGATACACGCACACACTTAAACATTCGCACAATGTCCAGAGCACTAATCACATCTCATCCAAATTGTTCCACTGCAATGTTTCTTCTCATTGTCTGCTGACAACTGTACGCTATTTAAGTTGATGTCTCGATCCTTGAATATATTAAACAGTCTAATTGCTCCGACCGTGAATTGAAGATGAATATAATTATCGTCGCTGCTCGTTGAATCTCGCCACTGGTCGAATAAGCGGACTGTCTCTCACGGTGGCCGATTAAGTTCTCTACACCCACTCTCTCGTACACCAGGTTGATTTACATCCTACCTGGAGTACATAGTACATTGGGGCGGTCCGTGGCGCAGTGGTTAAGGCGCCTGCCACCAATGCTAAGGGTGCGAGGTTCGATTACGGGTTCAGGCGTCGGATTTTTCTCCTCTAGTAAGTGTCACCGTTAATTCGGGCGGACCGTCGGGGGTTCTTTCTCCGGGTACTCCGGCTCTTCCTCCCCCACGACTTTGGTATCAGTTTCAGCCCACTTAATCAAATTTCAAATACAAAACGATTTTGAATTTCCAAAACTTCAGTAGCTCGCTTGAGCTTGCCCTTAGCACCACGTGAATGTACTGTGTTTACGTACAGTGTGTGAGTGAATGCGCGTGATTCACGTGAGCGTGCTTGTTGGGTTCAGTTCGCGGCGGCGCTTTGAGCCGATTTTCAATTGGGATAAAGCGCCTATTTAATGCGCTTATTATTATTATTATTACATATATCCAACGTCCCAGCTGGAGAGCATCCAAAGATGCGTGAAAGGTTTACTCCGTCGACTTATTTTGTGCCTGTCTGCCGCCCACCATGGCCGTTGACAAGGTCACTGGTTAATCAATCCCGTTACGTCGTAGTTCTTCAACTACATACCTTATCATACACTCCTATATTGAGCATTCTGCTCTTCTACCATCTGTTCTACAATAGATTACTACGCGGCATCTCCCCGCCACCTCCACTTCTCACAAAACTAAATTCTGGCTAAGAGCAAAATTACTTATGACTTGATGTGTCTCCAAATCCACAATGCCGCATACCGTCCGTTCAAACAAACATTTTACGTCACATGTTCTTGACGTCACTAAAAAAGAACATGCCATCATCTCAACACAAAATGTAGAACGGAACTTCTATCCAAAATAAAATAATGAATAATGATTAAAATAAATTGTGACACAAGGCCCTTCCCCAGCTAAAACTCTAGTTTTAGGCTATATTTGACACAATTTTATATTAATATTCACGAATAAATCATACTTACGACAATAACCATTTCTTCCCCTATAACCTCACTGTTCAATACACACATACACGTTCATTATTCGTCAACACTACGTCTGTTTATTTTTCTATATCTGTATCTCCTGGCAACTCTTGCAACACTTTCTGATGTTTTCTTCGTATTTCATGCATCTGTTGCACTTTTGTTGCATCTATCTTGTCAGAAATATGGCTATCTGTTACACTTTCAGTAGCTTTGAGTGGTAACATAGGTACCATGCCTACTGCTTCATTGTTTTCCTCATAGCCTTCAACATTGTGTTCAGTCATAACCACTGGGACTTATTCCGTTTCTTCTCTCTCAATGTAGCTTTTCAATAAGTTCGCATGGTACACTTTTTCTTTGCCCTGCACATTCACCTTGTAATCGAAATCGTTTATTTTCTTTTTCTCTGGGAATGGCCCTTTCCATGTAAGCTGTAGTTTGTTCTTTTTCTCTGGCAACAGCAGCAGTACTTTTGAACCTTCTTTGATGGTTCTAGGTTTTGCTTTTCTGTTGAAGTTTCTCGCGTGTCTCTGGCTAGCTTTATGCAAGTTTTCTCGAGTTATGATACAGGTTTGTTCAATCCTGTTTCTTAAGTCGATCACGTATTGTGCTGTCGTCTTCTCTTCCTCTTCAACTTCGTTCTTCATCCAAAGTTGCTTCAATATCTGTATTGGCCCTTTAACTGATCTGCAGTACAAAAGCTCGAATGGTGAGAACATCATAGATTCTTGTGGCACCTCCCTGTATGCAAATAACAAAGCTGGTATCATCCGGTTCCATTCTTTTGGTTGTTCAAGACACATTTTCTTCATTATCTGTTTCAATGTACCATTGAATTTTTCCACCAACCCATTTGATTGTGCATGGTATGGTGTTGTCTTTATGCCTTTCACATCCAGTAGCTTCTGTAGCTGTTGAATCAAATCTCCCACAAATTGGGTTCCTTGGTCTGATACAATTTCTTTTGGCACACCTAGCCTTGTCCAAATTGTCCAAAGTGAATCCGCAATCTCAGTAGTCTGACATGTTTTCAGAGGTACTGTCTCAGGATATCTGGTTGCATAATCGACCACTGTCAAACGTATCTATATCCTCTGTCTGATGCTGGATTGATCGGTCCGATCAAACCTACGGCGATTTTCTCAAAAGGTGTGTCCACTATGGGTACTTTACCTAATGGTACACGTGTCTGCCTGCCCTTGTGTGACGATCTTTGACACGCGTCGCATGATGCGCAATATCGTATGTCACCGCAAACTCCTGGCCAATAAAAATTCTGTTTAAGGTTTTCCTAGCGCCTAAATGCCCACTCATTGGCGTATCATGCGCTAATTTCATAACACCCTGTCTATACTTCTTGGGTACAACGATCTGCGTTCTTTTCTGTTCCTTTTAAGTGAATTCCTGCACGAAAATTCCATTCTTCCATTTAAATTTGGCTTTGGTTTGTTTGCTGTTTTGTTCTCCCTCTTTTTTGCCATCAGCTGCGTCTCTGCATTTCTTCAAAGTTTCATCTTCTTTTTGAGCCTGTTTCAATTGCTCTGCTGTAACATTAACAATCTTTGTTTCTGGCATCTTGAGCTCTTTTTGATTTCTTTTCGTTCCTATGCTTCGCATTTCCACTTCTGCACACTGCTCCTCTATTGTCATATCGTTCTGTTCGCTTTGTTTCCTTGTGATTGTCTCTGTCCTTTCCATTACAGCTGGAATGTTTTCCACATGGTTTCCTGTTTGTTCGCTTGCATCTCTTTTTGAGCAAGGTTTCCTCACTGGATAAACTGGAATAGTGTTTATTTGCTCTTTGTTCAAGAATCGTGTATTTCCTACCAAAACTGGTAATGCTGGTCCGGATATCACTAGTACATCCGCGTCTCCTTCAAAAAATGGTGTTCGCATGAAAAGTCTAGCAACAGGTACTTGCTTGACGTCACATGACGCAAACGTCACAGATCGCATCTCACCTGTATACTTGTCTTCTAATAATAATATAATAATAATACCGTTATTATATAGGCGCTTTTTCTCAATTTTTTGGGGAAATCGACTCAAAGCGCCGCGCCTGAAACCCAACACACACACTCACGAAACAGACACGGATTTACGCCATTTAAGACAAACACAGTACAAGACAAACGAAGGGCCAGTCAGCTACTGAAGTTACAGAGATTTTTGATCGCTTGTATTTGAAATTTGTAAAGTGGCCTGAGACCGGTACCAAAGTGTGGGGGGTGGGGGGGATGGGGGGGGGGGTGGAAGAACCGGAGTACCCGGAGAAAGAACCCCCGACGGTCCGCCCGAATTAACGGTGACACTTACCAGAGGAGAAAAGTCCAACGCCGGAACCCGGTATCGAACCACGCACCTTTGGCATTGGTGGCAGGCGCCTTAACCACTGCGCCACGGACCGCCCCAATTTTGTATCAACAACGCTAATTGTAGCTCCTGTGTCTCTCAATGCTGGCACTTCCTTGCCTTCTATTTCTACTTGACACGATGGCTGATAATTTACCTTGCTGCATTTGTCGCATAGCGCCATTTTGTGATTTCTTTCTTACCTTTACTCAAAGTAATGCATTCCCACTCTCAGTGCGTGGTGGTCTATGCTTTCATGGTGTTGGTGGTGCGTCGCTGCACAACTGCAACTCGATGTATGCATCGATCCACATGTAGGTTGTACGTATAACGCATTCTGTTTTCTGTTTGGACACCCCCCCCCCCCCCCCACCTACCGGTCTCAGGCCACTTTACAAATTTCAAATACAAGCGATCAAAAATCTCTGTAACTTCAGTAGCTGACTGGCCCTTCGTTTGTCTTGTACTGTGTTTGTACTGTGTTTGTCTTAAATGGGCGTAAATCCGTGTCTGTTTCGTGAGTGAGTGTGTTGGGTTTCAGGCGCGGCGCTTTGAGTCGATTTCCCCAAAATTGAGAAAAAGCGCCTATATAATAACGGTATTATTATTATTATTATACTTTGTGGGGTTCTCCACAATTGAAACATTCAATCTTGAATGACACTCTATTCTTGAAAGATTGATTTCCATCTTTGTTTGGTGATCTATTGTCACGCAATCCCTGCTAGTTGCTATGATCCCTTTTAGGTGACAGACTCTATCACTGTGTCTAACTCTGTCCCTGCTGGTATCTCTGCCCCCTATTTCCTCTGGACACCTCGTAGGTTTCTGCTGCTTCAGTAGCCTCATCTACGTTAGCTGGTCTTCTATCTCGTACGAACGTAGCTTGCTCTTTTGGTAGTGCGTCCAAAAAGGTATCCACTGCCAATAATTCTACGATACTGTCAAAGCTCTTTTTTCTCCCTGAACTTTCAATCCATCGGGTTATCCATTGCGTAATCCGATTCATGAGTTCTCTGGATTTTGCGTAGTCTTTCTTCTTGGCATTCTTCAGGTTTTTCTCTGTACTCTTCTGATGGCAAACGGAACTTCTTCAGCAATTCCTTACGAATCTGTTCAAAATCTTCTAACTCAGTCCACATACTGCATGGGCGTGATAGCTTCCGCTGCTTTCCCCTTCAGCAATGCGATCAGGTGTAATCCCCATTCGTCATCTGGAATACGCTCTGCTCTCATGACCTTTTCAAATTTCCATAGAAAGACTTCCAAATCATCTCCATCTTCAAAAAATGGCAACTGGATTTTAATTCCGCGTCGATCTTGCGCGTTGTTGTTTCTGTTCTGTTCTCCTTCTATACGCCGACCTTCTGCCTGAATTTCTAATTTTCTCAAACGTAGCTCGGACGCTCAGCATCTCGCTCTTGTCGTTCCCCTTCACGTTCTTGCCGCTCTAACCCCGCATGTCGTTCTCGCCGCTCTGAACAACGTTTTTTCCTCATCCAGAACATATGTAGTTAAGTCATTTTCCCCTAAACTCAATAGTTCCCCTTTTTCTTTCCAAGCCTGCATCCTGGTTTTCATATCTGGTTCTTGTTCCATTTCTGATCTGCTGCTTGTCACACACATAGTATCGGGCATGACGGCTAAGTTTGTTTGTACTGCCCAAAATCCGTGCAACAACAACAACAAAATGACTTCAACTATTGCTTATTTATAAGCTATTGATAATCATTTATGAACGTGAACTTTTGTTGATCTGTCAACAAGTTTTGGCGTAACGCATTTTACGAAAGGACAAAACAAAAGGACAAAACAAATGTGAAATAAGAAAATCTATTACGCTGCGGAAGTTATACCTCTACAGATTATCAAGAAAGTAATATCATAACCTATACTCTGTACTTGTATGACAATCCGCGCAATCGGTTAGTCTCCACTAACGCTGACAATCGAACACAACTCGGTATCTGAATAAACGGAAGGGGTGAATATGACGATAGCGAAGCTTCGGAGCTTGAACTGATGCCGCCCGATGTTACACAACGCCCTCCAACCGCCCACAGGTAATCCAGCAATTCCGAGTGTCCTTTGGTAATGACAAAAAGATACACTGGTGCGTAAATTTAGACTAAAATTTGCACCGTAATTAACCTGGACCGATAACGCTACCGTTATACTTTTGGTCAAGCCAAAGTTTACATGCCAGTGTAGATGGATACAAATATCCGTGGCTCGAATCTCCAAGATTAATTCGGCCCAATCGTTATCACCAAATTGTGACCCTGACTCTGGAAATAACCGTGGTTCGAACTCGACGGACGAGCCTCCAAATTATTGTCACACCAGGGAGGAAATGTTATATATCACACGGAATTGTTGGATTTTTTTCGTTCGATATTAATGATTTGATTTTCTCATTCGCACGACAAACAATAGACACAGACGTACACAAACCTACGCGCTACTCAGTCAATTCATACATGCTCCTGTAATACACGCACACACTTAAACATTCGCACAATGTCCAGAGCACTAATCACATCTCATCCAAATTGTTCCACTGCGATGTTTCTTCTCATTGTCTGCTGACAACTGTACACAATTTAAGTTGATGTCTAGATCCTTGAATATATTAGGCAGTCTAATTGCTCCGACCGTAAATTGAAGATGAATTTATCGTCGCTGCTCGTTGAATCTCGCCAGTGGTCGAATAAGCGGACTGTCTCTCACGGTGGCCGATTAAGTTCTCCACACCCGCCTGGATCAACTCTCTCGTACACCAGGTTGACTTACATCCTACCTGGAGTACATAATATCCAACGTCCCAGCTGGAGAGCATCCAAAGATGCGTGAAAGGTTTCAAAGATGCGTGAAAGGTTTATTCCGTCGACTTATTTTGTGCCTGTCTGCCGCCCACCGTGGCCTTTGACAAGGTCACTGGTTAGACAGGCCCGTTACATCGTAGTTCTTCAACTAAATACCTTATCATACACTCCTATATTGAGCATTCTGCTCTTCTACCATCTATTTTACAATAGATTGCTACGCGGCATCTCCCCGCCACCTCCACTTCTCACAAAACTAAATTCTGGCTAAGAGCAAAATCTCTTATGACTTGATGTGTCTCCAAATCCACAATGCCGCATACCGTCCGTTCAAACAAACATTTTACGTCACATGTTCTTAACGTCACTTAAAAAAGAACATGCCATCATCTCAACACAAAACGTAAAAGCTCGCCAGTGGTCGAATAAGCGGACTGTCTTTCACGGTGGCCGATTAAGTTCTACACACCCGCCTGGATCAACTCTCTCGTACACCAGGTTGACTTACATCCTACCTGGAGTACATAATATCCAACGTCCCAGCTGGAGAGCATCCAAAGATGCGTGAAAGGTTTCAAAGATGCGTGAAAGGTTTATTCCGTCGACATATTTTGTGCCTGTCTGCCGCCCACCGTGGCCTTTGCAAGGTCACTGGTTAGACAGGCCCGTTACATCGTAGTTCTTCAACTAAATACCTTATCATACACTCCTATATTGAGCATTCTGCTCTTCTACCATCTATTTTACAATAGATTGCTACGCGGCATCTCCCCGCCACCTCAACTTCTCACAAAACTAAATTCTGGCTAAGAGCAAAATCTCTTATGACTTGATGTGTCTCCAAATCCACAATGCCGCATACCGTCCGTTCAAACAAACATTTTACGTCACATGTTCTTAACGTCACTTAAAAAAAGAACATGCCATCATCTCAACACAAAACGTAAAACGGAACTTCTATCAAAAAAAAAAAAAAAAAAAAAAAAAAAGAATAATGATTAAAATAAATTGTGACAGCAGCGAATCGATGGAGATAACCAGTGTGATGTTAATCACGACAGCGCGCATGTAACTTGCTGAACAAATGCGTGTATGGGAGCATTCCATTTCAGCTGGAGCTCTTTAATCGATTTTTGTGCCACGACCAAGTTAATTCTCTCCGAGGACTGTGTTTCTCAGGAGCTTCGCGGGATGATCCTTTATTGGGATTCATAAACTGACACATTAGCAAGAGGCATAGATCCTTATCCGCACGGGCTCATGAGGATCTATGCCTCTTGTTACCACACTCGCTCACTGTACTGCACTGAGAGGTCATTCAGATTTAAGACTACCGGTAACAAATCAGTGTGATATATATTCATTTGACATTTTCGGCAAGGACAGCCGGGCATTGTTCAGTGTGGGTTTAATTGGAATTCTTGCAGAGAGCAAAATGCTTTTTCTTAAATTTGCTCAGTCCCGCCATGTATTGGAAAATAAGACTGAATTTGATGCGTTACGCGAACATGACACTGAAGTACTGTACTGTTCAACTTCAATCACTCCGGAAATGTGCAGCCTTGGCCGCGGGTCCTGTTTAGATAGGAGATTATAATTGGTCGCATTGTTTGGACGGGCGTCATGTCAGGTGTTCGGACTCTTCTTCTCAGACAAAAAGGACCAGTTGCATGAGTGAGCTGAAATCCTGCCCAAGTGTCTGCTAAGCAATTCTCGACTATAGCGGAGCACCTTCAACTCTCTCATGCAACTCAATCCAGATTGTCTCAGACGTTGGTTTCAATCGGCAAGAGGTATAGTGTCAAAAGCCCCAACCGCAGGGGCTTTTGAGACTCTATGCCTCTTGCAGATGGGTCGGGTGTCGTCTGGGACTATGGCTCTTCCCTCAACCGAGAAATCGCAAGATGCCGTGCTTCCTGTGGAAACGAACTGAATGAAGATTCCGTTATGAAGCCATGTCCATCGTAGACTTGAACGCACGATGGCTTCCACCATAAGGAAAGACAGATGTAAATTGGACCGATAAGTTGTGTAGTCGCGTCAGATTCGCTTGGGGCTCTTTAGTACAGTCTCGTGCTGACAAGGTGATCAGTGCTGTAACTGAGGATGACGGGAGAGGGGGGTGGGGGTGGTCTTACAATATATAATGAGCCTCGTCACGAGACTTGTCAGCCAGGCCTATCAGTCTGGCTTCCAAGCTTTAGCGTGTCAGGCGAGTTGTAACTGTGCATCGCGGGAAATCAGCAGTCGTCGATATTTTGAATGTAAGGACCACGGATACCACCGATAATGAGTTGCCGGAGGAAAGGAAGCAATCATGGATCCCTGAGATCGGTACACCCAAATTAGGGCGTTATCCAAATTAGATCGACCATGGTGGTTCAAGTCGGTGGTGTCAAATGCCTCGGCGTCTCTAAGCGCCAAACTAGTATGGCACCACCTGTGGACCGTCAATATCGTAAGGGCGCCAGATTTAATATGGCACCACTCATAACTATCGTGGTCCAAGTCGATCCAAATACATGCCTGTTAGTATTGTGTTTTGGCTCCGTGGCGGATTAATTGGCGCGGATTACTGACCTGAAATGGTCTGTATTAATAGTAATAAAACAATGCGGAAAAGTTTCATTCCTCCCCTTCTACCACTCCATTTCCCTCCAATCACCCCCCCCCCCAACCCCCGCCCCGCACCGCACCGCACCGCCCCGTCCCTAAGGCGGCTCCTCATGCGCAGCGACCATGATGGTGTCTGACGTTAGTAAGGTGTGAAGCAGGCAGCATGCCGTGTTGATCATGGGCTGGTGATTGAAGCTGCATGTTAGCTGTCGGTGCCGTCTGCTCCACATCACTGCCTCTCTATAGACCGTGCATGATGGATCACTCAATAAAACTTTGACAGTTCGCAGTTGCACGAGGGAGCGTCAGTGAATCCTGCGCAAGCCAGTACGCAAGGTGTTCTTCTGCAGCCGTCCACTTTGACATAAACTCAGTGCTCCGCTATAGCAAATCATGTGCACGCTATCACGCAAAGTGCTGCGATGTAACATAGCTTTTAAAAATCTTAAGCAATGCGCTGCGGCAAAGCGTAAATCAGTACTGTGCAAGTCACTAAGCAAGTTGCTCCGCTATGGCGAAGCACCTTGCTTAGTGGCTTGCGCCGGCGGGATCATAAGGTCTCTTATGCAACTCGGACCAGGAATATAAAGTGCTATCATGAACCTGGTAGTCTCCATTGTTTCAGGAAGATACATTCTGAGTTTCAGATGTACCAGCGAAAGGCGAACATTGTTACTGCTCAGTGCAGCTTGCCGAGGCTTTTCCTGATGGAAAGAAGCTGATTTGAAATAAGAAAAGATAATATCAAAAATGCACTTGCCACGCACCATCTGCTTACTTTAAGTTAACCCATTTAGCCCCGACACTTAAAGCAGAAAACGGATCGACCATGATAATTCATGGGTAGTGCCATATTAGCTTGGCTACGCTTCAATTAGCATGGTCGGGCTATCTCCTGCAACACATTCATTAGGTGACACCTCCAAGATTTGGGAATTTCGGCCGTGGCCGGGGTTAAAACAAATGAGGTAGATGGTTTGTTACAGCCAATGCATTCACACTGCATCTCCAGCTCCGTTACATAATAAAGACCATCAATGTGCCAACATCATGTATGAAGTATATTATATTGTCTTTGATGTTACATAATTATGCTATCCAATCCGTTCTAGGGACCAAGTTTCTGCACTGTATGAATAATGTATGAGCGACTACTGCCGGCATTAATCGTATTATTGCATGTATCTGGAATTTCAGTCTAAGCGAATTGATTTCTTAATCAGCCGTATCAAAAATGTCAGTGCAACAAGGTTTGTGTGGCCACGTGGGTTAAAAAAAGGGTTAACCTCCTTGTGCACATGCAGCCATCGGTACTGTCCACAGACCATTTCGATGGTGTTCGCATGCAACCTCGTAACTAAAAAGACGCGTATTTGACACAACAACAACAAAAAGCTTGCATCAGAAGAAAGTCAGATTATGTATATAATAATACTGCCGTTAAAAGCCAGTATGTCCATTTATAACAATGAAAATCTCTTTTCTCTAAAGTTCGCTTCTAGAACTAGTGAGCGATGCAGTCACAAAAAGGGCAACTGATGTCCTGATGACACAATGCAAGCTTACCAGCCTGGAATTTCATGGCATTAGCACAGCATTCTCAGAGTTGAATGAAAAATTATATATATAAACCCGAGGCTTTCTTGACAATGCGATTATGAGCATTCCTGTTTTCACAGGTTCCAGATTTCGGCGGAGAAAGAAAAAAATCAAAGGAGTCAAGCGGATCACTAAAATCATGATGTTGAGCCATGTAAAATGTCAGTTACAAGGTTCTTACAAGGTTCAACGCGGACACCATCTATTTTCTCTGGAAATGAAAGGGATATTTGGTGACTCACACTCGGAAGCTTTTGTGTTGTTTTACCTCCTGTGGGGTTCAATGCCATCCACACTGTTTAATGGTGACATGTTCTAGGGCGGTTTGCCCTACGGAGGTCACTCCCTGAATTGGTAATTTCGTCAAAGTGGCAGTTACTACGTTCTGTCAGTAATTTACTGAAGATTACCGCTTGGAATCACAGAGTTAACAAATTCACTGCCAGCGGACGCAAAATTATGCCTTTGAAAGCAGGGCAAATTCAACTCTGAATAATATAATGGCATTCATCCAAGGAACACGGATATGAAATAGGGTCAGCAAAAGGTAAGGAACCTCATGAGCCCCCGCAGATGCGGGGGCTTTTGAGGTTCTTTGCCTCTTGCAGCTGGCTGGTGTTCGCATTTTTCGGGCAGTATAAGGGTTAAAGGGTGGTTGGTTTTACATTGCTTAACGTCCCGACAGCAACAAGACTTTCTCAGGACGTGCCTGCACTGCTTGTGAAAAAAAATAACAGAAAATTGAATGTATGTCGCCAGCCGGTCTAATACGCTAAAGAAACCTACGACCATATAGCAACACACATACAATATCTAGAGCTAAAAAAAAGCGCAGCCAGTAGGGAGAGTTTAAAAAAGGAAAATACAGGTGAATGGACCAAGGGTAGACAGAAACCCATGCCCCAGAATATAGGGGAAAACCCACCCAGTGGAGCTGACCAGGGTGACCCTGGGAACTAAAAAGTAGTTAACCCCACCCAAGTCCCCCAGGGCAGACCCGGGTGGGATAGTATAACGGTTAAACCCAGTTGGATCTATAACAGACATTAAAAGATATGTATACAGATCCCCGTACCAGCAACAAGCAACGAGTCTCGTGAGCCCCAGCAGGTACAAGGGCTCATGAAAATCTATGCCTTTGTGCCAAATAGGCTGGTTCCATGAGTTTTGGGTTTGGTTTTAGCCAGTCAGCCGCGCTGTTTTTGTTGCCACTGTTGATACTGTGTGATAATTGGGGCGGCCTTAGTTGCTTCAATTAGCCTTCACAGCGGGAATAATCACGCGGACTGCCCTTTCCAGGATATGATACTGTTAACGATCACACAGGCTCCCATAGTTAGCATGCCTGCAGCCTATTCATTATATAATAACCTGAATGATCTGGCATTTGGCAGTGCACATCTCGAATCAAAAACACATTTCTTGTTATTCTGTTTGAAACCGAAGCCTGCTGTATGTACTTTGCTAAAGGCCGCCTAGGGATAAACGCCATATGCTCATTGGTCTGTTGTTTACTGCCTAACATTGTTTTGATTTGTGTATAGCGGCCATTTACTGATATAGAGCCTGTTTAAAGCGGTCGGTTCCATGTAATGCAGGCATTGATTGCTAAAATGTACCGATAGAAGGGGTTATCAATGTTGTCTTGGCTCAACTACGATTTTTCTACCCTTCTTGTCACAGTCCATGTGAGTATGCACACGTTCCAGAGGTTTTCCACTGCCTTTTGGACGTAACGGAAGGACCTCTCCTGCGTACACGGGCCGAGAAGAAGAACAGAAACGTCTTTCAGTTTACGACATTCAGACTTTAGCCCTTTCGGCCAGCATTATTGTAAGACGTACTAAGAACACGCATAAAGGAAATATTGCGAACTATTAGCCCTTTGATGCCTGCAGTAGGTCGCTTTAAACCAATGGAAGCCTCACCCCTTTCTCTTTGCCGCGAGAAAGCAAGACACCATACGAGCTACGACGGAGTATCAGAGACCGGCAAAGAAACGTGTTTTCTCTGCAAAGAAGTTCCCTCGGCCAATTACTTTAGCTGTGGTGCTCGTCTATAGTGTACTACACAGTTTCCTAGCCAGCCCCGTTCCATGTACAAGAGGCACAGATCTTCATGAGAATCTTTGCCTCTTGCTGGCAGTGTTAAACTTTACAGTCTCACATAAATAATCATCGGGTTTTTGGTCTATACCCTTGTGTAAGCAACGCTTCCTGTTAGATTTGCAAGTATGAGTACACCCGCGGTATTGCACGCGGCATTAATCATAGAAAGGTGTCATTGTGTAAACGACATATTCGGGGCACTAACCTGCCCTCTAGGCGCTTTCACGCCCGATTTTGTGCTCGATTACTTCAATCCAGACTTTTCCAGGCTTGTACTTACTGAACAAAGCAAACATATACGTGCAGGTCTGTGATTTTGGACTTTACGGCTGCGCCGTAAGGTCCAAAATCACAGACCAGCACACGTTGCAACTTTTGCTCTCCCAGAGCCAAAAATTATACTCGCTAACAATAGCAGTGTAGTTATACAATCCTTACCGTAGCATTGAGTGAAGGTGGCAGGGCCGGGATCAAACATGGTAGCTCTCCAGTCGCCAGATTCACGTTGTATCTACGCAAAAGTGGGTGTACGGTTCTGAGACAAAACAAGCGGAAAAACAACTGACGCTTGTTTTAGCCTTTTGGCTGTCGGTAGCGCTTTTTGTCGCGATGATTCCTGCAGGAATTATCGCAACAAAAAGCGCTACCGACAGCCAAAGGTTGAATTTGAAACCTGTTGAATAACATATCAACCATCCTTTTTTTTTTTATGAAGACACTCGATGATAGTCCAGAACCATAATAAACAGTTCAGTAAAAGTTTTTTAAACCATTGAACTCTAAATAGTATGCACGATCCCAAAATTCGAATCGCTGTTGCGTTGATAAGACTTGAGATTTATTGTTGTCTGCTTCCAGTGGGCTGTTACAACTTCCTTATTGGCACTGGAGGTGAACCACAGAACAATAGTTAGTAGGAAGAATGTGTTTCAGCCTTATTACACCTCGTTGACACGTATCCCTAGGGCTTCCTGAAATAACTGAGAAGGATTTGCTGAGATGCAAATCCGGTACCTGCTAATCGAAGTATGCATACTTGTTCGTTACATAAATATGTCTACTGCATACGTATGAGCAAATTGGTACTCTATGCTCAGGTTTAGAGCACTCCTATCAATGCAGTTTCTGTGAGGTTTGCTAATAAGCTTATTTTCTCCAACTCGTCTTTGCATTTTGATCGTGATAGACAGTCATGTTTTGCAAAGGAAATCCCATCAAAGAAAGAATACACTTAAAAAGGACAATTACAAAACAATTTTTTTGCGTTGTAATTGTCCTTTCTAAGCGTATGTCTTTGTTGGGATTGTCTTTGCAAGCGTAGTTACCCTCCTTTTGGTCAAGTTATGTGTTGTCTTAATTTATCTTGTTTATTTTATTATGTGTTTAATTACAATCATTATATTGATGTTCTAACGCTGGTGATAGCAAACATGAATAGAGTACTAGTTTTTCACCCGTCTGCGCTTTGCTGTTTAAATCAGGTTAGCGTGGCCTTTAGAATTTCACAATACGTAACTGGGTCTTCACTGGAAATAAATACATATACTTGCAGCTGCACAACGGTTTGGTTGGTTGTCGAGGACACGGCATGTTTTGCTGACATTTCAAAGTGACATTCTCAGCTTAGCGGTGTTTCTGTTTTGCCCGTCATAATACGTGCAGCAGCTATGAGAAGAGTTTTTCGAGTGAATATCCATCGTTGGAGGAACCGTAGTACACGTTAAGGAAAAAAATCAACCAACCAACCGACCGACGGACCAACCAACTAACCAACAACCAGACCAAACCCAACCAACCGAAACCAAACTAAACCAAACCAACCAAACCGCAGTTCAGTGGGAACCAGTGTTTTGAAAAATTAAACTGACCTTGCCCATTGATGTCCTCAAAACTACTTTCACTAAATTGTACTGTGTTAGTATGGTGCTCACGTACAATGCACTTAGCGACTCAAGTGTTAATTTCAGGTTTATTATCATTAGTAGACATATGTTTTGGTGAGAACATCAACTTGTTTTGCGGCACCGATACAGCTAAATTCGAGTGTTGGACTCCTGCTTTTAATATTAATCATGTGTTTATAATCGATTAAGTGTGGATTAAAGAACCGGCGTGGGGCAGATGCCATAGTTTTGTTCTCAGTGAGATACGTGAGTAGGTCACCTACTGATCCCCGTTAGGAGCACCTGTGTAAATACCACGCTGGGACCCTTGAGACTGACACACAGTAGGGCATTAAATAGGCGGAGGCGTGTACCTTTCAATGCCACAGCCAAGTGAGGGACAGCGTAGTATGCGCGCGATTTCGGCCAGTGGTCAGGATCGAACGTAACATGGGTCACGCTGCTCGTCTCCCTCGATTCGTTGCCGCTGGTGAGCGGCAGCGGAATCGAGGGAGACAAAGCAGCGTGTTC
Organism: Semisulcospira habei; assembly: GCA_036245525.1. NCBI lineage: Eukaryota > Metazoa > Mollusca > Gastropoda > Semisulcospiridae > Semisulcospira > Semisulcospira habei. The sequence goes on from BTPG01000005.1 coordinate 190,995,347, forward strand.
ACGGGTAATATCTGATTTATATATATATATATATATATATATATATATATATATATATATATATATATATATATATATATATATATATATATATATATATATATATATATATATATATATATATATATATAATGCTGGGGCTCACGAGGTTCTATGTCTCTTGTAGTTGGTTCGTGTTACATTTCTGTCTGCAGTGAAGAGTTTAAGGTCGAAACAGCCAAATCAGGTGGTTAGTTCAGGAGACAGATCGACCATGATAGTTTAAGCCGTGAGGCTCCGAGCTATTCTGGCAACACCCTCTAGCCATGTAATGATAATAATGATAACAACAACAATAATAACACTATTAATAATAATAATAATACATTGTTTTATAAAGTGCTGTTCTACAGAATACTCCCGACTCGCTTGTTTCATGTATTGTATTGCGGTCGATTCGAATTTGATCTCCCGTCAGCCTTTGATAGGTCTTGATACACTGTGCAGTAGGTGATGCTAAAATGTAGGCGGTCAGACGATGTAAGTTTAAGATTGCATTGAAGGGGTTAAAATGGCCGACAGACGATGCCAGCAGGTGAAAGTAAAAAATGTGTGTTAACCAGTAAGTTGTGGAACTGAAAGTGTCACTTTATGGAAATCCGTGTCATGTATGTTGTATTTGTGGTGCATGAGCACGTTTATTCTGTCTACGATTTCTGCGCCTTCTTTAGCAAGGTGCCTTCATTGAGTTGACTCTCAAATATGGCTTGGCGCCTTCACGTATATGACTCGCAAATATTTGCATAAAGTTAGTGCGTGACACCGGGGCGAAAGTAAACAGTTTTCGGTCAGATGAACTTAAACTTTGCGGACCTTACGAAAATCGCCCAGGGGTAAGTGCTTTGTGTTTATTAAGACCTTTCTTCTTCTTCTTATCCCTTTTTTTTTTTTGTCCCTATAGCACTGAAGTGATCAGAGACTAACTTATTTACCTTAGTTGACAAGGACAACAATAAAAAAAAAATTTTCATTACTTTTTCTTAAAGTATACCACACATCTGTTCACATTTAATATCCAACACGGTCCTTGTATAGGGAAGAAAATATCATTTATTTTCATATAATCAGGGTTAAGATTCAGGACCACCTATGTATAAAAACAAAAGGTTTAAGAATTCGTATTTTAAGTCTATATATGTACATCAATTATGATTACAAAAAAAGTTAAAACAAATTTAAGAGTTCTTAATACAAGTTTGTTTATCTTTCTTTATCTATGAATTGGGCAGTAGCAGAGGGGTAGACGCGCCTTCATCGCTGACTGACTAAATCCAATTTCCCGTCTCCCCGAAACTGCTGTCTATGGGAGACTAGCTGGTTTTACCTTTAAAACAAAAGTTATCAACCGAGATCCTGGTCTGGTCTGGACCTGCTGCCTCACTGTTTATGGATTATTACGACCGTCGCAGTAAGTGTATAAAAAAGGTGTTTTAATCTTACAGGTTCACTGCTAGGCCTCTCTGTACGCGAAAAGCATAGAGTATCAGTGAGCTCCTGCATCTTCGTGGGCCGCGTGTAAGAAAACGTGCATCTTGCTGGTCAAGTTGTGGCTGGTGCTGGCTGCCTCGCAAAAGTAGTGCTGCCCCGTGAAGGCAAAAGACAGCAAGTCCCTTTTTGTGTAAATCGAGATTTTCATTGTAATACAACGAAAATCTTGCTTAAAACAAAAAGGACTTGCTGTCTTTTTGCCTGCATAGGGCAGAGTGAGATACCGGGATTTAATGTTGGACTGGAAATCCAGCTGTGAAATTTTCCGTGTGAACAAAACCGCCGAGAGATGACCCCCATGTACTACAGAACCTGACAAGATTTATGACGCCTGTAAAGGCCAAAATGATTACGAATGAGAGTTTTCAGCTGCGGAAGTATTGTAGGACATTTCACCGAAGGACATTCGATTTTGTGGTCGTGGCGATTTATTTGCGTATTGTAAGTGGACTTTTCGATTTTTTTTTTATTTTATTTTTTTTTTTGGGTGGTGGGTGGGTGGGGGTTAAGCCTGGTAGGCACTCTTTTCCAGAATGCGTCCCGTTTAACTCCTTCGCTGCCAGTTTACGCAGACTGAAGAAAGAATACTGAAACAGTGATTTAACTCATTCTACCCCGGACACACCACAGCAAGATAAGGATCGACCATGATAGTTCAAGGGTGGTGCCAGAATAGCTTGGCGCCTATGGTATTCTGGTAACACCCTTGAACTATCATGGTCGATCTGTGTCCTGCACTGCAATGCAGTCTTCAGAGGACAACGACAAACTTTTGGGATTTCGGTGTTGGGGTAGAATGAGTTAAGCAAGCGGCATGGATCCTCATGAGCCCCCATCCCTACCCCCATCTGCTGGAGCTCATGAGGATATTTGAATCGTGTTTACTATTTCTCGGCAGTGAAGGGGTTGCATTTGCAACGGTACAGTCTGTGATTTCTGTGTCGCCTGTAGCTGAGAAATTGCGGGCTTTTGAAATTGTACATTTTGGTCTCACTCCGCTTAACCCCGTCACAAAAATGACACGATTCAACTGCAAGAGCCCCGCGACTGCGGGGGATCATTAGGATCTATGTCTCTTGATGAGATCAATTTGTATCCATGTTTCTTGGACGGTATTGGCTTTTGGTCTTTGAATGAACGAAGATTTCAGAAACATAAATGTATGTATGGTGTACGTACATGCAGGGAAGGGGTTAATGTTGTTTGGTAGTCTGAGGTCTCTTTTCGTAAGTTTTCTCAGAGTAGTAACCGTATGATCTACATGGGACAGTTTGCCTTTGTGACAACATAGGCTGGAAAATATGGTATAGTGATCAGCTCGTCTTCTTCTCCCGGTGAAAAATCTGGCTCAGCCGAAGAAGAAGATTCATTCCAGATCTCTGGCTCGGCTGAATGCCACATTTCATACGGCGTTTGAAACAGTTATGTCTGTTTTCAACAGTTTTTGTTGTTGTTTTTCTTTTGTTTTGTTTTGTTTGCACGAACCCAAACAGCCTTGACAGGGAATGTATAAGCATTGACGAGCACTGTAACGAGGTTGTGTGGCGCAGTCTGTTGTGTCCCAGCCAGATCTTTGATTCTCAGAGAGGCATAGATTCTCATGATCTCCTTACAATTGCCGGAGCTCATGAAAATGTACGTCCTTAGGCGGCAGAGATCGAACTCCTGATAAGGAGTTGTTCGGGTTTATATATTCGAGTCCCGACTGTATTCTGTTGACTGACACCGTGTGGTCGCCGTCGTCTAACGGCTGTCAACGCCGCGGAAAGGCGTTAAATATTGATAACAAGCAAATCAACTCCAATTACCTGCGTTAATGTCAGTGTGACCCAAGGGGGAGTGCAGGTGTGGACAAGGTAGAGAGGTCTTTCCCGCAAGGGCGCAGCAGTTAATAAACTAGGCGTCACATATTGGATTTTCGACCTGCTTTGCGAACAGTATGTCTGGCAGTGCCGTCTTAGTGGCCACTAACCGTTCGGCTGTCGGTAGCGCTTTTTATCGAGGCGACTCCTGCAGGAATCATTTGGACAAACAGTGCTGCCGACAGATAAAGTATTAATTTAGTTTTGGTGCAATTTTGTTCGCACGCATTGTATTTTTGACCATCTGGTCGGACCATTGATTTGTCACCACTGATGAATTGTTTTCGTTTACGGTTTGCAAGTGACAGTCCCCGGCTGGTATAATATATCCTCCCAATATTTTTTGTTGTAGCCTACTCTTACTTTGAAGTTCTCAGCGGTTCCTTTCTCACTTATTCGCGGAATGGATTCTTACAGCCCCCTATAACATACGTGTCTTCCCCTTCTCCTCCTGGACATTATACACTTTTATGGCGGAATACACTAGAAAGCAAATGGCCCTCGGTCTGTGAGCGCGCGGACCGTGCGGCTGACATCGACCCGAGGACTTCTTGCATTGAAGAACGGAGAAAGAAACACGTTTAGAAATGACAGTTACAACACAATTTATTAATATTTCAAAAATATTTTTCAAAATAGACAAACAAGTATACAATACAGTTCAGTCGCTACTTATCTTGTGAGTGAAGAAGCAACGTCTTTTGCATATTGCGGGAGAAAACCGCCAGAGTATTTGCATCGCATAGTCAAATACCGACACTATGCCACTAACGACTACGTCTTCTTCACGAAAACTACAATTAACTCAACCCTTTGGCTGTCGGTAGCGCTTGTTGTCGAGGTGATTCCGACAGAAATCACCTCGACAGCAAGCCCTACCGACAGCCAGAAGTCTAATTTGCAAGCAAGCGGACAACCGTGGAAATGCAGCTTGCTAAATGGATGAATTATTTCTCTTTTGTCACTATGGTGTTTTCGTTCGGCATGACAAACCGGAAAACGGTCGTGACGACAAAAGACGCAGAGTCGTCTGTATGTAGGCAAGGGTCAGTTGAAGTAAGTAATAAAGATGCAGGCATACTGGAACTACATACTGGAATTTCCCGTCTGCTACAGATGCGGGCTTTCATTTATGCTATCATTATCTCGTTAATCCCCCCGACACATGTTTCATCGCACGTCGCTTTACTTACGCAACATTCGTACGTCAATTAGCGATCAGCACATCTGCATTTGGCATAGACCTTCACCCACTGCTTTCCAGCAAGCGTCAGTCTCATTTTGTCTCTGTTACCATGTGCTGCTCAGTGATGGAGGACATGGGAGATACAACCAATGACTTAAACATGTATACGGTCATGCCACAGGTGCGCAGGTAAATTGTAAGCCAAGGCTCCTCAACGGTACTTCTTCATGGAGCCAGTCGCGACGCTTGCCAAACTCGTCCGGACACCCTGCCAAAATAGGCAACTGGACCGTACTTTTCTGCATGTGTGTCACAATGGTTGTTTCAATCGATTCGCTACCGCGGTATCGAATCAGGGGAGGCAGCCAGCATGCATTTAAGAACGTCCTGGATCTTGGATACCATGTTACAATACAATACAATTTTATTGTCTGTTCGAGTCAAAGCACGACAGAAATTTGCCTTGTTTGTTGGACACACAGGCGCCCATAGATTGTGCTGGTTTGTTCATAACTGGACCGCCCACTGGCACATGCACTACCCTGTTTTTAGGATACTTGAAGCTGAACACCCTTGAGCCCGTAGATTTTGTTCTTTTGTTATTCTAGATCGTCTTTTAAAAACAAAAGATGGCATCACTTGTCAGCTGACACTCTCGGTCCAGGATACGCTGTTGAACGCGTATGTCTAGATATAAACGCCTGTAGATTGTCCCGTTTCTTTTCCTGGATCCCCTTTCTTTTTCTGGCATCGCTACCATGCTATATTAGGATATTTTTTTTTAAAGAAGAAAAAAGTAACTGCCAGTAAATTATGCAAAGAAAATCCCAGCGAAGAAAGAAACACACAGCGTGTTTATTTCTTTGTTGGAATTTTCTTGGCTACTTTGCTCGAAACACGATACTGACTCGGTTAAAACGTAGAATTTAGAATTGCGTGAAGGGATGGAAACGCAATGTTAGTATTATGGTGGGCGGTGGTAATGGTTGTGTTTGTATTTGAAATATGAAATAAAAGCGCGCGCTTTTATCGACAGGCTTGGAGCTTGGGGGCTAAGATATGCTCCGGGATAACATTCTTTTGCAGTGAAAACTCCATTGTTGTCGCGCCGTGCGTACGGACATTAACCAATGATGTTGCCCTGGAGCTGTGTGAATTATAGACGGAGAGGCCTGGCAGGTATTGTGTATTGTCCAGGTATAATGCGCATCCAGCCAAGTGTACGCAACTAATGGGTTTGTCGTGTAGAAATTTTAGTCGCCCAAAACCGCTGCTCTATGGATCATGTACGTCGATTGTAATGTTTGACTCTGTCATCAGAATTGAGCCATTTGCACCGGACACAAACTTCAGCTTTCTAAAGGAAGCCTTTTTTTTTTTTTTTTTTTTTTTTTTACAAGATCTTATTCTATGTAGTCTGTATAAGTTGACTGTTTTTTTGGTTTTTTTAAATGAATTTTAAAAGTCTGTAGACATGTACGATTGACCTGTGCGACTTTTTAGCCAAGAATACGTTTAAACTGTATTTACATTTTCTCTTGGTCTGGCTGGCCAGACTTTTACCCTTCCCGCCGTGAGACAGCCTACTTCAGGCCACCTTGGGTTTAATGTATTAACTAACCTCTTGATCGCTACTGACGATACCGTTCGGCGGAAAAGACGCGTTTCCTCGCATCCTTTCCGTCGGCCCGAGCGGAATCGTCGTTGACAAACAAAAGGTTGCAGTTCCAGGCTTAAAGTATCATTACGCGTAAATTTGAAGACATTTCAGCACCATTTGTGTTTGTTGTGCCTTGTCGACAGACCTAATAAACTTTAACAGCAGTTGGGACACACAGCAAAAGCACACGCGTAATCGCACCTATTTATTCTGCCCAGCCGTTAGCGAGTCAATCTATTTTTAGCTGTTTCTCGTACTGAAAGCGTTGTATTTATAGAACGGGATAGTCATTGTCAGATTACTTGATATGAAAACGACGTGTACAGAACTGGATTGTCCTGTGTGTAACGTACGCAGACTTTCAACCGGTCGCACGCACAGACTCGCAAACGCAACGAGCACATAAACAAACACTTTTCAGTCGGACGCATTCGTGCAGTATAAACGCAAAACATCATTTCTTTTTTTCCTGTGATCCCGTTTATAAAACTAACGAACAAAACGTGAAGTCAAAAATATTCTTCACAAGATACACAATTCTCAACACTAGCACATCACCCTCACATCCACACACAATATAGTAAAAGCCAAGTTAGGTAAACTGTCCTCATTATCAAACCTGCTGAACTGGTGTTATCGCTCTGTATCGTTCGCACGTTTCTCCACGTCTAGGAGTGTAGTTTCTTTCGTCACGCGTTCCTGAAGCTGTCCCACGTTCCCCGAACTGTGGACGTCCTCTCGACACACTCCTCTAGCGCGGCCTCTGTTGACTTTGATGTCTTGGCACCCAGTCTCTCGCTCCCCGAGCGGTGAATGTCCTCACGACACGTTCCTCCAGCGGCAGCCTCTGTTGACTTTGACGTCTCGGCGTCACGTCTCTCGCTCCGCACAAAAACTCTGTACAATAAAGTTCTAATGTCATGACACTTGCTTAACACACACATAATGGATGATATGAGGTAGATTACGTAACCTGGCTGATACAAATAAATGTACACGTTCATTCACACACTCGTGCTTCATAAAACAGACTAGATTCGCAACACGCCATAACTCAGTCACTACACTGAAAAAGACTGTAACATGACGCACGCGCCATACACGGGTTCGTACATTAGAAAAGATTATACTTAACACACTCACGTACTACCTTCATAAGCAACCTAGGCATACACACATCACATTCCTTAGTTATCCACCCCGGTAAATAACTATATAGAAAAATCTCCGATTACCAGTATCTCAACAAGTTTTAAACGGACATAACTGAACCAAATCAACGCTACACAACCTAACTAAATCTTACTAACGCATACTATCTTTAACTCACTAGCTGTCGATAGTACATATAAAATGTACCTGAAATCTAGGTATCAGAATCTTGGAATACGGCTAGTGTATCCGACACATGATACGTCCCTCCTCACTGACAGAATAGCTCGTACTAACTACTCTTGAGCTCTGTTAGACTGAGCTGCGCCACTAAAACTCCGTACGGATCGTTGACCTCGCGATTGCACGGAACTCATGAATACACGGACTATTTGTCATCAGATAAACCACTGATCAGACAGCACAATGCGGAATCCCTGTGTGAACTTTATGCGTGGGCATAGAGCTTCATCACGCTGTGTTTAAATGAACCATATCTAGATCTGTGTGCAGCGTTTCGTAACCATGTGTTACAGAAGTGTACCTTTGAACAGTTACGGCGGTAGTGGGCCTTCAAAGACTTGAAACTCAGAAGAACCAGGGACCAGTTGCATGAGTGGGCTTAGTCCTGCGCCAACCACAAAGCAAGGTGCTCCGCTATTCTTCTTTTTGGCTTGACTTGGCGAACGAAGATTCTACAAGGGTTGTCCACGTCGTCCGCAGGCGCGCTCGTGGCTGCGGAGGCCAATCCGGGACAGGCAGGTTCGACCGCAGTGGCTGCAGGGGGAGGTCTGGTCAGGGTTCTGAGTTGCGGCGTCTCTGTTTTTTCTCCTGAGCCGCTTGTCCTTAAGGCTAGCTCTGCGAGAGTCCTCAAAGGAGACGGCTGCTTTGTGAATGGCGGAGCGCCAGGTGTCGCGGTCCGCCGCAAGGGAAGACCACAGGCGGTGGTCAATGTGACAGGCACTGAGTGACTTCTTGAGACAGTCTTTGTATCTCTTCTTTGGTGCCCCTCTGTCTCGGTGTCCAGTGGTGAGCTCGCCGAACAGGGTGATCTTGGGCAGGCGATAATACTCCATCCTGGAGACGTGCCCCGCCCAGCGGTGCTGTGTCCGCAGCAGCAAGGCCTCGATGCTTGCGGTCTCTGCCTGTTCCAGGACCTCGACGTTGGTGACATATTCACTCCAGTGGATGCCGAGGATGGTACGCAGGCAGCGCTGGTGGAGGCGTTCGAGGAGTCGTAGTTGGCTGCGGTAGAGGGCCTGACTCGGAACCATACAGCAGGGTGGTGAGGACGACAGCTCTGTACACGCTGATCTTGGTGCCTTTTTTCAGCTGTTGATTGTGCCACACCCGCTTGAATAGTCGCCCGAAAGCGCTCCACTATTGGTGAGCTTAGTTCTGCACCGCCACTACGCAAGGTGCACCGCTATAGCGGAGCACCTTGCGTAGTGGCTAGCGCTGGACTAAGCTCGCTCCTGCGCCAGCCGCTGCAGAGCACTTTGCTTAGGCGCTGACGCAGGACTAAGCGCAGTCATGCAAAAGGCCCCAGTCGGAGTTTGGAAACATGTATCACTTACTTCAGTTTTGTCATACGGCCAGAGCCGTCTGCGGAAGTTTGTCGATCCGTCTCCGTCGCCTTACAGCGGCAAGCAGTCGTTTCAAAAGTGAAATGTATAAGTTTTTTAAAGCGTCTCTCGCAGCTAAAGGCGTCTTATAGAGCCATGTTTCAGCTTTGTGAACTCGTGCATGGGGGCAGATTTGAACAAAAGGATACTTGACTATGGAAACAAAAGTCTTTTGTGAAACCGGGGAATTCTTGACAGGTTGTGACGTAAGCCAGAACTGAATTCGCAGACGATACACTTCCTTTACAACTTCACTGAACAGGCCAAGATTCAGCCTCAGTACCTCCCCTCGGTGTCTGAAGGACCAGGGAAACATGTAGATTCTTATGAGACCCGGCAGGCGGGTGAGGCATTATTATAGATCTATGCATCTTGTAAGTTGAGTGTGTTCGCTCTTCTACCGGCTGTGAATACATGTTTCCTCTGTATGCCACTCATTATTTGAGAATGCTCTGCTGAGTGCCACGTGCAAGACAGGTAGGTGGAAAAGCCGATCAAGCACTCTTGCTATAGGAATGCAGAACACAGATGACTGAGTCACCATATTATGTTGCATTTTTGTGAAAAGCAAGGTTTTCTTTGCGTAACAAAGTCTCGCTTTTCACAAAAAATGGACTTACTGCCTTTTGCCTTAGGGTAGCACTACCCTTGGCCTGTCATGGACAAGTTATTGCCCGCAACTCAGTAGCACTCCAGAAGGAAAGGAAAGAAATTATTTTCTCCAGGTGCATGTCGTAGTCCCACCCTGGCCTGGCTCATGCTGTGAAAGTTCAAGTATTTAACACGCGGCGATAGGGTGTTTCAATTTCTCCAGTTTAAACTTAAAACCAGACATGTAAATAGCACTGTCTAACTTAAGAGGCTTCATGAGTTTTGCCTTTCTTTACAAGTTTGCAAATAGTGGCTTACTCTATTATGTCGGCTCGTTGCAGGGCGTTGTAATACCTTTCTGCGTCATTGCGCTGGGATGAACTTCCTTCTGCCATCTATTTTCGCTTTAAGCAGTGAAATTACCTCCCATCATGACATTTCTGCAATTCTTAGTTTTCTATTTATTCAGTCTGAAGCGATTATACAACCGTGGGAACACGGTTTGGTGGGTCTCAAATCCATTGAAGCATCTTCCCATGGTTTAAATTTGCTTTGGGCTTTTGAAAAATCCCGAAGTATTGTCCAGTGGACTGGAATGGAAAGCGGCTGAGAATTGCAGGCACGCTCCTTCTCCACGACGAATGAAAGCTCGACTCCAACAGGGACAAGCCTCAAGACGGACAAATCGGCAAGAATGCTTTCGACTAAAAAAATGCTGTTATCTGAAATGTGTCTATAGTTTTATTATTATTTCAAGTCTGCAAAGTCTTTATGAACGGAATAGCAGCGCAGATACCGTTGTTTTTAAACCAGTCAGTACTACTAATAATAGGCTTCGTGAAGTGTTTAAAGACACGGCAATAAAATAAAAACTCACGCAACGGTTGTGAGGCCGTAGCGTGTATGATCTACGAGATTAATTCGCTGTCGACACAGATATACACTCATATAAATAACCCTGTGCCACTGTTGCTCTGCGACTCGTCCATTCACACGGTATGCATGTTTAAACGATAACTCATTATGTACAAGAGGCTTATATCTCATGAGAATCTGGGTCTCTTGTTTAATACTATCTACTTAATTTACATCGAGTACCCGAGACAGGCATGACAAGGATCTTGATGTGCGTCTGTTTATGTGGCATGTGTCTTTGCCGCATAACTTTTTCAACTGCAAAGAGGCATAGATTCTCATGATACCCCGCAGCTGCAGAGTATCATGAAAATCTATGCTTCTCGCAAAAATACTACATAATTTACTTTGTTATGCCAGAGACGTTGGACACGACCAGGTTCTTCATGTATGTTTGTTAGACGACGTGCATGTTTGATTAACCTACTTCAAGTGTAGCGTCACACGCAGTACCTCACTTCCGAGCCTCTCGACCTCGCTACGTAATATTCAGCGTGAAACACCTGGGTCTCCTAATTCTTATGAGTATAGGTGTAAATGAGTGTGCCCCTGAGCAGTGAAGAGAAGTCCGTTCGTTTCAAGCCTCCACAAATTACAAGTCCCTTTTAAGAATCATGTCCTCCAGCAGGTGGAGTGGTTCGTGTTTGGGACGGACAATTAACGCATTCTTGTCAATGTTTCCTTTTCCCCGCCTTTTATATCGACCACACAGCCCATCCATCAGGTAGCCACTTCCTTTAGGAGAAACAGACGTTGATGAGCCGCGGTAAAGGGATTCATGAAAATGGGCTCCACCGGAATCGTGTTGGCAGTGTCCAATAAAAGGATACATTTAAATCCTCAAGCAAAGTAAGGATATGAGCGGGGTTGGAGTCTCTTACACAGGGTGTCGCCACAATGCCATCCCACTGTGATGAGAATTGCCCGTCGACACGCACACTGGCTACCTCTGTCAGTCTACTGAGAAGTAACCAGTGTACGACTTACGCACAGTGACTCAACAACGGCCATCCCACAGTGCTGTCAGGGATGCATTCACGTAAGTTTGCAAGGGCTCACACTTGCGACATTCCAACGGTTGTCACACTGTGAATGAAAGGCATATTGGCTGATCTCCATATTGCCCAGTGTAAGCTAACTTAGGAGTAATCGCAGCATAGGTAGGTGTTACATGGTCTTCATGCAGGCTTTATTTGATAAATGTCGGTTATTCCAGGCTCATGATATATCTGCAGATTAGTTGCATACTAAGCTAGCAGTACTATGGCCACATTTCCCAAACTTTGGAGGTGTCATCTAACGACTGTAGCAGCTGTAGGAGATGGATCGACCATTATAATTCAAGGTAGTGCCAGATTAGCTTGGCGCCAAGCTAATCTAGCACTACCCTTAAATTATCATGGTCGATCCTTTTCCTGTTGGAGTGCGTCGAGGCGAAATGTGTTAAATGCCCCAGTTTAGACGTCGAACTTGTCATACATGTACACGTAGAACTTAAAAGTATTGACTGAAACCGACTACACTGGATGCAGACTTATCATTCCTACTAGTAGAAGTAACACTAAACTTTTGACACATAAGGGGAATTGCAGAGAGAGCGGTTTTTAAAGATTCAGCCACACGGTCAGTCGGGCTGCTGTGTTCCAGATTGCGACTCTCCTGAGGCCGTACTTATGTTGTTGACAAGAGGCTGAGCTCAAGGTCGAAATGGCTTGGATTTTTTTCCCTCTGAAGACTACATTGCAGTTAGTACTTGTATCGACCGTGATAGTACAAGTGTAGTGTCAGAATGATAGCTTGGCGCCTTGAGGTGCGGAGTTATTCTAGCACCACCCTTGTATTATCGAGATCGATGCATGTCAGTCTTCTTGTAGTGTGTCACTGCTGAAAGCGCTCGGTTTTTGTTCAGAAATTTATAGTACTGACAGTTCCTTAAAGTGATCTGCACCAGGGCGGGCTATGATACTATAGTGTGCCGAAACAACGCATTTGCATTGCCGGTTGTCTTAATAATAATAATAATAATAATAATAATAATAATAATAATAATAATGTATATTTTTAAGGCGCCTATACTTTCGATAGAAAAGCTCTATGCGCCGAACAAATGACATACTAACATACATACACCTTGCATCCTACAACACATATATAGTCCCTAACATACACACTCACCAACAGGATATTCAAGAAAAATAAGAATAACAAAAAGAACACGCCCCCCCCCCCCCCCAAAAAAAAAAAAAAAAAAAAAAAAATGCTCGCACACAAAAAGACGCACTTTGATCTTCACCAAACCAAGACTTTCCTACCCGGCCTTCTTTTCAAAATCCATGTGAGTCAGCACATTGTAACATATTTTCTACTGCTAGCTCTGCAGCAAATTAGTGGAACTCCCCTACAGAGGAGAGGAAGAGCTGAAAAGTCAATCATTGTACGACATTTAAATTTCGTTATGTAGTTAAGCTATTTTGTCCAGCGTCATTTATTGTTAGACGTACTAAGGATATAATATGATGGAGATATTGCAGGCCCCTGTAAACGTTTGTCACCCACGCTACTTCATGTCAGACAACACAAATCCACACAAAACATGTTGAACTTCAAATACAGCTGGGTACCCGTTTCAGTCATAGAGTCCAAGCTTGGATTATTGGTTTCACGCACTTGTCACTCGAATACGCCGCCACGTTAGTTCCCCAATCTACCCACAGTACAGGTCTTTGTTTACAGTCGCAGTTTTCTTTTCCAAAGGCCAGGGTGTTACGAACATGCTCGGCATGAAAAGGTCAGTTCTTCAGACCGTCTGTCGCCGCTATGGCTTAACCCCATTCTGTTATACTACTATGGGTTACGAATTGCCTTGATAGTTCCAGGGTGGTGCCAGAGTAGCTTGGCGCCTGGAGGCACCAAGCTGTTCTGGCACCACACTTGTCGGAACTATCGCGGTCGTTCGAATTCAGGAACTGGCAAACGGGGATGCGTATCTCTGGTTGTACTTTTGAGTATATACGCTCCTGATCGCGGCTTGCACTGCACATGTACTCTTCAATGGACAAGAACATTCATGATTTTGACCGCAGGGGTGCGGCTAAAGCCCTCGACTCTTACCTCCGACATTGACACCCCCCTGACCGTATCCGAGAGGCGACAAGAACCACCGGCAAAGCCTAACTCGTAATACAACTAATAGTAAGCGACATGACAGATCCAAGTTAGTCCCTGCAACCTGTGGACTCTCCATGGTCTTTGCTTCGCAGAGTTAGCTAACGTTTGTTGTGTGAGTGCCATCTGTGAGTGATAAATTTGTTGTGGCATGATGCACGTAAAAGACTGATGACTTAACTCAGTGCAGGGATTCGTATAGAAATATATTGTATAAGGTCTACTTGTTGCGGTGTCTTGTGAAGGTCTATGCCGCTTGAAAGTGGATGGCGCTTGATAAAACTCGGTAAAATTGGTCAGTGACTGAGATTTAAGTCGCGAGGAATAATTTACTTAGGATTTGGGGCCGCGGTTCCGGGCCCTGTGGTCCTTTGTCTCTCTTGTAATGTCACCAGCATGCTGTGTGTGCGGCGATGGGGTCAGACTGTTTCACTTCCATGGCCATAAGCTGGTCAGGAATTAATCTTTTGGCTGTGGGTAGAGTTTTTGGTTCCTGCAGGAATCGCCTCGACCAAACACGACACCCACTGCCAAAGGGTTAACCATGAATGTTTTGCAGCAGTGCCTGATTATCTTGAAGATGGGTTTGTGGATCAACATTGCCGGTAAATCCGTACCACTTGAACAACTTTCGTCATCTTAGATGGGTAGCTGAGGCTGAACCAATCTGGCTTTGAGCTGTCTTGATAACATTTCACATAGATCTTCCGTAACTGGTTGGTCATGCATAACGGAGACTCTAAATGGCGAGTAATTTGGCTCTGACAGCGAAATGGTAACTTAATTTTAGCCATTGATGTTCATGCCAAAGTTTTGTTGGGCACATTGTGGACAGGCAGTACTTTGATGAAGGAAGAACACGTACAAGAAATATATTGGTACGCCAGTGTAGGAACCTTTTGGACAGAACATACTCCGTGAGCCAAAACGAATAGGCGGTTGTGGTTACCATCATAGCGAGAGTCCATTGATAAGAAATACTCCATACAACCAAAACGTTGATTATGGCTTGTCTCGCGCCGACATCAGAATCCAAGAGACGGCATATATTTTCATGAGCCCATGCAGTCGCAGGGGCTCATGAGAATCTATGCCTCTTGCTGACTTAAGATCGTCTTCAGCTCTGCCTCAGATTTGGGTCATTTTGAGGGTTTGACCGTAGGACTAGTTTGGCTCGTGCCGTACGGTTCCTGCGTAAATCACCGATCGCTGAAGCAGCACCACACCAAAAGTCATTTCCGGAGTCGGGCACGCGACTAAAACCCAACGTGTTGGCCCCATATGAGTAACAGAGATGTAAATGAAAGGAAGACCGAGCCATGTGCAAAAGCCGGTATAGATTCTCACGCGCCCCTGTTGCGAGGTCTCATGACAATCTATGCACCTTGCAGATAGAAAGACTGGCTGAAGGAATAGTACTGAGAGGCTACTCAGTGTTGAACAAAAATTCGTCGCGGGTAGAAAGGAAAGGAAGTCGCAGTGACTTGCACGACTTCGCCTCTGTAGGCTTTGGTCTTTCGTGACCTAAACAATACTATATGCGGGTTGTCTGGTTCATAGATTATCAAATTTATGCAGTTGGTGTGAAAAGAGCGCTCTCAGTGTCTGAGTCCTGTTCCTGTCTTGAGCGTGATACGAATATGTAACGTTCTCGTTTGTGGGTAGTTTTGGATTTGACATCTAAAGCGTATATCGTGAAGCTTTGTTGTTTCGACAGCGCCAAGCAGTTATGAACTGTTATTTTACGGCTTTACCTTTGAACTTCACGTGAGGCGTCCAGCTGTTCTGGCTTAATCCTTGAACTGTCACGGACGACAAATCTTCTGCACGACAGTTGAATCGGTGTTGTATTTTGCAGTCAGACTCAAAGGATTGATATAAGATGAATCATGGTCAATCCTTCTCCTGCCCTAATCATTTAATGTCAAGAGGGACACGAAATGGATGGAACCCGTTCATGGCGGTCCGGCAAGGATGATGCCAGAATAGCATGGCGCCTATAGGCGCCAAGCTATTCTAGCACCACCCTTGACGGCCATGGTCGCTTTGTCTTCTTGAATCATGGCTGAATTGGTAAGGAATAAACCGCGAGTATCATGTTGTTTTTGCAGACAATGGACTGACACAAGATGAAACCGCCGCCAGACCTGCCTCTACCGGTGGTGGGCGCAGTTGTCCTTATGGTGGCCTCCATTGCCCACACCGCCACCACACCCACCACAACCAGAAGAGCCTTCACCACTCCCCCAGCCTCCTCCACAACGTCCCCACCATCGTCCTCAGCATGGACGTTCAGTCAGCCGGGGTCCTGTCGCATCAGCTTTACCCCTCCTCTTAGTGAAACTGGAGTACAGAGGTTACAGTTTCAGTTCCGGACAGTGCATTCCAACGGGTTGCTCGTGCACCATTACCTGCAGCATTATGATCCTCAGGAGCACCCGAGGCTCAACCACTATGAGCTGTTCGCGGAGATCCGCCAGGGAGGGCTGCGGGTGGGGCACGTGTTCAACACCTACCAGGACACAGTCAACATCGGGAGAGGTCAGTAAATGACATGACAGGGCAATTGAAACTCGTGTTTACATACCTACAGATCAACCTCGGTGTTAATCGCGGCACGCGGGAGCCATGAAGTCAGACTGTGTCATCAGTTTGCTATCACGTTATTGTAGCTTTGAGTGCGTGACCACATGGTACGCAAAAGGTCCTGGGGCCGACGTCAGCCTTAGCTGGTCCGCGCACAGTCGTGCGCGGGCCAGCTAAGGCTGGCGTCGTCCCCAGGACCTTTTGCTCACTGGGCATATCCACCACTAGGCGCCAGTGGCCTGTGCTCGTCAAGTTGTACCGGATACCGCGGTCATACTGGAGCGCATCATATGGAGGCCGCCTAATAGTAATACGTAAAATATCATGCTGGTCTGTAATTTTGGACACGACGGCCCGAAGCTGTAAAGTACAACATCAGGGACCATCAAGCATGTTAACCCGCCATTTAGCCCCGACGCACTACAGCAGGAGATGGGTCACGCCTCCAAAATTTGGGAAATACGGCATTGGGGTTGAATGAGTTAACTAAAACATAACAATTTTACTGAGTTTTAGATAATATTTACTTGCTACAGCTTGCGTTGTTTTCGTGACATTAAAACGGTGCACCTTTCTCCTCTACAACCAGTGGCTGACTTGTCTTTAGTGCGTCGTCACTGTTATGCGTGTCAGGGGAGGAGAATGAGGATTTTGGGGGTCAGTGGGGGAGTAGGGCTGACGGTCGGTTCTACCGCCGTGGCATAGTTCAAGGCCTGACACTGAGGCAGTGCCAATTGCCACGGAACTCACTATCAAGGTTAATTCAGTTCACACTGGTCGTCTCCCGCGATTCGCTACCGCTTATCAGCGCCTGTAGCGAATCGAGGGAGACAACCAGTTGGGTCGATTCGTCTGTGGGCAGCTGGGGCTGGGAGCGATGAGGTTTAGCATTGATTGTCAGACACTGTCTTATGTGTCTTTCTGTCCCTGTCGCTCTGTCTCTGTTTGCCGTACTCACGCTGTTTTTGCACAGCTTTTGGTTTAGTGTAGGTCTTTCAGGCCCTTTTTGACCCCGGCTCACACTGGATGTCTCCCTCAATTCGCTGTGAGCGGTAGCGAATCGAGGGAGACAACCAGTGTTACCCGGCTCTCCCCCCACCCCCACCCCCTTCTCCCCCCTTTAGTGTGTTGAGAAAGATACACAGACACACTCGGCCATCGAAGGGGTAAACAAAAATCGCTAACCAAACAGTTGAATCTGTGGCGGTTACTTTTTGTGTACGGGTAAATTTGAAATTCCGCGAACGTTTCCTCAACTAATTTGTATCCGCACATGGCAAACTGGACAAATGTTTGGCACAAACTCTGACCGACGCATGCCTTCGCTAGATTATCCGGGCCCTAATCCAAAAGCCATCTGCTGAACAAGGCAGACCTTTTCTAAACCCTCGGCGCGCACAAGGAATCTGTAAACAGAACGAAAAACAAACTTTTCATAAAAAATGTGACACAAACACACTGTCTCTCTCCCACTCACATTGACGCCCAAGCGTGCGACTGCAGGCACAGAAAAGAACACGTGCGCGCGCCATTAGGTCGCGTGAACATAACGGCGTGCATTCGCACATGAGTTGAGGTTTCGCGAAGTCAGCTAATCTAGTCTTTGGATTTGAGAAAATAAAATAAAAAATCCGTACAAGACAAAGGCACATTTATTGACACACTAGTTGTCGATTCTCTACAGCTGATCAGCGCACAGGGGCCCGATGATAGTAGCTTTGACTAATACAAATCCGCTGCGCCACCGCGTGCGCTCCACTACTAAGCTCAAGACATAATACAAGGGAGGAAACGACAGGCACACAAATCGAGGAAGCATTGTGATTCCAGAGCAGTTTTCAACCCTCAAAGCAACCATCCGCCTAAAACCTCGAACTGAACAGACTCGGTAGATATTTTGCCACAAATCTATACCAACCTTGTCCTCCGATCAAAACATATAGTTTACTGAGTATCAAGGCTTTTTGCACAGTCAAGCATCATTCATAGCAGACGTCGAGTCAGGGTTTTAGATGATGCCGGAAATACGCCGCATGCTCATTTTTCATTGGTTTATGTAAATTAGCATATCCAATGAAATTAAAACAAGAGTGCGTCTTAGTGTCGACATGAACTTGTGACCTGGGCTGCACGCAGCAGTCGCTTTAGTAGTCTAAGAGCTAGCCCGTTCTACCGTGCACCCCCCCCCCCTCCAGTACTCAATAAGATAGGTTTCAAAGTGTACCTTAGTATGTCCTGAGATGTTTAAGCCATGTTCCCCTAAAATCCTTAGGAACACACCAGAGATATAGTCTATGGCGCAAGGATACCCCTATTCACGCTCTTCGCGGATGCTAAAATGAGCTTGAGAAACATTTTCCTCTAAATAAATCTGAATTCATTCCAGAAGCCAAAATCAGGCAATATTATGTTAAGGCACACCTTCTGCATGCTCGGCAAAAAAACGGAATGAAATTATTTTGATGCTGTGGCTCACAGAGAAGGTATTTGTGCACCCAGTAAATGACCATTTCCGCAAAATCGCAAAAAAAACCCCAAACACATCAAAAATAATAAATTATTAATAAAAAATAATTCACACATTTTCAGTAGCACTGGCTGTCCATTTGCAGGTTTACATCATTAAAACAGGATGTTACAATTATTATAAACTTGCTGAGGTGATGTTGTGATCACTATCAGTTCCACATTGGTTGATTTTGTATCCCTATCCCCTAGTTGTAAAAATACACAAAATTAATTATAAAAAAATACTAAAGTTATTCCATTTCATGTTGACCTCTCTTTACCTTTAAGTTTCAATAATTTGAGCATAAAGTGCAAGAAAATGAGGAAAGTCGGCGTCCTTTATGATACGTTCGTGGTGAATGATAACTTTTTCCCATCTAAAATTGCCAAATTGGGAAACATATGTTGTCTCCGGTGCCCTCAGAAATTTTGTATCCAACTGATAGGTCTTTTTTTAAGGTTTTAATGATTAGGATGGAGTACCACAGTTACTCCCAACCTGATTTTATGATGCTGTGATTCAGTTAGGGGCCACAATGGCTGAATCTGCTGCCCTAACTCCATTTTACCAATACGCAAAGGAAGGCAAAATGATCATAAAAATTGCTTATGTCCTACTCCTCTGTTTAAATATTTTTGTTGCAAGTTTTCTTAACAAAGTATGCGCATTGAGCATAAAATTTGTGATCATTTCATTAATTTCAATGTGACCCATCAATTTAATTTTAATTCTTTTTTGTTAAGCACTGTTAAGCATAAAAAGGGGGAAATGATTGTAAACAGGGGCTGCTGCTGAAAAGAACAGGAAGACTGAAGTAAACGACACATTCAGCAGTCTTGTCAAACTCAGGGAAGGTGTACCTCAGGGAGGTGATCTGTCTGATGCTGTTCTTGGTCTACATTAATGACATCAGTACAGTACAGCAGTACCAAGGTTCGTCTCGAACATCTTCCATGCAGATGACTTTGCAGTGTGGAGCGCAGCAGAACATACTGCACAAGACGCCATGCGGAACGAAGGAAGTGGCGTGTACATCTGTTGTGCAAACCGCACTACTACCTCCTTCTCCTTACCAGCTGGCAGCAGCAGCTCCAACTAACATACAGATCTGCAGGCACTCAACACAACAGCAGAGCACTAGCTAGGGTAAGGCAGCAGCTTGATCCACTGATCTCCTCAACAGGAGCTTCAAGATAGACTGGATGCTCTGTCCACAAAATAGTGCTGCAGTGGATTCCAGTGCAGACTGGATGCTCTGTCCACAAAATAGTGCTGCAGTGGATTCCAGTGCATTTTGGAGTAGCTGGGAATGGAGAGGCTGACAGCCTGGCCAAAGCAGGTGCTAGACTACCTCAAGATCACAACCTCCTGTAAAGAAACCAAGACACTATAGCAACAAAGTGATTGGCAACAGCAGAATGGCGGCTGCAGCCCGTGGCAGATGACATCAACAAGCTAAACAAGGAGAGCCAGACCACCATCTTCCATCTACGCAATGATCACTCTAGACTCACCTCCTGAGACTGGGTCTTGCGGAAACAGCCCTATGCGAATGTGACGTAGAAAATCAGTCTCCTTAGCACATTCTCCAGACCTGTCTATATAGAGAAACGGTCCACTGGCAGTTCTGACCAGAAGACACCAAACTCTGAAAACCTACTGCAGAGCTCTTGACAGCACACTTATTGGCAGCCAGAACAATATAAGTTTTAAAGACAGCCATCAAGAAATTGAATGTTGGAGAAAAAGAAGGTGAAAAAATGGGGGTGGAAGTGGTGATCTCATGGTGGACATGTGGAAACTAAGTATTTTCTTAACATTGTTTTGGCTGTTAGGAACCATGAAACTTAATTATGCATATTCATATTTACACCTTTCTAGATGAAAATAAATGAGAAGAAAAGACCATACTAGACCCACCTTACGCTAGGTAAAATATCTCCTAAAAGACAGCTAGTTTCACTCATTCAGTCTATCATTTTCGCCTTTTTTTTTCTCCACTAACAAACAGCAAACAAATTTATTGGTCACATTTTGATCAGAATACAGTCCAACGTTCCACATATTTTATGGACATTAAAGGGATCGGAGACACGACACCTCCCTGAGATACATCTTCCCTCAGTTTGACAGGACTGCTGAGTGTGCCGTCGACTTCAATCATGCAATTCTGTTGAAGAGGAAGTCTTTCAGCCATCGGTACATCATGCCTCCATCTCCAGATGGTAGAAGCTTTAGTGGCAGCCCCTGTTTACAGACTCCCCCCCCTCCCCCCTTATGTTATCAAGCAAAAATAGTTACAATTAAATTGATGGGTCACATTGAAATTAATGAAATGATCACAGTTTTTTATACTCAAGATGCATACTTTGTTAGGAAAGCTGGAAACAAAAATATTTAAACAGAGGAGTATGATGAAAGCAATTTTAAAAATCATTTTGCTTTCCTTTGCATACTGGTAAAATGGGGGTAGGGCATCAGATTCAGCCACTGTGGACCCTGAATGCATCACAGCATCATAAAATCAGTTTGGGAGTAACTTGAGCCTAACCAATAAAACCTAAAAAAAGACCTATCAGTTGTATACAAAATTTCTGAGGGCATTGGCAACATTTTTTGGTTTCATCTGATTTCGTGGAAATGGCCATTTACTGGGTGCACAAATACCTTCACTGTGAGCCACAGATTCAATATTTTTTTCATTCTTTTTTTGTTGTTGTTGTTGTTGCAGAGGATGCAGAAGGTATGCCTTAACATAATAAATATTGCCTGATTTGGGCTTCTGTAATAAATTCTGATTTATTTAGAGGAAAATATTTCAAGTTCAATTTAGGATCTGCAAAGAGCGTGAATGGGGGTACCCTTGCGCCATTGGCTATATTTCTGGTGTGTTCCTAAGGATTTTAGGGGAACATGGCTTAAACATCTCAGGACATACTAAGGTACACTTTGAAATCCATCTTATTGCGTACTGTGTAGGGGGAGGGGGGTGCACTGTAGCCGAGACTGGCTTATGGAGTATAGGTACGTATTTCCCCCAGCCCAAAAAGGTCTACTTAAGGTTGTATACTATACCTACATTTTTTAATTGAAAACTGCCGCTTATAGGGTTTTTTGAGAGCCTTATTGAGTCTGGAGGCTATTGCCACCCTGAAAGACCCATGGTCCCGGGCATATTTGTAAGTTACAGCCGTTTTTCTGAGGTACCCCACGGGAAAAAACACGCAAAATAGCCGATTTCAGAACACAATAAAAATTTATCGAATAGTGTGTTAAAATGATAAAGAAACATTTCGGTCACTTCATAAAGTATGTTAGTATTTTCTCGTAAAAAAAGTGTGTTCTGATAATTGGAATTCTAAGTGAAATCTAAAAAAATGTATGTTGTAAATTCGCAAATTGCCCGGATGTTATCAATAACATTACAAGTGTTTGCAATGTTGGGCAATTGCTCAGGCCCTTTTTATTCGATAAAGTCGTACTTTATGTTATAACTATCACATTGATTATGAAGAAAATATGGGGTCCCGCACAAAATTGGGCACTTTGGGTCGTTTTCGAGTGCGTATTCAATAAGGGATACAAGCGATGTCTGACTTCCGGCAGATCATATCTCCGCCGTAGCCGGTAAGGGAAAACGACTATGCCAAACTTACAAGGGAAAACCTAAGCCCAAACTGTTGCAAACTACGCCCAAACTGCTAGTCCTCGATTACTATTTGTGACAGTAAACTGGAACAAACAACAACGGCAGATACGGGATGAAAACGTTTATCTATAAGTAATTAAATGCACGAGCTGTTTCTTGGTAATTTAGTTAGTGCAGTGGTAAGGTACTTTTCTTTGCCACACAGTGACCAGGGTTCGAGTCCCGTAGATGGCGATATTTTTTTTTCCTGCTCACATATGAAACCCATACAGTTTCTACTTCGCTAAGCAAAAAAAAATAAAAAAATTAACGCGCGTTTTTTTTTTTTTTTAAATATGCGATTATCATCACTGTGGTAATGTGAATGTTAAACCATAAACCAAACAACCGGATTCAGTTTTGGATAAAAATGCACACTGGTTACCTCGGTACATTTGTTCATTCATTTTTTTCAGCCAGGCATTGTGTGAGCATGTTTACATTCATTCAATCATTCACAGCTTCACTGATGAAAAAGCACACCAAAGAGTGTTGTCACAGACAGTTTTTTTAAAATAATTTTTACTGGCATCATCTACAAATATTAATTGATGTGAATTTGTTTTAATATACCTGCTGCAAGAAATGCTACATGCTCCTTTGGTGTCTCTGTGAAAGCAGGTCGATGAACATCTCTGGTTGAAAGATGTTTGTAAACAGATTGGTAGTGGATGTACCTATCTCTCTAGCTGAATCTCAGTTTCCCAGCAGTTTTTGGTTACAAATTATAAGGAAACAAAAACACTACACTACCACCGAGTCACCCAGCTCCCCCTCAAAATACAGCTTTACTGCAGAACATATTTCAACTACATGTAACATTATTCACATTTACATTGACAAAGTGCTGACTGTATACAAGCTATTTGGGAGAAAAGTGGAGCTGATGTCATTTTTAGTTGTGTGCATGCCAACGGAGACCGACACCGGCAACCACTTGCTCATGAGGTATTTATTTGGGAGCCAACTGCACAGTATATAAAAGAAGGGGGATAGGAGAGAAGGAATGACAGACTTATCATTTAGAGCCTTCCACTACATATATTATTTTGCTCATATATATATAGAGAGAGAGGGAGAGGGAGGGGGAGAGAGAGAGAGACCATGTACCATCACTGTAGTCCTGATATAATTCAACATTGCACATCCCACAACATAATAACAGTGAAATGCAGTACCAAACTACATTACACAGATACTGTGCACAATGTTGGCATGAAAATCAAACAATACTGTTACCAGTACCACACTGTGTCCAATTGCAGCACAACAAAGTGAAATGCAGTCTCAAGCCCCATAACTTGCACTGCACAATGCTGATGTCAACACAAAATACCATAACAACTGAATAACAAGGGTACAATGCACTGTGTCACCTAGGCTGCATAATATAGGCATCCACACCAAACAATACCTGTACTGCTCTTGATACAAAATCGACCATATAACGCTGGCAAAGTGTCTACAACAGAGTCTGCACCATGCTGGCCCGTAATCCAAGCAATACCATTGCTGCTCTCCAAAAACTCAACATGGTGCAGGCTATCATGTCACAACTGATTGCTGCATAGGACCCTGTACACAATGTTGGCATCAGTTTACTTTATTTAATTTTGGACCCGCTTGGGCATGAAAAATATCACAAAAGAACTTACATGAATGTGCTCAGAAATGAAATATTATCCTTATTACTACACTGTACACATGTTCCTTAGCACAAATCACAAATGGACACGGATCATAGTCAGATCATTCTGTTTGCAGGCGTGCGTCATGTACAGTACATCTGTAAAACTTGTGAAATGAACCATGTGGTTAGCAATTCTGATACGATAAGTAAAGCCACACAGCTGAAAGTCAAAGATTGACAGTGGAAGAAAAAATAAAACAAACACAAAGTACAGTACATATCATATATTATCACCCAACCACTTAAATCTGCTGTGACAGCTGGAGGGTAATGCAAAAACTGCATGGTCAACTCACTCTTGAGAAGTATTGCGTTTTTCATTGAGCAAGTCCACATTTGCACAACATTTTTAAGCTGAGGGTTTAATGACATAAATATACATCCCCATGTTTCTATATTTCCGCACATCCCCTCTTCAGAAAGGACCCGTGGGTTTTATACTCTGAGGCCACTGACCATTTTCAGAATGAGCCCTGTATATCATTTTGAATCATGCAAAGCGGAGCAGTGATAAGTTTTCTCCTTGTCTCACACCGATGCTGCACAAAATCTATCTGTACCACTGTTTCCTACCCCATAAGTGTCAGCTGTGGAGTACATATTTTGAATGACTGATGTATGCCAGCATTTAGGAACTTGTCACAATAAAGACCTGTTCATATGATGAAATGTCTTCGAAAAATGAACACATCGTCAGTAAAGGGGTTTTCTTTGGATAATCAAAAACTAATACATATTAAGCTGCATTTCCAAATCGCGACATGACAGGAGAGTGACAAAAAGTAACTTTTCTGAGGGGGTCATCCAAATAAATATGCATAGGAAGGTCTTACCATCATGTATCTCTTTACCAAGTTTAGGGTTACAGTTAGGAATACTTGAGAAAAAAAATCTTTGGGCAATATGTGGATATCTTGTACCCATTTCCCGATTTCTTGTGACCCTTGACCTTTCATGCATACGAAATTAGTATGCATGAAAAGTTCTTACCACCTTGTACCAAGTCTGGGTTTGAAGTTGTGTATACTTGAGAAAACATCTTTTTGGTCAAAATACAGATATTTTTCACCTTTTTACTGCACTACAAATTACAACATGGGTGTCAAATCGCTTTGTCACATTGTTATATGAAAACACACAAAGCACACCCCCATCACTGTACAATAGCCCCTGAACTGCTCGACTGCACGTTACAATTTTGTCGCCCCGCTGATTCTATGTCGGGCTTATGGAAACACTCCCTCTTTATTTCTATTTTCTCGAGTTTTGTCATTGTCACTTTGTTGTCACTGCCCCACTGCTGTTGTGTCTGCAGTTGAATAGCCAGGCCTAAAGCCTGCTTGCCCTGCTCCTAATATATGGCTATGCATCAGCTCAGGCAGTAAGGCACAGGCTTTTGCTGCATTGCGAATGATGTGACTGTCCAAAACCTTGACATAGTGGCCAGCTTGGTGGATGGACATCAAAATAACAGGACGTCTGCCCTCCTACACAGGACAATCAGTTCACTGCCTTTGCCTTCTCGTCGGTTGGCCATCGCGGAGAGATGTACCCGCTGAACTCTTATTCCCTCATCTTTCGCAACCTGCAAAAGATTATTTTGTATCAAAAAAAGTTCTGACATGCACATATTGCGTGCATATTTGCAAGTATTTATACAAAGTACATACATGCATAATATGACAGTAGTCAGAACATGAACAAGAAAGGCAATGTCCTTATGGTTCACGTGTATGACCAATCCACATAATATGTCTGTCCTTTTTTACCTTGGCTTGACTCCTCCAACAGGTCTCTGAAAGTGTCTAAACATAAGTATAGGGCTGGATTTTGTCAGTGAAACCTGAGTATTTTTCCAAATCCCTTCATTTTTCACACATTTGTCAACCCTCTGTGACCCTTGACCTTTGTGAGGGGCTGATTACATTAGTAGCACAGAAAAGTGTTATCATCATGCCAAATTTTATTGAAAAGTTTGCAAAAACATTGAAAAGTTTGCAAAAACATTGATAAAAACTACAACTCTACCCGAAACTAACTAACTAAGTGCTTATTAAAGAAAATGACAGTATTTAGAGACTTGCCCAACCCTCTAGTTTTTAAATCAAATGCAATATGGTGCCACTTGTTGACAGCAAGTGATTTTAGCATTCGGTGTTGTTGAGAATGCTGGTACTACTACTACACCATCTTCAACATAAAAGAAAGCATTACAGTGTGATGTGTTTATCCCAACCAGTTGTGTTTTGTTATGAACCTGATTCTATTCACAAATCAATCGGTATGCTTTACCTCGAGTCCAGGACAATAAGTGGTGCCTTCTCTCACTTTAGTTGATCCGCTGGAACTGGAATTGCCTGCTTTTAGCTGTGGCCTTCTCCTTTGAGCAAACATGACCTGACTAGCTCTTGCCTCTTCTTGGTGTAGGCATCATACTTCTGTGCTTGTTTGCAAGCATACCCTCTGGGCGTGACTCTGCAGTGAGACGTCAACAGCAGCACTGACCTGAAATGAAATACATGTTTATTATCGTGTTATTCGGCAGCATGGCAATTTCACTTCTGATCTTATTTCAGGGTGGGTCGGTTCCAAACTCCACAAACAGGGACTTTGTTATACAGTCTATAACTCAACGGACAGAGAAAAAAAAGGTCCCTGAATTCCGGCAAGTATGAGTGCGAGTCAGTTAATGAGTTATCATCAAGCTGTCGTGAGAAATATCTGGCACATATCAAACCAGCCGGGACCGTATTTCCTCCCCTCCTTTTTTGCTCCTGCGACTCCCTGACCAAAAGCTTTTCGAGTTTTTCAGTTCACGGATAGTACGACTGTGTCTTCACTTGGCCGTGTATACACTATTTAGTTATAACCATTTTACACATTATTATCACTAGGCTGTTGTTTTCTCTCTCTCTTAATATAAAGTTTCATTTCATCTCTCTTTTTCTCTCTGAGAATGTTGTAGTTTAGCAAGGACAAACACGAAAAGAGGCCTGTGCGCCTATTGTTTCCCAAAAAATGCGGGACCCGTACACACACTAAAAAATTCTAAAGTTCATTTAGAACGCTGTAATATAAACAATTCCGCGATAACGCGGATGCTAAGGAGCTCGTGGGGCCATGCACAATTCGGGGCCGGTGGGGGGGAGTCCCCCCCCCCCCCCCCCCCCCCAATTCGTCCCTACATTTAGTTTACACATTACTACCTTCAAACTAATGTGAAATAAACTGTGAACACCACAAACAAGAATGGTGAAGCCTGGATCGCTCGTGTGCATTTAAAACTGATCATTTTCTTAATCTGAACTGTGTGACCTTTCCAAAAGGTGACTGAAATTTAAGTGCCATGCGTCTAAGCATAAGTAAAGGGCTGGCTTATGTACAGTTGTGAATAGTATTGGAGAAAAAATATCTTGAAATGAAAGAAGGCATTACAGTATGATGTGTTCATTCACACCATAGTTGTGTTGTGTTCTGCACCTGATTCTCATCACAGATCTACTGGTATGATTTACCTTGAGTCCAGGAGAATAAGTGTCACCTTTCCTCACTTCACTTGCGCTGTGAGTGTGACCTTGGTCAGTTGGTGTAGACGTCATACTTCTGCGCTTGTTTGCAAGTATGTACTCTGGGTGAAAGTACTGAGACTCCACAGCGAGAGGTCAACAGCAGTATTAGCCTGAAATGAAATACATGATTATTACTGTGTTGTTCGGCAGCATGACAATTTCACTTTGTGTGAATGAAATGCAGGGGCAGATTATTACTTTCAAAATAAATGCGACAAAAACTGTGTAAACCGCAAAGAACAAACAACAATGGCAAAGTCACGTCTGTACGCCTCATGCGCATAACTGATTCACAACCTGTGTGAACTTTCCAAAAGGTAGCTGAAATAAGTGTCACGAGTCTCAACATATATGATAAAGGCTTGCTTTTGTACTAGTCAAATTTGTATTTTTCACACATTCTACGGTCATCCAAAATGGTAGTTAACAAATATTAGGGTTTCAGTCAAAGTAGCGTTTTACTAGGTAACCCTTTTAATCCTGATACACCCACTGCTTGAAATAAATGTGACTATGATAGTTCAAGGGTGGTCTTGTCTTGTCTTGCCGTATACGCCCACAATCAATCGTGTTGATCATTATGGCACTTGAACAGAAGGTTTTGTATGCATGTCAAGTACGAATGCGGAGCTAATAATAAATCATGTCGCTACATGAATCATTGGCGTCTCATCCGCCAAGCTATTCGGGCACCATCCTTGAACTAAAAAAATGCTGGACCTATCTCCTAATCTGTAATATAGCCTTCATAAGACAGAGAATGGATGAGAAAACTAAGTTACTAAGTACTGAAAGCAGTTACTGAGTTAGTAATGCAAAATTCTCCCTTAGCAGGACTTTTAACTACACACAGTATGTTTTCCTAAATAATAAGCACTGGCACTGGTTTAATATCACTACAATGTGGACTACATTCCTTCCACTGTATTAGTAAAGGCTCTCTGAGAATGTATGGAAATGTTCTACTTCTAGGTGGTGACTGACATACATGGAATGCATGCCCCTGTCAACCCACAATAAAATGTAGTCTTCTTCATTGCAGGTAGGCTGTAACTGAATTTCCATGCATAAAAGGACAGTTAGCTATTGGGGTTTTACGCCGTGCAGGTGACATCTCACGGCGGTGCATAAAACTTTACCTTGTCTGAAGATTTTGTTGTTTTCCTGGCTGCCACGTATACGGCCCGTTCATTTTTTTTTCTTCTTCTGAGAAATGGTTATGCGTTACTACTGACGCTCGATGACTTGTCGCAACTTATGCAAAAGTATCTTATTTCTGAGGAAACACAACATTTTATGCATAAAAACAGTCAGCTTACACACCTATTTCAGACAGTATATATCTTTTGTCAATTATCGATAAATTGAGCTTGTTTGCAATACGACTTGCCGTACGGCGTTTTTTTTTCGGTGACCTCTAGTCTCAGGTCACGGCAGACGCAAGATAGCGGTATCTAAATGCGCAGAAAAGATGCGCGAAACAGGTGTGTCCTACAACCTTAAATGGAGTCTGGTTTAAACACTGCTCATTTGTCAATATCTTTCGAGTAATTCTCTTCGACTCCTAGAGTAAACACGGCAGAAAACAATGGATGTACTGCAGTACATAGAGGCCTCTTTCACGGCACTCAACTAAAGGGTTTAACGTTCAACTCTAGATGTTGAGAAAGAGGTCCGGGATACTTCCGGCCACATCTAGAATTTCGCGCGTGCGGTCCGTTTCCACCCGTGTATTCTGTCTTGAGCTTAGTAGGCGGTGGAGCGCACGCGGTGGCGCAGCGGATTTGCATTAGTCCAAAGCTACTATCATCGGGCCCCTATGGATCAGCGGTAGCGAATCAAGGGAGACAACCAGTGTGGTCCTATACGTCACCTCTTCATTTACCGTGCCTCCTCGGAGAAGTTTTGTTTGTGCCGGCCCAGAAATTTCTTATATAGTTTTTGTCCTTGGGATAAGCGTGTTTCTGTCTCAAAAGTACTGTCATGCACTTTAAAAACGCGACCAAACCAAGGCCGTCATAAAGATCATTGATAAACAAACTGTGAATTGCCGTGTTTGTAAGTGCCTGAAAATCAGTGCTTAATCTTAATGCTTTAATAAATTGTGTTGTAACTGTCATTTGTACGCTTGTTTCCTCCTCCGTTGGGTCAGTTCTTCTCTGAAAATGCTTCAAATTATCATTTCTTTGAGCGTTCTGTTGCACGGACTTTAAAGCGAGTCATTGTACTTGTGACAAGATTGAAAGCCGTTCGTTTTTATCTCACTACGTTCTCATAATGTTACCGCGTTTTTAAGGTGTATATAAAAAAAGTCGCAATAGATTTACTTATATATAAGAAATGAAAACCTCGTACATTGCACTATTGTAAAGGATGTTCCGCATTTCAGTCCTGTGATAAACATCACATTTGCTGCTTCGAACCATGTTTGCTACTTCGAGTCTACTGTGTTATCACCAAACTTGAAATTTTTTACTTGATATGACGGAGGATCAGAGGTGAGGTGTACCAGCGAGGGGCACGAATCTATGCATTTTGCACATCTCTGGGCGGGGCTTGAGACACGCATGAACGCAAAAGTGAACGGACGGTCCTGACACAAAACTAGCCAAACGGGAGGGGGGTGGGGGGGGGGGGAGGGGACAATAACTGAGGCTTATTTTAAATTTAAAATCTCTGTACGTTTGAGATTGTTGGCATTTCTATAAGTACCGTACTCCTGAGTTATTTTATGACCATAGATGATTATGATTTAGTGATAAATAATTTGATTTAAATTATGAGATGCTTATTTTACTTCTGAACTATCATTGAGTGTCTTCATAAAAGGAAGGTTGATATCGTTTTTCAGCAGGTTTCGAATTTAAAATAAGTGCCAGTTCTTGTTTTTTCCGCTTCGCGAGTTTTGTCTTAGAACCGTCCCTCGCTTTAGCGCCGAAACAGCGTGTTGAGAGCGACAGTTCAAAAGCATCAATGAACACGTAATAGGTCACTGGGTGCGTTCGAGTCTTTTAAAAACAAGCACTCGACATTCCACAAACAAGGGATGCGCTCGTGCATCGGTGGCTCAGTCCTGCCTTAGCTCCGGGACATGTAATAACCGGGAGGCTTGCTTTCCGCTGCGTTGCCCAATGATGTAGGTGCAGAGCCTGTTCAAACAATCTCTCCGTCATTCATCTTTGCACAATTCTCCATGCGTGCTTACTCGCCTGTGTTTTGAGTAGGCGGGTAATGTGTGACCCCAGGCGTTTTCCAAGGTATAATGTCATAACGGTTCAAAGGCATAGTTTTGCCGAAAGGAACGTTGAAATTTGACTCCTTCACTGCCAGTGGACGCAGATTGTGGTACTAAAATATTTGTTAATTCACCGCCAAGGAGCCTCAGCCCCCGGTAATGACCACTGATACGCAAAAGGCATAGATCTTGTTCGCAGGACACATAGATCCTAATGAGCCCCCGCAACTGCGGGGGCTCGTGAGGATCTATGTCTCTTGAAGTTGGATTGTGAAGAATTTTTTCGGCAGTGAAGGGGTTAAGATTTTATTTTGCTTGTTTTCGTTGATGTTGATGATTTCAAATTGCTTGCCTTCGCGAAAAATAACGTGAGTTGATAATATGACGAAGTTTATATGCATGATATGAAACTGAAATTAATATTAACAACCCAAAAAAAACTTTTAAAAAACTTGTATAATCAGAGACAAACAGTGAACTACCGCTTTCAGTCTCGTTCTGATGGGGCTGTGTGTGTGTGTGTGTGTGTGTGTGTGTGTGTGTGTGTGTGTGTGTGTGTGTGTGTGTGTGTGTGTGTGTGTGTTTTGAGGGAGGAGGGAGGGCTTGATAAGCGGGGGTCTCTTTTCATGCCACGCGTGCCAGTAGCTGTTTTCAAAGCTGGTAGATTCATACGGATTCATGCATTCTGACAGGTGTATCAGAAAAAAATTGAAAGGCTGTCATGTCCGATGCACTGCAGGAAAAGGTAGGCTGCGCAGGTGCGTCCAGTATCTTCCGGTACTGTACTATTCAGTCCCATACTTCCGTTGTCCGCACCTTCTGGACTCTGCCCCACGTCATACGTCATGAACACACGCAGCCTTATACACTGCATCAGGAGATGGATTGACCATGATAATTCAAGGGTAGTGCCAGATTAGCTTGGCGCCTAGAGGCGGCAAGCTAATCTGGCACGATCCTTGTTTTATCTTGGTCTACTCCGCCGTTTGTAGCTGGTATGTTGTCTTCGGAGAAAGCGCTTTCAGATTTGGAAAGGAAATCTCAAAGATGGAAGAGACACGCTTAAAATGGACAATAACATCACCATAACTTGTGTTTTAATTAGATTTTCTAAATATAGATTTCTTTGCATTTTACGCGCTTCCCAGTCACCTTTTTAGTCCGGATTTCAAATGTTGGAATTTCGAGGGCTCAGTGTGTGTGTGTGTGCATGCACACACTGACACATGCACACACGCATACAGGCGCGCCCGCGCGCGCACACACACACCGATTTCTCGCATCCTTCTCTGTTTCATTGCGGACATAAAGGATAACGTAAAATGGTGGGAGCCGCGGGCCGTCGCCTGAACATAATACCGCATAAGCTCTGCTTTTCATCTCTGATAGTCCCTAGTTCGGTTCCCCCGTCTCCAAGTGTCATAGATTCTAATGAACGTCTGCAGCCTATTGCTGACACAGACTGGCTCCAGCTGTATCTCAAACTGAGGATCTATTCCGGGTTAACCCCATCGCTGCCAGTGGAGGCAGATTGTGTGTGTGTTTGTGTTTTCCCAAAGCATTGTTAATTCAACGTCAGAGATCGCCATCCGTCAAAGGAACATGGATACAACGTGGTGACCGCAATAGGCATGGATCCTCATGAGCCCCCGCAACTGTGGGGGATCATGAGGATCTGTGCCTCTTGCAGATGGATCATGTTGACTCTTGCTCTCGGCTGTCAAGGGGTTAAACGCCCCGACTGGTAAGGGTCGGCGAGGTATCCGCAGTGAGAATCCGGGTGACAGTGTAACCCACTACGCCACTGCACAATACAGACATCACAGCATAGTAGCGTCCTAAAGTGTTAACACATTCGAGACGTGCCGCACCCGGATACGCAGCATAAAACCTCATATCTGGATGCGGCACGGCTCGAATGAGTTAAAAGACACGCGCTTTTGCACAAAGGATGAAGTTTGTGGGAGGTAAACAACAACTAAGACATATGAAGACGCTTTTGAATAAGAAATATTTATGAATAACTGAGAAAGGGTAGGACAAAAACACGCATCATAATAACAAGGACACACCAGTTTGCTGTTTTGCTCTTGTTATTTTGAAGATTGCGTCTGTTTTGGTTTGTTAATTCCGTACATTTTTGATTGTTAAAGGCCCTCTACCGCCGTAACTGTTCGAAGATACACTTCTGTTACAGATGGTTACAAAACGCTACACACACGTCTAGCTATGGTTCATTTAGACAGTTTAGCACATGTCTTTATATCAAGTAACCCGACATTGACTCCACTCCGTCACATAAATACGACGCTTTCAGTACGAGAAACAACAAAAAATAGATTGAAACGCTAACCGCTGTGCAGAATAAATAAGTGCGAGTACGCGTGTGCTTGTGCTGCGTGTCCTTTTGTTGCGTGTCCTTTTGCTGCTTGTCCAAACTGCTGTTAAAGGTCATTAGGTGCGTCGACAAGGCACAACAAACACAAATGGTGCTGAAATGTGTCTTCAGATTTATGCGTAATGGTACTTTTTAATAACGGTTTCATTGTGTTTTTACATGCAACTTGAATGTTTATACTGGTCTTTTGCACCATACGACACTATTGTCGTTAGTATAAGGGCTGTTAGTGCCCAAATATTAGGTGTAAGTCGTTAGTATAAGTGCTGTTAGTGTAAGCTATACTAATGGTCAAAACTTAAGGCCCACCCCACTTTTTTGTGTCATTGTTTATCGTTGCAAGTTCGCTAATAAAATACAATGTTCTTTTGATCCAAATGGGTTACAAGTTGACCTTAGACAGTCCACTGTACAAGGAACAATAGACAACAATTCATCAATTTCCAGGAACGTGTCAAATGCACGTGAAACATCGTCAGTTTTTGTGAAAAGCTGTGCGATATTGGCAAGCGTACGAAAGGCAGGCAGGTGGAAAAACTCGGTAAAGTCGTGATGCACGTGCTAAAGGGGTCAGTCGTGAACAATGAGCACTTCTGTTTTTGCTACAAATACCAGTACAGTAGGGGCATAATTGTCACTTTCCTAACCATGCCACCACGACGAAGCCTAACGCCAGTAGATCAAGGCCCGGCGCTAGCATGGCTACAGGATGGAATTTCCGGACCAAAAGTTGGGAGACGTCTTGGGGTGTCCCATTCGGTGATCCAGAGGCTGCTGGCACGATTCCAAGAAACTGGAAGGGCCGAACGACGATCCTTCTCAGGACGCCCGCGCTGCACCAGCAGAAGGGAGGACAGATACCTCTGTGTGGCGGCTCTGCGCGACCGAACTGTAACGTCAACCACTCTGCGACGTCAACTGATGCAAGGCT
Source organism: Semisulcospira habei (assembly GCA_036245525.1). Taxonomy (NCBI): domain Eukaryota; kingdom Metazoa; phylum Mollusca; class Gastropoda; family Semisulcospiridae; genus Semisulcospira; species Semisulcospira habei. The sequence continues at coordinate 191,029,636 of BTPG01000005.1, forward strand.
GCAAACGTCAACGTCAGCAGAAGCACAGTCTGCCGACGTCTGCGCGAAATTGGCTTGGCTTCATGCAGAGCAGCAGTGAGAATACCCCTCACTCCAGCTCATCGCACAGCTCGGGTTACCTGGTGTCATCAACATGTGAGGTGGAACAGACTCCAGTGGACTCAGGTTTTGTTTACTGATGAGTCACGGTTCACTGTGTCTTTCAACGTCGGCAGGGTGAGGGTCTGGAGACGCCAGGGCGAGCGATTCACGGATTGATGCGTCCAAGAGGTGGATCGCTACGGAGGAGACTCGGTCATGGTCTGGGCAGGCTTCAGCAGGGAAGGCAGGACCCCCCCACCCCCCACCCCCACCCCCCTCCACGTCATCGGAGGCACCCTGACTGGACTGCACTATCGGGACGAGATTGTGCAGCCCCTCTTCCAGTCAGCTCTCCAAGCCATAGGCGACAATGTTGTTCTGCAGGACGACAACGCTCGACCTCATCGCGCCTGTGTCGTAGATGAGTACCTTGAGCCACAGGGCATCATGAGGATGCAGTGGCCAGCTCGTTCACCTGATCTGGCTCCCATCGAGCACCTCTGGGACGTGCTGGGGCAACGTGTAGTCAGCAACCCACCCCTTGACCTCAAGGCGTCCCCCAGCTGACTCAGTTCCTGCATCAAGAGTGGGAAGCGATCCCACAACATGTTCTCCAAACCCTGGTGAACTCCATGCGTCAACGCTGCATTGAATGCTTGGCTGCAAACGGTGGGTACACTCGCTACTGACTGGACCAGTCTTGTGTGACTTTTCAAATGAGGGGTGGGTAAACATTCTAACGTACTGCTGTTGTTACAATTGCTTAATTTACTCAAAACTTAAATGAAAGTGTTACTGAATAAATTAGCAAAGTACTGACTCCAAGTATTTTTTACATTATTTGTGTGGTGTTGTCGGTGCGTCTGCGATAAAAAGTGGCCCTTAAGTTTTGACCATTAGTATAGGTCACTACAACTTAAGAACTGGGACAGTGAGTAAAGACCATCGAACTCTTCCCTTCCTACAGTAGCACCCCGCGAAGTGTTTTCAGACAACACGACTCGTCACAATAAATCACAAGCAACGATACCCGCACAGTACACAAAGGCTTTTAATCGCCCGCCATCTCATCTTACTATCTATGCCGGAGACGACGCTCAGATCGGGTGACGGCCGGATGCCAGAAACTACCTGCATTTTTAAAAAAATAGGTCTCCCAACCAACTCAAACATCTGCAAGAGGCGTAGATTCACATGAGAGTCTGCGCCTCTTGTCGGACAAGTTTGGATCGAGCTTTGCCTGTGGTGGAGGTTTCAAACTCATGATACAGATTTTCGTCTTATATTTAACTCATTGGCTAGAAAAAGAAAAAAGTTGAACGCCACACGACTGCAAGAGGTATAGATCCTCATGAACCCCTGTTGTTGCCGGGGCTCATGAGGATCTATTTCTCTTGCTGAAACAACTCACGGTATCCCTGTTCACTGGATGGTTGGGAGCTCTTTGACGTTGAATTAACAAAGATTTCAGAAACACGATCTGCATCAACTGAAAGAGCGTAGGGGTTAAACTTATGGGCTGAAATGGTCATCATTTGTTTTCGAATGGTGGAAAAAGCTGTCGTGTCTTTATGTTGCGTTTACTGACTGTGACCTAGAAGGATGGAAAGATGTTAGATACATCATAGCAATTAGCATAGTGGTTTAACATTTGTTATCTATCTCGGATCATTTCAGGTCACACTCACGGTAGACGGAAAGAACATTACAGAACATACAACTAAACATTTCGTTGTGAAAGGTCAAAAGACATTGACTTACTAAGATCAAAGAATCATGATTGTATCCATTTTTGGCTCACCTGCGAAGCAAAAGTGAGTTTATGTTTTGGGCCAGTGGTCGTCCGTCCGCCGTCATCCGTCGTAAACATTAACGTTGGCATTTTCTCGGAGACTATTCAAGCCAGATTCTTCAAACTTGGCCCAAGGATACTGTGGCAAGACCTTTCTAAACATACCAGTTTGAGTGACCTCTCACAAAGGTCAAGGTCACAAGGGATCAGGAAATATTTCAGAAATAGCTATGCTTGCTTACTTGCTTATTCCTTGGATTCCTCGTGGAACAAAGGGCCTCTGCAACAGTCCTCCAGCGCACTCGATTCTGGGCAGCCTTTTTCAATTCACCCCACGACAGGTTGCAGCTCTTCATTTCCTCTTTATAGGATCGTCTCCAGGTGGTCTTAGGGCGACCGACCCGTCTCTTTCCTTGGGGGTTCCACTGCAAAGCTTGCCGGGTGATGTCCTGTGAGGGTTTCCGCATGATGTGTCCTATCCATCGCCATTTCCGCCTGGCAATCTGCTGGTCGATGGGATCTTGGTTTGTCCGCTGCCACAAATCGGTATTCTTTATTTTGTCTGTCCACCTGATCTTCAGTATGTTGCGAAGGCAGCCGTTGACGAATACTTGGAGCTTGTTGGTTAGGGTGTTGGTGACTCTCCAGGTCTCTGAGCCATAGAGGAGGACAGACTTAACGTTGCTGTTAAAAATTCGTAACTTGTTGCGGACCAGAAATAGCTATATTTTGACATAATTTATTTTTTCTCAAATACTATTCACAACTTTGAACCCAAACTTGGTACAAAGATCCCTGAATACTAATTTGGTTGGTGTGTGTGTGTGTGTGTGTGTGTGTGTGTGTGTGTGTGTGTGTGTGTGTGTGTGTGTGTGTGTGTTTCATACTTTGAAATGGGGTTTTGTCTTCGTGCCAAAACAGTTAGTTTTGCAAACACATTTTGGATTTCTTGTGAGAAGAATTTCCAAGTTAAACGATATGACGCAAAGACGCCAAGGTGTTTTAAAGATTGTATATGTATCCTTTAAGAAAGCATGCGCTGCTAAGACGTCTAGGTGCTTCAAAACTGCACTAGACTATTACATATCTCTTCTATGGAGCTGCATTGACACAAACTGTTAGCAGCTGTGTTGCCGGGTAACACTGAATTTTGTTGTTGTTGGACGATCGGTTCTGTCACTTGCATAGTGTACTTGCTTTAATCATGTGTACTCACGATCTGTCTTATGGGAATGACTGTACGTTATTGCGAATCAGCGATTCAATATCATAGTGAAAGAGAAAGGAAATAAAATCATTTGAATATGTAAAATTGGATGTTTCTTTGTATGATAAAATTAAGTAGAAAAAGATGGTGAGACTGAGAGAGAGAGAGAGAGAGAGAGAGAGAGAGAGAGAGAGAGAGAGAGAGAGAGAGAGAGAGAGAGAGAGAATGATAATGATGATTATGAGACTTTATTACACAGTGGGAGAAGTTTTGACAAATACGAATACGTCATTTTTCGAACTTGCCGTTGCTAACACACTTTTGATACTACAACGTGAAACGTTGTGGAGGGAGGGAAGGGGTGGGGGGGGGGGGGAGGGGAGAGAGAGAGTGTGTCAACATATTTTAAATCAGTTTATAGATAGGTCAGCAGTACTCGACATTTGATTTACATAAGTCCTGCTGTACAAATCAATTTACAGTTCAGGTTGAAGTATACTGTTACTCAGCTGCCAAAGATTTGAAGCCTCCCACGACTGTTTGCAATGATAGCTGATAATTAGGTGATTAGCGGACCCGGCACGCGGAGCTCATTAGCGAATGATAGGCCTACCTACCTTCCACTAGACACAAGCTCCTAGGACCGATGTCAGCGGCCGTGGGCCCGCGCGCGGGCCGTCGGCGGCCCACGGGGCTTGTGCGAACTGGGCTACTACTACCACGCGTTGCTGTCCAGTCTATCACGTCTTCGTCGCTTCTGGTTCTAATCGAGACAGCCGTCAGCTTAGCCCAATCCAGACAGCCGTCAGCTTAGCCCCTTCACTGCTGGAATACAAGAAAGAAGATCCGACTTCGTGCAAGAGGAAAACACCCGCATGAGCCCCCGTAGTCGCGGGTGCATCTTGATCGCTTGATGGTACACGTTTTCGAAAAATTTAAATTAAGAAATTCAAATTTCGGTTGAATCGTGCGCCTCAGGGTCCAGGCAGACGGTGGTATCCTACAGGAATCTGAAATTACAGCGAAGGGGCTACAATCGGCGGATGTTAACGAAACCGTTATTTTGATAGCAACGGACGCGTCATGTTCACTGATGAACAGATGAATATCTCTAACTCTTGCAGTTAGGAGCTGTGAGTGGTTCTTGAGAGACGGTGTATAAAAGTACATTGAGAAAATAAGACGAGGCGGCGAACTATTAGCACTTTCTGTTATTCTGCGTACTTGGTACTGCGTTTTAGAATTACAATCTGCTTCATCGATTGTACTTCAGCTCCCAGCTGAGACAGAGCTGTGCTGACTCGTTTCCGGCGGCGGTAGTGCGTCTTTTGCATGGTTACAGATTCTTTGACACGTTACATCCACGCTTGTGTTTTGTTTATTTCTCTTTATTTTTTTTTTATTTTTTTTTTTTAGCCCGCACTGGTTGTCTCCCTCGGTTCGCTATCGCTGATGGCGCTAGCGAATGGAGGGCGACAACCAATGTGTCTTGCGCCCTAAACGCTTATCTTCATATGCCTACTCGGCGTGTACCCAGATAAGGAAATCCTTAAACTTGTCGCTTTTCATTGCTAAAGCATGCATTCGAACTGCAAAAGTAAAGCGTTGGGGGCAAGAGAGGCTGGGTGGTAGCGAGATGAATTTCACACCCTTCAGCCAAAATATTGATTCGTCATAGTATTAACTGTATCGCCTGAAGGATGTACTTTTTTTTTCAGGCATCTCATGCTGTAATGCCCGGAATCGCTTTACTGCCGAGAAAAAGTAAACACGATCCAACTGCAAGAGGCATAGATCCTCATGAGCCCCCGCGACTGCGGGGGTTCATGAGGATCTATGCCTCTCGCTGAGACCAGTTTGTATCCATGTTTCTTGGACGGTTGTGGCTTTTGTCCGTTGAATGAACGGACATTTCAGAAACAAAAATGTACTTACAGTGGCAGGGAAGGCGTTAAGGACATGCTGTGCAAATGCTTTGTCATGTTGGGTATCACGATCTTTTTCGTCTTATCCTGTCGTCAAATGTCAGATTATTGAAACGATAGAAACAATATTTGGAACGGTCGTCGAGAACTTGAATAATAAGCAGTCACAGCAGATATTTGGATTTTTTAAAAATTAGCGGCGTGTTTGTTTGTTTGTTTCTTTGTGTTTTTTTTGTGTTTTTTGTTTTTTGTTTACCGATTCATGGTCAGAAAACTACCCATTTGCATGAGGCATGACACCTTTTGACCCGTCCGCGACTGCGGGGGCTGATGAAGATCTATGCTTCTGACTGGCCTCATTCGCGTTTGCAATTTTTTAGTCGCAGAACCAGTTTGTACGCCTGTATTGAATAGGTTTTTACTGTAAAAGGATGAAGGAAAAGTAGACGTAGAACGGTTATTGGGATTCCAGTTTTGGCAGGTGGCTGTTAAGGATACCACTTTACCAATATGCGCTACTCGCACAATTCCAGTCTATGCTACACTCAGAAAGCTTTTTACTACTCCTGTTGCAGCCGTTGCGGCTCTGAACGATGACCGCTGGCACAAGGTGGAGGTGGTGTTGAACCAGACCCGAAGAGAACTGGTGGTCACGCTTGACAACAATTCCATGACGCAGTCTCTCAAAGCCTACCTCTGGGGCAACGCTAAGGACATCTTGGAGTGGTCAAAGCTACGATCCACAGTCACATTTGGAGGCAGGTTTTCTTTTCTTTTATGAAAGTACATTGTATATTTCTGTGTGTGGTGGTGGTTGAGTTAATCTTACGTTCAAATCAGCGACATTTGTCTACAAGAAGCACAGAACCCTTTAGGCTACGATGGCTCATGAGGTTCTGTGCCTCTTGCAGACCTACCATTCAAACAACATTTGTTTATATGCAACAGTGCAACCTTTCAGTGCAAACAGATATTTTCGCTAATTTGCGTTTCTGGACACAAAAAAACACTAACTCAAAACGCAGTGTTGCATCATTGTCTTAGTTTTAATGGGATATTGACCGTAAGGTCCAAATTCACACTCACAGACTAAAAAATTGGTTTGCTAACAGGACATTAGCCCTTTCAGAGCCGAGAAAATGTGTATACCACCCATCTGAAGGAGGTATAGATCCTCATGAGCCCCCGCAGTTGCGGGGGCTCATGAGGATCTATGCCTCTTGCGGACACCACTTTAAATCCATGTTCACTTCCTGGGACAGCTAGGGTATTTGGGTGTGGAATTAAGAAAGGTTGCAGAAACATGGTCTGCTTCTTCTGTCAGTGAACAGGTTAAAATCAAATCCTACAAAATACAGAATGGACAAAAGAGGCCTCGCATCCCTATTGTTCTCATACTTGACCAGGGTTTTCAGTCTTTTCTTTCACCTTTCAGATACGCAAGCCGCCAAGTTTAAAACTGTACCGTTCGTGGGATGTCTCAAAGAACTATATTATTCGCTGGACGGCGCAATATTGTCGCCCGTGCCTCTGCAAGCGGCGGAGGGGGTGACGCCAGGCTGCGTGGACCAGTGCCAGGGCAGGCCCCAGTGTGTTAACAATGGCAGGTGCGTCAACTTCTACACTGGCTTTCATTGTGACTGCTTCGGAATGGATTACGAAGGAGAGCGCTGTGAGAAGAAAGGTAAGGACGCCGCTTTTGTGCCCGCATAATCTCCTCTGCCGGGATCAGTTGCGTGAGTGAGCTTAGTCCTGCGCCAGCCACTAAGCGGCAAAGTGCTTCGCTATCATGGGGCACCTTGCTTAGTGGCTGGCGCAGGACTAATCTCACTGATGCAACTGTGCCCTGGTCTGTGATTTCGGCTTTCACGGCTTTCATCCGTAAGGTCCAAGATCACGGACCAGCACACATTTTCAAAACAGGCCGTGAGTACTGTGAGAGGAAAAGGTAAGGCCTTGAATTGGCAATCAGTCTCACAATCGGGTGTGAAAATCGAATCGTGAGAAGGGCTTGGAGAGAGAGGGGACAGAGAGAGACTGGGACAAAGAGAGAGCGAGAGAAAGAGAGATAGAGCAAGCAAGCAAGCAATGGTTCTGACTGAATACAATTGTGTGAATATCGGGAAGTACTGGGGTACTGTATCATACCAGCATACCAACAACTCTTTTATGTTTCTTAACGGGAAGTTTTAGGGCCTGCTCCAGGCAAGAAATGATTAACAGTTTGAACTATCTCCTTTAGGAATGTTTGTAGTTTAGATTTAGTAGTTCCGGACTAACGTGAAGTTTGAATGTCGTAAAATGAAAGACTTGCATGCGCTTCTTCTCTTTCCACTGCAGCGCACAAGGGGCAGTAGAAAAGCTCGTTTACGTGTGCTTACTGGATGGAATGTAAAAGGAAAGATAGACAAGTCCTAGTTAACTCATTCTACCCCAGACACACCACAGCAAGATAAGGATCGACCAAGATATTTCAAGGGTGATGCCAGTGAATAGCTTGGCGCCTATGGGCGCCAAGCTATTCTGGCATCACCCTTGAACTATCATGGTCGATCTGTGTCCTGCACTAGAGTGCAGTCTTCAGAGGACAACGGAAAAAAATTGGGTATTTCGGTGTTGGGGTAGAATGAGTTAAGGAAAAACAACTTTGAGAATCCGTTGCATCGGTAAATTTCAGCAGGCAAAGCTCTCCCTGTAACAGGTCGCTTTCAGTTAATCAACTCGCGCGAACATGCCAGTGTATGCGAATATTTATGTGACCTAATTGATCGGATTGGGGAATGTAACATCCTTGGAGTACAGCGTTTGATGACAAATATATTTTGTAAATTATACAATCATTTGCAAACAGCGGTGAGATCAGACATGTCTTAAGCCTAACGCTTCCATGTTCAAGAGACAGATTTTCATGAGCCCTTGCAGTCGCAAGGGCTCTTGAAAATCTATGTCTCTTGTAGACCAACACCTGCTCTTGTTGTCCCTGTTTGGAGGTTCAGCCTAGAAACTGTGATCAAGTAGTCGCGTAACAGCTTGCGTGGGTCGACAGCTGCTGGGCCGTGACTGGAATACTATATAGCGTGTAAACAATCGTATGCATGTCAGTTGTGGAGGCTGAAAATGAAAACTTCATGCGCTTCACAGACAAATATCGTGTTGCAGATAAACTCTCAATATATTATCAGCCGAGGCGCAGCTGGGATGAAAAACCAGACGTTTGCACTCGGGGACGGGGAAGGGCGTTCGGGGGAGGGGGAGGGGTGGGGCGGGGTGGGGTGTTGATGGGCGAGTGTACTTTAAGGCATACTACTGCCTTAACTTTCAAAGATACACTTATGTAACAGATGGTTACGAAACACTACACACAGGTCTAGTTATGGTTCTTTTAGACACAGGAGAATCCAGTTCAGCACTTACTTACTTACGCCTGTCACCCCTACCCGGGTATAGGCCGTCGACGAGAGACCTCCAGCAACTCCTGTCCTGTGCTTCTCCTTCGATTCTACTCCAGGTGTTTCCCAGTCTCTTGATGTCTGCTTGGAGGTCTCGGCGCCAGGAGTTTCTCGGCCTACCTCTTTTCCTCTTTCCCTGGGGTTCCATGACAATGCCTGCCTAGTGATACTGGAAGCTGGCTTTCTTAGGCTGTGACCGATCCATCCCCATCTTCTTCGCCCAATTTCATTCTCTGCTGTTATCTGCTCTGTTCTGTCCCAGAGTCTGACGTTGCTGATCTTCTCTGGCCAGTGGATTTTCAAAATTCTTCTAAGGCAACTGTTCATGAAGGTTTGTACTCTGTTGACTGTGGTTTTAGTCAATCTCCAAGTCTCTGCTCCATATAGGAGAACTGCTTTTACATTGGAGTTGAAAATCCGGACTTTGGTGTGTTGTGACAGCTCTCTGGAACTCCACACTTTTTTTAACTGGAGAAAGGCTGCTCTGGCTTTACCGATTCGTGCTCTGACATCTGCATCAGTGCCGCCTTTTTTGTCTATGATGCTCCCGAGATAGGTGAAGGACTCCACCTTCTCCAACGGGGTGCCAGCAAGCAAGATTGGTTCTTCCCTGGTTGTGTTCAGCCTCATTGTCTTTGTTTTCTGTTTGTGAATGGTGAGGCCCACTTGGGACGAGATGTCAGCAAGCCTCGTGGTCTTGTCCTGCATTTCCCGCCCCCACCCGGGTCTGCCCTGGGGGACTTGGGTGGGGTTAGGTACTTTTTAGTTCCCAGGGTCACCCTGGTCAGCCCCACAGGGTGGGTTTCCTTTCTATTCTGGGGCATGTGTTTCTGTCTACCTTTGGTCCATTCACCTGTATTTGTCTATTTAAAACTCTCCCAACTGTCTGCACTGCCTGTAGCTCTTGATATTGGATGTGTGTTGCTAAATGGTCTTAGCTTTATTTAGGCCCCATGTTGTAGGTTTATTTAACGTATTTGACCGGCTGGCGACATACATTCAATTTTCTGTATAGTTTTTTTTTTCACAAGCAGTGCAGGCACGTCCTGAGAAAGCCTTGTTGCTGTCGGGACGTTAAGCAATGTACAATCAATCAATCAATTGTCCTGCATTTCCCGGGTCTGCCCTGGGGGACTTGGGTGGGGTTAGGTACTTTTTAGTTCCCAGGGTCACCCTGGTCAGCCCCACAGGGTGAGTTTTTCTCTCTATTCTGGGGCATGTGTTTCTGTCTACCCTTGGTCCATTCACCTGTATTTGCCTTTTTAAAACTCTCCCTACTGTCTGCACTGTCTGTAGCTCTTGATATTGGATGTGTGTTGCTAAATGGTCTTAGCTTTATTTAGGCCCCATGTGTTAGGTTTATTTTATGTATTTGACCGGCTGGCGACATACATTCAATGTTCTGTTTATTTTTTTTTTCACAAGCAGTGCAGGCACGCCCTGAGAAAGCCTTGTTGCTGTCGGGACGTTAAGCAATGTACAATCAATCAATCATTGTCCTGCATTTGTTGACGAGTGTGGGACAGTAATGCCAAGTCGTCTGCAAAATCGAGGTCGTCAAGCTGTGTCCACAGTGTCCACTGTATTCCGCTTCGTCTGTGCTCTGTGGTCATCTTCATGACCCAGTCTATGGCCAGTAGGAAGAGGAACGGAGACAGCAGACACCCCTGCCTGACACCGGTTCTGACCTGGAGCTCCCTGGTGAACTGCCCTTCGTGGATCACGCGACATGTCGTGCCATCGTAGCTGCTCTTGATCAGGCGGACGAGCTTTGTGGGTACACCGTAGTGTCGTAGGAGTTTCCACAGAGTCTCTCGGTCCACACTGTCAAATGCTTTCTCATAATCCACAAAGTTGACGTACAGCGGGGAGCTCCACTCCAGAGACTGTTCCACGATGATGCGGAGAGTGGCGATCTGGTCTGTACATGATCGGTTCTTCCTGAATCCTGCTTGCTGGTCTCTCAGCTGGGGGTCAACGGAGCTCTTCATTCTCTCTAGGATGATCCTGTTGAAGACCTTTCCTGGTACTGACAGCAAGGTGATTCCTCTGTAGTTGGAACACTTGCTGAGGTCGCCTTTCTTGGGAAGCTTGATTAGGTACCCCTCCTTCCAGTCAGCTGGCATCACCTCCTCTTCCCAGATCTTTCCAAACAGTGGGTACAGCATCTCCACTGTTGTCTCTAGGTCTGCTTTCAGAGACTCCGCTGGGATGCCATCTGGCCCTGATGCTTTGCCATTCTTCAAAAATGCCACTGCTCTTCTGATCTCTTCCCGGCTGGGTCTGTCACAGCTGATGGGTAGGTCGGTCTCTGCCGGCTGGATGTCGGGGGGGTCGGGTGGGCTAGGTCTGTTCAGTAACTCTTCAAAATACTCGGCCCATCTGTCGAGTTGGTCTGCTCTGTCTGCAATAGGCTTGCCTTCTTTGTCTTTTACTGGTCTTTCTGTATGGCCATACTTACCCGACAATCTTCTGGTAATGTCGTAGAACCGTTTCATGTTGCCGCTGCCTGCTGCCTTTTCTGCCTCTGCTGCCAGGCTGTCTGTGTAGGCCCTCTTGTCTGCCCTGATACTCCTCTTCACCTCGCGGTTGGCTTCCCAGTATTCCTCCTGTGCCCTTACTTTGGCTGCTCTCGTGCCAGTTCAGCACACGTCGTATTAATATCAGGTAATCTGACAGTGACTCCATTCCGTTCTAGAAATACAACGCTTTCAGTACGAGAAACAGCTAAAAATAGATTGACACGCTAACGGTTGTGCAGAGTAAATAAGTGCGATTACGCGTGTGCTTTTGCTGCTGTTAAGTTCATTAGGTATGTCGACAAGGTATAACAAACACAAATGGTGCAGAAATGTTTCTTCAGATTTATGCGTACTGGTACTTTAACGCGAACATTCCATATGTATGCTTAGAAAACGCAAAACGCGATCGGGGGGGGGGGGGGGGGGGGGGGGGGGAAGGGAACATTGACCTATGCATGTTGACTTAGAATTCAAGACACATCGTGTTCTTTTCAGATACTCGTGAAAAAGTTGTTTAAGTAAGCTAGAGATGTTGACTGTGGACTCAATTTGTTTCAATAAAATGTTGGGGCTTCTTTTTACAAATAGACAAAACATAGTTTAAGTGTGGCATCTTTGTATTCCTTTACCTACGGGAAGTGACCGTATTTTGTTTATTGTTAAAACCACCACGGGGAGATCTATCCTCTGTGTATTCTGGACGATCGTTGAGTAGGAGGTATGATACACTACGGTCACGTGATTTTTCGTTGAGCAGAACCTTTGGATCCGCGATGGATCTTAAGTGTACACAGCTGTTCAGTCGCAAGCCTTGATAGTGTTTCCTGAATGTTGAAGAACGACTGTCGCAAATTTGATTTCAAGCAATTTGTTTTTTAACACTGACTTGTGGGTGGGGTGTGGGCGTACACAGCCTTTCCAGGCGAAAACCACGTTAGTGTCCCAGCGATTCGATGAACTGAACAGAACCAAATTTGATTCTCCCGCTTCGGTCAGGCGCCAGGCTAATCGGAAACCATAAAATTATGGTCGGTCCATCTCCCTCCACGTGTATCGCCGCGTGTGACGTAATCCTCCTCAGAGAAGACCATCCAACTGCAAGAGGCAAAGAAACCCATGAGCCCCCGCTTCTGCTGGGGCTCATGAGGTTCTTTGCCTCTTACTGGCTTTGTTTACATCCGTGTATGATCTTCTAATATCACCACTACAAGACGTGAAGAGACGTTAGATTTAAAAAAAAATCTAAAATGATGGGAACATAATTATCCGCGTCTTTTGGAATGATGGCAGTATTCGGTGTTGAATTTTTCCCGCTTTTAAAGACATAATTTTGCGGCCACTGGCATTGCAGGGGTTACGTCTGATTTAGTACCGACTCTGAGCTATCGCGAGCCTTCAGCTGGCGCTGAACGTGAGAAACAAAGTCAGTGAAAACAATCGATTTCAGATGTACTGAAATAACACCCTCGGTTCAAGCACAGCTGGACTCACCAGATCTCGGTCAACTTCAGCCTAGATTCCAGTACACTGACTCCCAGATGCCAACAGCCAACATAGTTTGGTCAGCAAGAGGCATAGATTATCATGATCCAATACAGTTGCCGGGGCTCATGAAAATCTATGTTTCTTCTGCCTTGTTCTTCCTTGTGACTGCAAGAGAGAGTACGTCCATTTTTGTGAAAAGCGATTTTTATTTTAACGCAAAAAAGATCTTGCTTTGCACTAAAATAGACTTACTGTCTTCAGGGCAAAAGACAATGTGAAACAAATGAAAAGAAAAGGGGAGACTGCCAGTGCTAATATTTTTAGGAAGGTTACAAAGTAAAGTGGGTAAAAGCACTGTCAGGGGAGAGAAGTGTGCATGATCGACCAGTGATCATAGATCTACTGTGGCCAAAGCACACAAAGAAAAAAGATAGGAAAGAGGGAGTGCGCTAAAAAAGTGACTGGAAGCAATGCACATGGTAGCCCCCCCCCCCCCCCCCCGAAAGGGAGCGTATCACATATCCCACTCAGTGCATGGAAATTTAAATCTATGTATGCCCCTGCAGACACCACAGTAAAATGTGGCTGTCATTGCAGGTAGGCAGAAATTCCTGCCTCCTCCAATATTGCCGATGGTGTGCAGAAGAGATCGCCAAGACCGAAACAGCTGTCCACACCGGCTAAATATCTGGACCCCCCTTGTGGAACCTAGATTTAAATTTCCATGCACTGAGTGGCTGGAACGGCGGGATATGTGATACGCCCCCTTGCGGGGGGGGGGGGGGGGGCTTCCATATGCATTGCTTCCAGTCACTTTTTTAGCGAACCCCCTCTTTCCTATCTCTTTTTTTTTGTGCTTTGGCCACAGTAGCTCTATGATCACTGTTCGATCATGCACACTTCTCTCCCCTGCAGTGCTTTTACCCACTTGACAATGTGAAACATTTTGTGAAAGCGAGAATTTCACTGTAATGTAATGAAAGTCTCACATTTCACATGTGAAAATGGACTTCTTGTCTTTTGCCTTCACGGGGCAGACTCGCTGATGGAAAGGGCTGGATTTGTTGAGCGACCTGGGTTCAGCTGCGTCCACGACTTTTTTCATTTGAATGTCGATTGTTTTCGAGAGGGAGGACTGATCACAGGTCCAGAAAACCTTCACGCATGTGGCTGTACCTGTGGGAAATAGCACTTTGGTAATATTTCCTTACAAAGAGCCGTTGGCGTGCGGGATTCGTTAGCCTGTTGACTGATTGGAAATGTTACAGTTACTGATGTTGCCTTCCTGAGATGAGTACGGGTACGGCGGAAGTATGGCTCAGTGCAATACATTTTTTTCCCTTTTCCTCATTACTTTGTTCCTCTTCGTTTCCTTTGCGAATATAGCATGCTCACTGGCCTAGGTCGAGGTTTTTGTAGTTCAAAGACTGCCCTCAGTAACATCATTCAGTCACTGTTCACGGAATGATGTTGGAAACAAAAGAGGGGCGGAATTTGTTTTTCTCTTCCGGCATTGTTTTTGGTTTGACTGAAAACTTTGTTTTTGATTTGACAGAAAAAAAGTTTGTGTTCAGTGCGCATTGTGTTATAAACCTATGGAGCTGAGAAAAAAATTGAGCTATTGTATTGATCCGTCTACCTTCTGTGGTCGAAGATTACGATCACCTCTGACTTGTGCTGTCGGGTTTAACCCATTTAACCCCACAACCGCATTTCCAGATTTTTGAGGTGTCACCTAAAGACTGTACCAGCTGCATGAGATGGATTGACCATGATAATTCAAGGGTGGTGCCAGATGAGCTTGGCGTCTACAGGCGCCAAGCTCATCTGGCACCACCCTTGAATTATCATGGTCAATCCATCTCCTGCTTTAGGGTGTTGGGTGAAATGGGTTAAACTCAGGAGTATATGTTTTTCCCTGTATGAAGTGAGCGTTCACTAGAAGGAAGGGAAGTCAAAAACTGCTGACATTGTTCAGTTCGTTGGCAACCCTTTACGAAGACGATCTCATTGGTTGTTACCTGCATTTTTATCCCCCCCCCCCCCCCCCTCCTTTGTGCATGCTGCCACTGTTAGCATTACTGGTGGCTGCACGCACAACGGAGGCTGCAAGGATTGTAGGTAACATTGCACACGCAGTCTTGACGAGTTTAATGCTGTGTGTGTGTGTGTTGCAAAACAGAAGCGTCCTCAAGTTGCCACCATTGTAACCGGCACGTCTGTCAACCTCCAACGCTGAATGGCAGGAGGGGGCCGGGGCAGCGGAGGTGATTGCTGTAGGGACAACTTGAGTTTGTTCGACAGCGCCCCAAAGAAACATTCTATGGCCCAAGAGACATAGATCCTCATGAGCCCTACAGCTCTAGGGGATCATGAGGACCTATGCCTCTTGCTGGATTCCAGACTTCTGTGAAAAGACGTCTTAGCGGTTTTAGCTTGTAGGTGGCGCACTCCAAAGAAAGGTTCCGGCATTCCATCGGCAAGGAGGCATAGATCCTCATGAGCTCCGTCAGTCTGCAGGGGCTCAGGAGGATCTGTGCCTCAGGGTTTTGCATGTTTCCGTTTTTGTCCTGTTAAAAGGTCCTTGGGGGGTTTCAGCTCATGGTCGGCGGTGTCTTTTGCGCAAAGGAGCTCAACATTTTTTTGAGTTAGGTGCGTACTGAGGGTGTCAACGCTCCACTTTCAGCATGAAATCCCCTCCTTACCCCATTTAGCTCCAAAACGCTACAGCAGGAGATGAATGTACCATGATAATTCTAGGGTAGTGCCAGATTGGCTTGGCGCCATTAGGCGCCAAGCCAGTCTGGCACTACCCTTGAATTATCATGGTCGATCACCTGCAACTGGCACATAGTCGTTAGGTGACACCTCCAAAATCTGGAAAATGCAGACATGGGGTTAAATTTGAGCATTGATTACTATGAGCTCTTGTATGTAACAGTGACTAAGGTATGCTGCCTGCTTGGTAGGAAGTCTTATAGCCCTGTGTACGTCTCTTCCCAAGATGTCATTTCAGATGAAGACTGTCAAAGCAGAAGCGTTTTTTTTTTGTGTGTGTGCGCAGGAGCTCAGATGAAGACTGTCAAAGCAGAAGCGGTTTTTTTTTGTGCGCAGGAGCTCGACATTTTTTTGGAAGTGGATGACGTACAGCAGGTGATTGTCCGACCGGCACGGCACGCAGGGTGTTTTTTTCCGGGGGGTGGGGGCAGGGGCAGGGGGGGAGGTGTTGTAACGGTGGAATACAGGTGGCCGGTCACACACTGGTTGTCTGCTAATCAGCGGCAGCGAATCGAAGCAGACAACCGGTGTGCAGGTGGCCTGTGTCTTCAGCTGTGCACACCAAACGTTAATTGTGTCCTGCTATGTTTGTGATTTTGGACTCAACGGCTCCAACCGTAAAATCCAAAACGGAAGACCAGCAAACATTTATTCAACATACAGTCTTTTTTTCCTCCGCGACGTCATACCGTCAGAGTTGGTGACCCCATGCCATTTGTCTCTCCCCCCCCCCCCCCCCCCCCCCCCCCGCCCTACCCCCGAAATCTGTACCTTTCGTCTTTTGTGACCCAATACCGAAATGGTCTCCCATCCTACAGCACAGATCAGCACGCCTATTTTTTTTTTTTTTTGGCCAGCGCAAACACCGGTTGTCTCCCTCGATTTGCTACCGCTGATCAGCGGTAGCGAATCGAGGAAGACAACCAGTGTTTTCAGCTCTTAGTACATGTATGTAGGCATCAAAGGCTGTTTTATCGACCTACAGTCATTTTCTTCGCCGTCTCGCCAGATTTCAATATTTGCCACAAACCGCCACGTCCACACCCGCCCTTTTGTACCCAGCGGCAACATCGTGTGTGCTGATCTGTGATTTTGGTCCAAAGTCACACCTCAGCACACGTTTCAACGCAAGCCGTAAGGTTCAGAATGTCACACCATCACGTATCTACAAACCCACGTTGCCCGACTTTGTTCCGTCCTTTTCAGTCGTAAACTATCACTGACTTCACCTTTATGGTGTGTGAAGCCCATTGAAATGCAGTGGAAAGGTTACAACCTCAAATCACGTAAAGTCACTTTGCTCCATTTCCAACAAATTTTAATACAAATTTTGTACAGGCAAGAATAGTTTCCATACTGTGTTTTCTTATGTAAAAAAAATGTCTAGAAACATTAACCCTTTGGCTGTCAGTAGCGGTTTTCGTCACGATGCGAATCATCACGACGAAAACCGCTACTGACAGTCAAAGGGTTAAACAGAAAAAAAATTGCGCTTAGTTCAGCAAAGTCGTGTCCAAACTTGTCTTTTATGATCACAGTGCCTGCGAGTAGTTAAAACGCTTAACGTCTTTTGTCCACCACTGACGAGGGTGATTTCAAAGGCGGGGCACTGCATAGGCTGTGAACAATTCTTTACCCCCAGATGGGTTCGAACCCGTGACCTTTTGGATGAGAATCGTAAGCTGTACCACCTGAGCTCCCCAGCTCCCCGCCTGCCTGAATTTAGGTGTGTGTTGTCTATGGTCTTTTTCCATCACAAAAGTTATGCAGTCACAGACCAAACTGGACTTCGAGCTGAAAATCCGCTGCAGTTCCCAGTGTTTCCAGCACGACTGCATCAATTTACATTGTCTCGACACCATTACTTGTACCAAAAATACAGTGTAACTGACGCAGTCGTCTTCGGCCGCCTGTGTTCTGACAAAGGTCCCTAAGCCTCTATCGTGTTCTGTCTCCTGGGTATGCTACCCCCTGGCAGTGCATCTCACTTACACTGACCCAGTAGAACCATAAAGCAAGCTTTATCATGATTTTACAGCCTAGTGTTTGCACGACAAGGGAGGCGGTGGATGTAACCCTCAATTATGGTCACGGCTTCTCATTTTCCTTTGAAGGCACGTCATGATCGATATGCGGCACGAAATTTACACACTTCTGGTTATTACTTTAGCAAAAAAATAAAAAAATAAAAAAAATAAATAATTCGCAATGCTAATGATTATGACCTGACTAGAAAATAGCGTAGTACACATACCAAGGGGCATTATTCAGCGCTGGATATACACACAGTTAGATCCCCTGCCCCCTCCTATCAGGCACCCGATCGCCAGCCCACAGAACAATACGCAGGTAAAAAAAAAAACTCCTTGGTATGTGTACCATTCTACCAGCGTTAGCCTCACCTATCTGGTTTGTGAGTAGAAAATAGCGGCCTTGCTGGAGAGAAAATCACAGTGCTGTGCATGTTGCGCTCCGTACCCACCAAAATGTAACACTACCTTCGCCTGCAGATGGTTTTGGTCTATCTGAGACTGCAGTGCATATCAAAAACACGACATTTAACAATGGGTCATAGAGGAAGGTGTAATTATAGTCAAATCACAAATCAACCTGGTAATTTAAGCGAGAGTGTTCCATGGAACAATAAAGGTTCCTTGTCAAATCCCGACCGACTTGAATTATAGTGCAGCATTTTATGATCGTGGTAGGCGTCTCACAACTATCCTTCAATTTTTCCACGAGGCATAGACGCACTGAGCTCCTGCCTTTAGATGATAGTGATCATTCCCATTTCCTTACACGTTTGTGCTTAGACGGAGAAACTTAGTTTTCACACACACAAAGTGCACGGCCAGTGGCCGCTGATTGTGTTTCTGAAAAGAAAAAAAAAGGTTAATTCAACGTCCAAAAGCCCCAGTCGTGCCGGCAAGGAACATGGATACAGAGTGGCGTGAACAAGAGACATAGATCCTCATGAGCCCCCGCAACTGTGGGGGTTCATGAGGATCTATGCCTCTTGCAGCTGGATCATGAGGATCTTTTGTTCCAGCTGGTGTTCACGTTTTTCGGCAGTTATGGGGTTAAGGGATTAAAGCCTGTGAGAAAGTAGTCTCGATGGGCCATTATTGGCTTTGTTTGGATCTCCGCCTGCCCAACTAAAGTTTAATCTTGTTTGCAGTCTGAAAACTGGATGGCTTGGGGAGAAAGTCACACGTATATAAATGCTGTTGGTGGCTGTCAGCAAGACGGGACAGATTCCCAGCAACCTGCTGGAGCACATGAGGATCTATGTTACTTGCAAAGTGGAAGAGGTCAGCTTGGAGACAGCCTGTTTCACTGGAGTGTTTCTGTCTGGGACTATTCGACCTGGCGCGGCCGCAGCTGCTTGTCACATTAACCCCTATACTGTCGGAACAGAGCAACCAGTACGGACGACGCCAGAGGCTTAGATCCTCATGATACCTCGTAGATGCGGGGGCTCATGAGGATCTACGCCTCTTTCTAGCCTCATTTATATGGATCCAAGTGCTTCAAAGTTCTCGTTTTAGATGCATCATTTATAGTATGAGGTATTGGATGGGGTGGGTCGCTTGGCGTTGACCTCTGCTCACAAGATAATTGCGGACAGTGTCCCGTCACGGTCGTCTGACAAAAACCAGCAATTAGCACAGAGAAAAGAGGTCAGACAATTAATTGTTGGGATCACTCCAGCAGATCACTGCATTTCCCTGAGTCGTCTGGTGGTTGCCTGTCGTCTGGTCGGATCAGCTGTTATAGCGATTCAGTTTGAAGCAAATCGGTCGCGGCGCAATTTAGAAATCACTTTTTCCTTCTCTTAGAGTCAACCCGAAAAGGCCGGGAAAAAAGATGTTTCTACTGACGCCGGAAATCGATCGATCGATCGAGTGAGTGAGTGAGTGTGTTCAGGGACCCCGCCCCCCTCACCCCCCTCCACCCCACATATACTCCAAAAGAGAGAGAGGAAAAAAGAAAAAAAAAACCCACGCCAAACAACAACATGAGTGCCGCATATATGTCGCTTATTTTCCTAGGTATTGGAATGTTTTGTTCTGCAGATCACTAATTTCCATCATAAAGTATCCTTTCCAGTATTTACACCAAGGACTTGCTTTCGCTTTTTGGCCATTCCTGTGTACTGCTCGCATTGCCAGCTCTCTGATCTGTTTTTCCTCATACCTCATGTACCACAGAGACCAGTTCTGTAGGTGGACATGAATATTGATACGGGATTGATCCGTATAGCAGTGTCATGAGGGGGGAAAGCATTGAATTCGCTTTGTGGATTATTCATTCTGCCGTCTGGTAAAGTGGGTCTTGTGCTCAAGCACACGATTGATGTCAGTGACCTCCTCCCTCTGAGGACAAGAGAGTCTGCAAGAGGCATAAATCTTTATGCGGGGGCACATGAAGATCTATGCCTCTTGAAATAAATACTCTTATGCTAACACATTGTGTCCTTACTAGGATGTGTAGATTTTCACGAGTCCCCGCAATCTGCCGGAAAGCATGAAGATCTACGCCTACTGAAATACTGTAAGGTATCAAGATGTGTCCGTACTAGCCCTTTCAAAAGGTGTGGATTCTAGTGAGCCTCCGCCATCTGCGGGGGCTCATGAAGATATGTTCCTCTTGATGACTGTAGTGTAGGCCTACGTAATAGCCCCATCAAGAGGCATAGATCCTCATGAGCCCCCGCATTGCGGGGCGCATGAAGATAAGTTCTTCTTGAAGTATTCTAGGGAATCCAGTTGTGTCTGTATTAGCTCTAGCAATAGACATAAATTCTCCTGAGACCCGGTAGCGGCAGAGGCTCATGAGAATCAGTAGCTGTGGCAGATGAAGGGGACGCAGTGGCTGCTGACGTTGGATTCTGCTAGTCAGCAGACCTGTAGCAATGAATAAATGTAATACTTGGCACTGATCCTTTTATGTCACCCCCTTGACAGTTTTTTTTTTTTTAATCGGCTTCGTTCTAATTTGTCATTGATGAAAGATTGTCATTGTTTGTTTGTTTGTTTGTTTGTTTGTTATTGTCAGAAAGCATTTGCTTTTTAGTGCCGTGGCTCTAACGTCACACCTCAGGTCTCAGATGTATGTGAGCTTTGACACATTCAGTGTTAAGACATCACAGAGGGAGGTATATTAACCATGATTAGTTCAAGCGTAGTTCCAGATTAGCTTGGGTACTGGCTAGGCGCCAAGCTAATTTGACATCACCCATAAAATATGATATTCCTCCCATTTCTCACAGCTGGTTATACAGTCTGCCTTTCTACGTGGTGGAAACTTGGGCAATTACGACTGAGTGGATTAAATGCCGCCCACATACCAATTTAAGTTAAATGCCGCCCATATTCCAATTTAAATTAAATGCCGCCCACATACCAATTTAAATTAAATGCCGCCGGCGTACTAGTTTGTACGGTATCATAATGTCAGATCTAGCGCCACTGTATGAAGTGAGGTACACCTTTTTGCTGCATGATAGCGTCTTTGTGAAAATTGAAGTGACACAAATTTGGGAATGCATTGGTGGTCCTACTTCGTCTCGTTTTGGACTGTGAATGACAGCCATATTTCGTTCAGGGAGCCCCACTTCGGCTGTTGGTTTGTTCAGCTGACCAGTTTACACTTAAGATATTTTTTATACGATGATGTCCATCTTAGAGCGGTTGTATCGTAATAACAAGTCCTCTCAAAGCGTTCAGTTCGGTAGAGGTTTGAAAAGAAGTATAGAAAGAACCACAATAAGGAAAAGATGGGGGTAAAAAAGAAGAGCCGAGTGTCAGTTGCTTAGTCTGGTTATGAAGGGTATCAGGTATATTACATCCGTTCTTAACCAGTTATTTGATGCCTAATGCAGGGCTGAAGTTTTCGCGGCAAAAAAGAAAGCACACGCATCGAAGTAAAAGGACAAACCCTTGCTATTCGGAAGCGTTACTGACAACAGCGGCACAATTCCTTGAACTTCAGTAACGTAAAATTTATGGGTAGTTCGTCAAATTGTGGGCACGATCACAGGTACGGGATGATCATTGCGTAATCGATCACCTCATAACACGGGTAGTAGGAAATCGCAAGAACGTGCTATTTCCTACTACCCGTGTTATAGAGGTGGTCGATTACGCAACGATCATCCCGTGCCTTTGGGTACAATTGTAAGAGTAGATCCTCTTACTGTACCTGCATGCCAGACTTTGCAACAAAGACACGAGAAGATTAATTTGTTCTTGTTACGTTCTCCGGCTTTTGCAGGCCCATCAGTCTTAACATTCAGCGGGTATGAGTGGGTCACATACCGCCTGTATGACGGGGACGACAACCGACATTTTGCCGACAACAACAGAGTGTCTCTGGAATTCAAGGTAAACTGTCTTCACTAGGCTTTTTTTTTAACGCTGTGGTTGTCGGTAGCGCTTTCAGTCGCCGCGATGATTCCTGCAGGAACTGAAAGCGCTACCGACAACCACAGGGTTAATACTGTGTGTATGTTTTAGTTCCAGCTGTCACTGTCAGACAAAGAAAACAAGTGTGTTTATTTCAAGCTAAGCTGGTGCTGTAGAATCCAGACCAGAAAGGCGACTGCTATGCGTGTAAAATGCAAAGACGTTCCCAACAAGAAAGGCCGACCAGAATCAGAAAGGACAAGTTGTATTTGTGTTACACGTGTCCTGTTAAGCATATTTTTTGTTTGTTTGTTTGTCTTTGTTGTTGTTGTTTGTTTGTGTTTTTTGTTTGTTTGTTTGTTTGTTTTTTGGGGGGAGGGGGGAGGAGTTTGGGCGGGGTGGGGGTGATTCTTTTAATCTGCCATTTCTTTTGAACTATCATTGTCGAAATCCGAGCCAACCGGGTGACTGCGGCATAGCGCGCTGAATGCAAGGAAGTAACCAACGAAAAACGAACATGCTTTGGAAATAAAATTAATACATTTTTTGGACTTAATGACAACAACAGTAATAATAATAGTACCGGCCATTAGATAGGCGATTTCTCCAATTCTATGAATCGGCTCAAAGTGCCGCGAACTGAACCCAACACGCACGCTCACGTGAAACACGTGCATTCACTCGCATAAAAGTGTTTTATCCTGTTTTTCGTTCCTGTCATCTTCCGTTGAATTTGACGTTCTGCCATGCTACAACTGCTAATCCTTTGGCTGTTGGCAGCTGGTTTTGTCGCGATGATTCCTGTAGGAATCATCGCGACAAAAACCGCTGCTGACAGCCAAAGGTAGGAATCATCGCGACAAAAACCGCTGCCGACAGCCAAAGGTAGGAATCATCGCGACAAAAACCGCTGTCGACAGCCAAAGGTAGGAATCATCGCGGCAAAAACCGTTGCCGGCAGCCAAAGGTAGGAATCATCGCGGCAAAAACCTCTGCCGGCAGCCAAAGGTAGGAATCATCGCAGCAAAAACTGCTGCCGACAGCCAAAGGTAGGAATCATCGTGGCAAAAACTGCTGCCGACAGCCAAAGGTAGGAATCATCGCGGCAAAAACTGCTGCCGACAGCCAAAGGTAGGAATCATCGCGGCAAAAACTGCTGCCGGCAGCCAAAGGTAGGAATCATCGCGGCAAAAACTGCTGCCGGCAGCCAAAGGTAGGAATCATCGCGGCAAAAACTGCTGCCGGCAGCCAAAGGTAGGAATCATCGCGGCAAAAACTGCTGCCGGCAGCCAAAGGTAGGAATCATCGCGGCAAAAACCGCTGCCGACAGCCAAAGGTAGGAATCATCGCGGCAAAAACCGCTGCCGGCAGCCAAAGGGTTAATCATTTTACAGTGTATTAGTGAAAGTAGTAGAACAAGGCAGTATGAGTAAAGTGTAGTCTGTTATTTTTTTTTTGTCTAGACGGAGAGGCCGTCCGGAATATTGCTGTACGCCGTGGGTTCCAGCCCCTACCACAACCACATTACGGCCGCCATCCACACAGGGGTGCTGCACGTGTCACTCGCCTTCGGCAGCGACGACCTCGACTTCCCCATCGGTATCGGCCTCGACGACAATAGGTGAGGATTAGACATTGACCCATTTAGCCCTAACACAGTGCAGCTGTAGATAGAACGACTGTGATACGCCAAGGGTGTGTAACTATTGCGCAACCCTTGAAATATCCTGTCCGATCTTTTTCCTGCACTATCCTGTCTCCTGAAGACAATTCAAAGTTTGGAGATTTGGACTGTAGGACTGTCTGTGTAGGCCTATGTGTGCCTTTCTTTCTCTTGTGTCGTTTACCTGCCCGCCCCCCCCCCCCTTCCCCCACCCGTCTGTATGTTCGTGTTTGTGTGTGAGCGAGCACACTTAACACATTCTGCCCCAGCACCGAAATCCCTAAGTTTTAAAGTTGTCCTCTGAAGACTGTATCATCATTTATACTTCTGGAGATAGATCGAGCGTGATAGTTCAAGGTTGGTGCCAGAATAGCTTGGCGCCTATGGGCGCCAAGCTATTTTGGCACCACCCTTGAACTATCACGCTAGATCCATGTCCTGCTGTGGAGCGTCGAGGCTGAATGAGTTAACACTTAATGCTATCCAATCCAGTCCATTTGTTAAGCGCAGTTTGTTTGTTGAGCGACATGCTCGCGGCGCTTTAGGCAGCAGAGTAGAATGAAAGACTGAAACAAAATGAAAGATTAGTTCCGGTTTAACGTCCGCGCCACAAGAGTGATAATGGGCGGCCGAGTGGGGTTAGCGGGCTGTGTGGACAGGGACGGGTACTACTGAAAAAAGGTTAAAGGTACTTCTTTGTTTTTCAGCCAGATATCAGTGCAGATCAGTTTGTTTAAATGTGTAAAATGATTCTGTTCAGTATTAGGCCGAGAAAAATTTTCATTTTACTTCAGATGCAGTTTAGTTTTTCCTTTAGCTTTTTAGATTTGTCCAGCTTGGATTCTTTAGTGTCGGCCGCGTCTGTGAGACCTGTCTACTACTTGAATGTACAGCGCGCGAGGTTGGCAACCGGCGTTATAGACCCATCCACCGAAGATAGAAGCAGTGGCGGAGAGTTTGCCGTGAACAACATCCATTCCGGCGATGCATATATTTGATGAGACTGTCCGATTCTGAGCGACAACACGCATTCGGCGTGGCAAATATTTGGAAAGTCTATCCAGTTCTGAATGTCCGTGTTTACTGCCAGTGGGGAGCCAAAGGGCTCCGTGAATGATATCCAATTTCGCATGTACTGACAAAGTCCTCCTTTACGGAATATCTTTAGTGCTGCGAATTTAATCAGTTTACAGGCATAGGGCCTCATAAACCCGCCCAGACTGTGGGGATCATGAAGATCTGTGGCTCTTACTGGCTTCATTTGCATCAGTTATTTTTGGACATTAGAAGGAAGACGTTTCCTGTATTTCTCAGGATTTTCTCATCGTAACTGTATCAATACAAGTGGCATATATATATATATATATATATATATATATATATATATATATATATATATATATATATATATATATATATATATATATATATATATATATATATATGGAATTCTGACCTTGCAAGGCAAAAGACAGTAAGTCCATTTTTGTGAAAAGCGAGATGTTCATTGTAATACAACGTAAATCTCGCTTTTTACAAAAATAAAATACAAATGTAAATCTCGCTTTTTACAAAAAATGAACTTGCTGTCTTTTCCATTTGAAGTGCAGAATTCTCGCATGTTTATTGGGCATGTAAAACTGTATTCCTCTTGCTGCATTTATGCTAAGTGATCGATGCCTTATGTTGGCGCCATGTACATCAGTCAACCACGTACGGAGGAGGTAGAGGAGTGTTCTCTGCACGAGCATCGTGTTATCTGAGTGTGATTGGCTTGAGCAAGTCAATATCTGCGAATCTTCCTGTAGCCAGTAGACGGAAACAAATGGATTTTCTAAAAACGATCATCAACAATTGCCCGAACGTCCTAAAGGACATTTCACTTCGGCAGAAATGCATTAACCCCTTCACTACCTACTACGAAAAACTGAACACAATCCAGTTGCAAGAGGCATAGATCTTCATGAGTCCCCGCAGTTGCGGGGGCTCATGAGGATCCATGCCTTTTGCTGTGACCACTTTGTATCCATGTTATTAGGATAGCTGGGGTTCTCAGGCGTTGAATTAAAAAGATTCCAGAAACACAATCAGCGTCCTCTGGCATTGAAGAGGTTAATTTTATATATCAGTGGTTTTCGGTTACTGGATGATGAAATTTGTAAAAACAACAACAAAAACTTGAAGTGGTGAGATTAAATTGTACTTTTATAGCGCTGCGTGCAATATTGTGCATTTTACATGCAAAGTCATTACTCCCTCTGCGGTCATACCGTTTATGTGTATTTTATACGCAAAAAAAAAATCGCAATTCCCTCTGCCGATATAGTGTTGCATTTGAATGGAGGGGGTGGGGGTGGGGGGTTAAGGGAGGGGGAGAAGAGAGATTTTGATTTGATCAATGTCCTTTTCCGGTAGAGGCGTGATCTTCAGAAGCAATTTCGCTGAAGGCATTAAGCTAGGCAGTTCCGCACTTGCTGTAATATCTATTGAGGAAAAAAATCCCGGCAGTCCAGTGAAGGTAACCGCCAAGCGGCCTAGTGTAGAACGTGGAAAATAATTAAGCGAAGAAATAAACACGCTTAGAAAGTGCAATTACCCAAACAGTTTCTTACATTTTCCGGGTAAAACCTGTTGCGGTCTTATCGGTATGTGCATTTTGAAAAACGGTTTTAATGTGATAAATTGTGTTTTAATTTCCCCTTCTAATCGTGTTTCTTTCATTGTTGGAATTTTCTTAACATATTCAGTGGTACAGGATACCGCCCAATGCATCTCATGCGATTCGCAGGCGATGGATCAGGCGCAATCTGCCACTAAGGTTGTTCTTGGCCATCTATTTAGAAACGAGGCATTTGCCTGGAGACATGAAAGGGTCAACAGTGCTACTTACTTGCCCTAACTTGCGGCAGTTAGTCCCGCCGAAGCCTTTCGCCGAAACAACACTCTAGAGAGTCATACTTAGCCCAATGCGCAAAAGGCTATCGGGCTGATGTCGGCCGCCGTTGGCCCAGGGCCAACGGCGGCCGACGTCGGCCCGATGGCCTTTGTGCACTGGGAGACCATCTGTACTATTAATGAGGTGGAGAAATCCGATGCATTTAGATGATCACATGGGACGTGCACAGGAGACAGGTCGGCACCGCTCTGCTGAGCGACATACAGACGTGTACAGCTGCCTCAGGCTGGTGAATCCTTTGCTAAAGTACTACTTACAAGTTGAAATAGCTCAAGGGCCCACTACATGCAGAAGTACTACTTACAAGTTGAAAGAGCTGAAGTTGAAAGAGCTGCATGGTTACACACTGGATTTCTCCCACGTTTCGCTGCGCTTAGCAGCACAGCCAATAAGTCGAGGCAGACAACCAGCGTCATCTAGGCAACCCGTTAGGGCTCACGGGTAGTGGCTAATTAGTTATCGCTTATCTAGGCGTCGAATTTGTTCAGACACTACCTTCGAGACATAATAGACCTGTTAACGTGATCGCATTGCCAAGCAACTCAGTGGCTACCATAGGGCAGTTATTATTTATAGTCGGCTCATATCCTGCACTTTTCCGCTGGCGCTCACTATTACTGTTTTTAGTAGTGTTCACAGAAAGGCAATCATTAGTTTTCTTCTATGGTATTAGTACCTGTCCAAAATAGCGCCCACCGTCAAAATCCGTTTTTGGCTCACGTGCGAAGCAAAAGTGAGTCTATGTTCTGGGCCAGTGGTCGTCCGTCCATCCGTCCGTCATCCATTGTCTGTCGTCTGCCCGCCGTTGTCCATGGTAAACTTTAGAGATGGCATTTTCTCAGAGACTATTCAAGCTACAGTCTTTAAACTTGGCCAAAGGATACTTTGTGGCAAGACCTTTCTAAACATACCAATTTCAGTGACCTCTCATAAAGGCCAAGGTCACAGGGGATCCTCTGAGGATGTAGATGATCGTCTTGATCTATACTTGTGTATTTCTCTGTGGGCTGGCGATTGGGTGCCTGATAGGCGGGGGCAGGGGATCTAACTGTTCGTCTGTCCAGCGCTGAGTAATTCCCCTTGGTCTGTATAAAAAAAAAATGTTTTTTTTCTCAGATACTATTCACAACTTCAAACCCAAACTTTCTACAGAGATACCTGATGGTAAGTCCTAGCTATGTGAATTAATTTGGATGACCCCTCGGAAAGGTCAAGGGTCACAAGAACTCAGGAAATAGGTTAAAAAAAAATAGCCATATTTTGACGAGAAAAGTTTTTTTTTCAATTATTATTCACAGCTCCAAACCCAAAAATGGTAAGACCTATCTATGCATACTAGTTTGGATGACCCCTCAGAAAGGTCAAGGGTCACAAGAGCTCAGGAAATAGTTCCAAAATAGGCATATTTTGACAAGAAATGTTTTTTCTCAATTACTATTCACAACTTCAAACCAAAACTTGCTACAGAGATACTTGATGGTAAGACCTGTCTATGCATACTAATTTGGATGACCCCTCGGAAAAGGTCAAGGGTCACAAGAGGTCGAGAAATGTGTATAAAATGCTAAATAATTGTAGTTATTATCAACATTTTTGCAAACTTTTCAATCAAATTTGGCACAAAGATATCTGATGATAAGACCTTCCTATGTATCCTAATTTAGTTGACTCGTCGCAAAGGTCAAGGGTCACGGGGGTTTCCCAGATGTGTGAAAACTGATTAAATTTTGAGAAAACATGGATTTTGTTAGTGCAGAGGACATCCCTTTACTTATTGTCAGACATGTGTGGATGGGTCGATGCACGTGAGCCATAAGGGCTTTGCCTTTCTTGGTTTTTTTTCTTTTGGGGGGAAAAAAGAAGTGGGAGGGGGGGGGGGGTTACATACAAATTTACATGGTAACTCTTGTTCTGCAGTGACTAGCTCATTACATCCTGAAGCTGATTTGGTAAACTTTGCATTTTGTCCTGCGAAGGTTACATTACAGATTAAGAGACAGACCAACCACTGTAGTTCAAGGGTGGTGCCAGAATAGCTTGGCGCCTGAGGCTATCATAGTCAAATTTATTTCAAGCAGTGGGTGTATCAGGATGAAAAGGGCCTAGAGGACATGCATATTGTTATATGATACACATCGTGGAAACGCATTTCTCAACCCCAGCCTGTTGGTATTTTCAAATGAATATCTCAAACCGAAACCTCATACAGTGATGGGGAGCGACTGGACACTCGGACAGCCTGAGTCGAGTACGCCTCTATTTTCCAATGGCTGGTATTTTAACCCTTTGGTTGTCAGTAGGGAATCTGCAGGAATCGAATAGATAGAAAAAGGGTTAATGCCTTTCGCGAAACTCACAATAGCCCTGCCGTTTGCCGGCTCGTACATGTGTAGTTCAGGGCTTGCAATTGACTTGGTGGGAAAGCAAATGGGAGAAGTGAGAAACTATTAGTTTCAGCCGATGGAGTCTGGCAAATGACACAGGAGAGTAATAACAAAAATAAAAGAGAGACCCGATAGGCGAATGGTAAGCGGCTCGATGTCGACCGCAGTTGGCCCGCGCACGGCGGTGCGCGGGCACTGCGGCGGACGCCGGCCCGATGAACTCTTGCTCACTGGGAAAACAGTTGTCTTTATTTGAGCATCAACAGCTATTTCAGCACTAGCTGCTATTGTTATTTGCCGTCGGATCCATTTCCCGAACCTTATGGCCGAATAGTTTCCCTCTTAAAGCAGTGTTCGCGTTAACCGGCAATTGTCGGGTATTTTTCGATTTGTGAAGGCCAAATTCGGACGTCAAAGTAGCAGTCGGCAGATGACACCAGCTAGAAAATAAAAATATCGATCGCGGAGGCAGGGTTAATACAAACACAAACTTATTTCGGGCCGCGTACTCCACAGACGGTGGCTTTATAGAATTGCGTTTTGAGGGTCCCCGTGTCATTCATTGGAAACTTACCACGCACTTGTTAATGCCGAGTCCACTGAGGACCATTTGCCAATCGGCATTCAGAAAGGAGTGTGTACACTTCTGGACGGATATTGCCTTATGTTGGGTGAAATCCACACCCAAAAGGTGACTGTAAAGAGTGTCAAATGGGAAGACAATCACAGCAAAGAAACACGCTTTAAAAGGACAATCACAACAGAATACAACAGAATTTTGTCTGCTACAAATCCCTGAACAACTACGCTCCTGCCTGTCTCTTCAACTTACTTCACCCCTACACTCCTCCCAGCTCCCTCCGCTCCGCCTCCGACCCTCTCCGCCTCCTCATCCCCCGCACCAAACTCAGCACTTTCGGCCCCCGCTCCTTCTCAGTATACGGTCCATCCACCTGGAACACTCTCCCACTCTCTCTCTCCGTCAGAAACACTCTCCTCCTTCCAATCCGCCCTCAAAACTCACCTCTTTCAACAGTTCTAGCACTATATCACCACACTCCCCACCCCAAGCTGACCGTCGTAATGTATTTTCACTATTTGTGTTACGTGAATCATTGTCTTAAGCGTGCGCATGCGTGTGCGAGTTGTGAGTGCGTGCTTAGAGTTATAATTATTATAAGATAAGCGCATTATAAATACCGTAATTATTATTATTATTATTATTGTCTTTTCTGAGCATGTTTGTGCGGAGTGAAAACTCGTCTAGACTGTTGTTTTAACCCCTTCGCTAAACACCACCCAACTGCA
Organism: Semisulcospira habei; assembly: GCA_036245525.1. Taxonomy (NCBI): domain Eukaryota; kingdom Metazoa; phylum Mollusca; class Gastropoda; family Semisulcospiridae; genus Semisulcospira; species Semisulcospira habei. The sequence goes on from BTPG01000005.1 coordinate 191,059,593, forward strand.
AGAGGTATAGATCCTCGTGTGCCCCCGCAGTTGCAGGGACTCATGAGGATCTATACCTCTTGCTGAAACCACTTTGTATCCTCGTTCCTCTGACGACCGGTGATTTTTGACGTTGAATGTACACAGATTTCACCATTCATCCACTGGCAGTGAAGGAGTTAATGACGACCAATATGCTATAGTGGAATCGGTTTAAATATCCTTAGACATTAACCCTTTCAATGTCGGTAGCGCTTTTAGGCAGGAATCACCGCAACTAAAAGTGCTCCGGACAGCCAGCGAGTTACCGTTCTATTGAGAAATGTTGTTTTGAAGCTAGTTGCGTCGTGTTTCGACATTGTACTCATGCTTCGCGCGCCCAAGGCCTTTATGGAGCGGTCGATATGCCAGATAATTACAGTTCTATGTTGGCCTGCTCCGGCGGAAATGTTCGATAGTTCAGTTTTGGGTCAGGCAGGCTACTCGGCATGTGTTGGTACTTATTTAGCGGCAGTAAAAAAGTTATTAATAATTCCCACATGGCCGTTCATTTGGATATTTTATGAGATGTTATGACAAGAATACTGCAATGTGTAGAGGTCAGCCTCAGTATATCGCGGTACTCGGGCGCCATAAAGCCAGACCGTGTTATTCGCGATCGCGTTATTCTAGTGCAGAACTTGATTTGCATAGCCTTGTGGAGAAAAATACAGCGTAAACAAAAGGTCGTCAGGCCGGCGTCAGCCTTAGCTGGCCCGCGCACAGCTGTGCACGGGTCAGCTAAGGCTGACGTCGGCCCGACGACCTTTTGCTCACCGGGCATCTCCGTGCGAGCCAGACTATACTGGGTCGCGTAATACTGAGCCTGACCTGTATTTGTATTTTAAAGCGACCTTAAAGGGTGGATAGTTTGCAATATCTCCTGTATAAAAGAGATTAGTATGTTTCACAATAACGTTGGACAAAAGGGCTAACATAAATTATGAAGTTTGAATGTGGAAAAAAAAAGAAGACTTTTTTGCTCTTCTCCTCCTTTGTATGCAGGAGAGTTGATTCCCTTAAGTACGCCCAAAAGGCATTGGAAAACCTCCGGTACACGTGCCTATCCACATGGATTGTGAAAAGAAGGGTAGAAAAGTCTTAGTTGAGTGAAGACAACATTGACAACCGGCGAAAATCGGCGAATTTTAGCAATCAAAGCCCGCCGTGGAGCAGTTCGCTATAAGTACACTGTTCATTTTACATGGTGGTGTTTGGAGTGCCCAAGCTATTTCCTTCCATCGACTTGTTGTTTCAAGGCCCCCCACACGCCAATCAGTGGCGGGAAGGAAATATTGACGGCATAGACGTTTTCCAATTGAGAAGAGGAAAATATTTGTATAGCAGTTATCGGCGCGGGGCCAGCTGTTGACCCGAGCGTGTATGAGAAGATCTGATCAAACACGACACGCATGTACACCAGTGAATACCGTCACACTGAAGAACCCAGTAGCGACTGGATAAGAGTGTGAGTCCAAGTAAGAAAAAAATCCTCCGGGCCACCTTCGGCTGCAATCGACCCGCGCGATGACCGATTCGCTTACGGTAGAGTGTGTGTGTGTGTGTGTGTGTGTGTGTGGGGATGATCATGTATTGACCACTGGTCACAACCCATACAGCCCTGACATGCAACGACAGGATATGGATCGACTGTAGTAGTTAAACTAAAGGGTGGTGCCAGAATATCTTGGCGTATTCTGACACCACTCTTGAACTATCATGTTCGATGTGTCACCAGAACTGTGACGTAGACCTCAAAGGACATCAAAGAAAATAATGATAATTTGATCCTCGGGATGAAGTGGACGGCGAAATAAGTGTTAATGGTGGTGGTGAGTTGGGGAAGGGTGGGTGGGTGCGAGTTTAAAGCTGGTTGGAAGTTTTCAAGAGAGGGAATTGACAACCCGTGCTTTGCGTCTTAGAAAGCTTCTTGGACTAATCTGAATAAGCCAGCTTACAAATATTGCGGGGCGTTAGAGCGCACACCCAACATTACTTTTCTGGGACAACTAAGTATAATTGTATTGTTTTGTTTCCAACGAGAAGCAGACTAGCGTATACACTTGGGCTTCAGTATCATAGACTCTCAGTTCCTCTTGCAGACTGGTTTGGGAGCAGCGAAGGCCTTGGCCTACCTAACCTTCAAGTGAGCCACTAATAAGCCTAAATGAGCCAGAACTTCCGTTTGCCATATTCTCCGTCAGTTTCCAGTGATACCCAGATCGTTCGAGGTATTGTTTGTTCCAATTTTTTACTTTGAAGATTTAGCCCCTCCTTCGTCTGCAATAGACCTGGATTTGCTCAAACAGGCTTTTGAGAACGTATGCCTCGTGCTGACCCGGATCGCGATTTATCCTCGAAATTGACTTTGGCGCTGTGAACTCTTTGGCAGTCGGTAGCGCTTTTTGTTGAGGTGATTCCCTGCGGGAGTCACCTCGACAAAAAACGCTACCGACAGCCAAAGGGTAACGTGCAATTCCCCCAACCTCTTTTCTCAATCGTGCGTCTGAACATGGCGGCTGATGCCCACAAGCTGCAGAACCTCGGCAATTGAACGACATCAGTCTGTGACGCATGGAACCGCTGGATAGCTCAGGCTACAGTCAAATGGCTCCCATTTTAAATCGCCCCGTGAAGGCCTTCAGACTAGTCGCTGGAGACGATTACAGGGACCCAAGGGTAGTGATTGGAGAACTTGGCTTCAGTTGATTGAATGAGCTTAAATCCTGCGCATGCCACTAAGCAAGGTGCTCCGCCATCGCGGAACACCTTGCTTAGTGGCATGCGCAGGATCACTCAGATGTCCTGCAGCTGAGCCCAAACGCCAAGCTTATCAACCATGCACTACCCCTGATTCATCACGGTTGCTCCGTTTCACGATGTAGGCGGAAGATGTGAAACCGATTTATAATTAAAAAAAAAAAAAAAAAAAAAAAACCTCTACGTGAACAGCCACGTGTCTTTATTGTGTTGATTTGTGGAGGCTGAACATGACTGAGGTATCATTTTCAGGTTGGCGAACACTTTGACATCTCCCCATTATTCTCGGCCAAAAGGGGCAGACTCCTGGAAAAGGTTAATATGTTTGTGTGCTGTTATCTGAAGATAATCAATACTTCTCAAATACCCCAAATGTCAGCTTTTTTGTTCTTGCATCACGAAACGTTAAAGAACCCCTTTCCCCCTCGTTTGTCTCCCTAAGGTTAATATTCGCTGTCGCAGGCGTGATTGCTGACGAACTATGAAAATCAGTGCTATACGTCCGGTATCCAGTGTCAGACCGAATTAGGTTGTTTTTGTGACGTATGAAGCGAAGCTATTTTGTTTTTCTGAGAAAAAATAAATCTTTATTTTGTGTTCGCTGGCGGACAAATACGATATTTTGTATCTTTTTCTCAGATTCATTTTTACTGATTTTCTTCACACCTTCCCAGCCATAGTCGCACATTGTGTCACTTTGTTAATTGGTTGCCGAGGATCCAGGTCAGTCCAAGGAACATGGATACAAAATGGGCCCAGCAAGAGGCATAGATCCTCATGAACCCGCGCAACTGCGGGAGCTCATGAGGATCTATGCCTCTTGCAGTTGGGTTTGGTTTATTGGCTAACGTACAAAGTAAAAGTGAGTCTATGTTCTGGGCCAGTGGTCGTCCGTCCGGAGTCCGTCGTCGTCTGTCAGCCGTCGTCCGTCGCCCGTGGTAAACTTTAACGTTGGGATGTTCTCGGAGACTATTCAAGCTACGGTCTTTAAACTTGGCCCAAGGATACTTTGTGGCAAGACCTTTCTAAATATACAGTGACCTCTCACAAAGGCCAAGGTCAAGGTCACAGGGGATCAGGAAATATACCCAAAATAGCTATTTTGGGACATAATTTATTTTTTCTCAAATACTATTCAAAACTTCAAACCCAAACTTGGTACAAAGATACCTGATGGTAAGACCTTTTTATGCATATTAATTTGGTTGATCTCTCGGAAAGGTCATGGGTCACGAGAGATAAAGAAATAGGTCCAAAATCACCATATTTTGACAAAAGATGTTTTTTCTCAAATACTATTCATAACTTCAAACCCAAACGTGCTACAGAGATACCTGATGGTACGATCAATCTATGCATACTAATTTGGATCACCCCTCGGAAAGGTCAAGAGCTCAGGAAATAGGTTAAAAAAAAGGCCATATTTTGAGGTTTAAAAAATAGCCATATTTTGACAAGAAATGTGTTTTATCAATTACTTTTCACAACTCCAAACCCAAACGTACTACAGTGATACCTGATGGTAAGACCTATATGTGCATACTAATTTGGATGGCCCCTCAGAAAGGTCAAGGGTCACAAGAGCTCAGGAAATATGTAAAAAATAGGCATATTTGATAAGAAATGTTTTTTCTCAATTACTATTCACAACTTCAAACCAAAACTTGCTACAGAGATACCTGATGGTAAGACCTATCTATGCATACTAATTTGAATGACCCCTCGTAAAAGGTCAAGGGTTACAAGAGGTCGAGAAATGTGTATAAAATGCCAATAATTGTAGTTATTATCAACATTTCTGCAAACTTCAATCAAATTTGGCACAAAGATATCTGGTGATAAGACCTTCCTATGTATCCTAATTTAGTTGACTCATCGCAAAAGTCAAGGGTCACGGAGGTTTCCCAGATGTGTGAAAACTGATTAAGTTTTGAGAAAACATGGATTTTGTTAGTGCAGAAGACATCCCTTTACTTAATGTCGGACATGTGTGGATGGGTCGATACACGTGAGCCATAAGGGCTTGCCTTGTCTTTTCTCGGCATTGAATTTGTTAAACTAAGCGGTTTGGATAAACTAGCCACCAAAATGTGGTAAAAGTGCTTTTGATTGCTTATTTCCTTGCACTTTGTGTTAATACTAATCAGATGATGTATGGTCTTTTTTTTTTGCAAAACCCTATATTGTGTAAATGTCCGCGGTGTCTGTTAGATACTGTTGGTGCGAGTTGGGCAAATTCTGGTTAAACAGCTAGAAGCTTGAAGGAAGAAAAAAAATGTTATGAGAGAAAATGAAATCGAATTGTATTTCTTTCATTCTGAGCGCTGGCTGCACGTGCCGAATTACCGTGCTGAATTAGTTGGCTTGTCTCACAAAACAACGCTCATTAGGGCGGAAACTACAGGAAGGAATTCCAAGCAGGATTAGCGTTAGGGTTCGTAACGGCAGAATGGTAGTACCTAATGATGACCATGACAGCTCACGGATATTGCCGGATGAGCTTTTCGCCTAGAAGCGCCAAGTTCATCCGGCAGTATCCTTGAGCTGTCATGGTCGATCCGTTTTCTACGAGTGCACGACGTGCCGGCTTTGCAGACGATTTTCAGATAGTTGTGCTGAGTGTTGGCTGTGAGGGGTGAGAAGCATAATGCCATTCCGGCAGAGTGTTACAAAGCCCAGAACAAAAAGGTGACTGCCAGTCGTGTAAAATGCGAAGAAAATCCCAACAGAGATTAAAAAAAAAAAAAGCACGCTTAGAAAGGACAATTACAACACAGTTCATCAAATAAATCAGGGTGTAGATTGAATAAATTGTTTCGTAATTGCCCTTTCTACGCGAGTTTAAAGTGTTGGTCTAAAATCTTCCGACTCCGGCCAGACTGTTGCTTAGGATTCGGAATTGTTAGTCACTAGGAGGATCTTACAGTTCGGAATGTATCCGAAGGATTCGAAAGTGTGATTGTACAGTTTAACGCTTCCAGAGGGTAGTTGCGAGTTTAATGTGTTTGCTATGTGGATTTTACAGTAATAATAATAATAATAATAATAATAATAATAATAACAACACCGTTATTATATAGGCGCTTTTTCACAATTTTTGGGCGAATCGACTCAAAGCGCCGCGAACTGAAACCCAACACGCACACTCACGTAACAGACACGGATTTACGCCATTTAAGACAAACACAGTACAAGACAGACGAAGGGCCAGTTCAGCTACTGAAGTTACAGAGATTTTTGATCGCTTGTATTTGAAATTTGTAAAGTGGCCTGAAACCGGTACCAAAGTGTGGGGGTGGGGGCGTGGAAGATTAGTTATTTGGGTTTAACGCCGAGCGGGGGGGGGGGGGGGGGGGGTGGAAGAACCGGAGTACCCGGAGAAAGAACCCCCGACGGTCCGCCCGAATTAACGGTGACACTTACCAGAGGAGAAAAGTCCGACGCCGGAACCCGTTTTCGAACCTCGCACCTTTGGCATTGGTGGCAGACGCCTTAACCACGACGCCACGGACCGCCCTAAAAGAGTAAGAGTTTATCAGAACTGGCTGCAGAAGGATTCGAAAGTGTTACTCAGTCTACAGTCTTACGCTTTCAGAGTCTCAAGTGTTTGCTATTTGGATCTTACAGTGTGAGTTTATCAGAACTGTTTGAGGTTTGTTTTCCAGTTGGTCGTGTCCAGCAGTAAGAATGGCCACAGGCGTGATTCATGTGGCCCCTGGTAGTGCCCGCTGATAACTCTATTGATTCATTCCTTCTGTTGCTCAGGGCCTGTGTGGTATGTGGGGCCGTGGTGAGGGTGGAAAGAGAGGGGGTGAAGATATGATTTTGTATGACCTTCAAGATGGGGTTACGTAGCTGTCGGTAGCGGCTTTTACTGGAAAACATGACAAGAAAGAAACACGCTTAGAAAGGACAATCGAAACAAAATTTAGGTTTACATAGTGTTGTAATTGACCTTTCTAAACGTGTTTCTTGCTTTGCTTGGATTTTCGTTGTTTATTCACTTTTGTTGAAAAAATAAATGACAGTTTGGTCCGTTACAATGACGCAATGTTCAGAATGATAACGCGATAGCTTTATGCGGTGTGGACCACCAGCCAGTTATGGAAACAGCATATAATTGTGGACGACTGGTCTCGCTTTTCAGACTCAACCCTTTCACTGTCAATGGTCGCAGAGTTTTGCGCTCTCTCTTATTTAAACGACAAAGATCTTCAGCCGTCCACGGAGCTTGGATACAAAGTGGTGTCAGCAAGAGACATAGATCATCATGAGCCCACGCAGTTGTGGGGGGCTCATGATGATCTATGCCTCTTGCAGCTGAATCGTGTTCAAGTTTTTTTTTCTAGGCAGTGACGTGGTTAAATGGGGGTGGGGGAGGGGGAAGAGGGGGCATGCCGATAACTTTTAAACCAAAGAAGGCTGTTTTTCAGACTCGAAATAGATCCCTAGGCTTGTGTTGACTTTGTCTTGTTGCTCAGCCGGGTACTCTTTTCCCGGTCACTTATTGTGGTGTAGGTTCCGAATCTGGGCACATGCATTGGGCACATGCATTGGCGATAATTAATGATAATGTGCAACATCTTCTTGTCTATCCGAAGCTTAATTCGCAGCTCGTTCGCGCGCACTATAAAAATATTGGCCACGATACACAAACTAAACCCACACTTCATGAATGAAATCGTCAAATTAGAGAGTGGCATTTTCAGCCTGTTCGGGAACAAGTGTCGGCCAGTGGCATTTAAAAGTTTGCTTCTGTGCACAAAGTCTGTCAGTTGTGATTGCCTGTCCGGCATCCATCCATTCTTCCGCTCATTCACTTGGTCCGTCGCTTGTATCAGTCATTTTCGGCTGAGTGTGTCGGTCAACCGCTATAGTTAACCAAATTTAACCCCACTGCTGTATTTTCCAATGTTGGAGTTGTCAACTAACGACAGTGCACCAGGCGATAATCGACAATATTGGTAATTCAAGGGTGGTGCCAGATTCGCTTGGCACCATCAGGCGCCAAGCTGACCTGGCACTACCCGTGAATTATCAAGGTCGATCCTTTTCCTGCTGTTGTGCGTCGGAGCTAAATGGGTTAACCCTCGTGTGCATGCAGCCACCGTTATTGTTTACAGTATCGGTGGCAGCATGCACAGTTGGGTTAATGACGAAAGTAGCACCGTCCACATTTACAAGTTGTCCTCCAACAAGCCAAAGTGCAGCTGAACTCTAGCATGTCCAAGGCGTCCGTGACTAACTCGATCGCTAGCAGGTGGTAGACACGCTGGAATGTGCAGTTGACAGCCGGTTTGACCCTTCATGATCGTCCAGCTTAGAAATGTATGCTGGTCGGTGATTTTGGACCTTAAGACTGAAAACTTTAAGGTCCAGAATCACAGACCAGCACATTGATGTTGCAACCGAGCCCACGCAAGCTTCAGAGGTCTGTGACTCGTATTAAGTATCTGTATATATTGGTGGTGAAGTTAATCGCTACTTACATCTGTGTTGTGCAGTGGCAGGTGATCGACGCTTCAGTCTGCGAGTTACTGCACACGACTCCTGGGGCCAGTTGCTTGAGTGAGCTTATCCTGCGCCAGCCACTAAGCAAGGTGCTCCGCTACAGCGGAGCACCTTGCTTAGTGGCATTTACAAGACTACTATGCTCACTCGTGCAACTGGCACCTGGAGGCCTTTTAGCCGGCAAACTCGTTCACTCACTGAGTCTCACATTCAATACCTTCTACGGTCTGGAAGTGGCATGGACTCGCATGAGCCCCTGTTGCTGTAGGACCTCACGAGTATCTATGCCTCTGTCTGTTTGGTACGGGTCTCATTTGCTTACATGCCTGTTTAAATCTCTGACTGCGGGGGAGTTTTACACTTTCCGTATCGACGTTCTGTGAGATACGAGGGGCAGTTCGTTCTCATTGCTTCAATATGAACAGGGAATAGGCCTAATTATTTCAACATCAGGCACACTTAATTTGAAAATAAGTATTTCAGAGGTGTGAAGTTGCCAGGTCTTTTCATTATGGTCAAACATAACAACGTTGTAATCTGACTTTAATAGCAGTTTTTGTAAATGAGAAACGAAGGAGAACGATTGGGACTGTTTTTCAACTGTTGCTGGATCGCTTAGATATCCGTTTGGGCATTTCACTACTTGTATTGGTGCAGTATCATTTTTTGTGATGGCAGTGGTTGTTAACATCCCCCCCCCCCTGCCCCATCCCCGCACAGAGATGGAAAAGACCCCCCCCCCCCCTACCCCCCCACCCCCCCCAAAAAAAAAAAAAAAAAAAGTTGAAAAATGCTAGACAAGCGGAATTAGATGGAGAGAGAGAGAGAGCATTCACGCTGTGGCAGCGCTTCTTAGTGCGTGAGCTAAGGACAAAAGGAAATGACCGCCTATTTCCGCTAGTCTCCCATGTTTTGCGCTTATGGTTTTTCGTTTGGAATTTAGCAGATCTGGAAATGATAGCTGCGTCTTCGATTTTCCTATCATTGCCAAGCCGAAAATGCTTCTTTATTCTGCCAGTGGTTACTGCAGCTTTGTGAATTATTTGCTTTACGTGACGATCACTTTTCACTGCATTCATGTGGGTGTTTGGGGCCAGTTGCATGAGTGAGCTTAGACCTGCACCAGGCACTAAGCAAGGTGCTCCGCTCGCTATAGCGGAGCACATTGCTTAGCGCAGGACTAAGCCTAATGGAACTGGCATCCTCGGCCGTAACAGATCAACTCAGATCACACACGAATGAAAAAATATGAAAAATATCATAAATTAAAAAGAAAACAAAATCATTAAAACGGCGGTCAGTGGGATCACGATTCATGTTAGTGCCAGTAACTTGTGTCAGTTGTGGTACATGTTTAGTCAGATTAATATCCCCCCACACCCACCCCACCCCCAGAACGCTGTGTATGATAAACATCCGTCACTGATATATTTTTTTTGTTTTGTTTTGTCGCGGATAGTGCTGTAATTGTGTTGTTTACTTGTTCACCGCGCATTGGACATGGAAAGTTGTTTATCCCCATCATTGCGAATTGTGTTGCAAATTCAACGCCAACGGGGCCCCAGCCGTACCAGAAAAGTGGACTCATAGAGGTGTCATCAAGAGACATAGAGCTTCATGAGCCCCCGCGACTGCGGGTGCTCATGAGGATCTATGCCTCTTGCAGTTGGGTATTAATTTTTTCCTCGGCAGATAAGGTGTTAATTTGTAGAAATGAACAGGGGAAGGGTTGTAGGAAAGGTGGGTGGGGGGGGGGGGGGGGGGGGGAGGGGGCGCAGAGAGTGTTGTACTGAATAACTTGAGTTGACCTCAGCTGTTTAATAACGCACCTCGTAATCTGTAACAAGCTGCAACAACCGTCAGCATGTCCGTAATTCAGTGTCGACACCGACAGCCAACTTCTTACAGCTGCGACAGGCGTTGATCTAAATGGGTCCATGCAGGTCACAACGACTCTTACAAACATCGTGTCTCGTCAGTGGTGATTATGAATAGCCCAGTTTGCATCTGTGTTCCGCAAAGGAGGCTGCCATAGGTGTTTATTACGCCGGTACGATAAACGTCTTTTGTTTAAAGTCCCACCCGCAAACCCGTTGCATTTGTAATATGCATAGCCTGGGCCTCATGTGTTCATGAGACTGTAGAAATAGATGCCTATTTCTCGTTAACTCATTCGAGACGTGCCGCGTATCCGGAGGAGGCACGTGTCAGATATACTAGATGAGTTAATACGTTCGAGCCCTGCTGCATTGAGATATGCGGCTTGATACCGCGTATCCGGATGAGCCACGACTCGACTGAGTGAACACGTTCAGCACCACAGCCGAAAGCCTCATGTTACAAGTTGCTGTAAAGGCGGACTGAGACTACATCACAATTTAGGAAACGGATTGACCGTGACAGTTAGCCCAGCGGACCGTGACACCTGGCGCTCCACCATTCACAAGGCAGCCGTCTCCTTTGAGGACTCTCGCAGAGCTAACCTTAAGGACAAGCGGCTCAGAAGAAAAAACAGAGTTGTCGTAACTTAGAATCCTGACCAGACCTTCCCCTGCAGCCACTGCGGTCGAACCTGCCTGTCCCGGATTGGCCTCCGCAGTCACGAAAATGCCTGCAGACGACGTGGGCAAGCCTTATAGAATCTTCGTTGGCGAAGTCAAGCCAAGAGATGTGTTATATATCGATGAAACTGAGAATCTCACTCGAGTGGTTTTAAAACCTTATCCTACGAGTGAAAGCGAGTAGGATAAGGTTTTAATGCGAGCTAGGACACCTCAGCGCAATTTTTTTGGTTTATGGACATATGTTTTATTGTATATCATTAGAATTAGTATTTGTCTGTCCTGAACGCTCCGACATGCTCATTTAGTCAGGTATGCTCACCTTTGCCATTGCAACGAACACTAAGTGACCGTTACACCTGGTTGCTAAGGAAACAAAGTTGGGCAACCGTTGATGCTTTTTAAAAGCCAAATTTGGTCAAAATATCAACTGATATCATCATTATGGAATGTCAGTGGCGATTTTGAATATCTTACCTGATTTCGAAGAAAAATTTTTTTTTTGTATGAATGTTCTGGTTTTGGTCATTTTTTGAGTATGTTAGCCAAGGGAAGCTATTCATAGCTCCCAAACTAAGCTGAAATTAAACAATCGGCACTGACATTCCATAATAAACCCATTTGTGAACTTGCATGTAAAAGTTCCCTATAGATCATCTCACACATACATTTTCCGATATTTGATTCCTCAGTATGTACCCCCCCCCCCCCCCTCCCGCCCCCCAAATTACAATTTTGGGAAAACAGTAAAAACAAGTTTCAGCAAGGTGCCGTTTTTCCCCCATCATGCTTATGATGTTTTTCACACGATAAAACCTTCATGCAGCGCAGACATGCAGCCTTTCCGGAAACCCTGCGTGTTCTATGACCTACCCCCGATGCTTTAGTTTTGCATGCTTAGTGTGTATTGCTTGTTGTGCTCAGCCTGCACACTTATTGCATCCAGTTTGTTAATAAGCACTAATGTCACAACTGCTTGGTGACAGTAAACCATGTTAACAACATTCTAAATTGCTAGGATCACCAAGCAAACCCAGGTGGATTAGGTATTGTGAATCAACGTTACCTCGTGTAGATACAATGATGCACTATTGAAGCACCCCAGTGCCTGTTTGTTTTCCACTGTGTACGCTTCACGCAGATAACTGGTATTCGGACAGAATGTATGGTAGATGTAAGCAGAAGGTTGGTACAGTAATTGGCAATATCTGTCAGGGTCCTTACAGACAATCATAGGTTCCTAACTTAGATGTAGTTGCACTTGTCAAAGTGTGACTCACTGGTGAAAACCAATCTGTCCGGGCAGTTTTGTCGTTGTGAGAGTATCTGTGTGTGTTTACTGTTCTTTTCCTATCAGTGTTCAACATTCCTAAAAGTCGGATGGGTAAGCCGAGGGTAAATATACATTAACACTTTTCTCACGGAGTTTACATTTATGGCTTTCTTGTGTTTCAGCATATACACATTATGCATGTACATCCGTATCCGTGCAGTTACACAAACTGCTAATGCTAAATATATTCTGTTGAAGACGGAAAAATGGTTTAGAGATCTGTCAGCTTTGAGGAGTAGTGCTGTTCCTAAAGAATCAGAAGATGCAATCTGGTTTGTTACATGCCTCTGCACTGTGTGCATTGCATGCACACGCCATAACCAGTTGTTACATTACTTGAAATCATCATCATCATCATCAGTCCCTTGCCCGAACTGGGCGTTGGGGGGACTGAAAGGCAGCAGCAACAGACAGTGCTCTCCACTGAGTTCTATTTTGGGCGGTGGCAAGCAAGTCTGACATCTCGAGTTCGGTCCATTCTTTTATGTTTGCGACCCAACTCTTTCTCTGACGACCTCGCCGACGACTTCCTTCGAGAGTGCCTTGGAGGATAGTCTTGGACAAGGTGTTGTGTCGGGTCACGTGGCCAAACCAAGCAAGCTTGCGCCGTTTCACGGTTGCCAGAAGGGGTTCATGTGGGCCCACCAGGGAAGTGACGATGCTCCGTACATATTCGTTGGTCTTGTGCTCGCGGTACGAGATGCGGAGCAACTTCCTCAGGCACTTGTTCTCAAAGGCCTGGATTTTCTTTTCTGAGTCTGCAAGCAGTGTCCAAGTCTCACAGCCGTAGAGTAGAATAGACACTATGAGGGACTTGTAAAGCCTGTACTTGATGGTGAAGCTGATGGAGTTACTTCGCCATATCCTGTCCAGCCTGGCCATTGCGGATGTTGCTGTACCTATCCTGATACGGATCTCTGCTATGCAACTACCGTCTTTGGACAGGGTGGCTCCCAAGTACTTGAAGCTATTGACCTCTTCTAGCTTTTGGCCATTCATGTGAATGTTGCTGCTGCTGTCGCTTGTGGTGTTGATCATCACTTTGCTTTTATCCGTACTGATCTCCATGCCATAAGACCCTGCGCTACTTGAAATAGGAGATACTAAAATCGTAATGAAAACATCATGATTTACCACAGGTAAATAAAGTATTTAAACATCTTATGACTCACCTTTTTCTTGGCATAAATCCGATGTCAACTGGTCTTCGGCACAAACCTAGTCACAAGACGTAGTAAAACTGTTGCAACACAGCCGCCATTGTGTCGTGTCTTGGCAAAGGTCTTGACGTAATTTACTTGTAATGTGACGTCAATATTTTGGATGCCAGACAAATGTATCTAATAGCGCAGTAGATGACGCCAGAGTGCATGTTTCAATATCGCGTGTGCCCGTACCTTTTTGTTGACAAGACTTTCTACAAGGACACATACCAAGGGGAATTACTCAGCGCTGGACAGACAAACAGTTAGATAGATCCCCTGCCCCCGCCTATCAGGCACCCAATTGCAAGCCCACAGAGAAATACGCAGATATAGAACAAGACGATCATCTACATCCTCTAAAAAGGATGAATCAGGTCTCGCTTATAACTCATGTCTTTCTCCGGAACTTAGGAAGTAGGTAGGAGAAACATGCATACACAAACACCGCGAAGACCCTGAATTCCCACAGTAGATGCTCAAGACGATACACAACGATGTAACGATACAAGTTTTGCCTCGAGTTACAGAATACTCACAAACCAGATAGGTGAGTTATAGAATACTCACAAACCAGATAGGTGAGGCTAGCGCTGGCAGAATTGGGACACATACCAAGGGGAATTACTCAACGCTGGACACGGCGATCTACATCCTCTAAAAAGGATGCATCAGGTCTAGCTTATAAACCATGTCTTTCTACGGAACTTGGGAAGTAGGCAGGAGAAACATATATACATACACAAACACGAAGGTCCTCGCGCTGGGACCATATGGCGTTGAGGCGCGTCCCCTGGGTGGTGGATAGGGGGTCCCTCGTGAGAGGGGTGCACCGAATGAAATAAGGTGCCGTGAACCAACATGGTCTAAGGGAAGGTGACCCCGACAGAAAACCCCTGGTCCTCCTAGTAAGGGGGTTGGGCGTGGGGGTAGCTTCCCCACCCTGCAAAAAAGGAAATAGCTACAAAAACGCCGACGAAAAGACTAACATTAATTCCTTTCCTGGAGGAGGAAGGTTCTTCTACCAGAAGACTTACCACCTGGAGTAGAATCAAAGGAAAAGCACAGGACAGGAGTTGCTGGAGGTCTCTCGTCGACGGCCTATACCCGGGTAGGGGTGACAGGCGTAAGTAAGTAAGTAAACACGAAGGTGCACTACTAAACGTGGTCGGGTAAATACCCTGAATTCCCACAGTAGATGTACAAGACAACACACAACAATGTCTAACGATACAAGTTTTGCCTCGAGTTATAGAATACTCACAAACCAGATAGGTGAGGCTAGCGCAGGCAGAATTGGACACATACCAAGGGGAATTACTCAGCGCTTGTGAGAAGACTTTCTACAGGACAATATTTTTAAGTCTTATACACCTCCTTCTTTGCTTACTTTGAGCGGAAAAGCTGTATCACACACGCGTAATACAGCTTGGCTTATCACACGTGTGTGATACAGCCGTGTTGCGTGAACGGCCGAGTGTGCACAACATTTTCCTGTAGAAAGTCTGGTCAACCAAAAAGGTACACGCGATATTGAAACTTGACCTACGTTCAAGCTCACGCGCAATGACATCATTTCACAGTGACGACTGGAGTCATGTACTGCGCTATTAGGAACATTTGTCTGGCATCCAAAATATTTACGGCACACTACAAAGTAAATTACGTCAAGACCTTTGCCAAGACACAATGGCGGCTGTGTTGTGACTAGGGGTGTGCCGAAGACCAGCTGACATCGGATTTATGCTGCAAAAAAAAAAAGGTGAGTAAGAAATAGAATCTTACATCGGTGTTTAGGTGATACTGAGAATCTCACTCTCGTGGTCTTAAAACCTTATCCTACTCGCTTTCGCTCGTAGGATAAGGTTTTAAAACCACTCAGTCGAGCGAGATTCTCAGTATCATCTATCTGATCTAAACACCGATGCAAGATTTTAAATGTGCACACTTGGCCGTTCACGCAACACGGCTGTATCACACACGGGCTTGTTCCATAGCATGTCCGTTGAAAGGTCCTGGTAATCAAAGTGGCACAGCTACAGTGCGCCTGAATTGATCAGTGTTCAGGTCGTACTCTATAGGCAATAGATTTCCTTGTCCCCCATAACCCGCCCGTCATGGCCGTCCATTATGACTTCGGGTGCCGTGGACGTTAAACCCCGAACTAACCAGTGTGTGATACAGCTTTTCCGCTCAAAGGCAGCAAAAAAGGAGGAGGGCCGTAAGAAATGGCGTTCTCAGGTTCAGGCCACGGACCACAGTGGTGTTTTCGTACTGTCCAGTCTCTTAGCCTTAGTCAATCCCAGTCATCCCCTAATTGTTCAATTCCCTAAAAAGCACTACCGCCCACCAGCTGCACATTTGCCATGCATAAAATACCAAAAAAAAACAGCACATGACCCGTCTCATTTCTTGGCTATGAAACTGGTTCCTTACCAACCCCACACCCAAGCACAGCTGAAATCAGCGTGCCCCTCAAATCACTACGCCAAAGGCAACTCAACATAGGCCCACAAATGTCCACTGGATAAGCTCAGGATGGTATGAATCAAAGCACCAAACATGTCTCCTCTCAGCTAACCACAAATTTCCAGCAAATTCCCACATTCAGCCCAACTGCAAATTTTCAAACAAGGCAAAAATTATTTTTAAAAACACGGGACCTCTTACTGCCTGAACTGAACTTCCCAATTTAAATGTATACCGTGACCTGTCAGCATAGGGTTTTAAACTGGTTCCGAGGCATTTTTGCGTGCCCTGTAAAATGTCTCAGCGAATCGAGTGAGCCAACCAGTGTGCTTTTGGCTTAGGCCATGCTGCGATTTTAGGTCGCTAATGAGCTTGTGTATCATCGATGATTTATGGTCAGGTCACTGTAATCTTTTTCGGGGAAGACCGGCTTCCCAGCTTTGAGTGGTATTATTTTTTTAGCAGGGGATAACATGTTTTCAGGGCTCAGAATTGTAACTCCTTCACTGCCAGTAATTGCATATTTTGTTTCTAGATCTTTGTTAATTGTTTATTTAACGCTAAACAAAATTATTTATTTACGCCAAACAGCCCCAGGCGTCCAAGGAACATGGATACAAAGTGGTGTCAGCAAGAGGCATAGATCCTCATGAGCTCCCGCGACTGCGGGGGCTCATGAGGATCTATGCCTCTTGCAGTTCCATCGTGTTCACTTTAAGGGGTTAATATGAAAACGGAAATAAACACTATAGATTTACATCACCCACGCGGCTTTACTAGTGAAGCGTGTGCCGATGGGTATTTTAGATGACTGATGATGAACGAGACTGGCGCCACCGACTTTGGCATGCCGATGCGCCCCGGTTTTCTCTCAGGTCAGTGCCGCCTGAAGATGGCGTATTTCCGGGTGCCTCCCGCCGGCTTCAAGCTATTTATAAATTACCATTGTCGATCTGGCTTGTTGTAGCGTGAAAGAGCTGAATGTTTTAACCCCTTCACTGCCGATAATCATTTATTGAGATTTTAGAAACACAGTCGGCCCAGTAGCATGCGGGAAGGGGTTACGGCAATCGTAATTTGTGAATTCTCATCAGTTGAGCATGACAGTATGTGCCCGAGCGGCACTCACACCGCATGCACAAGCTGACAGACCTGTACAGTTCAACCTCAGTGTATCGCGGGACCCGAGAACCATTAAGTCGCAGGGGGGGGGGGGGGGGGTCGGGGGGGGGGGGTCAGGGGGTCCATGCCCCCCCCCACCCCAAATTTGTTAAAATGCTATAATAAAGTCCCTTTTTGGGGGTGTTTGGACCCCGACTCCCCCCCCCCCCCCCCCCTACTGTTGATTGAAATTTTGTCGAACGGCTGAGTGGACCGCCTTCCCCGCCCCCCCCCCCCCCCCCCCCGCCCCCGCCCCCTGGAAGCAAGGACTAGTACCTTTCTCCCCTCACTCCGTTGCCCCCAACCCCACCCCACATTGTTTGATTTTTCGGCCCTCGGGGAAACAAGATCTAGCATGGTGGAGGCCTTTTGTATCAGGTTCAAAGTCCCAAACAAGAAATTGCCCCCCCCCACCCCCGAGTCGGGTATCGCTATTCGCGACCGCGTTGTTGAAATGCTGAACTTACGTCGACTTGTGAATAAACTAACTCGTGGTAAACAAAGGTCCTCGGGCCGACGTCAGCAGTAGCAGGCCCACGCACGACTGGCGTCGGCCCGAGGACCTTTTGCTCACCGGTCATCCCCGTGTGAGCCAGAGACCAGTGCGCCTTATGTCACATACCGCGGTAGACTGCATCGCATAGTACCTCGGTGTTGTCCGGTGCTGCCTGTCTTCCCCATTTTGGTCATTGCCCTCTGAATTGATTGGCACGTGACATGGCAGTCTGTCCAATTTGTCCTGTGGCTAATTAGCGCTAATTTCTTTGTCAGTGTCAGTGAGAAGCTTTAGATATTGCAAATGTTCATAATAATTATGATGATCATTAGATACTGACGTGTGACATGTTCACAGGTCAATTACTGGCACAGACGCCAACCCACACTGGTTGCCTTTCTCGATTCGCTACCGCTGATCGAGGGAGACTACCAGTGTGACGCCAACGTAATCATAATTATCTACGGGAGGTTGTACCGGGGTTGTCATCGGAAGATTTTTTTGTTATTACAGTTGAGGAGACCCGGCAGTTGGATGATAGTTCAACCGTAATGCCAGTTTAGTTTTTATCGCCTGAATACGGATTGGAAAGAGGTGTGGGGATGGTGGTAGAGAGAGGGATACTTCACTCAGACAGCATGCTGTGAGCAGTATTTCCATATTTTCGAGAAAATAGGGCCTCGCGTTTTTTTCACCCCGAATCCCAAAGTTGAAGTTCCCAAACTACAAAGCCTGACGCAGCTGTGAACATGTAGGGAAATTCCCAGCAAAGACAGAAACTCACTTAGAAAGGACAGTTACAACACAGTTGTGTTGTATTTGCCCTTTCGTGGTTTTTTTTTTTTTTTTGTGTTTTTTTTTGGTCTTTATTGGTCGCCCCTGATGTTTCAAGGGTAGTCATTAGTCGTAGAGTATTTTAGCACCTTGATAATTCAAGGATAGTGCCTGCGTAACTTGGCGCTAAAGGGCGCCAAGCTATTCTGGCACTACCCTTGAACTATCAGGGTGCATCAGTCTCCTGCTGTTGTTTGTCAGAGCTAAATAGTTTACAATCTATTTCGTATTTCAGAACTGATTTCTGCTGCTGTCCCCATCCCCCAGTCAAATGCCTTAAGAACATGATAAAACACGAATAAACCTCTCGGATCAGTCGATATGTTACGTTATTTTATCTACACTACATTTATCTGGTCTGATTGCTTTCGTCTCTAAATTATTTCATTTGTCTAATACTGATGTGTGAATGTATGTGTGTGTGTGTGTGTGTGTGTGTGTGTGTGTGTGTGTGTGTGTGTGTGTGTGCGTGCATGCGCGCACGCGCACACACGACTCCAAACCGTTACATTTGCCTGTTCATTGAATTTGTCCGTTCTTATTATTCAAACCATTAGTAACATGACCGTGATTGTTCAGCTTTCAGTATTTTGTCTCTAACATTTTTAATCATTGCATTTGACCGTTCTCATTTCTGTTCTCACAAAATTGTGACATGTATTTGCATTTCCTGATTTATTTTGTCACATAATCATGGCTTTTATTTGTTCTGCGTGCAGATGGCACAACCTTACGATAGATCACCGGGGCCGCACTGTGAACGTGTACCTGGACGGCGATCTCCACAGCAAGCAGATCAAAAACCCAGACGTCTTCCTCAGTCTCGATCCGCTGGCATACTTTGGCGGCGGAGACAACTTTGTTCTGACCAGAGGTTAGCATTCAAAATGTGTTTTGTGGCGTTTATAAAGTCTGTACTGACTGTAATTTCCTCGTTACCATGCAAAAGCGTCCGCTAACAACCGTGATTCACATTTAACGTCAGAGCCGCACAATTTGGAGGTGTCACCTAATGACTATATATACCAGTTGCAAGAGATGGATCGACCATACTAATTCAAGGGTCCGTCCCCGATATCTTTAAGTCCGCCATCGTCCGTCCTCTCCTAAAAAAACACAACCTCGACCCAAACGAACTCAAGAACTACCGCCCAGTCTCCAATCTCTCCTTCCTGTCCAAGCTTCTCGAGAAAGTTGTCCTCAGCCAACTCAACCTCCACCTCGCCGACAACAACCTCCTCAGTCCCTTCCAGTCTGCCTATCGCAAACATCACAGCACTGAAATAGCCCTTCTACATATCCTAAACGACCTGCTTCTCGCCACTGACTCGGGCAACATCTCCCTTCTTACGCTACTCGATCTCTCTGCCGCCTTCGACACCATAGACCACTCTATCCTCCTCCACCGCCTTCACCACTCCTTTGGCATCACTGACTCTGCCCACTCCTGGTTTCTCTCCTACCTCTCCGACAGACAGCAATCCGTCACCATCGACGGCGTCTCCTCCAACCCAGTCAGGCTCTCCTGCGGCATTCCACAGGGGTCCGTCCTGGGCCCGGTCCTTTTCACACTCTACACCTCTCCCCTGTCCAACATCATCCTGTCTCACCACATACACCACCACCTCTACGCTGACGACTCACAACTACTAGACAAAGACAAACTCGACAACACTCGGACACTACTGATTCGCACGGCTGACTGCTATGAAGACGTGAAAAACTGGATGACAGCAAATACGCTCAAACTGAACGACGACAAAACGGAAGCCATGCTGGTATTACTTACTTACTTACGCCTGTCACCCCTACCCGGGTATAGGCCGTCGACGAGAGACCTCCAGCAACTCCTGTCCTGTGCTTCTCCTTCGATTCTACTCCAGGTGGTTCCCAGTCTCTTGATGTCTGCTTGGAGGTCTCGACGCCAGGAGTTTCTCGGCCTACCTCTTTTCCTCTTTCCCTGGGGGTTCCATGACAATGCCTGCCTAGTGATACTGGAAGCTGGCTTTCTCAGACTGTGACCGATCCATCCCCATCTTCTTCACCCAATTTCATTCTCTGCTGTTATCTGCTCTGTTTTCTCCCAGAGTCTGACGTTGCTGATCTTCTCTGGCCAGTGGATTTTCAAAATTCTTCTAAGGCAACTGTTCATGAAGGTCTGTACTCTGTTGACTGTGGTTTTTGTCAATCTCCAAGTCTCTGCTCCATATAAGAGAACTGCTTTTACATTGGAGTTGAAAATCCGGACTTTGGTGTGTTGTGACAGCTCTCTGGAGCTCCACACTTTTTTCAACTGGAGAAAGGCTGCTCTGGCTTTACCGATTCGTGCTCTGACATCTGCATCAGTGCCGCCTTTTTTGTCTATGATGCTCCCGAGATAGGTGAAGGACTCCACCTCCTCCAACGGGGTGCCAGCAAGCAAGACTGGTTCTTCCCTGGTTGCGTTCAGCCTCATTGTCTTTGTTTTCTGTTTGTGAATGGTGAGGCCCACTTGGGACGAGATGTCAGCAAGCCTCGTGGTCTTGTCCTGCATTTGTTGATGAGTGTGGGACAGTAATGCCAAGTCGTCTGCAAAATCGAGGTCGTCAAGCTGTGTCCACAGTGTCCACTGTATTCCACTTCGTCTGTGCTCTGTGGTCATCTTCATGACCCAGTCTATGGCCAGTAGGAAGAGGAACGGAGACAGCAGACTGCCTGACACCGGTTCTGACCTGGAGCTCCCTGGTGAACTGCCCTTCGTGGATCACGCGACATGTCATGCCATCGTAGCTGCTCTTGATCAGGCGGACGAGCTTTGTGGGTACACCGTAGTGTCGTAGGAGTTTCCACAGAGTCTCTCGGTCCACACTGTCAAATGCTTTCTCATAATCCACAAAGTTGACGTACAGCGGGGAGCTCCACTCCAGAGACTGTTCCACGATGATGCGGAGAGTGTCGATCTGGTCTGTACATGATCGGTTCTTCCTGAATCCTGCTTGCTGGTCTCTCAGCTGGGGGTCAACGGAGCTCTTCATTCTCTCCAGGATGATCCTGTTGAAGACCTTTCCTGGTACTGACAGCAAGGTGATTCCTCTGTAGTTGGAACACTTGCTGAGGTCACCTTTCTTGGGAAGCTTGATTAGGTACCCCTCCTTCCAGTCAGCCGGCATCACCTCCTCTTCCCAGATCTTTCCAAACAGTGGGTACAGCATCTCCACTGTTGTCTCTAGGTCTGCTTTCAGAGACTCCGCTGGGATGCCATCTGGGCCTGCTGCTTTGCCGTTCTTCAAGAATGCCACTGCTCTTCTGATCTCTTCCCGGCTGGGCCTGTCACAGCTGATGGGTAGGTCGGTCTCTGCCGGCTGGATGTCTGGGGGGTCGGGTGGGCTAGGTCTGTTCAGTAACTCTTCAAAATACTCGGCCCATCTGTCGAGTTGGTCTGCTCTGTCTGCAATAGGCTTGCCTTCTTTGTCTTTTACTGGTCTTTCTGTATGGCCATACTTGCCTGACAATCTTCTGGTAATGTCGTAGAGCTGTTTCATGTTGCCGCTGCCTGCTGCCTTTTCTGCCTCTGCTGCCAGGCTGTCTGTGTAGGCCCTCTTGTCTGCCCTGATACTACTCTTCACCTCGCGGTTGGCTTCCGAGTATTCCTCCTGTGCCCTTACTTTGGCTGCTCTCGTGCGACTGTTGTTGACAGCTGCTTTCTTCTGCTTCCTCACTTCTATCTTCTTCAAGGTCTGTGCCGACAGCCAGTCCTTGTGAGTTGAACTGAACCCTACAGTGTCTTTGCAGGTTGAGTTCAGCGCCTCTCTAACTGCCTTCCACTGCTGCTCTGTGGTGACCGCCTCCTCTTCATTTACTAGCTCCTGTAGCGCTTGAAACCGGTTGGACAGCACCAGTTTGAACTCTTCTCTAACTCCAGTTTCTCTCAGGAGGCCTACATTATAGCGCTGTCTTCTTGTTGTCTCTGTGCGGGTTTTCTTTAGCTTGAGCTTCATTCTTAAGGTAAGCAGATGGTGGTCGGAGGCGACATCTGCTTCCCTCCTCACTCGAACATCTTGAAGGGATCTTCTAAATTTCTTGCTAATGCAGATATGGTCTATTTGGTTCTCTGTTGTATGGTCAGGTGAGACCCAAGTTGCTTTGTGTATTCTTCTGTGTGGGAAGATGCTGCCTCCAATGACAAGTCGGTTTAGAGCACAAAAGTCTACAAACCTCTCCCCGTTCTCACTCATCTCCGAGCCTAGTCCCTGTCTCCCCATCACCTCTTCGTATCCGGTGTTGTTCTCCCCTATTTTGGCATTAAAATCGCCCATGACGATGGTGATGTCTCGCTCCGCACATTTGTCCAAGGCACTCTGGAGTCGGTCGTAGAACTCTTGTTTCTCTTCCTTGTCACTGTCATTTGTGGGCGCATAACACTGGATGACGTTCAGCTTGAGCTTTTTCTTGGTTCTAAAGGCTGCTGTGATAATTCTTGGCCCAAGAGGTTCCCAGCCCATCAGCGCTCTCTGTGCCACTGGTGACAGCATGAATGCTACACCTTCTGTATGGGGGGCATTCTCCTATTCATGACCTGAATACAGAATCATCTCCCCACTTAACAGCCTTTTCTGGCCAGACTGCGTCCATCTGGCTTCACTGATACCTAGCAGGGAAAGGTTGTACTTTTGCATTTCCGCTGCTATCTGGGCGGCCTTGCCGCTCTGGTACATGGTCTTGACGTTCTATGTGCCCATGGTTGTATCCCTGGATAGAGAGAGGCGGCTCGGTCCTGTGGCTTCCGAAGACTTCCGGCTTTCACCACAGGACGTCATAAGTCTTCTGGTAGAAGAACCTTCCTCCTCCAGGAATGGAATTACTGTTAGTCTTTTCGTCTGCGTTTTTGTAGCTATTTCCTTTTTTGCAGGGTGGGGAAGCTACCCCCACGCCCAATCCCCTTACTAGGAGGACCAGGGGTTTTCTGTCGGGGTCACCTTCCCTTAGACCATGTTGGTTCACGGCACCTTATTTCATTCGGTGTACCCCTCTCACGAGGGACCCCCTATCCACCACCCAGGGGACGCGAAACTTTCCCAGCTCCCTCCCTCTCTCCACCTTCAACTCGACAGCACCCCCATCTCCCTTTCTGACTCGGTCAAGAACCTTGGCGTTATCCTCGATTCCTCTCTTTCCATGATCCGCTTCCTCTCCGCCACGGCCCAAGCATGTTATTTCCACCTCCGCCGCATCAGTCAGATCACACCACCGAAGCTGCCACCAAACTCGCTGTCTCCCTCATCTTATCTCGCATCGACTACTGCAACTCTCTCCTTTCCGGCCTTCCTCACTCCACCACTCTCACTCTCCAGCACGACCAGAACAATGCTGCCCGCCTCGTCCTTAGAAAGAAAAAATCCGACCACATCACTCCCCTGCTCAAGCTCCTTCACTGGCTCCCCATCCCCCAACGCATCCAATACAAGATTCTGTCTCTCTGCTACAAATCCCTGAACTACTACGCTCCTACCTATCTCTCCAACTTACTTCACCCCTACACTCCTTCCCGCTCCCTCCGCTCCGCCTCCGACCCTCTCCGCCTCCACATCCCCCGCACCAAACTCAGCACTTTCGGCCCCCGCTCCTTCTCAGTATACGGTCCATCCACCTGGAACACTCTCCCACTCTCTCTCCGTCAGAAACACTCTCTCTCCTCCTTCCAGTCCGCCCTCAAAACTCACCTCTTTCAACAGTTCTAGCACTACATCACCACATTCCCCACCTCAAGCTGACCGTCGTAATGTATTTTTTCACTATTTGTGGTACGTGAGTCATTGTCTAAAGCGTGCGCATGCGTGTGCGAGCTGTGAGTGCGCGCTTAGAGTTATAATTATTATAAGATAAGCGCATTATAAATACCGTAATTATTATTTAAGGGTAGTGACAGATTAGCTTGGCGTTACCAGGCGCCAAGCTAATACGTCACTACCCGTGAATTATCATGGTCGATCCGTCCCCTGCTGTAGTGCATCAGGGCTAAATGTATTAAAGAAATTCTTGGGAGATGGATCAACTGGATAAGCTCAGAATAGTGCCTCCTCATATTCACAGATTATCTTTCTCCTGTTGCTTTTTATACCATACCATTTCTGTAGCAGAATAAAAACCTGAGGAACCCCCCACCCCCAATCCCTCCCCCACCTCCTGCCCCCCACCCCCACCACCCCCCTCCCCGCCCCTTTTCCCCCCACCCGGGTCTGCCCTGGGGGACTTGGGTGGGGTTAGGTATTTTTTAGTTCCAAGGGTCACCCTGGTCAGCCCCACAGGGTGGGTTTTTCTCTCTATTCTGGGGCATGTGTTTCTGTCTACCCTTTGTCCATTCACCTGTATTTGCCTTTTTAAAACTCCCCCTACTGTCTGCACTGCCTGTAGCTCTTGATATTGGATGTGTGTTGCTAAATGGTCTTAGCTTTATTTATGCCCCATGTTGTAGGTTTATTTAATGTATTTGACCGGCTGGCGACATACATTCAATTTTCTGTTTAGTTTTTTTTCAAGCAGTGCAGGCACGTCCTGAGAAAGCCTTGTTGCTGTCGGGACGTTAAGCAATGTACAATCAATCAATCAAACCCGCCCCTTTCCCCAGTGCCCCTCCTCCTCTCCAGTGCGAAATAACGGCGAGGTGGAATCACGTTGCCTGCCAAATTGTTAATTCATTCATTCCGGGCCGTGTCAGTCCGCCCAGTTTTCTGCTGAACGTTCCCTGAAATTTCCAGTGGCAGATAAATAGCAGGAATGTTATTGCGTATGAGTACTTTAACCCATTAAATCCGGAGGCTGATATTTTTTTCAGATTTGTGTATAGTTCAGTGAAAGGTCAGTACATATTAGATCAACCACTTTGGTTGAAAGGGGGGGGGGGGGGGGGGGAGGCGAGTGGGGGAGGCTTACATTCTTCAGATCTGTGTATTGTCCTAAGAAGGATACTTTACATATTAGGAGTTAGATCAACTATTTTAGTCCAAGGGTGGTGCCAGAATAGCTTGGCGCCTCTGGGCGCCAAGCTATTCTGGCACTAACCTTGAACTATCATAGTTACATGTATTTCATGCATGATTACATGAGAATAGAAAGGGTGAAATATATACTAATTCATCAGCGTCTTAGCCAATTCCATCTCTAGTATAGTGTGACCTTTTCGCTCATCAGTCTAGCGCTAGGAATGATTCGAAGGAGGATTTCAATGTCTTCCGCCAGTCAGCCAATATTGAAACTAATGTAAAAGCCCAACATGTTCTTTAGAATGGATAAAGACTCAAGCAGGAAAGACGGGCACTTTCCGTCGCCGGTATTGTAACTAAGGCAAAACCCCGTAAATTTTCTTAACAAGGGATAAGAGGCACGAGGATGAGAGGCGCAAATTACCCAGCTACATCGTGTCCTTGGGAATGGAACATTGCTTAATGACTGGCAGCCAATGTTGAGATAACTCTTCGCCGTCAGGCGTCAAATGAGGGAGATTGACTGTGTGACAATGATAGCTCCAGAGAAGTGAGAATATGGTTTGGTGCGTGATGGCTCGACCGTGATACCTCAAGACTGACGTGACAGATAAGCTTGGCGCCTCAAGGCGCCAAGCTAATCTGTCACCTCCCTTGAGCTTTTGTGGTCGATTATTTATCTCCCTTGATATGAACATAGTTTTGTTAAAACGATTTTGATGAAGTGTCTCTAGGCAATTAATAAGCTGATCTGGCACTGTCCTTCAACTACCATTGTCAAACTGTCTCTCCTAAGGTACACCCAGCCTAAGGAAGTGGTGTTTTCAGACGATCGTCAGTAATGTGGACACTTTGGTCTGGCAAGGAAAGTGTTTGGTTGTTCAAGGCGCCCGGTATTGATCGTTTCAACACTAGAGCACGCTCAGACCTAAGTCGTGTCTTCTGTGAGAGACATATATCCTCCTGAGCTCCTACACATTGCGCGGGCATATCGGGTATCTATACATTTTGCTGGTAAAGCTAGCATCTGTGTTTCCAATATAGGGAAGGGCAGAGGGCATGTAGTACACACTCGCACATTAACTCGTATCTCCAGCGACAGACGGACATGGATCTTCAAGACCCGCAAATTACAGGGTGCATGCAAGTCTTAATGCTAGCTGTTAGAACACTTTAAATCAGTCTTCTTAAAGTTAGGGGGTGTGAATGCGTGTAGTGCAGCTGTAAAGAGCCGTTCGGTTAGTTGATGGGCTGTCGTGCCCTTCATACTTGTTACTCAGGGCTTCTTCTATAACGAGACTACATACTGCTGCAACATGTTGATAGCTTGCTGCCAAAATTACATTTGACGAGACTCATCCTTGAGAACAGATCCTTGAATGTCAGAGTTTTCTTAGTCGGTTCCCTCTCCACAGTCGTTGTCTCCCTCGATTCGCTACCGCTGATCGGCGGTAGCGAATCGAGGGAGACAACAAGTGCCTGTGCTCAGTGCCTCCTTAAACCACAGCCTTTTTGTCATAGCCTTTGTTGTTCAGGAATTGAGCCCAAGATTCTAATTCCTACATTTACGAATGCAATGTTTTTGTTTTTCGATTTGTTGTCCTAAAAAGGACGGATGAACAAGCCACTTTGTATTGTCAATGTCGTGTGTGGTCTGTGACTGACAAGGGAGGATGAATTTGATTTTTATGTGAAAAACCTCAGGGGTATTTAATCTGTTCGGAGTGTTCTGCGTGTATTTAATTTATTCAGCTCTTGCACATGACAGTAATGGCCAGACCACGACAGTCCAAACGTGGAGCAAGAATAGATTGGCACCTTGAGGTCCGAACTGTCCTGGCACCACGCACGAACTGTCAACGATAAACGTTTATTTTAGGGCTTAAGGTCTTTTTGACTACTACGAAGGTGGTTTCAAAGACGGGGCGTCGAAAAATGGTGTGAACAAATGTAGACCCCAGCTGGGTTCGAATCCGGGACCTTTCCGGCACGGCAACGCTCAGCCACCTGAGCTACCCTGCTCCCTGTTTGAACTACCATGGGCGAGCTAATCTGGCGCCATCCTTGTACTGCCAGGGTCGATCCCACTGACTTCTTAATGTGGTCTTAACTCCAGTCTTTATCCAACCACCAGGAGGTCGGACCTTCATTTTGCTTAAGGGACTGAACGGCCTTGCTCTATTCCCGCTCTATTCCCACTCAGTAAATAGCCCCGAGTTATCTTTTCCTTGTATCAATAGCCTCCGTTGTCCTGATGCTGCCCTGGTGTCCAAGACCAACTGCAAGAGCCTGTAGATTCACAGCCTCTGCGACTCCCGAATTATCTTTCCTTTGCATCACTAGCCTCCCTTGCCCTGCTGCTTGCCAAGTGTCCAAACCATGTACTGCAAGACGCATAGACTCCCATGAGCCCCTGCAGCCGCATGAGAATCCACTCTAGATAGAAAGGACTGGATCCATCCAGTAATTTATTTACATCTGTGTTGTTCAGACGCGGGAGCAAGCCATTGGATTGAAAGCCTGTAACTGGTACCAGCTTCCATATTGCCCATTCCATTCCGTCCAAAGGGACAATTTTGAGAAGTAGCAATTAATGCGAAAGGTTCAAGTCCGGCTAGATCCGGTCGAGACCATTGTAATCAATGGACATTTCCCGCAATTCAAAGGGCTAGCGTGTCTGACCCCCCCCCCCCCCACCCCCAATCCCCACCCCACCCTTTACTATTTCTCACGCAGTTCCCAGGCGTCCTCTGTTCCGCGCTTCTTCAAACAGTAAACTTCACATGCTGATAATAACAAAACACTCGGGGACCAAAATTTGTTTGACGTTATGCCCGACGTCTGTTATAAGTAATAGCGAAATAATTTGTTTGGAAACAGTATCGTAAGGACCTCAGTTATATCCGAAGTCAGTTTGTGATACCAGACGTTGTTAACCCATTTAGCCCCGAGTCACTACAGCAGGAGATTGATTGACCATGATAATTCAAGGGTAGTGCCAGATTAGCTTGGCGCCTGAAGGCGCCAAGCTAACCTGGCACTACCCTGAATTATCATGCTCAATCCATCTCTTGCAACTGGTACATAGTCATTAGCAACACCTGGAAAATGTGAGAAATGGGACCTTGGGGCTAAAAGGGTTAAGCGGAGACTGTTCCGTGTGGTCGAACCATACTTCGCGTCGTGCTTTTTTCAGGACGTAAGCCAGTTGTTTCTTTTGCAGCCAAACTTACATTCATCAAGTGGGAGTTGCAGTGCTGCCGACCTTTGCAATCATTACGGTTCAACTCTGACAAAATCTTCAGTGATGGTTCAGAGAAACACGGATATAAAATCAAGTTAGTCCTTGTCAGCCAGAGTCAAAGAGCCTCATCAACCCTGCATACTGTATGGGTTCATTTGGCTCTATGCCTCTGCAAACAAAAAGGGCCATGTGTATAATTTGGGAAATGCGGCTGAGTGCATATGATGGATGGCAGTTGCCAGTCAGGCAGGAAGTTATTGTCTGGGGGAGTCACTGTGTAATTTGCCAGAGTTGTGGTCTGACTTGGTCAATTTTCAATATTTTACATGCCAGACTGAATGTCACCAACATGTTTGTGGTTTGAACCTTCACCTATACCGTGTATGTTTCTTTGTGTTTTTTTTTTTTTTTTTTTTTTTTTTTTTTTTTTTTTTATAATTTATTGTCTGCTCTGAAGTTTGACCATCGTACTCATGAAGGTGACTGCCAAGTTTGTAAATTAGCAAAGAAAAAAAACAACAACAACACTCTTACAAGAAGAAACCCCCAGCAAAGAAAGAAACACTCTTAGAAAGGGCAAGTACAACACAATTTATTAAACTTTCAAAATGGACACGACATGAATACAGTCAACTCTTATCTGATGTAAGCGAGAAGTGTTGTACTGACTTGTCTTGTGAAAGTGGAGTTTGGATTTTCTTGTTAAATAGTTGTAGTCAACATCTACACCGCTCCCTTCCTATATCTGTGACCTGAGATCACTGGAATAGACGTTGATCTGAAATAAGAAAGAAGGTTGAAATTGCACGTGTTGATAAAAAGACTGGATTAAAGGCCCAGACAAACATGCCATATCGTATGTTTGTCAGTCTGGGCTTTTAATAATCCACCGTTTGAGGGTTAAAAAAAAACGCACCTTATTTCTTTTCTTTTTAACCTGCTTCTGACTGATTTACGGAAATCGTCGATTCCGAGAAAAGACGTGTACTTTGTAATGCCGGGATCTTTCCAGACAGTTGTGCTGTAGCGAGGCATGTGATGGGCGAGGGGAAATCCATCACTTAGGGGTGATCATTGACTTAATGCCGAAACCACTCAGCCTTGTTAACGTCTGGGGCAGAAATGTGTCCCCAGACTAGTTACTTACCGCTATCAGGCAGGCAGACAGACACCGACAGATGTATGGATCTGTCCCCTCCCACACTGGTTGTCTCCCTCGATTCGCTACCGCGGATAGCCGTAGCGAATCGAGGGAGACAACCAGTGTGGTTTCTTCTCAACCCTTCTTGTGCATGCAGCCAGAAGAGAGTTAATCTCACACTGGTTGTCTCCCTCGACTCGCTACCGCTTGATCAGCGGTAGCGAATCGAGGGAGACAAGTGTGGGTTAATCTTTCACTGTTGAGCAGCGTTGGGAAGAAGGGGGGTGGGGTGGGTGGTAATTTTGATAGCTCACGTTTAGCGCCACGAACTTTCGATTGTGATCGTGTAATGTTTGAGTCAGGTGTCTCACATTAGTGCAGTGTAGCTGTTAAGGCGCAGAGCTAATTAAGTACTACCATTGAGCCTACCTACCCATCTGCGTGTCACTTCAAAGCGCGCTTCAGCTGGTCAGTCTTATAATGCCAATCAGTTCCAGCTCAGTTCATCTTTGAGGTTGCTCAACCGCGTGGAATCTCAAGGGCAATTTAGTACTGATTCGATTAGTGCTGCGCCGGGACTCTGGTAATCTGTTACTACCTGTAGGTGTCACGTTTCAGTTGAAGCTTCACTGAAGCCGATTAGGCACATCTCCTGGGCTGTCATGGTAGTCTAGGTAGTGTGATGGGGTGACTGTACAGGCCGAAAAACGGTCAGCCGTTGTACTTTATACTTTAAAATCCAGCTGTAATGACTGCCTCTGTCTAATTTGCGGGGTAGCTGGGTGGCTCAGGTGGTAGAGCGTTCGACAGTTGTCCGAAAAGTCGCGGGTTAAAACCCACCTGAGGTCAAATTTT
Organism: Semisulcospira habei; assembly: GCA_036245525.1. Taxonomy (NCBI): domain Eukaryota; kingdom Metazoa; phylum Mollusca; class Gastropoda; family Semisulcospiridae; genus Semisulcospira; species Semisulcospira habei. The sequence continues at coordinate 191,090,137 of BTPG01000005.1, forward strand.
TCTCAGACCCGTTTCGGTGCCCCGCCTTTGATAGATCCGTCGTGGGTGACAAGCGACTCTCAAGACAATTAGCCCCACGACCTCAATTTTTTTAGGTGTCACCTAATGCCTATGTACCAGTTGCAGGAGACGGATCGACCATGATAATTGAAAGGGTAGTGCCAAACTTAAGTAGCTTTGAATTATCACGATTGATTCATCTCCTGCTGTAGTGCGTCGTGGTCTAAGCGGAGGACTCACCAGAGAAGGCGCCAAGCTAATCTGGCACTACCCAAGAACCAGCTACCTTGGCAGGCCGATCCATCTCAGTCCGATTGTTGACTGAGCATGCAGACTAGGTCCGACATCCCCGTCGCCCATGGGGAATTAGTTTTCCCTTGATTGCGCAAGATGGATCCGGTCGTTTTACAGCCGTGATGGATGGTGCCGCTGCCATTGTATCTGGGCAACTTGAACCAATTTCTCGGTGAGCAACGTGTCCCTGGCGCCTTATCGCGAGCCAGCGTTGGCTGACGTCGTCCCGGGGTCAGTTTGCTTACTGTGTTCCGGCGGCAGATCAGAAATCGATGGTTGTTTATTTTCTGCCGTAAAACGCCAGGACCGACTAAACTGCAGGCGTGCAGGTTTTGGGTGCAGCAAGGCTTTTATCGGCGAACACGATATCGGTGGGTGTTGTCAGAAAAAAAAAAGAAATGAGTGTGCTGGTCTGTGATTTTGGACATTATGGCCTGACGGCCGTAAGATCCAAAATTACAGACCAGCACTGAAGCCATAAGGTTCAGAATCAGGGACCAGCATACAGAATGATGGGAGAACTGTGTTTGATTGTGTTACACGGCGTTAGTGCGTAGCTGGATATAGATTATTGGGTTTCTGATGCAATCATGAAAATGCCACCTGCTTCTCTGCAGTGCCGGGTGATTTACATGGGTGTTATTTTTATCAGCAGAAATAAGCACGGAGAACTTCATGAACAAAATAGCAGTGTATCAGCATTGATTACATCGATTTGTTGTTTACGGACAACCTTTTTTGTACGGTCGAGAGTGTCCTGGTGTCACTTGTATCTCCCAGAGCAAAGCGACCGTACAAAAAAGATTGTAGTAAACAAAAAAGCAGTATGACTGTTATCGAACACCTCCCGTTGTCAGAACGTGATTGGTCGAGTGACGCAAGAGTGGAAAAAAGACACTTTGTCTCACAGTTACATTACATGTTGAAGGACCTTTTGCCGGCCTGTTGGGGAGTCAGCAATATTTGTTTACTTTTAAAATTTTCACCAAACATCGCGCTACTTTTGTTTTCTGTCTGAGCGACAGAAATTAAGAAAAATAATGACTTAAAATGCTAAATCCAGCTAGGCCGGGTAGGTGACTGCGAAGCTTGTAAAATAAAAAAAAACCAGAGAAAGAAATAAACTCGATTAGAAAGGACAATAACAAAACGGTTGTTTCTTTCTTTGGGTTTTCTTTACTTGAAACAGAATGCTAGTCGCACCCATTACAGCCACGTATCTATTGTCTCCGCCTATAAATTGAACCTTTTACAGCCAGTAGATGATTTCCGGAAATCAGAAGTTGGTCAAAACTGCACACGTGTCAATAACAAAAAAAAAAAGTGGATTAAAAGCCTGGACAAACACGCTATCGCGTGTTTGTCCGGGATTTGAATCCACTTTTTTCCCCCGTCAAAACGCGCAATTTTGACCTACTTATGATTTCCGGAAATCGTCTGTTGCGATCGAGGCCATCACACGTCGATCATAGTGAAGCCACGTCTCCTGTTGCCAGGTGCACGCCTTCAACAGCATGCAGAGTTCATCGGGCCGACATCGGCTGCTGTTTCAACATTGGCCGCTGTTTCAACATCGGCCGACGTCAGCTGGATAATCTTTTGCGCACTGTGTCACTGTCCTGAGAATCATTGATATGTAATATAGTAATTCTAAATGGGGTCAGCAAGAGATATAAATCTCACGAGCTCATGATGGCCGGTGATGTCTTCGTTGGCCTGTCATCGAGGGGTTGATCAATACAGATGAACAGCAGCGGGATTTTAACCAGTTAAACTCCCGCTGCTGTTCATCTGTATTGATCGTTTTCGAGGAAGTCTTCCACACACAATGGGAAGGAGGGGGGGGGGGTCTTTTTTTAAAAAATCTATTGGGGGGGGGGGGGGGGGGGCGCAGGGGAGTTACATGGTTTTTCAGACCCACCCACTCCTTGCTCCGGCCCAAAATTACTTGATAATGTGATATAAAAGTCCCTTTTCTGGAAATTGGACACACCCTCTCCCCCCCCCCCCCCGCCTCTCTCAGCCTCCCTCACACACACTGGCCCACCCCAAACCACCCCCACCACCCTCGAGAGGTAACTGATCCACCCTTGGCTAGTTTGGGGTTTAACGTCCACAGCACCAAAGTGATAATGGACGGCCCTGATGAGCGGGTTATGGGGGACAGGGAAATCTATTGCCTATGAAGTACGACCTGAACACTGATCAATTCAGGCGCACTGCAACAGTGCCACTTTGATTTACCAGGACCTTCCAACGGACATGCTATTGAGCAAACCCTTTTTTTTTTTCTCTGGATTGCGAGTCCAGCTCCCGGGGCCGGGACGAGGACTTGAACCCATGACCCAGCGATTCCCTTCGCTCTCTTGCTCCAACACTTAACCGCCTGAGCTATTTCAGACTCTACGATCCACCCCTGCATCCCCCAGCCCTTTTTTAAGGTCACATACACTGCCCCCCCGCCCCACCTTCAGGAGGTAACTAATCCACCCCTGCATCCCCCAGTTACCCCACCCGGGTCTGCCCTGGGGGACTTGGGTGGGGTTAACTACTTTTTAGTTCCCAGGGTCACCCTGGTCAGCCTCACAGGGTGGGTTTTTCCCTCTATTCTGGGGCATGTGTTTCTGTCTACCCTTGGTCCATTCACCTGTATTTGTCTTTCTAAAACTCTCCCAACTGTCTGCACTGCCTGTAGCTCTTGAAATTGGATGTGTGTTGCTAAATGGTCTTAGCTTTATTTAGGCCCCATGGCGTAGGTTTATTTAATGTATTGGACCGGCTGGCGACATACATTCAATATTCTGTTTTTTTTTTTTTTTCACAAGCAGTGCAGGCACGTCCTGAGAAAGCCTTGTTGCTGTCGGGACGTTAAGCAATGTACAATCAATCAATCAATGCATCCCCCAGTTAACCTTCATTTTGGTTTGTTGGGTTGACCTAATGTTTGTTTTTCTGTCTGTTTGCCCCAGTATGCATGTGTGCAAACAATATCTTCATCTAACCTTTTTCTTGCAGGTTTGCCTGTGACAAGGAACTTGATCGGGTGCATGAAAAATGTCTACTTCAACGACCAGTCCGTGCTGTACCAACTGTCCAACAACAGTGTGTCTGCCCGATACCATGGAGGAGAGAGACCCACATTCGGCTGTAGTCCTGTACAAGACATCCCCATCTCCTTTCCCAACGCAGCCTCCATGCTGCGATGGTCAAAGGGACCGCGAGGTGAAAATCTGACCGTGGAGTTTAACTTCCGGACGGTGCGCAAAGACAGCATCATGTTCTACGCGGAGCTGCTGTCACGCAGGGATGGTGGCGGAGGTTATGACTACGGTGTGATGGAGGTTGGTGTAGCTTCAGTAGAGGTTACATTTTAACCCCTTCACTGCTGAGAAAAATTGCATAACGTCCAACTACATGAGGTATAGTTCCTCATAAGCCCCCGCAGTTGCTGGGGCTTATGAGGATCTATGCCTCTTGCTGAAACTACTTTGTATTCATTTTTTGACAGCATGGAATCTTTAATTTTGAATTGACAGTGATTAAAGAAAGAAAGAAATCAACCTTCACTTTGCATGCAGCCACTGGTATTGCTTACAGTACTGGTGACTGCATATATACAAAGGGTTAAACAGAATTTTATAAATGAGGGCTAAAGGATGCTAGTGTGGGTGATAAGGGTTGTAGTCAAGCTGTCAATGCAAGGACAAAGCGTGCGATCTGCTTACTTTACAATCGTTGTTCACTTAAAGTGGATGATTTCTTCCGTCAGGGGAAACCAAATAAACAGATCTCTGTGAGCATGTCACAGATTTTTATGAGTCCTTGTTTTTGTTGGTTCCATTTTTTAAACTTTAAAACTTTTAAACTTGTTGTATCTGACACTTGTTGTATCTGACACCTGTAAATAGTTTTCATTGTCATTTGTAATTGATTGCTGCAGGTGTGGGTTCGTGAAGGACGTCCAATGCTAGTCTTCATTCCCTCCAGCCATGACGAGGAAAGTGCAGAGAACCTGACCCTACCCATCACTGTGAACGATGCCAAGTGGCACAGCATGCAGATCACCTTGCAACTCAGGTAACAGTTTAAAGTGATCTTCTCTGGGATAGCTTCGTGAACAGAGGCAAGACACCATTGAAAATCTTTATAGAAGAACCCAACGGAGAAAGAATCACGCTTAGAAAAAACAGTTACAACACAATTTATTAATACAGTATTTATTGTAAATACCCTTTTTCAAAACAGACAGACAAACAAATAAAGAGATCAGTTGCTACTTATCTTCAATATCGCAGAAGGAGTGCCACATTCTTTCTGCGATATTGAAAATAAGTAGCGACTGATCTCTATATTTGTTTTGTTCGTCTATTTTGAAAAAGGGTATTTACCCGAAATACACTATATTAATAAATTGTGTTGTAACTGTCTTTCTAAGCGTGTTTCTTTTTCCATTGGGTTCTTCTCTGCATTTTACATGCTTGGCAGTCACCTTTTTGGTCTGGATTGAAAATCTTTGTATTGGCAAATGTTAGCAATCAAAGCCCGTCCACATTTATCATGGCGGCACTAATTCTCTTGTTTATCCATATTTTACCACATTGTTCATCTCTATGTGATTTCTAGTCAGTGTGGTGTGAATGTTTTACATGTATAGTGTATATATCTTGATTGTTTACCTTCTTATTACTGTAGTCATGCCAGACTGCGGGTGGACACGGTGACCAAGAGCACCCAGCGCTACAGAAAATTCATTGAGCACCGTGGGCAGGTCATGCTGGGATTCGGTCTGCGCAGATACACACGTATGTTGGATTTTTTTCCATGATCTTTTATATGAGAGCACACTGGTTGTCTCTCTCGATTTGCTGCTGTGTGGCAGGGAATTGAGGGAGACAAACTGTGTGATCATCTTGTAGTAACTTGTCTTATCCACTGTTTGTATTGTTAATGCTTTCAAGCCTGGGATCGGCAGATTTGCATGGCCTCCTCAGACTACATGGATTTATCATGTTCTAGGGTAGTGCCAGATTAGTTTGGTGCCTTGAAGGCACCAAGCTAATCTGGCACTATCCTAGAACTATCATGGTCAATTTCATACCCAGTTGTAGTGTGTTGGGAATGAAGGAGTTGATATCAAAGCACAATTGGGTACAATCAAACCTTTCCTGGTGATCACCTATATAAGGCGACCATCTGTATTGAGAGACCTCCCAGTTTAGGTCCTGTGGTCTACTTACATCACCTGCATGAGGCGACCACCTGTCTTGAGAGACCTCCCAGTTTAGGTCCTGTGGTCTACTTACATCACCTGCAGGAGGCGACCACCTGTCATGAGAGACCTCCCAGTTTAGGTCCTGTGGTCTGCTTACATCACCTGCATGAGGCGACCACCTGTCTTGAGAGACCTCCCAGTTTAGGTCCTATGATCTACTTGCATCACCTGCATTAGGTGACCACCTGGCTCAGGTGACTACTTTCTCGTGGTCCCTTGGGTGGTCGCTTCATGCATGTTTGACTGTACCAGTGCATGCATATATTGTTGCCATAGCTGGTTTGACTTTACCAAGGCGCACATATTGTTTACCAAAGCTGCCATCATGGTTCACAGTTGATCTGAGTAATCACAATGCACACAGCAGATAAAAATGTTGGTCTGTATTACTGTGCCTAACTATCCAGTTGATTATGCTCATCTCTATATGTACACTAACCTCAGCTATATCAGGTTTAACTATGTGTACATTACTGTTTGTGACAAACGCTCTTTATCCGATCAGTACTGAAGAGCAATCAAAATGTAACATTTTTTCAGTGATTCAGATATTTCCAGAAATGTCACATTTCTTTTTTACTGATGAGCAACAGAAGCTTTTCTGGTGATTCCAAATATGTCAACTTTCATTTGCTCATCAGTATTATAGTTAGGTCAGGTTACTGTCAGATCACCTCTTCCATTGTACAGTCAGGCTTCTTGTGGCTTTAACCTTTTACTGCAAGTGGCACAAGTAGTTCTCAAATAATCATTAATTCAGTCCCAGAGAATAAAGTCATCCAAGGAACACAGATGGAAATAGGCCCATGAGAGGCATAGAACTGCATGACCCCCTGCCCCTGTGGGGGCTCATGAAGTTCTATGTCTCTTGCAATGTGATGGTGTTCACTGTTCCTCGACAGTAAAGAAACATCGGATATATTATGCAAAAAAACTCCCAATAAAGAAAGAAACACAGTAAAAAAGGAAAACTACAACACAATTCTTTTTTCCAAAATAGCCATCAAAAAGCATACATTGCTTTACTTATATTTCTTTGGTGAGATATCACGTATAGACATATCATGTGGCTTTTCATGATTTTCCTCTATTCCAGAAACTGAGGGTTACGTGGGCTGCATGGAAAAGATCATCATCCAAGGTCTGAAGCTGGACCCTATCAGCATTGTGGAGACGGAGGGGGCTGTGGGGCTCATTCTGGATGGCTGCTTCCTCATTGACCACTGCAACATCAACAACATCTGTGAACATGGCAGCGAGTGTCTATCAGACTGGGATGGGGTGCAGTGCCTTTGTGAAGACAACGGCTACGAAGGCAAAGCATGCCATTTCCGTAAGTGAGCTGAACGAATAATTATTTTGCTATCTATGTGTAATGTTTGGGAGGGCATAGTTTTAGTCTTGTCACTGCCAATAAAAATGGAACACCAGCCAACTGCAAGAGGTATAGATCTTCATGAGCCCCACAGTTGCAGGGCTGACGAATATCTACGCCTTTTGCAAAAACAACTTTGTATCCATGTTCCTTTGACAGCTGGGGATATTTGTTGTTGAATTTATACAGATTTTAAAAATGCTGTGTGCATCCCTTGGTGGCCATTGTGGTTTTAAAATCTGAAGATCAAAAGATCAAATGAGCCATCTAAAGAACATGAATACGAAATGGTTTCAGCAAGAGGCATATATCCTCAAGAGTCCCTGCAACTGAGTGGTGTTCAGTTTTTGTCATAGGGGTTTATCAAATTCTTTTCTATCAGTAAAGCAAAATTCACATTTTTCCTGTATCTGTACAATTTGTTTCCCTCAAATCTGTACCATTACCATACCGGTATTTGGCAGTTTAGTAGACTGCAGATTAAAAATGGCAGAGTACCATATTTCTGACAGTATAGTTCGAGATTTCTCAAAATGTGTACTGTTCTTCAATTTTGTTCTTCGTGGTCTAGAGCTGTATGATCCTCAATTGCCAACCAGTACACAAATATTGATCATGGGCAGGTCTCTGAAAGACCAGGCTAGAATGGGCAGGCTGCAGAGTGATCACAGATGACATCTCCCAAGCTTGTTGATGCACTGTTGAACTTTGTTTCCCCCAAACCCTGCATCCATTGATTTTCCTGTGGCCTCTCCAGGTCATATCCTGATTGTTTCTTAGTCAGCACCCCTGGTCACACAAGCTTCCCATCTGTAACAGGCGTAGATAGATTGATTGATTGATTGTACATTGCTTAACGTCCCGACAGCAACAAGGCTTTCTCAGGACGTGCCTGCACTGCTTGTGAAAAAAAAACTAAACAGAAAATTGAATGTATGTCGCCAGCCGGTCAAATACGTTAAATAAACCTACAACATGGGGTCTAAATAAAGCTAAGACCATTTAGCAACACACATCCAATATCAAGAGCTACAGGCAGTGCAGACAGTAGGGAGAGTTTTAAAAAGGCAAAAACAGGTGAATGGACAAAGGGTAGACAGAAACACATGCCCCAGAATAGAGAGAAAAACCCACCCTGTGGGGCTGACCAGGGTGACCCTGGGAACTAAAAAATACCTAACCCCACCCAAGTCCCCCAGGGCAGACCCGGGTGGGGTGGCGTAGATAGAGCACCATCACAGTGCATAGGTCCTCTTGAGTCCCAGAGGGCAGGAGGGGCTTATGAAGAAAACCGTATACCTTTTGGTAGCAAATGTTTGTCTCGTCATTTGTGCTCCTCAGAAAGAGAATGCCATGGTGGTTTCAGTGTCAGGCTTTCCTGTGGTCACCAGAATATGGGGAGGGTAGCTTAACCCATTTAGCCCCAACGCCCTGCAGCAGGAGATGGATCGACCATGATAATTCAAGGGTAGTGCCAGATGAGCTTGGAGCCTTCAGGCGCCAAGCTCATCTGGCACTACCCTTGAATATTCATGGTCGAGCTATCATCTGCAACTAGTAATACATAGTCATCAGATAACACCCCCAAAATTTGGGAAATGGGCCCCTGGGGTTACATGGGGTTAAGTAAATGGAAAGTCCTGTCCTCATGCTGGTGGCATGGACCGTCCAGAGCCCATTTGTGGTCTTTGCTGAAGGGGTCAACTTCACTATTTTGATGCGAAAATCTACCCAGCTTGAATATACCAAGCAAAAATCTATGGAGTGTGAATCAACCCGGTGAAAATCTGCCCAGTAACAATGCACCCTGGCATAACTCCACCTTGTGTATATTCTTACAGGAATGAATTATATTCCCAGGTCTGGTTTTGCGATTACTTGCTGCTGCCATAAAGCAACTCACTTTCTTTGTTCTTTGCTTAAGTCCCCTGAATAGTAGTGCATCATTTGATGCTTGGCGTGAGAATGAGAAATTTTGACAAAATTAACCCTCAGTATATTTACACCTCATTCGTATGACACCAAGTCAATTTTTGCTGGTTACAATTACGCTGGGCAGAATTATGCCTTTTTGTAGTGAAATTGACCCCTGCCATGTCTCCTATGTTAGCCACATTTGTGAGCTGGGCTGTGACTTTGGACATTACGGCTGTCAAGTCGTAAGGTCCAAAATCATGTGGGGGTTTATACCCTTTGTGCATGCAGCCACCGTTACTGTCAACAGTACCAGTGGCTGCATGCATGCACATGGGGCTTAAGTGTGTGTCTGCGGTTGCAGGGAGATTAGTAAGGGTCACTCAGGTCAATGGGAATTCCATTTGCATTGGGCACACGCAGATCCATTTGTTTGATTAGAGAGGGGAGATGAAATCGGAGGCAATTTGTTTCCAACCATTCAGTGATGTGGGAGAGTGTTTGATGCCAATCATTGATCGGTCCATTTCATCAGCCTTTTGTTTAGTTAGCGCACTAGGCAGTTGTTAGTTTCACGTTTTCAACACTTCCATTCGACAAGAGGCCTCCTGAGCCTGTGATGCAAGTGTATTACATATTTCACGTTTATGAGTGTGCAGCAGTCTTTCCCTTTCATCTGCGAGAGGCATACCGATAGATTCTCATTAACCCTTTCCATCCTGATACACTATTGCTTGAAATACATTTGATTATGACAGTTCAAGGGTGGTGCCAGATTAACTTGGTGCCTGAGGTGCCAAGCTATTCGGGCATCACCCTTGAAATAAAAGAAAAATCTCCTCCCGTCACAGGACAATAACCAAATTACAAAAATTGAGCTTCAGGATGTAATGGGTTAAGCTGTGCATCAGTGTACACTAATGTCTTTCATTTGCCAAACTTAACCCTTTGGCTGTTGGTAGCAGTTTTTGTAGAAATCATCTTGACAAAAACTTATACTAACAGCCAAAGAGTTAAATCGCTCAAATTATTTAGTCAGCTGCTAAGCATTCTGTGCTTTTGTGAGAGATAGATCAATATGATGGCTTAGCAGTAGTACCTAATTAAACTCAGCAACATTTCTTCAGATGATTCTTACAGTAAATATAAATTGGTACATCTGTCACTAGTAAGTCAATGGTCAAGGGACAGTTTATTTTTCTAAATTAAAAAAAAAAAATAGAAAGCATGTATTGTAAAGGAATCAAATTATTGATTATCACTTCCTAGAGATTTACAATACTATCCATGTGCCTAAGAGACGTTTAAAATATATAACAAAAAATAAAAATTAACTAATGGAGCCCTCAGGTCGTGATTAAAATTTAAGAGATGGGTGGTCTGTGGTGCAGTGGTTAAGGCGCCTGCCATCAATGCTACAGGTGCGAGGTTCGATACCGGGTTCCAGCGTTGGACTTTTCTCCTCTAGTAAGTGTCGCCATTAATTCGGGAGGACCGTCGGGGGTTCTTTCTCCGGGTACTCCGGCTCTTTATCCCCCAAGACTTTGGTATCAGCCCACTTATCAAATTTCAAATATAAAACGATTTGAATTTCCAAAAACTTCAGTAGCTCGCTTGAGCTTGCTCTTAGCACCAGAATGTTCTGTGTTTATGTACAGTATGTGGGTGAATGCGCGTGATTCACGTGAGCGTGCTTGTTGGGTTCAGTTTGCGGTGGTGCTTTGAGCTGATTTTCAGTTGGGTAAAGCGCCTATTTAATGCGCTAATGTATTTATTTATTTATTCTAAGACCACATATGAGGTCGTTCAAGATTGGTTCCAGAATAGCTTAATGCCTTTGCACCAGTCTGCTCTGGCTAGATCCTGGAGCTATCATGGTCAGTGTATTTCTTTGTAGATTACAGTACTGAATGGTTTAACCCATTTAGCCCTGATACACAACAGCAGGTGATGTATCATTATCAACAATGATAATTCCAGAGTAGTGCCAGATCACGCCAAGCTAATCTGCCACAACCCTTGAATTATCTTGGTCAGTACATCTCCTTCAATCGTAAGGTGACACTTTCAGAATTGGAGAAATGCAGCTTTCAGTTTAAATGGTTTAAAAAAGTTTCATCTGTGTGTGCAGCTGAGTACATGACAACGTGCGATGACTACTACCAGGCAGGTCACACCGAGTCAGGGACCTACATGATTGACATGGACGGAACAGGGTCTCAGGGCCCCACCTACGTGGACTGTCAGATGGGGGTGGAGAGGGACGGGATGATGTATGGTGCGGTCGTCGTGGAGCACAACTTTGCCGCCAACACGGCCGTGAGAGGATCTTTGTTGGAGGATCGGCGGTATCAGCTCACTTACAGGTGAATAGATGTTATCCCTAGATCAAACGTGGGTGTGAAAATGCATTACATTCACTCATTCAGTAGATTCAGCTGCTACTACCCTCTGCAAGAGGCAAAATTTCTCATGAGCCCCTGCAGCCGCAGGGCTCATGAAAAATTTTGCCTCTTGCTAGCTATTCAGATAGCTATGATAGTTTTAGGCACCAAACTAGTCTGGCACTATACTTGAACTATCATGATCAATCTATCTCCTTATATGGTGTCCTGAATGTGAATGTGTTGACCCCAGTTTTAAGAACAGTGTTTTGTTTGTTGTGACCACTATACCTACATGTATACTGGTGTTGCACCCTCAATACCTCAGGTGGTAGAGCCAAAATACTATCAACTGAAATATGAGGAGTTTGAATCCAGGAGGGGTCAAAATTTGTTCAGACCTAGTTGGTCTGTTTAAAATCATCTTTGTGGCAGAAATGATGTTCAGCACACAATCTTTCATGTTTTGTGCATGTCATGTGTCTTGAATGTTAATTACGCTTGCTTTAAAAACTGTGTTGTTCATTGTATGTAGATATGCAGTTATGTGACTTAATGTTTCGTCATGTTGCAGAGAGATGGATCGCAGTCAAACCCTGGAGCTGACCAGAGTATCATCCATGTGTGAACAGTTCTTCAAGTACCAGTGCACTGAAGCTCCCATACAGTAAGTAACTTGCGCTCACATGACCCTACGCTTCTTCACCAACCTCCACTATCATCCTAGTAAAAAAAAAAGTCATCAGGACAGACACATCAGCTGCAGCTGGCCCGCGCATGGCTGTGTGCGCACCAACTGAGGCCCATGTCTAGCTGTCCTTTTGCACACTTTGTTTGTGTTTTCAGAGCATTACATTCATCTATTCATTCTTGTTGCATTTTTTTTTTATGGGTGGGGGGGAGGCAGGGTGGGGGGGGGGGAGGCGGGGGGGGGGGGGGGGGGTAGGGGGGGGGGTGGTTTGTGTCTTTGTTCCATTGTGAATGTGATTTTCTGCCAATTTCAGACTGGGAAAAAAGACGTGGTTCACAGCAGCTAATGGTGCTGTAGTGGACTACCTTGGATCAGCCAAGCCAGGCTTCTGCAGTTGTCCTGATGGAGACCTGTGTAATGAGGAGAGGTGCTACTGTGACGCAGGTTGGAGCGCTAACTGATACTTTGATTTGTTTGCGTGTTTATTTAATTTTTGTTACTTTGTTATGTAAACTATTAAATACCTGTTTAGTGAACCCTTTAGCTGTCAGTAGCGCTTTTTGTTGAGGTGATTCCTGCAGGAATCACTGGAACAAAGTGTGCGACTGACTTTCAAATGGTTAACTCTGTGCCACATGCAGCAGTTTCATCCACCCTATATTCTTTGCCTAGGAAAAGGGAAGCAAATAGCACATAAATCCATAGCAGACGTTCTAAGGCAGACAACCATGTGTGCAGAACCAGGAAAATGAATGTCAGGAAGACGTGCAAAACTTAATTTTGCTTGCTGTGCAACCCTTCTCATCCTGATACACTGCTGCTTTAAATTAATTTCACTACTGTTTGAAATTAATTTGACTATGATAGTTCAAGGGTGGTGCAAGAATAGCTTGGCACCTCAAGAGGCTATTCTGGCACCACCCCTGAACTGAAATGGTTGATTTTTATCCTAATCTGTAATGTAGCCTTCATAGGACAAAATAGAAATTTGAAAAACTCAGCCTCAGGATGTAATGGGTTAAATGTGTGCACTGATTGCACCATAATTGTTTTGAAAAGAGTGTCATCTACTAGGGCAACAGAGGGTGGCGTGGGCATGGGGGACAGGAAGCACTCAAATATAGGGTGAGGCAGGTTGCAGTTGCGCCATTGATTTTTACAAAAAAATAATGTGTGCATGGTTTGTTAGCGAAGTCTAATGGCAATTCAGTTTTAATTATTCTTCTGTGTAGGTGAGACAGCCCTGACAATGGATGAAGGTTATAGTCGCACAAAACAAAAGCTTCCCATCATCGAGATGACGTTTCTACAGACTACTCGATCAGGTCGAGCCAACATGACACTCGGCCCTCTAGTGTGCTGGGGAAGTGGTACGTTGTGTCATATTTCTACTTTTGTTTCTGTTCACATTAGAATCATGTGATTGTTGAGAATGATCTGCTGAACACAGGTCCCATTGAGTGCAGGAACATGGTGTGCAACACCTTTATTGAAGAGGTCCTAATAAAACCCTGCAGATGCCTTTTGCTGGCCACCGTCACAAGGCAGACTTCATGATCCATCAGCGAGTATCTATGTCTCATGGTGTTACGATTGTGGTTGTGTTATCCTGTGAGAGCGTACATGTGTTATTCGTAGGTAACGATATGTTGTTTATTTGAGCTATCACGGTTATGATTTCGTGCCTTTTTAGTAAGATTTTCTTTTGTTCGTGAGTAGAGCCGATTTCGTTTTGTTTAGTCCGGAAATTTGTAGACAGGTCGCACTGTCTGGTGGCCTCGTAAGTGTCACGTCGGTTAGTTGACATCTGACATCGCTACATTTTCGCTACTTTTCCTGTGCGCATGTAGTCAGCAGCTTTTATTTTGTTTGGTGAATGTTCTCGTACCTTTTTGAGCTATCATAGATAGGGATACCATACTTTTATGTGTCTTTATTATACGTTAGAATTTAGAGCTGAAGTGAGCAGCCGTATTTTTGTAGCCTGTTATATTGTTTCTGGAAAATTCATGTTAATGAGTTTCGGCTGCGCGTTTCGTTCTGGTTGTTTGAGTTCATGATTTCCGTAGAAGATTCTAGATTTTGATAGTGTATATAAGGAGGGTGCTGGGAAAGCCCGTTAGTACATTGTCTTGCTTTGTCAGTTGTAGAGATACGCAGTTTATTGCGAGAGACGCTGTGTATGAGAAGCTTTGAGTCGTAGTGAGGACATCGCAGAAGAGACTTTGTATTCAGTAGTTTGTGCATTTGAAAGTGCATTATTGTGTGGATATCGCATCGCTGAATTAAATATTGTTTTAAGCCACGTGTGACGGATTGCAGCTGAACGAGGTTTACTTTAAAGAACTCTACGTGTGTGTGTGTCTGGTGTGTTTATCATACTTCGACTACAACTCCACCATGTAACATTTTGGCGACCCCGACGAGATCTCTTCAGTTGGTTCAGTGGAAAGGGTAGCAGGAGAAAACAGCCAGCAATGAAAAGCAGAGATGGCGACATCGGAGATGGAGATATTCCTGAAAATTGGAAAGGAATGTGGACTCGAAGGAGCTCAACTCCTCGAGTTTGTAAAGGAGAGAGAAGAGAAAGAAGAAAAGAAACGAGAGAAAGAAGAAAAGGAGAGACTGGAAAGAGAAGAAAGAGCCAAAGAACGTGAAATCAGGAGACTCGAAATCCAAGCAGAAGAAGCAGAGAAACAGCGAAGAGAGGCAGAGAAACAACGAGAAGAGAAGAGAGAAGAGGTGGAAAGGCAGCGTCAACACAAAATTCATCTAAAGCAGATGGAGATAGAGGCACAGAGCCAGAGAACTAATGAAGCAACAGCATTAGCGAGCAGAGAACAAACAGCCCGTGCGCCAAAACTTCCACCTTTCATTGAAAATTCAGATAAGATGGACGCTTATCTGGAGCGATTCGAGCGCTTCGCAAATAGCAACAATTGGAAACAAGAGACTTGGCCTATTAAACTGAGCGCACTTCTAACTGGCAAAGCGCTTGAATTTTACACCCGTTTGCCAAGAGAAGAAGCCGAAGATTATACTCAGTTGAAAGCCGCCCTGTTGAGACAGTACGACTTCACTGAAGAGGGTTATAAGCGACGATTTCGGAACTGCAAGCCTGAAGAAGGAGAAACACCCGGCCTATTCATTGAGAGAATCAGAAGCTACCTGGAGAAATGGATACAGCTGGCTGGCCTAAACAGAGAGTACCAAGACCTGTGCGACCTCATCATCAAAGAACAAGTTTTTAGCGCATGTTCTAAGGACCTGGCCGCCCACCTCAGAGAGCAAAAAGACCAGTCACTAAAGGCCCTGGCCGACTTCGCTCAAAGATATCTTGACGCTCACAACATGAAGTTCGGGTCCAGTAAGCCACAGCGTGTGTCTACACCAGCAGAGGAAATCCACAATGTCAGAGACACCCCGAGATACAAGCCGGTGGAGAACCTGACATGTTTTCTCTGTGGAAAGAAAGGCCACAAGGCGATACGGTGTCCTTCTAAAGACATTCCCCGAGGCGACAACATCAGAAGATCCAACCAAGATCGTGGGATAGCAGGCAGAAGCAGTACCACGTCTCAGCACAGAGCTGCCGCTGTATTAGCCAATGATGTGACGTCATCCAATGACTTTGAATCCAGAGAAAAGAGAGTTACACCAGAGCTGATCGAATCTTTCAGAAAGAATGGACGCATCCCAGTAGGAGATGGGACTACATTTTTACCAGTCTCAAACATCGCACTGCCTGAGAATGAAGTGCCGAACATGCCGGTGGTGTCAGGATTCGTCGGCGACACACCAGTGAGAGTGTTGAGAGACACTGGTTGCAGTTGCATCATCGTGAGAGAGGACCTAGTAGCTGAAGACCAGAAGCTACAGGAGTGGACCACCCTCATTTTGGCTGACGGAACTGTAAGGATTATCCCCCTTGCCGAAGTCAGTGTCGACACCCCATACTTGACAGGAGAGGTGAAGGCGTTGTGCGTGAAGACACCAGTCTGCGACCTCATCATCGGAAACATTGATGGTGCCAGAAACGCAGACGATCCAGATCCAGAGTGGAGACCTGAAATATGTTCTGTTACCACGAGAAGTCAAGCAAAGAAGAGTCACCAGACTATCCCTCTAAAAGTGGCGGACAACACGGAAGCAACAGTGGTGAATAAAGAAAGGCTGGTGGAGCTACAGAGAGGTCAAGACAAACAAAAATTGGCGGAATCGGTGCGTCTTGCTGATGACGAAAGACTAGACGACGAGAACCTGTTTGACCTTAATGAACTCCGACACAAAGAGGATGTAGAAGATATCCAGTTCGGTCATAATCTGACCCAGACTCAACGTGAAGAACTGCGCGTCCTGACTCAAGAGTTCGAGCATCGGTTTACACCTGACCCAGGGACAACAGACACCAACCAGCCTGAGGTTAATCTAACATCCGACAATCCCGTTCGCGACGAGTCGTGTCGTCTGTTTCGCTACACGAGTAAAGGACCAAGAAAGAATGTTCAAGAGACGCCGGACCTGAGAGACGACAGGGATGCCAGATCGCTAGTTGTTATCGCGAAGGAACAAGGGAGATCCAATTTGGTGTGTATGAACTGTGACACTTTTCCTAAGCTGACAGTGTTCGACCCCGGAACAGTGACTTTTGAACTGTGAACTGTAACTTATGGTTTGGTGATGTTCCTGAAACATACTTTCACTTTAATTTTAGTTTAACTCAAGGGATCGCAGAATTTTGGAGCAGATTACCTGAGCAGAGCAGTTTAAATGAACATTTCTGTGTCCAGAACTTTTGTATGAAACATTTTGATGCTCAGGACTGTTTATAGGAACTGTGAGACGTTTATTTTAATTTGATTTTTGATGTGAAGTTATATTTGTTTAGGGTTTTGTGTAGGTGTACACAGCCACAACCGTATTTTTGAAATTTGAGAAGAAATTTTTGTGAAATTTCATTCTTAAGAGGGGGGGTAATGTTACAATTGTGGTTGTGTTATCCTGTGAGAGCGTACATGTGTTATTCGTAGGTAACGATATGTTGTTTATTTGAGCTATCACGGTTATGATTTCGTGCCTTTTTAGTAAGATTTTCTTTTGTTCGTGAGCAGAGCCGATTTCGTTTTGTTTAGTCCGGAACGTTGTAGACAGGTCGCACTGTCTGGTGGCCTCGTAAGTGTCACGTCGGTTAGTTGACATCTGACATCGCTACATTTTCGCTACTTTTCCTGTGCGCGTGTAGTCAGCAGCTTTTATTTTGTTTGGTGAATGTTCTCGTACCTTTTTGAGCTATCATAGATAGGGATACCATACTTTTATGTGTCTTTATTATACGTTAGAATTTAGAGCTGAAGTGAGCAGCCGTATTTTTGTAGCCTGTTATATTGTTTCTGGAAAATTCATGTTAATGAGTTTCGGCTGCGCGTTTCGTTCTGGTTGTTTGAGTTCATGATTTCCGTAGAAGATTCTAGATTTTGATAGTGTATATAAGGAGGGCGCTGGGAAAGCCCGTTAGTACATTGTCTTGCTTTGTCAGTTGTAGAGATACGCAGTTTATTGCGAGAGACGCTGTGTATGAGAAGCTTTGAGTCGTAGTGAGGACATCGCAGAAGAGACTTTGTATTCAGTAGTTTGTGCATTTGAAAGTGCATTATTGTGTGGATATCGCATCGCTGAATTAAATATTGTTGGAACTGTTACTCCAGTATTGTCTACATCCTTAAGCCACGTGTGACGGATTGCAGCTGAACGAGGTTTACTTTAAAGAACTCTACGTGTGTGTGTGTCTGGTGTGTTTATCATACTTCGACTACAACTCCACCACGTAACACATGGGTATCAGTGCTTTTTGTTAGTGAATCTGATTGTTACAAGAGAAATAGTTCATAATGGCTACTATTAACCCCTTAACCCTTTTCATCCTGATGCACCCATTTCTTGACAAAAATTTGACTTTAGATAGTTCAAGGGTGGTGGCAGAATAGCTTGGCACCTGAGGCGCCAAGCTATTCTGGCACCACCCTTGAACTAAATTGGTTGATATATCTCTTAATCTGTAATGTAGCCTTCATAGGACAATAAGCAAATTTTAAACAAAAAATCAGCCTCAGAATGTAATGGGTAAACTGCTGAGAAATAGTGAGCACAAGCCAGCTTCAAGATGCATGGCTCCTCATGAGGCCCCGCTTTGATTTACCAAAGATGTCAGAAACACTGTTGCATCAACTTGCAGTTAAGGGGTAACAGTTGATTAATTTGTCATGTGAAAAGTACTGTTTATCAGGCCACCCCCATCCACCTACTTCTCACATGGGTCAAATTCAGTTTCACTAAGCTTTTTGTTCACTTCAGAAACACAACCACTGGAAAGGTCCGTAACCATGACAACAGAAAGTAGCTACCTGGAGTTACCTGCTTGGAGACATGGCGACATGCGTCTGCGATTCAAAACCCACCAGGATCGGGCCCTACTCATTTTGCAGTCAACGTCTAGTTCACCACACACTGGGGACATGTTCACGCTGAAAATCATCTCAGGTTAGTTCCTGTGTGCATAACCTTTTGCTTGCCTTGTGTTTTGCGGTAAATTATAACCTTACATTAATTTTCTTGCTGCTTTGGTTAACTCGTTTGAGGCATATGGCATCTGGAAACACAGCATTAAGCCATATATCTGAATGCAGACCATCTCAAATGTGTTAACCTATTTAGTCCCAAATCCCAACAGCAGGAGATGGATGGACCATGATAATTCAAGGGTAGTGCCAGATGAGCTCAGCGCCTAAAGGCGCCAAGCTCATCTGGCACTACCCTTGAATTATCGTGGTCGATCCATCTCCTGCAACAGGTACATAGTCCTTAACTAGTCCGGGGTGGTACGTGGCGCAGTGGTAAAAGCACCTGCCACCAATGCTAGAGGTGCGAGGTTCGATACCCTGTTCCGGCGTCAGATTTTTCTCCTCTAGTAAGTGTCACCATTATTTCGGGCGGAACGTCGGGGGTTCTTTTTCTGGGTACTCCGGCTGTTCCTCCCCCACGACTTTGGTATCAGTTTCAGCCCACTTAATCAAATTTCAAACATAAACGATTTGAATTTCCAAAACCTTCAGTAGCTCCCTTGAGCTTGCCCTTAGCACCACATGAATGTTCTGTGTTTATGTACACTGTGTGAGTAAATGTGCGTGATTCACATGAGCGTGCTTGTTGGGTTCAGTTCGCGGCGGATCTTTGAGCCGATTTTCAATTGGGATAAAGCGCCTATTTAATAACAATAATAATAATAACTAGCACCTTCAAAAATTGGGAAATGTGGTCTTGGGGTTAAATGGGTTAATTCATTCATCCATAACACAATACAAGACATGGATTGACCATGATAGTAGGCCGGGAGGCACCAAGCTATTTTGGCACCACCCTTGAACTATAATGGTTGAATAAACTCTTGATCTGTAATCTAGTCTTCAGAGGACAGCTTCTAATGGTGGAAAGAAATTGCCTGCCCAGCAGTTGTTTGTTTATTTCTTCAAAAACGTTACCGATGGCATTACTGATAGGAAGATATACTTAGCTTATCAATTTCAGCCTCCAAAATTGTTGTGTTGCTACACAACCAGGGACGTAACTCTAGCAAGCAGTTACCAAGTCCCCTGAGTGGCCTCCCTATCCTCCGAGTAGCCTCCCTTCCTAATCTCATGAGAGTCGGTTAGTGCCAGTTCTATGCTTAGCTTCTATTTTGTTCAGTTTACTGGTTTTCAGTCTCCGCCTTTTCTTCATCTGTTTCTTTGTTCCTTTGGTTTAACTCAGCTAGACATGGCCAGGTAAGGCCTCGGACATTGCCTCGCCCGGTGATTGTGGCTGACTGGGGCAATTTCCGTGGAATTACGGCATTTTTGCCGTTCGTTTCGACTTTGACTGTCGGATACATCGGTCGTGTGCTCGGTGACGTGGCCTCCGGGCCACGCGCGATTCTTTTATTTTTTCCGTTCCCTGTTGCAGTGCTCAGCTTAAGACTTGCACCGTCTGTGCTGACTTCCAGTGGCACAGCGGTTCGCACATTTGCTGCCTCCCTTGTTCGGGCTGTGCATCCAATCACACTTGCGTGACCTGCGCCACCTAGAAGGAGGACCGTTGATCGGAACTTTGGCATTTCTATCGACGCAAGCGCCCCGTGCCTTCCCCCTAGGCGCCAGCCCACCTGGCCCCTCCCAACTCGGACACAGTTGGTGCGTCTACTCGGCACTCCCAGTCCCCGGACCCCGGTCTTCTACTAACCCCGCACTCCCGCTCTACGGAGACAGGACTCTTGCGGCGATTTACCCCCCCCGTCCAAGGTGACGGACGCTGTCCCTTCTGCCGCGGGATGTGATGTTCACTTGGGCCAAGAGCTGGACCACAGATCTCATGAGTCTCGCCATTGATCCCCCTCCCACTCTGCGCATGATGCTGAAGCAGCCACGGCAGGATCTTTTTCACCCTTGCCCGGAGTCTCCTCTTACACGCCTTGAGATTGTGCAGCCTGCCCTCACCGCTCAAGGTTTCTCGGATGCGGCACTGGCGGCTATCGCTTCAGCATGAAGACCTTCAACCTGGAAAGTCTATGAGGGCAAATGGCGGGTCTTACAGTTGTGGTGCAGGACTCGACACCTCTCCCCCACAGCTTTGACTATGCCCCAGCTCGCTGAGTTCTTCCTGTGGCTCTTCCTGGCACCTATCACCATTAGGGGATATCTGTCTATGGTGGCTGACACTTACTGCCATTTGGGCCGGCCAGATCCAGGGGCTTGCAAGTACCTCGCCGACCTCATGGCTCACTTTGACCTCCAGCAGCCAGTGACCCGCTCACTGCTCCCATGATGGGACCTCACGTGGGTGTTAACCTGGCTCAACACTGCTCGTTTTGAACCCCTGCCCTTGGCGCGGTTCTGCAACTTGACAAGGAAGACGCGCTTCCTGTTGGCTCTCGCCACAGCCTCTTGAGTGAGTGAGCTCCACGCTCTCTCAGTGCACCCGTCCTGCCTGCAGCTCCGGGCTGACGGCTCGATTCAACTCCTCACTAGTCCTTCCTTTTTGGCCAAAAACAGGCTCCCCTCAGCCGCCCCTCAACCGATCACTCTTCATCCACTGCGGGGCCGTGACCAGTCCCGGGAAGTGCGACAGCAGGATCCGGTCAGGGCATTAAAAATCTACCTCCACCGGTCAAAGCCCCTATGGTGGGGACGTTCCCGCCTCTTCCTGCCCTTGGCTCTGGTCAGGAACGACATATCCGCCCAGACAATCTCCGCTTGGCTGCGCGGAGTCATACGATCCGCATACGAAGACCTCTCGACAGAGGGAGCGTGAGGCTGCGGATTCGGGTGCACGAGGTCCGGGCTGTCTCCATGAGCATCACGTTCGACCGCAACTGCGCCGTGAGGGACATTGTGGTGGCTGCGGGCTGGCAGGCCGAATCTACTTTCGCCCATTTCTAATTTAGAGACCTCTCAGGCCAGCGACAAAACCTGGCCCTAGTGGGGGACATTGCATGACTTGTCGCGTGATCCACGAAGGGCAGTTCACCAGGGAGCTCCAGGTCAGAACCGGCATCAGGCAAGGGTGTTTACTGTCTCCGTTCCTCTTCCTACTGGCCATAGACTGGGTCATGAAGAGGACCGCAGAGCAGAGAAGAAGCGGAATACATTGGACACTGTGGACACAGCTTGACGACCTCGATTTTGCAGACGACTTGGTGTTACTGTCCCACACTCATCAACAAATGCAGGATAAGACCACAAGGCTTGCTGACATCTTGTCCCAGGTGGGCCTCACCATCCACAAACAGAAAACAAAGACAATGAGGCTGAATGCAACCAGGGAAGAACCAGTCTTGCTTGCTGGCACCCCGCTGGATGAAGTGGAGTCCTTCACCTATCTCGGGAGCATCATCGACAATAAAGGTGGCACTGATGCAGATATCAGAGCACGAATCGGTAAAGCCAGAGCAGCCTTTGTTTCCTCAAAAACATTACCGATGACATGACTACATGGGAATGTCTACTTCTAGGCTCAATTTTAGCCTACTTGCCCGTTGTGTGCCCACACAACCCGAGAGGCACTCAGGGAACCCCCCCAGAGGGGCTGAGAGTTATCTCCCCATACCCGCCTTACCAGATCCGGTCACGAGACCGTTCAGTCTTTCTACTTCGCTCGTGGAGAGAAGACGTGTCTGGCCCGCGCTCTCGCTGCCTCGACCGGTCTTCTGCCTACCGACGCTCGTTACCGACTTCGTGTGCTCTGCGCCCACTTCTACCCTGCCTTCTACCCTGCCTTCACTTCCTGCTTCGTTGGGCTGCTTGCGGGGATTCTTTCTGCTTTGGTGGACGGCGGTTTGCCTGCCCTTTCCCCCTTCCCTTCGTTGCAGAGGTAAGGTAGCGGTAGTTCCCTCGGCCGGCCCTCGGGCTGAGAGCCGGCTGCCTGTGGGTGCTTCCCTGCTTTCTTTCTTTGTGCTTTCAGTGCGTAGTGCCTGATTAGCTTACGGTCGGCTTTCGACGTCTAACGCCCGTTTTGCACGTGGGCCTTGGGCCCCTGCTGTGTTAGCCCGTTTAAAGGCCCTTTAGCCCTCCGAGAGTGCCCCATTACGCTTTCACCGGGAGCCCGCCTGCGCTTCGATAATGTGGTTGTGCTCCCGGTGCGGTGACTATAGGTGGCCGACGGACACCCACTCGGTCTGCCTACCGTGTTTGGGTTGTTCCGCGGGCCGCAGGTGTAAGCTTTGTGCGGCCTGGCCTGAGACTCTGTGGGAGGACCTTTGGTCCTTCTACCGCCGAGAGCGTTCCCGCCCGGCTAACGAGCGGCCGGCGCCCGTTGGCACTTTGGCCGCCCTGGATGTTTCCTCTGACCACTCCCGCACGAAACGGTCCTCTCGTCGGGGTTCGCGTTCCTTGGCTGACCATAGGACCGCCACTGCTGCCACGCCCGCTGACCCTTCCGGAGGGTCTGTTTGCCGGCTTCGCGCCCGTCTCACTGAGAGTGGCCAGCAGCAGTCGGCCCTGAGCCGTCCGTTATTGACGAGCCGTCCTCACCACTCTCCCCGCACCAAGCCCGCTGATCCTTCCGGAGGATCGCCTTGCCGGCTCAGTGGCCTACTTCCGGAGTATGGCCCGGAGAGACATCAGCACTGTCCTTCGCGACGCAGCCGCGACCCTGATCCTTACCGTTCCTCCCCCAGACACCCACGCTCCCGCTCGCCTCGCGAGCGCCGTCCGCGGGTTCCTTGCCGCCCTGCTTCCCCTCGGGCGCCTTCGCGCTCTGATCCGCGCCGGGCGTCGCCTTCGTTGCGTCACCGCCCTCGTCGACCCTCCTCGCATCGTCGGGTCTCCTCGCCGCGTGCCCGCCGGGCTCCTTCCAGTCCTCGCTCCCGCGTCTTGGAGAGGTCTCGTCCTCGGTCTCGCTCCCGGTCGCCGCCTCGCTTACCGCCGCGCTCTCCGCTGCCTTCGCGTTCCCTGTCTACACTGGAGGTTCGGCGCTCTCCTTCGACCTCGCCGCGGTCGGTGGTGGTTCCGGTGCCTTATCGACGCCCCCTAGAGGACGACGCGCTCAGCCTGCTGCCCGAGGACTCCGTCTTGGCTCTGTTGGACGAGGAGGGTCGCTCGACCTCGCCCGCGGCCCTCGAGGATGCTGCCCCCTCGGCGCTCTCGGCTTCCGCCCGGTTAGAGACGCTTTCAGCCCTGGATGAAGCCGCTAGGATCGTGGCCGCGACGTTGCCGGCGGACGCCTGCCCGGCTTCCCCGCCGCTGAAGAGGAAGGTCGCCGCCTTCGTTGACGCAGAGAGGCAGGGCAAGAAGTTCAAGTCGCTTCCCCAACCGCCTGGCTTTAAGGACCTTCGAGACGTCTTTTCGTCGCACTTACAGCTGGCCACGTCCCGGGAGCCGGTCTTCTTCTCCGACCGTCGCTGGCCCGCGGATTTAGACATGTCGTTTCGGCGCGATTGGTATGCTGGCCATTCCCAGGCCTTCTCCATCCCCCTGCCTACGCTGGACCCTTTGGCCGTGTCGCTAGCCGGCGGTCCGACTCTGCTGCGGCGGTCCCTGCCGCGGGGCCTGGACAAAACGGCGGCCTTGGTCCGAAACTCCTTAGCCTGCTCTGGGGTTTTGGAGCTCCTCACTCAAGCCTTGGTCCGTCGGGTGGAGGAATCCTGGCATCCTTCCATCTCTCCCCTCCTAGGAGACCTGCTGGTCCTCGCGGAGACCGCCAACCGCGCCGCCTACCACTCGTCGGTCAACGCGATGGCTGCTTCGGCCAACTGCGACCTCATGCGTCGAGATGCCCTGCTCCGCGCCTGCAGTACGTTGCCACCGGACCTTCGAGCGCAACTTCGCCGTGCCCCCGTGGGTGGGCCCTTGCTGTTCGGCGACACCTGGTCCGCTGTGCGGGATTCCAACCCCGGCCGCTGGCCCAGCAGTGCCCCCCCTCCACGCCGCTTCCGCCCCGCCCGCCAGGCTAGGGGTCGCGCCTCGCGGTCTGCTAGACCCGCTACCCCCTCGGCCCCCGCCTCGGCGCCCGTGCAGGCTCCCGCCTTTGGCCGGTCCGGACCCCTCAGACGTCGTGCCCCCGCGTGGACCCGTCCCGGTAGGAGACAGGGTCGCGGGCGGCCCACGTGATTCCCTGCCGCCTTTGCCCCCGCCGACCCCTCAGGGTCGCTGGTCGGCGGGCGGTTGGCCGGTTTCTGCGGAAATCGGCTCACGCTTTGGCGACGACCCCTGGATTTGCGACACCGTCTCTACGGGTCGGTGAACCGTTCTTGTTTGGGCGGACCTCGGGAGCCTGTTCCGACGAGAGCGGCCCCTGCCTGCTTCCTCACCCGTCTCTCGCCACAGCCCGCTGCTCCTTCAGGAGGATTTGATCGCCGGCATAGCGCCCTGCTCTTGGAGTTTGGCCAAGAGAGGCGTCAGCTTTAGCTTGCGCGACGAGGTCGCGCTCCGACTCACACCGTTCCACTTTCAGTTCACTTACTGGCTGTTCAGAGGACTGCAACCCTTCCGGAGGGTCTGTTTGCCGGCAGAGCGCCCGCCTCACTGAGCCCGGCCTGCAGCGGTCCGCCTTGTGCCGTCCCACGGGACTGGCCTTCCTCTCCCATCTCTCCCCGTTAAGCCCGCTGATCCTTCCGGAGGATCTGTATGCCGGCGTAGCGCCCTACTCACCGAGTCTGGCCAGGAGAGACATCAGCCCTAGCTTGCGCGACTCGGTCGCGCCCACGGCTCCTGCCTTTCCACTTTCAGTTCAGGACACTAGTGCGCACCGCTCGAGCACCTTCGGTAGGATTACCGTTCGGACTCAACCTCAGCCTCGGGGTCTCCACTCGGCTGAGGGACGCCGTAGTCGCCTTAGCCCGACAGTCCTCCCCCAGTCCGACGTTGAACTACCTGGACGACCTCCTGTTGCGCAACCAATCGGAGAACGCGCTAGCCACGGACAGAGATGCGCACCTGCACCTCCTGGCACACCTGGGGCTTCATAGCAAACGACGGCAAGTCGGATCTCTCTCCCTCCCGCCGGTTTGTGCACCTGGGTATGGAATTTGCTACCGACCTCAACTCGGTTCGCCTTCCGGCGCCCCGGATCAAGAAGATTGCGGATCTAGCCGACCAGTTAGCTCGGGAGGAGACAGCCCCCGCCAGAGTCTGGCTTCAGTTGCTGGGTTTGATGAACGCCGCAGCGGATCTTATCCCACTAGGGCGTCTCTACTCCCAGCCGATTCAACTGCATCTTCTTCCCCATTGGCGTCCGTCTTCCGGAGACTTGACGACCGCGGCCCCAGTGTCCCAGATGCTCCATCCGCACCTTCGTTGGTGGACCGACCCTACGTGGCTAGCGTCGGGAGTTCCCCTGGCCTCTCCCCAGCCGCAGATCACTCTTGGCTTCGATGCCAGCCTTTCGGGATGGGGGGTGCATCGCCTGCCGCGGTTCCTCGCGACCTCAGGCCTCTGGCCCTCAGACTTGGCGCACACCCACATCAACTGGCTGGAGGTACAGGCTGTCTGGCAAGCCCTTCAAGTCTGGGGGGACCTCTTCCGTCACCAGGAACTTCTCGTGCTTTCGGACAACACGACGGTGGTCACTTACATCCAGAAGCAACGGGACACACACTCCCCCGACCGGTGTATGCTCCTCTACAGGATGATGCGTTGGTGCGAGGACCGGGGCATTATCCTTCGAGCCTGGCACGTTCCCGGGCACCTGAATGTCTTGGCCGACGCTCTGGCTCGCCGCGGCCAGCTCCTACACACGGAATGGACCCTGCGACAGGACATCTTTCGGATGATCTGTGCCCGCTAAGAAAGGGAGACTCCCCAGGTCGACTTGTTCGCCACGAGGTGGTTCCACCAGCTTCCCCTCTTCGTCTCCCCGATTCCCGACCCCCTTGCCTGGGCTGTCGATGCACTCTCCATTCCCTGGAACGGCCTTGTGGCATATGCCTACCCCCCTACCGTCCTCGTTCCCAAAGTCCTCCTCAAACTGCGGGGCTGTTCGGCGATCCCCCTGTTGGTCGCGCCGTTCGCCTGGAACGCTCCTGGACCACCGACCGGCTCAGCCTCGCCACGGACCCGCCCCGGCAGCTGCCCACCCAAAAAAAAAAAAAAAAAGAAAAAAAAGAGCGCGGACCATGCTCAAACAACCGCGCCAGCCGCTGTTCCACCTCTGCTCGGAGCGACTCCTCCTTCACGCCTGGAGGTTGTGCGGCAAGCCCTCGGAGCAGCAAAGGAGGCGATCGCTGCGGCCCGTAGGCCATCGACCCTTCGAGTCTACGAGGGAAAGTGGCAAGTCCTCTGTTCCTGGTGCACCGATCGCGGCCTTACGCCCACGGATCTGTCTCATCCTCAGCTGGCGGACTGCTTTCTCTGGCTCTTCCGAGACCAAGGCCTAGCACCCATCACGGTACGCGGTTACCTGTCCATGATTGCGGACACCTTTCGTCACCTGGGACGACCCGATCCGGGCGCCTGCAAGGACCTAGCCGACCTTATGGGACACTTCGGCTTACAGCGCCCGACACTCCGCTCGCTCATTCCTCGCTGGGCCTACCCTGGGTGCTCACATGGTTGAACTCCGCCCGCTTCGAACCTTTCCCTTGGGCCCAGTTCGCGGACTTGACACACAAGACTGGTTTCCTGCTGGCCCTGCTGCCGCTTCGCGTGCGAGCGAGCTACATGCGCTTTCGGCATGCCCTTCCTGTCTGCAGTTCCGTACAGACGGCTCCGTCCAGCTGCGCACGGATCCGACCCTTTCGGGCGAAGAACAGGTCTCCTTTAACTCCGCCTCAGGTGATCACCATTAGGCCGATGAGAGACCGACCCCGGTCCCAGGAGACCAGGCTACAGGTTCCCGTGCGCGCCCTTAAAAGCTATCTGCGGCGATCTAGGCCCGTCCTCAGGGGACGGGCGCGCCTCTTCCTACCTCTAAGACCCAACTGGCGTGACATTAAGTCCAAACGATCTCTTCCTGGCTCCGCTGGGTCATACGCTCCGCTTATCAGGAGATCTCCCTCAGGGAGCGAAGAGGCTGCACATTCACGCACACGAGGTACGAGCTATGGCCACGAGCGTCGCGTTTGATCGAAACTGCGCTGTCAAGGACATCGTGGCAGCCGTGGGCTGGAAAACCGAGCCAGTCTTTGCCCGCTTCTACCTCCGGGACCTGGCTAGCCAGAGAGACACCTCGCACTGGTGGGGGACATCGCCGCGGCGCAACACTCCCTCCCGGTGCCACCGGCACCGTAGGTATGCACTTCGCTAAAATTGTCGGGAGTGTGCGACGGGGAGAACGGCGCTGTTCTGTTAAGGGGGTTTGGGCGGCACCCTCCTCCTCTTCGCAATTCTCCCATGTAGTCATGTCATCGGTAATGTTTTTGAGGAAACAAATTCATTTTTCTCTAAAAGGTATTTTTTCGAAAAATACTTACCGATGACATGACTCGGATGACCCTCCCTCCTGCCCCGCTTGCCGCTTTCGAGCGAAGTATCAGACTGAACGGTCTCGTGACCGGATCTGGTAAGGCGGGTATGGGGAGATAACTCTCGGCCCCTCTGGGGGGGTTCCCCGAGTGCCTCTCGGGTTGTGTGGGCACACAACGGGCAAGTAGGCTAAAATTGAGCCTAGAAGTAGACATTCCCATGTAGTCATGTCATCGGTAAGTATTTTTCAAAAAAATACCTTTTAGAGAAAAATGAATTTCTCCAGCTGAAAAAATGTATTTTTCTTTAAAATAAATTTTTCAGAAAAATACTTACCAATGGTATTATTAGCTGAAATTGACAGGCTAAGTATATCTTCCTATCAGTAATACCATCGGTAACGTTTTTGATGAAACAAAGTGTGGAGTTCCAGAGAGCTGTCACAACACACCAAAGTTCGGATTTTCAACTCAAAGGTAAAAGCAGTTCTCCTATTCACGTTTTTTTAATTAGAAATGATGGGTGCGGCCATTTTGAACATGACCTTCGACCTACTGGGGACGACTTCCGGTTTTGCTTGCAAACATGGAAGCTGTGAATACAAAACCCTACACAAGTTCCCGATCTAGCGGCCGACATTGCGCAGTAAAAGGTTGCCACAACAACGAAAAAAAGCTGTATGACTTGTTGCAAATGCCATGTTTTGACCACAAACCTTTCATTCGCCGTTATTGTTCGTGTTTGAAACCTTTTTGTTTGTAAAAAAGTGTATCACATCGCACACTATCCGATGAAATGGCCTGTTTTTTATCGGCCGGCCGTACACACTCGAGCGACACAAGTCAGTCTGAATTTTTATGTCTAGTTCATGTGTGTTTCGAGGAAGTTTTGCTTTAAATTGCCGGTACTCCTCATCATCAGCGGACCAAACCGTGGCGGAGATAGTTATTTTGCGCAGCGTTTTGTTGCACGTATCAAAATCTCCGTTGAAGTTATATCCCCATATTTTTGGTAGGGATTAGGACTACCGACTCTAAGGCCTACCTACTGATGCCAGCAGGTTGTTGTCTCACTCACGCCCTGATATTTTCATACGGTTTTTGTATCATGGGCGTGTGTGATCTTCAACTGACTTTTGTGTAAATGTGGGGTTTTTTTTGTTGTTTTTTTTTTCTTTCCTCCAACTTTTTATGTTCTGTCAGTACAATAGTGAAACTTATTTTGTTCTGTTTTGTCGGTACAATAGTGAAACTTGTAGTAATGTACCCAGTAATTTCATATTTATTGTCATGCTGATAAAATTAAAGAGTTTGTTGGCAGATTGTCAATTTTTTGTGTTTGTGTCATGAATTATCCTTAGAATGCATTACTCGCAATTCTTTCATTGTTTTCGGTATTATTATATTAATGTATACATGTATGGTACAGCAATACAAGTTTTGTTGTCTCAAACATTTCATAAATAACATGAGAATATTTTGCCACCCAAAAGTAGAGACCAAACAAAGTGTAGAAATAGTGTTATTAGCTTGAGATACACTTGAAAACAGAACACTTAAATAACTACATGGCTACATAAAATATCTATGCATATACACGAAAACTTCGCAAAAAAATTTCCAACGCGCACACGTAAACACTTCTCTGAAAGGCCAAACCGGAAATGCTACACAGCCGAGCAACCTATTAACCGACCCATTTGAGAATATTACCGTTTGGTAAAAATGAGGTGAATATGGAGCAGAGATTTGGAGGTGACAAAAACCACACTCAACAGAGTACAGATCTTCATTAACAGTTGCCTTAGAAGAATCTTGAAAATCCACTGGCCAGAGAAGATCAGCAACATTAGACTCTGGGAGAGAACAGAGCAGATAATAGCAGAGAATGAAATTGGGCGAAGAAGATGGGGATGGATTGGTCACAGTCTCAGAAAGCCAGTTTCCAGTATCACTAGGCAGGCATTGTCATGGAACCCCCAGGGAAAGAGGAAAAGAGACAGGCCGAGAAACACCTGGCATCGAGATCTCCAAGCAGACATCAAGAGACTGGGAACCACCTAGAGTAAAATCGAAGGAGAAGCACAGGACAGGAGTCGCTGGAGGTCTCTCGTCGACGGCCTATACCCTGGGAGGGGTGACAGGCGTAAGTAAGTAAGTAAGTGGGGGACATTGCTGTGGCGCAACACTTCCTCCCGGTAATGGATGTGCCGTAGCTAACGCTTAGCTGAAATTGTCGGGAGTGTGCACCTACAGGGGGCCTAGCTAATCAGTTACACAAGGGTAGAGCTTTGGGCGGCACCCTCCTCCTCTTCGCAATTCTTCCTATCAGTAATGCCATCGGTAACGTTTTTGAAGAAATAAATGTATTTTTCTTTAAAATAATTTTTTTCGAAAAATACTTACCGATGGCATTACTCAAACTTCCCTCCCACCTTCCCCACTTGCCGCCAGTATGCTAAGATAGAACTGGCACTAATGGACTCTCACAAGATTAGGAAGGGAGGCTACTCGGAGGATAGGGAGGCCACTCGGGGGACTAGGTAACTGCGTGCTAGAGTTACGTCCCTGGTTGTGTAGCAACACACAACAATTCTGGAGGCTGAAATTTATAAGCTAAGTATATCTTCCTATCAATAATACCATCGGTAAGTATTTTTCGGAAAAAAATATTTTAAAGAAAAATACATTTTTGCCCATATCAATGGCGTCTCGTCACTAACAAAATATGTGTGGTTCCTAGAAAAATGAAAGACAAATTGTTTTCACTTTGGTCAGATCATGTGATCTGAAGCAGCCGCATTAAAAGATGATTTGCACAAAAATATCACAAGGTTGCACTTGAACACCATGGATATGCAGTAGCAGAGTGAGCCTGTAGAGTAAGTCATTCATCGTCCATCCATTTTCTGTGCACTGAATTTCTCTTTCCTCATTTCAGCACATGAAGTTGAGTTCCGCTTCAGAGTGAATGAGACAATTTTCACTGAGCGACTGTCGACACCACGAGCTTTGACTCAGGGTGACTGGCATTACGTTTCCATCGAGTTTGATCCTTATGATGTTCGTCTGGGGCTGGATACTGTACGCAGGATGTACCCGTTCAGCCTGGCACCCAAGTCAGGACAGCTGCATTTCACAGGGATGATGTATATCGGTGGCTTGCCTAATCAGTAAGTATGGGGTAGGGGGTTGCGGGGGGGGGGGGGGGGGGGGGGGGGGGGGGGGCTAGGGAGCTGTGTGTGTGTGACAACAAGTGAGGGGAGGGGGGGTGGCTAGGGAGCTGTGTGTGTGTGACAACAAGTGAGGGAGTGTGTAGTGTGTGCACATTTGTGTAAATAGCTTGTTTAACCCATTATATCCTGAGGCTGACTTTCTTAAAGTTGCTTTTGTCCTGTGAAGGCTACATTACAGATTAGGAGATAGATCAACCATTTTAGTTTAAGGGTGGTCTCAAACATTTTAGTTCAAGGGTGGTGCCAGAATAGCTTGGCACCTCAGGTGCCAAGGTATTCTGGCACCACCCTTGAACTGTCATAGTCAACTTAATTTCATGCAGTAATGTATCAGGAGGGTTAATCCATTCATCCATGACAAGATATGAAATGAACATAAAAGTTAAAAGGTGTAATGACCGACAGTCGACTGCCAGGTAAACTTGCTTACACACAGACAACTCAGGATGTAATGCCTAACTAGGCTGGCTCGATGATGCCAGAAAGCTTGGTGCCCACAGGTGCCAAGCTATTCTTGCACCACCCTTGAACTAGCGTGCTATCATGGTTGTTTGGTCTCCAGAACTGTACTGTAATCTTCAGGAGACAACTTCCAAATTTAGGAACATGACCCTGTGATAACCATGAAATGTGACGTGGCATGTTAATCATTTCACTGCCATTGGATGCAGAATGACAAATTCAACAATGGATAGTACCATCAATCCAATGAGGACGGTTATGAATAAGGTCTACAAGAGGCACAGAACCTCATGAGCCCTGCATCTGTGGGCGCTCATGAGATTCTTTACCTCTTGCTTTTGGGTGGTGTTCACATTTTTCTTGCAGTAAAGGAGTTGTTGGCAACATTTGTCTTTACTTTATTTTCTGTGTGTTCCTGTCTTGAGTCCACTTACACTTGTCCCAGCATAATTGTAACCTGCTTAGTACTTCTCTTATTGAAGAATTGCGGACAATTATGGAGAGCGAACGCCAGGCTTCACAGGATGCCTGCGACCGCTGGTTGTCAACGATGAGACTGTGGACCTCTCACACAACATGCATGCCAAGTAAGTCGTGATTGTGAAAGTTGACTGCTTGATTTGTGATGGTGATGTGTCTCGTTGTAACTGTAATATATTTTAGTACTTCAAGTACTTTTAATACTTCAACTTTTACTTTTAGTGCTTCAATTCACAAACCTTCAAAACAAGAATGTCACTAGCTAGGCAAAGTTATACAATCAGACCTATATAAGGTCATCTAAGTAAGAGAAGACCAGGACAGTCTGCTTAGACATGTGGTCATCTTATACAGGTGGTCTTCTTGACAGGTTTGATTGTACATGCACATTAAGATTGATATGCTGTTTGACAACGTTAGCTGTTGGTGTTTGTTTCTTCAAAAACATTACCGATGACATTACTGTCTGGAAGTGTCAACTACTTACCCAATTTTAGCCTAAGAACGTGTGTTCCTACACAACCCGGGAGGCACTCGGGGGAACCCTAACTAGGGCCGAGAGTAGCCTCTCGTCCCAGCCCATCCGGGCACTCACCACGTGGCCCAATCACAATCAGTCTTTGCTACTTAGCTCTTGAGTGCAGACATGTTTAGCCTTTAGGACCTTGACTGTTTGGAACCGGTTCTTAAAGGACCCGGTCGCCTATCGTATCTATTATGTTGCAGAGACCAAGTATTCACCTGCCCACAGTGCGGCGCCTTCCAGTGGCCGAGCAATACCATCTAGCTTTGCCTTCCCTGCGCTGCCTACACTTCCGACCACGCCCGTGATGTCTGCGTTGCAGCTATGGGGATTTATTGGCGCGAGCGCCCGACACCGGCGAGTGACCGTTCGTCCTTGGCCCGGAGCTGTACCCACTCAAGCCCGCTGACTCTTACGGAGAGACAGCATTCGGGCAGAGTGCCTGCCTTACGGAGGCAGGCCTGCAGTAACGGACGAACCGCCGGACACGGGAGCCCAGCGCGTACCACAGGACTGCATCATCCGTGACTCTTGCCCGACAAAGCCCGCTGACTCTTACGGAGAGACAGCATTCGGGCAGAGTGTCTGCCTTACGGAGGCAGGCCTGCTGATACGGACGACCTGCCGGACTCTTGAGCTCAGCTCTTAACACAGGCCTGTGTCATCTGTGCCTCCCGCCCAGACAACTCCCGCTGACTCTTACGGAGAGATAGCATTCGGGCAGAGTGCCGGCCTTACGGAGGCAGGCCTGCAGAGACGCGCTTCTTGCCGTCCATTGTCCTCCAACAGTCCTGATGGGTCTCGCCTGGACAAGCCCGCGTACTCTTACGGAGAGTCGCTAAGTCGGCTGAGTGCCTGCCTTCCGGAGACAGGCCAGCAGAGACCCGTCCAAAGCCTACCGACAGTCTTGACACCTCCCGCGCAGCCAGCAGCTTCAGACGCTCGTGCGTCCGGTGACAAATGGAGGAAGAATCATGATGCGCTTGCGAAGGGTCCGACTCGGCCTCCGACTCCCATCACGTTCGCTCCCTTCACGTTCTTCGTTCCCGTGCCCTGCAGCATGTCTGCCTTGGTACGTATCTCCTCGCAGGTTACGTCGCCCACCACCTTCGCTGCTCCGGTGCTGTTCTAGGAGTTTGCCCGTCAGGCTTCGTCGTTGCAGTTGCTTCCGTCATCGCAGTTGCTCCTATTCTCAGCCCTTGCCACAGGACTGCGTTATCCGTGACGCCCGCCGGACTAACGCCGCTGACTCTTACAGAGAGTCTGTTTACCAGCAGAGAACCCGCCTTACGGAGGCAGGCATGCAGAGACGCGCCTCGCACAGTCTTTGGTCCATGTCTACGCGTCCACGGACCAATGACAGTTGGGACTATTCTAGACGCTCGTGCGCGGCCAGCGACAAAAGGAGGAAGCATCCTGATGCTCTACGCGACGGCCTCCTCAGCCCCCGATGCGCCTTCTTGTCAGGACATGGTTAGCGCGATCTCCTCCATCCGGACCCTTCGTCCGGATTTCACACCCTTCGAGGGATGAGGTGACCCTCCGCTTACTCCTGGAGGATTCGGTTCCGGCCCAGCTTGGCGTGGACAGACGCCCCCCCCCCCCCTCCCCCCCCCCCCCCCCCCCCCACGCCTCACTCTGCTGTTCCGGATGATCCTGCGTCACCTAGGACCCTTTCGGCGTCGCGCTCAGGAACGCTTGTGGTGATCGACGAAGCAGCCCATTGGATCGCGGCCGCTCTGCCTGAGGACGCGTGCGCTCCGTGCCCCGCTCAAGAGGCTGGTCTCCACCTTGTCGACTCGGGGTGTCAGCAGTAAAGGTTCAGGTCGCTGCCACAACCCCGGCTTTGAGGATCTGAGGGATTCCTTCTCCGCGCATCGCCAGGCCATTCCCAGGAGTACTTCTTCTCGAATCGCATGCGGCTGGCTGACCACAAGCAGCTCCTTCCGGCAATCCTGCTTTGCGGGCTATTCCAGTTTTCATCTGTTCACTTCCCTTGTTGCACCCTGGCGGTAGCGCAGGTTGGCGTCAACACTCAGCTGAGAAGTGCCCTCCCTTGCAGCTTGGATAGACGGCGTCACTAGTGCAGACCACCTTGGCCTGCGCGGGTTTCCTGGAGTTTCTCACACAAGCTTTCTTTCGTCGCGCCGTGGACGCCTGCAAGCTTACTTCGCCACTCCTTGGTGACCTTCTCGCCCTAGCTGTCATGGCCAACAGGGCGGCGTTTCACTCTTCACTTGGCGGCACCTTCTTCTGTGACCTAATGCGTCGAGATACCGGACTGCAAGCCTGTCCTCTTTGTTGGCTCCCTTTAGGGTCCCCCCGCGGGTCCCCGCCTTCGGCCTCTCCAATCCCGTTAGGACCCTGGATTCTCTACCTCCATCACCGAGGGACTCTCCTTTTCCTTGCATTCGCACCGCCACTGAGATGTTTCCCCTTGTGAATCGAGATTGCGCCGGACGAGAGCGAAGCCATCGCACTGCGCGTAGAGGACGACTCGCTTCTACAGAAAGTCGCCGTGGAGTTACGGTCTCGACTCCCCGACCTTTAAAGCTGCTGAATTGTGGTTCCTAGGCCGGGTGGCAAGTGGCACCTTGTCATTGATCTCGCAGTGATGAACAATTTCTTGTGGCTCCGACTTCTCTTTTGGATTCCGCCAGGGCCCTCGGCTGTGCATCCTGTGGACTTCACGGTCAGCTTGGACATCTCCGAGGCGCATCTCCATGTCCCTAGGCACCCGGCCTCCAGGTGGTATCACCACTGCGCTTCGATGGTGTGTTCTACCAGTTTTGGACCCTCCTGTTTCGCTCGCAACCGCAGCCTTGCAGTTTTCGCTTGCATCATGGATGTCATCGTCGCCAAGGCCAGACAGTCGGCTTCCAGTCCGACCTCCGACGACTTAGACGACCTCCTCCTGAAGATTCAGTCAGGGACCGCCCTGAAGACGGACTGAGATGCCCGGCTCCTGTTGCTGTCGCGCTTTGGGTTCCTGGTCAACGTGGGCAATTCGGACCTCTCTGCCTCACGCCGGTTTGCTTCTCAGCAGGGAATTTGCGACCATCCTCACCAGGGTAAGTTTGCCGGAGTCTCGGATTCGGAAGCTGGCCCCCTTAGTCGCCCAGGTAACTTAGGCGGGGTCAGTCCCCGCCAGAGTTTGCTTCAACTGCTAGTTTTGATGATTACAGTGGTGGATCCTTCCCCTCGGTCGTCATTACTCCCGGCTGCTCCAGCTACACACCTGCTACTGAGGTTCCTCTCAACGTCAGGCCCTTGGACTCCGGACCTAGCAGGCAGACACACCTACTGGTTAGAGCTGCAAGCAGTTGGACGACCCCTCATCGAGTAGGAAACGCTCCTTCTCCAACAGGAGCTACTTGTCCTTCGGATAACGACGCAGTTTTTCTAATTACAGAAGAGGCAATACGGTCGCGTTGCTGGTAGACCCGTTCACCTGGAACATGTATTGAAACTCCAACCTCCTCAGTCTCGCCACAGGCCTCTCCGCTTCGGCCACCTTGAGGACGATGCTCAAGCAACCACGTCAACCGCTATTCCACTACCTGTGCCCGGAACACCTTCTCCGTCACACCTGGGGATTCGGCGGCAAGCCCTCATCGCTGGGGGCTTCTCGAGTGCGACTGTGGAAGCTATCGCTAACCAATAGACCCTCGACCAGACGCTTTATGAGGGAAAGTGACGTGTACTTCAGTCCTAGTGCGCTATCCAACAACTCTCCCCACCGATCTGTCTATTCCACAGCTCGCTGATTTATTTCTCCTCGGAGACCAAGGCCTAGCCTCTTCACGATCCGAGGATACCTGTCCACTATGGCTTACACGGTCACCTCGCCCAGACCCTGGCGAATGCAAAGATCTCACAGACCTGATGGGAATTTGACCTGCAGCGTCCAGTTCCCGCTCGCTGATTCCTCGCTGGGACCTACCCTGAGTCATGACGTGGCTTAATTCGGACAGGTTCGAACCCCCTTCCCTGGCTCACTTCGCTGATGTGACACAGAAGACGTTTCCTTTTAGCCCTAGCCACGGCGGCCAGAGTAAGCGAACTACACGCGCTGTCGGCGAGTTCTACCTGCCTCCAGTTATGGGCGGATGGCTCTGTGCAATTGCTCACCGACCCTGCTTTCCTAGCCAAGACCAGGTCTCCCTTAAATGCACCACCAGTCATAACTATTCGGCCGTTGAAACACGCGAATTTTCCTCGGAAGACCCGGCATCAAGATCCTGTGCGCGCCTTACGCGTTTACCTCCGCAGATCAAAGCCTGTCCGTCACGGACGGTCACGCCTCTTTCTGCCTTTGGCCCCCGGCAGAAATGACATAACAGCTCAGATGATATCTTCCTGGCTGCATTGGGTTATACGGTCCCCCTACCAGGACCTTTCCCAAGACGGTGCGAAGAGGCTCAAGATCCGCGCACATGAGGTTCGAGCCATGGCCGCGAGCGTCGCCTTCGATCGCAACTGTGCTGTTCGAGACATCGTGGCCGCAGTGGGCTGGCGGGCAGAATCAACCTTCGCCCGCTTCTACCTCAGGGATCTGTCGGGCCAGCGAGACAATCTCGCCCTGGTGGGGGACATCGCCGCAGCGCAGCACTCCCTCCCAGTGCCGGAAGCGTCGTAGATACGCACTTAGCTAAAATTGTCGGGAGTTTGGCGACTGGGTGTGTGGCTCTGTCGTATGCCCTTTATGGCGGTAACTTGGGCGCGGCACCCTCCAACCTTTTCGCCATTCTTCCAGACAGTAATGTGATCGGTAATGTTTTTGAAGAAACAAATTAATTTTTCTTTAAAATATATTTTTTCGAAAAATACTTACCGATGACATTACTCGGAGGACCCTCCCACCTGCCCCGCTTGCCGCTGGTAAGCTAGGTATCACGACTGATTGTGATTGGGCCACGGATGGGCTGGGATGGGAGGCTACTCTCGGCCCTAGTTAGGGTTCCCCGAGTGCCTCCCGGGTTGTGTAGGAACACAACAAGTTCTTAGGCTAAAATTGGGTAAGTAGTTGACACTTCCAGACAGTAATGTCATTGGTAAGTATTTTTCGAACAAATATATTTTAAAGAAAAATTAATTTTTTGTGGTGATTATTCCTGCAGCAATCGCGACTAAAACTGCTAGGGACAGCCAGAGGGTTAACTCTTTCGAGACGTACCACATCCGGATTCGTGGCTTTATGCATAAAGCCGCGAATCCGAATGTGGCACATCTGGAAAGAGTTAACCTCTTGACTGCCAGTCATCAGTGATCTTTTGTTAATGCAACACCCAAAAGCCCAAGCTGTCCAACAAGCAGTGTCAGCAAGAGGCATAGATCCTCCTCAGCCCCCGCAGTTTGCGGGGACTCAGGAGGATCTGTTTCCCTTGCAGTTGGATCCCATTACGTTTTCTGGGCAATGAAATTTTCAGGTTCAAAATCACAGACCAGCACACATTCAGCCCATTGACTGTCAGTAGCACTTTTCATTGAGGTGACTCCTGGGACTCCTGCAGGAATCACCTCGACAAAAACCTCAACTGACAGCCAAGTGTGAAGTGCATGTAAGTAGTTTGATTCATGTCTTTTTGTTTGACCTCTGTCACCAGCTGGACAGGAATTTCTGCAGGGTGCAAGTCCTCGTGTTGGCCCAACCCCTGCGAGCACGGAGGAACATGCAAAGAGGAATGGGGGGACTACACGTGTCTTTGCCAAGACCCATGGGCACACCAGGGACGCAACTGTGAACACAGTACGTACTTTTCACAGCATTTGCACCAGTGAAAGGGTTGATACAACTGTTTAACCCTTTTCATCCTGATATGCTATTGCTTGAAATTAATTTGACTATGATAGTTCAAAAATGGTGCTAGAATAGCTTGGCGCCTGAGGCTCCAAGCTATTCTGGCACCACCCTTGAACCAAAATGGTTGTTACTTGTGATTGGCAGTGTAGCCTTCATAGGACAATAAGCAAATTTAAGTAATTGTTTTTAATTGGCCTCAAGGTGTAATGGGTTAAACATGTTTTTTTGTTTTAGCTTTATAATGGATGATTGTTTGATTGCTTTCTTACTGCCACAGATCTGAACCAACCTTGTTCATGTTTCAAGTTGTATAAATGGATGAATGCTTTATCACTTTTTTGCTATGACAGATCTGAACCAGGATGCTGTCACATTTAGAGGTGAGACCACCTCCTTCCTGAAGTTCGACATGACACAGTACTCTGGGATCCTGGACAAGACGATCGTGCTCAGTTTCCGCACGTTAGAGACAGAAGCCCTCTTGCTGTACGCCCATGACCACTTGTCCAATTTTGTACAGATGGAGCTCCAGCAGGGCAACACCGTTGTCTTCACCTACAACAGCTACAATGCCATCGTTAGAGGTTCCATCACTGCTCCAGGTCTGGACAAGATGGGCCCTACAGCTGAATATTCAATACACAGAAGCCATTGGGATGATGACAACAGCTGGCCTGCACACAGTTGTGCGTAAGTCAGCTGTGATGGTCGTCATCCCAATGGCCTTTTTGTATTGGGTAGTTCCTTTTATTCAACACCCCCCCCCCCCCCCCAACACACCCCTCCGGTTACATTTTTTTTCTCCTTTCCTACCTGAGCATTGTTTGATATTTGATGTATTTGGAAAAGTGCTGTCTGTTGCCTGGATGCTTCATCTATTATAGCTGAAAATCATGTGTCGGTGATACCGGCAATCCACTGAAATGTTTTTTTGATGCTCTTGCTGTCACGGGCGAGCTACCCAATGTGCACAAGGCCATAGGGTTGACATTTGCCTGCACACAGCTGTGCGCGGGCCAGCATTGGGCAACGTCGCCTCAATGGCCTTTTGCACATTGGGTACCCACTTTCTCTGACTCCAATAATAACATGCATTTTACTCTTGATGACCAGTATCAGAATTTAGGCATGTTGGGTCAAACTGACTGCTTGTCCTGTTGTAGGCAATCTGAATGATGGGAAGTGGAAGCAAGTGATAGCTCAGGAGTACTACAACCTGACCAAGCTGATCATGGGTGAGCAGTCCACCATCATCGAGTTCAAGAGGGTTAAACTCAACACTTACTCCATGGACCCATTCCAGGAAAGCAGTCAACAAGGTAAGGCAGTGGCGGAGCGCGTAAAACTGAGCCTGAGGTGTACATTATGTGTACAGTGTATCAATTAAAAACAGACAAAATGCATATTTTCTTGAAGTGTGATTTCTGGTATGATACATTTGTTTTCGTGTCCTACAGAAACTGTGTTCATCCCAAGAACGTACGAGCAGCCCGAGCCATTTGTTCACCTGTACGTGGGAGGTATGGGTGAGGAGGGCACAACATCAACACCTCACTTGAAGGGTTGTGTTCGCGGTATGCGCTTTGGGACAGTGCCTATCAACCTTGGCGACGGTGTGCGTGCACTTGAAAATACAACAGGTAATTTGATTATTTACCTCCGTGTGTGTTCAGCCATCAGTACTGTTTACATTATTGGTGGCTGCATACACAAGGGGGTTTACCACTTGACTGCCAACGAAAAAAATGTCTCAGAAATCATTACACCTCACTGCCAGAGAAACCAGGAAGAGATACAGATCGACATGAGCCCTGCGACAGGAGGGGCTGATGAGGATCTATGTCTCTTGCAGTTGGGTGGTGTTTGCTGTACTCTGGCACTGAAGAGGTTGATAATAATGCACATTGTAAGCAGGTGTCATACTGACATCATCATTTTGCCCTTGTGTAAGAACTCCATTGGCAAAACTCATCTAGGGAGCAGGAAAAGTACTGGTGGGAGCCATCTCGAAACCTGTTTGCACACACATGGGTGCACAAAACAGCATTTGCTGAGCTATCAATTGTAGGGCCTAAGTCACTTTGAGGACCTTTAGTGCAACATGCTTTATTCTTAAATGTTGCTGTTCAGATCTGACAGCAGCCTGTGACAGTGGATGCAACCCAGACCCATGCCAGAACAATGGATACTGCTACGAGCACTGGCAGCATGGCAACTTTACCTGCGACTGCTCGGAAAGCGACTACTCGGGCATACATTGTGAAAAAGGTGAGGACCAAACCATAATTTAGGTGAAGCTGCAGTTACTGCAAAGTCTGTTTTTCATGTTTTAACTTTATTGGTCAGTAACTCCACAATAAAATTTGATCTGTTCATTTAGTTTGCTGCATCAGCCAACTGGAATTTTGATCTGGCACCACCCTTGAACTCTCATGATGACAGCAAGAATTAACCCTTTGCCTGTCAATAGCAGTTTTTGTTGTGATGATTCCTGCAGGAATCATCGCAACAAGAACCGCTACAGGTAGCCAAAGGGTTAATTGTCTGCAGTGTTCCATTATTTTCCTGTACACATTTGAATCATGCATAGTTTATGTTCATGCTGATGACACCACCCAGAAACTATCATGATGGATTAGTCAGTCTGTCTCCTAAACTCCTGAAATGGTATGTGTGAAGTTGTACCTTGTTCAAGTTGTTGCTGATGGTATTAACAGAGGCGTCAGTATGGCTGGACGGCCAGTCAGTGGTGCAACACCAGTTTGTGCTGCCCGTATCTGCCCAGCGCACCATCACGGAGCGGGCCTTGCTTCACTTCCGTACGTCTGGCACCTCGGCTGTGAATGCAGAGGGGAAGCGCATGGACATGGCACTCTTTTATATCACCAGCTCAGAGTAAGTCATTACAGAAGGCCCTGTTTGGAACAGCCCAGTTTTTACTCTTCAAGCCCTTTCTTGATTCAGCCCTTATACACCCCACCATGATAGGTCAAGGGTGGTGCCTGAACAGCTTGGTGCCTAGCTGTTCTGGCCCCACCCTTGAACTATCATAGTCAGTCTGTCTCGGGGCCTAATCTTCAGAGGATAATTCTCAAATTCAAGAATTTCATACGTAGATTGTAATGAGTTAAATTGTACTTTTTGATCCTGCAGCCAGCCACTGTGTAGATAGAAAATTGAAAAAGCTAGCGGCAACATGAAACATGTACTTGCCAAAACCCATGATCATCAGATTTCTGTCAACCCCAGAAGGGTAATTAGTAAGGAATTTTTGTTCTTCGTTTATTGTCTTGCCTTACATTTAATATGCAGATGTATGATTTTGGACCTTGTAGCATATAGCCACAATGTCCAAAGGCTCAGGCCAGCATACACGTAAACAACTACAGGAAACTTCCGATATAACAAATCACGTAGGGCCCAATTTTTCTTCTTGTTGTATCCAATGTTTGTTATAAGCAAAGTGTTTTACATCATAACATGGAAACACTCAGATCAGGGCCTCTGAAAATGTGTTCTTATTAATTTCAGACTTGTTATCTGACCTTGCTTTAACCCATTTAACCCACAGCCTCATTTCCCAAATCCTGCAGGTGTCACCTAAAGATGACATACCAGTTGCAGGAGATTATCAACTATGATAATTCAAGGGTAGTGCCAGATGAGCTTGGCGCCTGAAGGCGCCAAGCTCATCTGGCACTACCCTTGAATTATCATGGTCAATCCATCCCCTGCTGTAGGGTTTAGGGCTAAATGGGTTAAGCAGAGTTTACTGTCATTGAATTTTACAGATCTGGAGACTACATCCTTGCACGGCTGGACTCGGATGGAAATGCACTGATTGAAACCAACCAGGGTGTTGGCATTTGTGAGTACATGACCTTTTTCATTCCTGAGCACAACAGGAGATGGATTGACCATTTTAGTTCAAGGGCAGTACCATATTATCTTGAAGACTCTGGGCACCAAGCCATTCTGGCAATAACCTCAGACTTTCTTGTATACCTCTTGCAATTGTGTGCTGTTCAAATTCTATCAGCAGCCAAAGGGTTAAGGCCGTGGTTTGAGGTACTCATCCAGGGTTAACCTCTTCCCTGCCAAGAAGAACTGAACACCACCCAGCAGCAAGAGGCATAGATCCTCATGAGTACCTGCAGTTGTTGGAGCTCATGAGGACCAATACCTCTTTGCTGACACCACTTTGAATGTTGTTTTGTCAGATCTTGAGGGATCTTTGACACTGATTTCAAGAAGACAATTTGTGTCCACTGACAGTGGAGAAGTTAACTGAACAACATTGATGTGCGCGGGCCAACGGTGGGCCCAGTGGCCTTTTGCGTATTGGTATGGTACCCGTACAATGACTTGATGTCCTCACTGTGTCTGTCACTACCTCCTGTCTTTGACCTTCTGATTTGGGACTAACTGTTGTTGACTGCCATTGTTGTCTTTGTCTGCAGATCGTATGAAGGTGTCGGGAAACTTTGCCAATGGAGAACTTCATGAAATGGAATACACCAGGGCGGGAACCAACATGTATCTCACTGTGAGTTTTTCTCAATCACAGTATGCGCCTACCTTTTGGTTTTGTCTCTCTGCAGTGCATGCAATGTTGTGTGTTGTGGAGACTTATTTTTGCCGTAGTTTATATACACACACATGTACTGTTGCTGAACATCAAGCTTTAACTTTTGTTTCAATTTGACGCTTTTGAATTGATTACAAACATCAACAAAATGTATGTACATGTAGACAAAAACAAAACTGACCAACTGAATGTTTTACTTGACGTTCTTGTTCACACTTTTTGTATTGAAGTATGAACATTAGTAATGTAACTGTAAGTTTGGCTGCATATGTACATCTCTAGTGCACATCTTATTCTAACCTCAGTTTGGTATGGTTATGTGAGTGAATGTGATGAGTATAAATGTTGCTGTCAGTCTGCTCAAATATATGAACCCTTTGGCTGTCAGTAGCATTTGTAATCGTGGTGATTCCTGCAGGAATCATTGCAACAAGCTACCAAAAGCCAAGGGCTAATTGTTCTATGAAATAATTATAATATTTTGGATCAGATGTGAATGCATGCATTGTAAACATGAGTACTGTACTCTAGTAGATGGACTGGGATTAGAGACAGAATACTGTAGATCATGACAGAAATGTTTACTGTGCTTTTGTAGATGGACTGGGTATAGAGACGTAATAGATCATGAAGGGAAAGTACTTAGTAGGAATTAGGAATCTTCCCAGCTAGCAAAAGGTTCTCAAGCAGACGTTGGCCGCAGTTTATACATGCACACGTACAGCTGCGTGCAGGCCAGCAGCAACTGACATCACCCCAAGGTCCTTTTGCTTGCTTGGGTTAGTATACTGACAACCAAAAGAAATGCGACATCATTTGAGTCATTGGAAACATTTCATTGTTTCTGATGACTCAAATGATGTTGCATTTCTTTTGTTCGTCAGTATATATGTGTACACTATCTTCGGCAAGTGGTTTGCCCAAAAAAATGTCAGTGTGGGAGTAAGGCGCTATATCTGAAGGAGTGTATTTAGGTGTCATCAGTTGTACAGAACTAGAGACTTCTAGAAACTGTTCAGTTCAACCTGTTTGGAGCAGCCACCATTATTGCAAGTGATCTTATCTGACAGGTGCTCTCTGGACAAAAATCTTGAAGGGCAGAAAGTGTCACCTGTCGTTTATTATTTAGGTGGCTACAGCCACAGCCACCTAAATGGCCTTTAACTCATTCTACCCCAAGACCGAAATCCGCAAATTTTGAAGTCGTCCTCTGAAGACTGCATTGCAGTGCAGGACACAGATCGACCATGATTGTTCAAGGGTGATGCCAGAATAGCTTGACGCCCATAGGCGCCAAGCTATTCTGGCATCACCCTTAAACTATCATGGTCGATCTTTATTTTGCAGTGGTGTGTCTGGGTAGAATGAGTTATTGACATGTGATCGCTCATAAGGGTGGTCGCTCAAAGCGGGTTTTGCTGCTGCATGGTCTCATGGTTTACATTTAGTTGGTTGTCTACATACACACTGTCTGTTTCTACCTCACTTTGACCAATCACCAGCCATTTTGAAAATACACATTTGTTAATTTGATTATCTTTGGTTTTGTCCGCTGTGAAGTTATTACCTAACTTAACTGACAAAACTGAATATTATCAGTTGTAAGTCGTTTATAATTTTTGCACTTTTTCCCATTTTATTTTTTGTTATTTCTGATATATCTTGACAAACAAATAACCCTGCAGGTGAGACCTCTAGATTCCCATGGCGGATGGATAGTAAGTAATGAATATGTATGGCCGTTAACCCTTTTTGCTTCCATAGCTTGTGATAGACCAGC
Organism: Semisulcospira habei; assembly: GCA_036245525.1. Lineage (NCBI taxonomy): Eukaryota > Metazoa > Mollusca > Gastropoda > Semisulcospiridae > Semisulcospira > Semisulcospira habei. Next base: position 191,134,864 of record BTPG01000005.1, read on the forward strand.
ATTTATCCATGACACAATTTTGGTAGTTTTGGTGTCAGATTGATGAAACTACTGTGTATCTACACCATTGAAATCTTGTAGTTTTGTTTGACAGCTGGACAAACATATTACTGTTACACCTGTTTTGAGTGACCACCCTTAGGAGAGATCACCTGTTATTACAGACCATCATTTAGACGGCTGTATAGCCACCTAAATAATGGTCTTTAGTGACAGGTGTGAATTTGCCCTGCCAATTAACCCTTTTTTGCCCCAGGTCCCTATAGCAGGCGATGGCTTGACCATGATAATTCAAGGGTAGTGCCAGGTTAGCTTGGCGCCTGAAGGCGCCAAGCTAATCTGGCACTACCCTTGAATTATCATGGTCAAGCCATCGCCTGCAACTGGTACATAGTTGTTAGGCAACACCTCCAAAATTTGAGAAATGGGACCTTGGGGCTAAAGGGGTTAAAAAATCTTTTGAGAGTGTGCCTACCATTTAAGACCTCTTCTTTTCTTGCCAAAAAAGGTGGTTGCTCAACACAGGTTATACTGTATTACATTCAAGTATTGCTGGAGAGCCTGGGTACTTGCACTCTGATGCCCAATGATGTGTTATGGGTGATGCTGGACCAGTGCTAACATTGCATAGTTGTCTGCTTGCCGCAGATGGATGTTTGCTCTTCACATCTGTGCTGTGTGTTAAATATTGCATGTTGTTGGGTGTGTTTTCTCTTCAAGCACATTAACCCATTTATCTCTGGGACCCTGCAGCAGGGGATGGATTGACCATGATAATTCGAGGGGTGGTGCCAGATTAGCTTGGTGTCTTCAGGCACCAAGCTAATCTGGCACTACCCTTGAATTATGGTCAATCCATCCCCTGCAACTGGTACATAGTCATTAGGCAACACCTCCAAAATTCAAGAAAAGGGACCTTTGGGCTAAAAGGGTTAAATGATTCAGTAATCTTTGAGACATTTTTGGCGTTGACATGTATTAGTTATTGGCAGCATTTCTTTATAGCTTTGTTGCTGGTCTAGGTGTGGGGTTGTGTTCACTGAGATTTGTGTTTGTGCACCTGTACATGGAAAATCTATTTGTGGTGTTCAAACTTCTATATGCTAGAAATGTCTGTTCAGCCAGGTGGTAAGTACGTAGTTTGTTTTGTTAATTTCTGTCCTACCCCACCCCAAACTACTGTGACACAACCTCAAGTCCAGAAATCCATACCAAAATGGTGACTGTAAGCGTCAACTTTGAAGCATGTAAAATGCATTGAAAATCCCTGGTAAAAAAGATACTTGCTTAGAAAGGACAGGTACAACACCATTGTGTTGCAATTGTCCGTTGTGTGTTTATTTTTGTCCACTTCTGTATGAATTAGAATTATAATTTTAGTCGCCAACAGGCAGCTCAGTTAACAGTATGCACACTTCATTTCTTGTCCTCAGCCTGCCACTCTGATATGATATGTGTGCAAAGTGTAACATCACGCAGTTCTAGAATGCATAATTTCATGCACACAAATCACTTGTGAACTCTAATTTACAGGCTCGGACAGGGTTGACATTTTTATCGACTTGTGGGATTTTGCTACTGTGCATAACAAATAATATGATTGTGCATGGGAAACACAAGCTTGGGATGGTCATTGCATATAAAAAGCAAAATTTGCAAGCAAAATTTGTAAGTTACCAAAATAGATTTAATGTATATTTTTTATGATAAGGTACAATGCCTGATATTGAAATACATGTAGTCCCATATGGTTTTAAAGAGTAGTACCGGTACTTCCCAGCTAGAACCAGCAGTACACTTCTATTGGAGTACACACCAGACAAACCCATTCAGGGAGTACGTGCACCATCAGCACACTTCTATTCAAATGAGATGCGAAATCTCATCTGAACAGAAATGTGCTTGAGACATAGTCCCCAAGTGGGTCTATCTGGGCAGTACTTACCTAATTTAAATAGATGCATACTGATGACATATACTCTCTGAGTGGGTGAGTTTCCGTACTCCCACAAGTGGTACAGGAGTACAACTTTATTATGGTCTATCATTGACAGCCATTTGTTCCGTTACAAAATATGTGTCATGCTGCTTGCATGAGTTGTAACTTTTCATGTTGAGAGCTCAAAAGTCATGTATGCACGAGTAAATATGAACTCTCAGTTATTGGTTGGCTATTGTGCATTATGATGTGTGTCTTGCGAAGAACACCCTACTGTTCAGCACCAATATTATTATTATTTAATATTATTATTATTATTATTATTTTCATTACTTTATTATTATTATTATTATTATTAAAATGCCAGGTCAGGTGGGCTACATGCAGTGCCCAGTAACTGTATGTGTTCTGTGATCTCCCTGTATGTGAAATATTTATAGAATATTTTTCCATTTGTATCTTCCTTTTTTCCCTCCTGGTTATTGTTGAAGTCACATGAAGAATGAAAACTTTAGCTGTATCTTTGTAATTTTGATTGATGTTTGGTTGTGGTGTTGTTAATTTTTCTTGATCTTAGTTACAGCAGGAATAGTGTCAGCTGTTTTCTAAATCATAGTTACCGATTGCACCCCAACTCCAGCCCGTCCCCACTACAGAGGATTGGAGTTTATAGTCAGTTTACTGTGTTTGTCCCATGTGTCTGTCTGCTTGGTCTCTTTGTCCTGACAGTATACTGACACTATAGTACCACTTTGATTTAAAAACTGTAGTCAGTAATTGGTGAAGTCTGTGTTACAGTCCTATGTTGTGTGGATTGATACAGAAACAGAGTTTTAACTCCTTACACCCTGAAGACGAAATTATAAAATTTTTGTAGATATCCTTTGAGGTCTACATCACAGAGTTCTGGAGACAGATCAAACACGATATTTCAAGGTTAGTGTCAGAATAGCTTGGCACCTCTAGGCGCCAAGCTACTCTTGACACCAACCTTGAAATATCAAGGCCGATCCACATCCTGTCATCTTTCGGGGCTTTATGGGTTAATGCAGTAACCTCTTGACTGCTGCTGCTGATACGGTTTGGTCAAAAAGACGCTTAACCCATTGGATGTCGGTAGTGGTTTCACAACTTAAACTGCTACTAACACCCAAAAGGTTAACTATGTGTCTTTTCTGCCGAATGGTATCGTCAGTAATAGAGTAAATCTCATCCTCTAATGCATACAAGAAACTATTTGAAATTTGAAGGAATTTCATGCGCACACAAAGGCACATAAACGTGCGCGTACACACACATACAAAATTGCACATACGCACTGCCTCTCCAGGCATTATGCACTCCTCTGGTACTACCCACACATATGTTGTGCAAATTGCAAGGAAATGAATAACATAACTTACTGAAATATTGACAGGACATTACTTTTAGACATGGAGTCCATCATTCTATTCCGTCATGTTCAGTTTGGAATCTGAAAGCAGTGATGGTAAATTAATTACAGTACTTTTAGACATGAAGTCCGTTGTCATTAAATCTTCATCTTCAGTTTGGGATCTGAAAGCATCCACTGTTTTACATTATGTCTTCATTTGTTTGCTGGTTTGTGATTTCATACCTTGTGGCCAAAGCCGGAAGATCCTAAATCACAGTCCAGGGGTCAGTTGCATGAGTGAGCTTAGTCCTGCACCAGCCACTAAGCAGGGTGCTCCGCTATAGCAGAGCACCTTGCTTAGTGGCTGGTGCAGGACTAACTCATGCAATGGACCCCAGCACACAAATAACATGACTTGTAGTCAAGTGCAAATGATTGTACATCAGACTGTAAGACTGTCACTTACTTGATCGTCAAGCTACGGACACTGTCCTCTATGTGATTGTTAACAATGAACACTGACCTGTTCAGCTTGATGGAGTGCAAGAGGCCAGCATTGTGTACCCTGACTATGACCTGGACAAAATCAACACCATCCTCATTGGCGGTCTGCTGCCCGGGCAGACGGAGTTTGAAAACACTGTCAACTTCACCGGCTGTATCTCCAGTAAGAACAGTTGCTATATCTTTATTTTACACATCGGTCTCACGGGAACAAGGGGTCAGGGCATGTAATTTTTGGTTTATCAAGGGCTGAGTGCTTTACCTTGGAATGTATACTAGCTTACAAAGGCTAACACAGCTGACATACCACCAGTGTGTTGTTGGATTTTTTTCTTTATAATTATTTTGTGTAGTTGTTGTGCAAAGAACATCAGGTCGATGTCAGCTGCTTGTTTGCGCGTGCACAGCACAAGATGTTTGTTTTCTCAAAACACATTACCGATGGTATTACTTAAAGGAAATGGTTTCTTAGCTAGTCTAATTTTAGCCCAAAATTGTTGTGTATGAGTATGGTCATGATGGCAGGTGAGGGGCGCCATAGCCTAGACGGAAACCCGGGTAGCCTCCCTTCCGGTTCAACCACGCATGCGCCACACCACTCATACGCCAGTCAGTTTTCTTTGCTAGTCTCAGAAGGTTGTGTACGGGACTCGCTCTGTTCGTTAGGACTCTATCTTCGTTAGGAAAGTCTAGACAGAAGGAAGCTTGTTCAAGGTGGGAAACCGGGCTTGAGGTTTACGTCGGTCTTCGGACTTAGGAACTTGTTCCTAGTGAACGTTACTTGTGAATTTCACCCGTCGGCGCCATCTTATCCTACCGGGCGCGGCGACGCCAGGTTGAACTGTACTCACGCCTAGTGCCGCTCGGGCCCTAGTGCGTGCTACTCGTGTGTGCCAAGCTTCTTCTTCGCTCTTCAGCCTGCTCTGAGTGCCTGCTGTTGCGGAGACTTCGTTTCGTCGCCTTCACTGACGCCAGTGGCTTCGCCCGGCATCAGCGTTACGTGGTCGCCGTCCGACGCCGGGCCGTGTCTGCGTGCTAGCCTTTCTGGTGGGTCTTCGACCGGGTTGGTGCCTCACTTCTTCGGATGGCAAGGTAATATCTCTGCCTTGGCCTACGTCAGGCGCTCAAGGGTAGTGGTGGAGCGCCGGGCGTAGGCTTACACGGTACGCTTCGTTCGTTCACGCGGATTCGGTGCGGGCCCACGGGGGCACGCTCGCTCGCATTTCATTGTACATTATGTTTTGCAGTTGGCAAGTCCGAACATGCACTCGATGTGGGCAATTCCAGTGGCCGTGTGACGAACATCTGGTTTGCCTGCCCTGTTCCGGTTGTACCTCCACGCGTCCGTGCTCGGTCTGCGCCCCATGGCTGGAGGAACAATGGACCCAGCTGTGGAGTTTCTACGGCCGCAAGAAACCTACGCAAGCACGGAAGAACGATCCCACACCGGTACGCGCCACAGTCCAGTCGAGTGGCCCTGACCGAGTGTCTGAGCAGACGAACCAGCGGCTTCGGTCGCGTGCACGTGCTCTAGTACCGGCAGCCACCACAGTCCAGTCGAGTGGTCTCTGTACGGTCAAGGATCCTAGAGCGCCTCGGGCTAGGCCTCTAAACAAGACTCCGGTAGCCACCACAGTCCAGTCGAGTGGTCTCTACCCGGTAGCAACGCCTCTGCAGGCAACTGATAAGGAACTGATACAGGCTCCTACACCCGCTCTGGTTGCGGGCCTGACTAATACGGATCTCCAGGTAGCTGACAAGCTCTCGCCACAGATTCGTCCTGCTACTTCCGCTACCCTGTTCTCCGCTAGGGACCAGCGCGGAACGCCAGCGCCCCGCCCAGCTCCTTCCGTCCGGGCGTCAAGTTCCGACAAGTCTTCTCGCCGGACGCGCTCCCGCTCTCGGGTACGAAGTAGTCGCCTCCGCTCTGCTGCGGTGCGAGTTACTCCCCGTCTTCAGTCTTCAGTCCGAGCGAACCTCAGCTGTTAGACTTCGTTCATGCTCGAGCGACAGGTCTACTCGCCCGAGGACCGATTACTACCGGTCGGAATCCAGCCGACATTCGCGGACACAGTACAGGCAGGACTCTGCTTTGCGTTCAGCTTCGCGCCATTTCAGACGTTCCCGGTCCCCGCATCGCCGCCCCCGTTCCCGTTCACGCTCCTCTCGGCGGAGTGCCGCTCGTCGCACGCGACACCGTCGTAGGTCAGGAGTTCGGGCTTCCCGCTCAGCGTCGAGTGCTTCACGGGACCATTCATCTAGCAGACACTGGCGGCGCCACGCACCAGTGAGAAGATCTCCTCCACCAGCTACGACCGTTACCCGCCCCAGTGACGGGAGTCTTCCTCCTCGTTTGGGAGTGGACCCGATTCCCCACTCAGTTCCGGCAGAAGAGGACACCCTTAGTCTGAACCCCGAGGAATCGATGTCGGCACTACTACAGGTGGCCAGCCCCGCCCCGTCCAATCCCTCGGGTGGTGACGAGGAATTCCCGCCGGCTGCCATTGGACATAGGTTAGAGACACTGCGGGCCCTTGATGAAGCGGCACGGCTTATCGCGGCTTGCCTCCCTGCAGAAGACTGCCCTCCCTCTCCAGTTCTTAAAAGGAAAGCGTCCGCCTTTGTGGACGCAGAACGACAGGCCAAGCGATTCAAGTCTCTCCCCCAGCCGCCGGGTTTCCGGGAGTTACGTGATGCGTTTTCTGCTCATCTTGCGCAAGGGGCATGCGGTACAGGATTCTTCTCAGACTCCAAGTGGCCGACAGGTATAGACATCGCCTTCCGGCAGTCATGGTATGCGGGCCATACACAACACTTTTCCTGCCCTCTACCGACAGCGGACCCCGCGGCAGTGGCGTTCTCTGGGACTTCCTTACGTCAGTCTCTCCTCCCCGGGGTAGAACAGACCGCGACACTCATTAGGAACACCCTGGCAGCAGCGGGATTTCTAGATTTGGTCACGCAAGCCATCGTCCGACGTGTAGAGGACTCCTGGCATCCGTCAATTTCGCCTCTGCTGGGAGACCTGCTCGCCCTAGCAGTTTCGGGGAACCGCGCTGTATATCATGTCGCTGTCAACTCCATGGCAGCCGCCTCTAACTGCGACTTACTGCGTCAAGATGCGATTCTCCGTTCCTGTCCCATTCCGCTGGATGTGAAGACTCAGCTTCGGCAGGCGCCCCTCGGCGGTGACTTACTGTTCGGCCCCACCTGGCTCGCTGTAAAGGAAGCTAACAAGGACGCCTGGCCCAACCGCCCAGCTCCAACTTCCTTTCGACCAACCCACAAGGCTCCGGGTCGCCCCCTGCGGACTGCTAGACCCACCGCCCGCCCGTTCACCAGAGGTGGTCGCCTACCCCCCAGAGCTCCAGCCTTTCCTCGCGCCCGCCCTTTCCCCAGTACCGAGCCTCCCCCATCCCTCCCTGCCCACACCTGGCCCAGACCTGCCCGGCGCCCCGGGCGGGGCCGGGCGCACTGACTTTCTCCCCCTCCGGCCCCCGCCGACCTCGTCCGGAGTTCCGGTCGGCGGGAGGCTGGCGCTTCACAGCGAAGCCTGGCGCTCGCTGTTTCCGGACGACCCGTGGATTCTCTCTACCATTACTCAGGGACTACTGATCTCCTTCCGGTCCCCACCTCCCGTGCGCCGGAGCCCGGTGTGGACTACAGTTCCTTCAGACCAGCTCAGAGCCGAAGCTCTACGCGGCGAAGTTTCCTCCCTGCTTCAGAAGTCCGCCACGGAGGTGGTGGTCCGGCACGACTCCCCAGCCTTCTACAGTCGGCTCTTCGTGGTGCCCAAGCCAGGCGGAAAGTGGCGCCCCGTCATAGACCTCTCGGCGCTGAACAAGTTCATCGTCGCTCCGGCCTTCCGCATGGAGACTGCGCGGGCCCTGCGCTCAGCGGTACAGCCGATGGACTTTGCGGTCAGCCTGGACCTCTCAGATGCTTACCTGCACGTACCCATGCATCCTGCTTCCAGACGTTACCTACGCTTTGCCTTCGAGGGGGTCGTCTATCAGTTCCGCGCGCTCCCCTTCGGCCTCAACCTCAGCCCCTGGGTCTTCACTCGCCTCATGGACGCAGTGGTAGCCAGAGCCCGTCGAAGTTCCACGAGCCCTACGTCGAACTACTTGGACGACCTACTTTTGAGGAACCAGGACGAGCGCTCCCTGAGGGAAGACCGAGATGCTCTGCTTCAACTTCTCGAGAACCTGGGCTTCCTGGTCAACCTTGGCAAGTCCGACCTCATTCCCGCACGCCATTTTATTCACCTCGGTATGGAGTTCCTCACCGACCACAATACCGTCAGACTGCCGGAGAAGCGCATCCAGAAGTTGGCGACTCTAGCTCGGCAGGTGTCCCAGTTGACGACGCTTCCAGCCAGGCAGTGGCTTCAGCTGTTAGGTCTGATCAGCGCTGCTGCGGACCTGCTACCGCTAGGACGTCTCTACTCCCGCCCTCTGCAACTGCATCTCCTCCTTCACTGGCGACCGTCGTCGTCCGACCTCGAGGCCCCGATTCCAGTACCTGCCATGCTCCATCCCCACCTGCTGCGCTGGGCGGATCCTTCCTGGCTCGCGACAGGAGTGCCGCTGTCCTCACCACCGCCCACTCTCTCGCTCTGCGTCGACGCAAGCCTCGCAGGTTGGGGAGCTCACCTCCTTCCGTCGTTCGAGACTGCCTCCGGCCTGTGGCCTCTGGAATCGCTGTCCAAACACATCAACTGGTTAGAACTGAAGGCAGTATGGCAAGCTCTCCTGGCCTGGGAGCACCGCATCCGACATCAGGAACTGTTGGTTCTCTCGGACAACTCCACGGTCGTCTCGTACATCCAGAAGCAAGGCGGGACCCGCTCTCCATCCCTTTGCATACTACTCTACCAGGTGCTCCGCTGGTGCGAGGATCGGGACATCTCTCTTCGCGCACGTCACATTCCGGGTCATCTGAATGTGCTGGCCGACTCCCTCTCCCGACGCGGTCAACTGCTCCATACAGAGTGGGCGCTGCGACCCGACATCTTTCGACTGATCGCCGTCACCTGGGAGGCTCCCATGATCTACCTCTTCGCCACGAGGTGGAATCGACAGCTTCCCCTCTTCGTTTCACCCATTCCAGACCCTCTGGCCTGGGCAGTCGACGCTCTATCCATCTCTTGGGACGGCCTGGTCGCCTACGCCTACCCGCCCACCGTACTAGTCCCCAAGGTCCTACTCAAGCTCAGAGGGTGCAACACAATCCTGTTCCTGGTGGCGCCATTTTGCTGGACCAAGTCATGGACAACCGACCTCCTGAACCTTGCCACGGCTCCCCCGCTACCGCTCCCCACACCGCGGACGATGCTCAAGCAACCACGGCAGCAGCTGTTCCACCCGTGCCCCGAGCGTCTCCTCCTCCACGCCTGGAGGTTGTCCGGCAAGCCCTCGCAGCTAGAGGCTTCTCAGGTGCGGCAGTGGACGCGATCGCTACAGCTCGTCGAGCCTCGACCAGACGAGTCTACGAAGGCAAGTGGAGAGTCCTCAGCGCCTGGTGTGACGACAGACACCTTCACCCCATCGGCTTGACAACTCCCCAGTTGGCGGATTTCTTCATCTGGCTTTTCAGCGACCAGCAGTTAGCACCGATCACCATCCGGGGCTACCTGGCCATGATTGCCGACACGTACAGACACTTGGGACTGCCCGACCCGGGTTCCTGCAAAGACCTAGCCGACCTGATGGCCCACTTCGGTCTACAACGCCCTGCCCGCCGATCCCTGGTGCCACGATGGGACCTGTCCTGGGTACTCACTTGGCTCAACTCGCCCCGTTTCGAACCGATCCAGTTGGCGCGGTTGCCGGACGTGACTCGGAAGACCTGCTTCCTTTTGGCCCTCGCGTCAGCCTCCAGAGTCAGCGAACTGCACGCACTTTCAGCACGCCCCGCCTGCTTACAGTTTCGGGCTGATGGCTCGGTTCAGCTGCTTCCTGACCCGGCCTTCCTAGCCAAGACCAGATCGCCTTTGACGGCCCCTCAACTGGTCACCATTCAACCATTACGAGACCCAAGCTCCACCCGGGAGTCCAGACAACAGGACCCGGTGCGAGCCTTACGTGTGTACCTGCGCCGGACCAAGCCGATACGCAGGGAACGCACCCGCCTTTTCCTTCCTCTGTCCCCAGGTAGAAACGACATCTCGGCCCAAACGATATCCTCTTGGCTCCGGTGGGTGATACGATCAGCCTACCAGGAGCTTGCCCCGGATACAGCCAAACGCATGAGCATCAGGGCACACGAGATCAGAGCCATGGCCACCAGCCTAGCATTCGACCGGAACTGTGCGGTCAAAGACATTGTGGCGGCCGTGGGCTGGCGAGCGGAGACCACCTTCGCACGCTTCTACCTGAGGGACCTCTCCAGCCAGCGCCAGAACCTATCGCTGGTGGGGGACATTGTGGCGGCGCAACACTCCCTCCCGGCGCCCTAGGCGCCGTAAGTATCTTTGCTAAAATTAGAGGGAGGTTGCGGGAGGGTGGCCGACTCGAGCGGCCAGGATGGCAGGGGATGGGGTCGCTTTAGCGGCACCCGCCTCCTCCTCGGGATTCTTCCTTTAAGTAATACCATCGGTAATGTGTTTTGAGAAAACAAATGTATTTTTCATTAAAATGTATATTTTTGAAAAATACTTACCGATGGTATTACTCGAAGGTCCCTCCCACCTGCCCCGCTTGCCGCTGATTCGCTAAGAAAACTGACTGGCGTATGAGTGGTGTGGCGCATGCGTGGTTGAACCGGAAGGGAGGCTACCCGGGTTTCCGTCTAGGCTATGGCGCCCCTCACCTGCCATCATGACCATACTCGTACACAACAATTTTGGGCTAAAATTAGACTAGCTAAGAAACCATTTCCTTTAAGTAATACCATCGGTAAGTATTTTTCAAAAAAATACATTTTAATGAAAAATACATTTTTCGCTCACGTGCGAAGCAAAAGTGAGTCTATGATTTGGGCCAGTGGTCGTCCGTCCACCGTCATCCGTGGTAAACTTTAACATTGGCATTTTCTCGGAGACTATTCAAGCCACAGTCTTCAAACTTGGCCCAAGGATACTTTGTGGCAAGACCTTTCTAAACATACCAACTTCAGTGACCTCTCACAAAGGTAAAGGTCACAGGGGATCAGGAAATAGGACAAAATTAGATATTTGTTTCATCAAAAACTTCACCGATGGTATTACTGATAGGAAGATATACTTAGCATGTCAATTTCAACCTCCAAAATTGTTGTGTGTTGCTACACAACCAGGGACGTAATTCTAGCTAGCAGCTACCCCATCCCCTGAGTGGCCTCCCTATCCTCCAGATAGCCTCCCTTCCTGATCTCGCGAGAGGCCGTTATTTCCAAGTTCTATCTTAGCAGACAGACGGCAAGCGGGGAGGGAGTGTTGCGCCGCAGCAATGTCCCCCACTAGTGCCAGGTTTTGCCTATGGCCAGACAGGTCATGGAAGTAAAAACGGGCGAAAGTAGATTCGGCCCTCCAGCCCACCGCCGCCACAATGTCCCGCATGGCGCAGTTGCGGTCGAACGCTACGCTCGTGGAGACAGCCCGGACTTCGTGCGCTCGAATTTTTAACCTCTTTGCTCCCTCTGTTGAGAGGTCTTCGTAAGCGGAACTAATGATTCCGCGCAGCCAAGCGGAAATCGTCTGAGCAGAAATATCATTCTTGCCCGGAGCTAAGGGCAGGAAGAGGCGTAAACGACCTCGCTGTAGAGGTTTCGACTGGCGGAGGTAAATTTTTAACACCCTGATCGGGTCATGTTGGCGTACGTCCTGGAGCATATTTGGGCTCCGCAATGGACGAATAGTGATCGGTTGAGGTGGGGTCAGACATGTAAATCGGTCATACACGGCTTTGCCTTTCTTGTTAGATCTGAACGTTGTATCCGACCTTATAACAAGCAAAGTTTACTGTGGCAATAGTAACAATAATAATAATCTAATTATTGTGTCACATCTGTTTGTGTTCTTACTTACATTGCACTGATTTGAAGTTGTTTGTTTCCCCAGACACTGTCTTCACGCCCGAAGCCAACCTGCCACAGCCACTCAAGATCCGTTCTCTGAAAGAGCTGCATCTGGACAGTTCTGACATCACAGTGTTTGGGCCACAAGTCAGCAGCTGCTCGGCAGCTATGCTGGTGGGAAAGCCGATCACTGTCGGTCCACCTGCCTTCCCCATCACTACAGCAAGTCCGGAGGTAAAATCTCTTTTTATCTTGATGCTTTTTAACCCTTTTAGCCCGGGACCCTGCAGCAGGAGATGGATTGATCATGATAAATCAAGGGTAGTGTCAGATGAGCCTGGCGCCTTAAGGCGCCAAGCTCCATCTGGTACTGCCCTTCAGTTATCATGATCAATCCATCTCCTACAAATGGTACATAGTTGTTAGGCAATACTTCCAAAATTTGAGAAATGGGATCTTGGGGCTAAAAAGGTTAACCCTGCAGCTGTAGCGGTTTGTTGTTGAAATGATTCCTTCAGAAACGTGTGGTTGGAAAACTGTTACACTGCAATTTATATCAGGCCTTGTCTTATCAGGCTAAGTCTACTTATTATATCTGTATTTTTAAAAATTGGCTTTTTTCGGCCAAGGACACACTAATTAGCTTTTATTCTGTATTATTGGTACAGCCATTCATCTGTATTCACCAGCTTGTTTTCTGTCTTTTTCCAGCTGTTGACAATGCCAGTGTGGGATGTAGGACCAGCCAAGCTGGTGACGCTAAGTCCACCGATCGTGTTGACAGAGGCTCTAGCCACACCCCCCAAACCCACCCCCGTCCTGAACTCTACGCAAGCCATGGTGTCTTCAAGCAAGGGAGATAACGTGGATGATCTCACAGTTAGTAAGTATGGAGAGGAGAGAGATCGGCCATGATGTCTTTCAGTGACTGAAGATTTCAAACTCTTCACTGCCAGTGAATGCAGACGGCATTTAAAAAAATCATTGTGAATTCAGTGTTAAAGTTTCCCATTCATGAAAATAATGTGGATACTGAGTGGTTTCAGCAAGAGGTAAGATCTTCATGAGCAAATGTGGGGCTCATGAGGATCTATACCTCTTGCAGTTGCATGGTGTTCAAATTTTCTTTGTGGTGAACAAATTGACTGTGAAGAAGCAGAGGTTGGATTGGCAGTACAGTAGAATGTGTTTTGAGCAAGAAACACTGCGAGAAAAAGTGGTTTGGGAGAAAATGTGGTCATAAAAGACAGGTGCTCTCTCCAAAATAATTTTGAAGGGCAGAAAATGTTGCCTGTCAATAAACACCATCATAATGGCGGTCACTCAAAACAGGTTTTGCTGTGCCAGTGCTGGTTACCACGGTCAACTTTGCTTTTAACGTAAGAGCTGACACTTTTCAGAGCTTTAAATCACACATTTAACTTTTTGTTTTATTGGAAGTTCGCTGTACAAACGTGTATAAAGTGACCACCCAAAGGACTGTCAAAAAGTGCTTGCCTTTGACAGGCGATCTCTTTACACAGGACCATCAGACTAACAGAAAGAAGGTCATACAACAAAACAAGTTGAGGATTTCATCTTTACCGTATTTTTTGGAGCTGAGATGCGTTTATCTTGTAGGAACATTCAGGGTTGTTCATATTTTTAGGCTTATTATGCTGATCCATTTCCCTCCTCTCTAAGCCAACCTCTGATCAACACACACATCAGCACACACAAATAAAGACAGACACACAGCGCTTCCCGCCATTAGTACGCTCTGTGGGCTTGTGTAGCGACAGGAATTCATCTCCTACTCTAACCCACCCTCTGATCCACACACAGTGGCACACAGAAATAAAGACGGACACACTGCAATTCCCACCATTCGTAAGCTCCGTGGTCTGACATAGCATAGCTCAGGGCTTCCGTTTTAGTGCGTCTGTGTGTCTATGACGCATTAAAACTCAAAATCACGTACTGAAAATGTAACTAAGGGGTAGTCAGACGCACTAAAATTCAGTGTATCTGCGTCCGAGACGCATTATCCTTGCGCCACCGTGCGTACCATAACAGAGGTCGGTGACAGTTGTTCTATTTTTAGTGATAAGTTGGCTCGTTTAGCCGCTCGCTCAGTCGCGGCTGCGTTCAGAATCGACCCGACTCCGGGGTCCGTGCGAATGTAACTGGGCGGCCAAACTGTTAGTTTATGTGTGGTGTCAGCATGTTATTACAAAGTGCGCGCTACATGTTGAACGCGTTACTTGCTGTGACGTCGCCATTCATACTATTATGGGATACGGCATCATGCGTTTCACTTTCGATCTTGAACGAAGTTATAAATGGCGGAGAAAAAGCAAAGGAAGCTGGAATGCTTCGGATTCTTCAATTCAGCACCATCTGATCTTGATAATCGCTAAGAAGAAAGTTGCACTTTGACACCGCCATCTCCATCAACAAGCGACAGTACCAGATATAATACACCTGGGCCGTGTGTGGCACTGCCGCTGCAACGCAGTTTTCAGAGTTCGTGGCTGCGCTGCATGTATTTCCATGGCTTGAGCACGACGGCACACGAATGGCATGCGCCATTGCGCAATGTGCACTGAGGCAAACTCAAAAAGCAATTCCAGAAATTTTAACAGAAGTATGTTTGTCAGGGTTTTTTTAAAATCGTGGTCGATCCACTCTTCTGGTATTAGGCAAGAATTAGAAAAACGCGTCCTTCTGAGTGGTTAAATGGGTTGAAATAAACTTTTATCTACATCACACACACACACACACACACACACACACACACACACACACACACACACAGTGACACAGAGAGAGAGAGAGAAATGAAAATGAAATGAAATGAAACTTTATTTCTGAACGGAAAAAGCAGTTGGCACATGTTCCATTTTTCACGCTTGAGAGAGAGAGACTTTAGACAAGTCACACTTTGGTTGTCAATCTGCCACATTCAGCAGAAAACGCTATATTCTCCGTTACAATACATTATCAAACGATCATACAAATATATGTTTTTCTGTGTGTGAGAGAGAGAGCGAGGGAGATAGGATTTTGCGCGATAGCTCACCAGTTAAAATATCAGTATCATGGAAAGGACACACACACTGTCACATGCTGGTTAACGAACTCATTAGCTAGGCATGACGTCATTTTTATCGTGTTACTTTTTTGCTAGAATTTCTGTGCCACACGCCAAAAACGTCATGTGCATGCTCCGGAATGCGCTCCGACCCAGCCCCATTTCAAACTCTAACGTATTTTTAATATGGTAGACAAAAAGGGTGGTCTACTTAAACAGGTGGTCACCTTAACCCATTTAGCCTCAACGCCCTAAAGCAGCAGATGGATCGACCATGATAATTCAAGGATAGTACCAGATGAGCTTGGCGCCTGAAGGCGCCAAGCTCATCTGGCACCACCCTTGAATTATCATGGTCGATCCATCTCCTGTCACAGGTGTATAGTCCTTAATAGCACCTCCAAAATTTGGGAAATGTGGTCTTGGGGTTAAACAGGTGGTCGCTTTGACAGGTTTGGCTAGGTTAATTCAACCAGACTTGTGATTACCGTTAACTTCTGTCCCACAGTCATTGCGGTGTCGGTGATCGGAGGGATCCTGGTCATCGCCATCATTGTGGCCCTGCTGCTGTTCCGCAAACGCAGGCGTCACTACGAGTTCAAGAAGGAGGAGATAGAGCTGAAACAGCCGCTGAACTCGTACCATGCCGTCAACTCCGTGCCAGCCAGCCCGGTACCCAATGACCACCTGGCCAAGTTAGATGAGTTCAGCATGATCACGGCTCTTCTAGGACCAAGAAGTAAGTGGGGGAGAGAGTGTATGTGTCTGAGGAGCGCACTAGTTGTCTCCCTCGATTCGCTAATGGTCATGTTACATATTCAAATGAGGTAGGTGAGGCAGTAAGAGGATTGGTGTTTTTAAAAATAGCTTTTTAGCTTTCTTTGAAAATTTGTAGTAGGGCTGAATTTTGGAATTTGCTGGAAATTTCTGGTTAGTTAAGAGGAGACATGTTTGGTGCTTTGATTCATACCATCCTGAGCTTGTCCAGTGGACAATTGTGGGCCTATGTTGTGTTGCCGCTGCCATGGTGATTTGAGGGGCACGCTGATTTCAGCTGTGCTTGGGTGTGGGGTTGGTAAGGAATCAGGCTCATAGCCAAGAAATGAGACAGTCGATGTGCTGGGTTTTTTTTTTTTTTTTTTTTTTTTTTTGTATTTTGTGCATGGCAAATGTGCAGCTGGTGTGCGGTAGTGTTTTTTTAGGGGTTTGAAAAATTAGGGGATGACTGGGACTGACTAAGGCTAAGAGACTGGACAGTGCGGAAACGGAACTGTGTTCTTTGGCCAGTCATGCTGCACCGAAATGAATCAAGGGAGATAACCTGTGTGTGAGAGGAGGCTATTGATCAAAATGAGTGGTGGTCTTAAAGTAAAAAAATAAATAAAAGCAAAAAAATAAAAAGCAGACCAACTATGAGTATAGCCCCCACCCCCCACCCACCCACCCACCCACCCACCCTGATTCTTGCATATTGAGTGTTTGTGTTTTCATGATAGCTGCCTTGCCAGTTCATGGCTCTAAGCAACAGATTCTAGTTTGAACATTAACCCCTTCCTGACAAGAAAAATGTAACACTACCCAACTGCAACCCCCACAGTTGCATGGGCTCATGAGGACCTATACTTCTTTGTATTCATGTTTCTTTGATGGCTGAGGATCTTTGCATCCCTGGCAGGAAAAGGTTTAATCCATTTAGCCCCAAGTACCTACAGCAGGAGATTGATTGACCATGATAATTGAAGGGTAGTGCCCGATTAGCTTGGCGCCTTCAGGCGCCAAGCTAACCTGGCACTACCCTTCAATTATCATGGTCAATCCGTTTCCTGCAACTGGTACATAGTCATTAGGCAACACCTCCAAAATTTGAGAAATGGGACCTTGGGGCTTAAAGGTTTAATGTCTTTGCTGATATTGCAGCGGCAGCTACCAATGGCGATGTTCCACACAACATCAACAGACACAGCCAAGGCAGTTTTGTAAGTACACACGTACATATTGACTGTTAACACTAGACATGGGAATTACTGTCAATAGGATTAAACATGGGAATTACTGTCAATAGGATGGGCCTCAAGAAAACAAGGTGTTGTTCCTGTTTCTCATCAAATCACCTTGTCAGGGTACATGAACAGCACACAGTAAATAAACTTTTCAAAAGTCAACACATTATACAGCAGAACCTGTTTTGAGTGACCACCTTTATGTCATTGAAGACAATCATTTAGGTGGCTGTAGCTGTGACTGTGGCTGTAGCCACCTGAATGATGGTCTTTAATGACAGGTGACACATTTTGCTTGTCAAGACTTCTCTTGAGAGAGCACCTGTCTTTTAAAACCACCTTTCTTGCACATACAAAATTGCTCAGAACAGGTTCTGCTGTATCAACATTGCCCATCTCTCACTCTCTCCTCTACCCCCCAGAAAAGGCGCACACAACCATAAAAATAACAAAAACCAGTGATTAACCCTTTTAGCCCGAAGGCCCCATGTCTCACATTTTGGAGGTGTTGCCTAATGACTGTGTATCAGTTGCAGGAGTTGGATTGACCATAATTCAAGGGTAGTGCCAGATTAGCTTGGCGCCTGAAGGTGCCAAGCTAATCTGGCACTACCCTTGAATTATCATGGTCAATCCATCTCCTGCTGTAGGTACTCAGGGCTAAATGGGTTAAAGATTTAAAAAACAACAAAGTATTTTTGTTTCAATGGCAGACCAAGCCTGAGGAGACAACAGAATTTCTGAACCCCATTTTTAACAAGCGGAAGCAGCGACCAGCCTCATCCATCTCAGAAGTCCTAGAGGAACTTGAACGACGACAGCAAGCACAGAACACTGGAAACACTAGTCAGTCATATCATTTATTTTAAATTTGAGTTTCCTGAGCATGTGTTTGTCGGCTCCAACACACTGCTGCAACAACATATGCATCAACCATGATAGTTAAACCTGTTTATACCCAAGCACTGCATTTCCCAGATTCTGGAGGTGTTGCCTAACACCTAGGTACCAGTTGCAGAAGATGGACCGACCATGATAACTCCAGGTTAGTGTCAGACTAGCTTGGCACCATCTAATCTGGCACTATCCTTGAATTGTCATGGGTGATACATCCCCTGTGTCAGGGCTGAATGGGTTAAGAGTAGTGCCTGATTTGCTTGGGACCTTGGCTCTACTCTGAAACTGTCATGGTCAGTAAACGTTTCTCTCACAGCTGATATGGTCCTTATAGAGGCTTCTCAATGCTGAAGTCATCAATGTATGTTCCACTGCTGGACGGCCTTAGTTGCCCTCATTGAACACTAAAAGCTAACTACCCCGGTAACTCAATATATACTGATGTTTCACTTTACTCTGTGAAAGAAGCTGATGTCAATTTGTTTTTTTCAAAATACATTACCGATGGCATTACTATCTGGAATACACTCAATTGCCTATAGATTTCAGCCAAAAAGTTGTGTAACCCACACAACTGGGGAGGAGACACCGGGGATCCACGCACCGGGGCCCCGGGTGGCCTCCCCTTACTACCCTATCCCGGCATTCGTAGGGCGACCCTGTCAGTTTTCACTCATAGCTCGACCATGGACGGTCGAGTTTTTGCCTTACTCCGTTCGGAAACTTTTTTCTACCAGAGTTTGATAGTTCTTTGGCCTTCGCTTTGAGGGTTTTTCATAGCCTTGGACTCTCTACTTCGTTGACTTCTCTCCTACTCGTAGTTTGTGGACTACTGTGTTTGAACTGAGCGCCGTCCGGTTCGGACTGGCTTTGACTTTCAGCGAGCTTCGCCAGTGACCTTGTGGTTGGCTTTCGCACGTGACTTTGTGAACTTGGTAGGAGTGCGACTTGACTTTTAGCCTTCGTACGGGTTTATCAGTGACGCTATGGCTACTCCTGTGTTGAAGTCTTGCCGTATTTGCGGGGACCTTCAGTGGCCCTCCGACGCCCACGACACCTGCTTGCCGTGATCGGGCTGTTCTTCGGACACGACGTGTGACGTGTTTGATGAGTGGATGGAAGACCGGTGGTCGCAGATGTGGGACTTCTACAGGTGCGACCGGCCCTCCCGGACGCTTCAGTCTCCCCGGAATCCTCCACAGGTAGTCGTCGCTACGTCGGCTCCTCGGGCACCGCTCTGCTCCGTCGTTCGGGCTTTCCGGCCCTCAGGTAAGTCCCTTTCTTGCACTTTTACCTCACAGGTTCGCCCTCCCCACTCCGAGTCTTCGGAGCAGGGTAGGCGAGTTTCGGAGTCACGCTCCCCACGCTCTGCTTCGGCAGCGCGTGGTTTGAGCCCATCGGGTTCGCTCACCCCCCGCTCTGCTTCGAGCGAGCGGTCTAGGCAAGCGGAGCGTTCGTCAGCCACCCCCCGCTCTGGGTCTCCTGAGCGGGTGCGGTTGAAAGAACGTAAGCGTAGTAAGAATGAGAGGAAACGTACTAAGAGAGGTTCTCTCTCACGCTCCAAGGCGTCGGAGCGTGACTTGAGGCCCTTAGCAGTGCTGCCCCCTCCTTCGGTTAATTCCGAGCGGGCTGGGCCAGCTTCGCTTTCGTCCCTCCCCCACCCGGTCTCGTCTGGGCGGGCCAGGGGTGAAGTTGACACTCGTCCCCCACGCTCCGAGGCGTCTGAGCTGGGGTCGCGTGCTCAGAAATTGTCCCCTCCCCGCTTCGCTTCGCCTGAGCGGGCTTGGCGAGACCATAGGCAGTCCCCCCTCCCCCCCCCCCCCCCCCCCCCCCCCCCCCCCCGTCCCATTCCGACCAGGCGGGCACGGTGTGACTCTGACACACGTCCCCCTCGCTCAGAGGTGCCTGAGCTGGGGCCGCGTGTTCATGAATTGTCCCCTCCCCGCTTCGCTTTTCCTGAGCGGGCTTGGCGTGACTCTAGAATGTCCCCCCCCCCCCCCCCCCCCGCCCCGTTCCGACCAGGCATCACAGCGCGTCCCCCACGCTCCGAGGCCTTGGAGCGGGGGCCGCATAACACGTTTTTTGTCCCCTCCCCGCTCCGCTTTTCCTGAGTGGGCTAGGCGTGACTCGTTACAGTTCCCCCCCCCCCCCCCCCCCCCCCGCCCCGTTCCGACCAGGCGGGCCCAGGGTGACCAGACCGCTACGTCGCTAGACCGGTTTCGTTCGGAGAGTGGTCTCCGTCACCCGGCGTGCAGAATCTAGCTTCACTGTCGACCGTCCTTTCTTCGCGGTCCCTCTGTCCCCGCGACGCTCCGCCGGCGGGCGTCGCGGGCGGCCCCGTCTATCTCTCGCGCGGCGGTGCGGCTCTCTCGGAGCCGGTCGCCCCTTTCGGCGCATTCTCGAGAGGGACGGTCTAGTTCTTCGGAACCGGATGTCCTCAGCCTTCATCCTACGGATTCGGCTTCGGCCATCTTCCTGCGGGATTCGGCGGTGGGATCCCCTTCCCGCCTGTCAGCGTTCTCGTCGGCCTCCTCCTACTTGGACGTCGTTGGCCCTTCGCTCGGATCGCAGACTATCAGCGCCTTGGATGAGGCCTCCCGGCTTATTGCGAAGTTTCTCCCGCCCGACTTCTGTCCTCCTTCACCCCCGATGAAGAGACAGGCTTCAGCTATGGTCGACGCACAAAGGCACGTCAAGCACCGCAAGTCCCTTCCTCAACATGCCGGCTTCCGGGACCTCACAGATGCGTTCTCCGACCAGTTACGACAAGACAACTTCGGCGACGCGGGATTCTTCTCCGACTCACGGTGGCCTGCAGGGATTAACTTGAGCTTCCGCCAGGCCTGGTACGCGGGACTTTCTCAAGCCTTCGCCGTCCCTCTCCCAGTGGTGGATACGGCGGCCCTAGTCCAGGCGGGCGGCCGCAGATTTGTCTTGTAAGCTTGGCCTCGTCCGCTCGACAGGTTCGCTTCCTTAGGGCGAAATTCGCTGGCATGCTCAGGGTTCCTGGATTTGGCTACCCAGGCGGCTTTGCAGTGCCTGGAGGGAACTTCGGATCTGGAGGTGCTGTCCCCTCTCCGCCAATTGTGGTCTTTGGCAACGGGATACCCTTCTGCATCTCTGCGCGGATCTCCCCGAAGTCGGTGAAGACCCAGCTTCGACAGGCCCCCCTAGGTGGATCTCAGCTTTTTGGGGACGCGTGGCAGTCAGTTAAAGACTCGTCCAAGGACCTGTGGCCCAGACCTGTCTCCACTCCTGCAGCGACTTGCTTTTTCGCGGCCCCCGCCCGGCCGGAGGTCATGCCCGGCGGTCTTCTAGACCCTCCTTGCTTCCAGTCGGTTCGGCCAGAGGTAGGGCTCTCCCTCCTCAGGCCCTCAGCCCTTCCCCGCCTCCCGCCCCTCTTGGTCCCGTGGCGCCTGTAGTTCCGGGCGCGGCCGGGCCCGCTGACTTGCCCCCTCTCTCGCCCCCGTCGGCAGTTCCCGGGTCTCCAGTCGGCGGGCGGCTGTCTCTTTACAGCGACCATTGGAGGTCGCTGTTCCCAGAGGACCTCTGGATCCTTTCCACGGTTTCTACAGGCCTCCAGCTATCGTTCCGGTTCCCTCCGCCTCTTCGCAGGTCCCCCATGTGGACCCAGTCTCCACTCGACACCTTTCAGGCGGACGCTCTGCGCAGAGAAGTTTCAGCTCTCCTCGACATAGCAGCGACGGAGGTGGTTTCGTGTCAGGACTCACCAGCATTTTACAGCCGCCTCTTTCTCGTTCCCAAACCAGGAGGCAAGTGGCGCCCAGTCATCGACTTGTCGGCGCTAAACAAGTTCTTTTCGGCCCCTCGGTTCCGGATGGAGACAGCCAGGATCCTCCGAGCGGCCGTCCGACCGATGGACTTCGCGATCAGCCTCGATCTGTCCGACGCCTATCTTCACGTCCCGATTCATCCGTCGTCTCGCAGGTACCTGCGGTTTGCCTTTGGGGGAGTCGGTTACCAGTTCTGCGCCCTTCCCTTCGGCCTCAACATCAGTCCGTGGGGTTTTACGAGGATCCTCGACGCGGTGATGGCCTTCTTCCGCCAACGATCCCTGAGCCTGGCCTCCAATTACTTGGACGACCTACTACTGCGATATCTGATAGCCTCGGCGCTCCAAGAGGACAGAGACACCTTGCTTTTCCTCCTGTGTCGTCTCGGGTTTCTTCTCATTCTGGGCAAAATCGGATCTTTCCCCCTGTCAGCGTTTTCTACATCTGGGGATGGAATTCCTGACCGATCTCAATCTAGTCCGCCTGCCTCTGGCCCGGCGGCAGAAGATCGTCGATCTAGCGCTTTGGTTGGAGGTAGGGGCCTCCTTCAAAGCCAGGTTCTGGCTTCAACTTCTGGGCCTGCTCAGTGCGGCTGCGGTCTTGCTTTCCTTGGGCAGGCTTTATGCCCGCCCTTTGCAGCTACATTTCCTACTACACTGGCGTCCTTCGTGGGGTTCCCTTGCGGATCTTGTACCGGTTACTCCTCTGGCTCGTCCACACCTCCAGAGGTGGGCGGACATCGCTTGGCTGGCTACGGGTGTGCCTCTTCACTCACCTCCGCCCCGGTGGTCTCTCTGCACCGACGCGAGTCAGGCCGGCTGGGGCGCGCATCTGTTACCGGACTTTGTCTCGGCCTCGGGCCTTTGGCCGCGGGGTTTGGAGGACAAACACATCAACTGGCTGGAGCTGAAGGCAGTTTGGCTGGCCCTCAGTTTCTGGCAGGAGACCTTGACCAACCAGGACGTTCATGTTCTCTCAGACAACTCGAAGGTGGTGGCTTACAGGGGGGGGCACACACTCGCCCTCCCTGTGCATTCTCCTTTACCATCTCCTCCTCTGGTGCAGGGACCGGGGCATTACTCTACGGGCTCGCCACATTCCCGGTCACCTGAACGTGATCGCGGATGCCCTGTCCCGCCGCGGACAGCTGCTCCACACGGAGTGGTCCCTACGCCCGGACATCTTTCGCCTGATCTGCTCCCGGTGGGAAACTCCTTTAGTGGACTTGTTTGCCACCAGGTGGAACAAACAGCTCCCAGTATACGTCTCACCAGTCCCGGACCCGCTCGCCTGGGTGGTAGACGCGCTCTCCATCCCCTGGGACGGTCTGATCGCTTACGCCTACCCCCCGTCAGTCCTCGTTCTGAAGGTTCTGCGGAAGCTTCTGGGTTGCTCCGCAGTCCTCCTTCTGGTGGCCCCCTTCACCCCTTCAACTGGACCAAGAGCTGGACCACGGACCTACCCGCCGCTGGAGCTTCCTACACCTCCTATGATGCTCAAGCAGCCCCGCCAGCAGCTTTTCCATCCGTGCCCGGAGCGCCTCCTCCTTCACGCCTGGAGGTTGTCCGGCAAGCCCTCGCCGCTAGAGGTTTCTTGGATGCGGCGTTGGCGGCTATTGCAGCAGCCCACAGACGGTCTACGCGGCAGGTATATGAGAGCAAGTGGAGGGTCCTTCAGGCCTGGTGCGCCTCCAGAAGTCTCCCTCCCACACATCTAGCCACCCCCGGAGCTGGCGGAGTTCTTCCTGTGGCTTTTTGAAGAACTAGGCTTAGCACCCGTTACCATCAAAGGTTATCGCTCCATGATCGCAGACACTTACCGCCACCTGGGCAGGCCAGACCCAGGCGCTTGCAAGGATCTGACGGACTTGCTGGCACATTTGTGACCCGCCACCACGAAATGAGTCTAAATGTCCCTGACCTGATTTCCCGCTATCGGTGAAAATTGTCGGGTGGCATGGTCGGGTACATGTGTGGGGTCCCCAGTTTCTATAAACCATAACTCGGTGACCAATCGTCTGATTCACATGTTATTGGCACCATTAAAAAGGGTTCTCTTTCTAGTTACTGCTGATATCAATATCTCAAAATGTCCAGAAAGTGACTTTAGACCCATTTTGTGGTGGCGGGTCACATTTGAGCTCCGACGACCAGTTCTCGGTCCCTAGTGCCTCGGGGGGATCTCGCCTGGGTACTAACGTGGCTGAACACGGACCGCTTTGAACCTCTGCATTTGGCTAGTTCTCAGTTTTGACCAGGAAGACATGTTTTCTGCTGGCTCTCGCCACGGCGTCCCGAGTGAGCGACCTTTACGCTCTCTCGGTACTTCCTTCCTGTTTGCAGTTTCACTCGGACGGTTCTGCACAGCTTCTCACCGACCCATCCTTTTTGGCAAAGAACCGCCGCCCTGCGGCGGCCCCTCAGATGCTGACCGTAAGGCCTCTCCATGGTACGGACATGGCCCCTGAGTCGCGTCAACAGGACCCGGTACGGGCGCTTAGGATTTACCTGCGTCGCTCTAAGCCGCGACGCCAGGGGCGCTCTCGCCTCTTTCTCCCACTGTCCGCAGGCAGGCCAGATATTTTGGCCCAGACAGTGTCGTCCTGGCTGCGGTGGGTGATTAAGTCGGCCTACCAGGACCTCTCCCCGGACGACGATAGACTTCTTCACATCCGTGCGCATGAAGTAAGAGCAGTGGCCACCAGTCTTGCCCTGGACCGCAACTGCTTGGTCAAACATATTGTTACGGCGGTCGGCTGGCGAGCTGACTCCACATTCGCCCGCTTTTATCTCAGAGACCTATCCGGCCAACCCTGGCACGGGTGGGCGACATTTCCGCGGCCCAGCACTCCCTCCGCGCGCCCCTGGCGTCTTAGTTACGTCATAGCTGAAATCGTCGGGAGTGCTCTCTCTCTCTCTCTCTCTGGGCCGACGGGTGGTTGGGTTTGCGGTTATAGGAATGGCACCCTCCGCCTGTTCGACATTCTTCCATATAGTAATGCCATCGGTAATGTATTTTGAAAAAACAAATGAATTTTTTTTCTAAAATGTATTTTTTTGAAAAATACTTACCGA
Source organism: Semisulcospira habei (assembly GCA_036245525.1). Classification (NCBI taxonomy): domain Eukaryota; kingdom Metazoa; phylum Mollusca; class Gastropoda; family Semisulcospiridae; genus Semisulcospira; species Semisulcospira habei. The sequence continues at coordinate 191,159,518 of BTPG01000005.1, forward strand.
TGGCATTACTCAGACTGCCCTCCCGCCTGCCCCGCTTGCCTCTTTTCGCTATGTGTGAAACTGACAGGGTCGCCCTACGAATGCCGGGATAGGGTAGTAAGGAGAGGCCACCTGGGGCCCCGGTGCGTGGATCCCCGGTGTCTCCTCCCCAGTTGTGTGGGTTACACAACTTTTTGGCTGAAATCTATAGGCAATTGAGTGTATTCCAGATAGTAATGCCATCGGTAAGTATTTTTTTTTAAAAATACATTTTAGAAAAAAAATTCATTTTTCTGCAAATGAATTGATATAGTCAGCCACATCCATGACGTACCCAGCAAGCAAAGGACATTGGGCTGACATCAACCTGTGCATGGCTGTACGTGTGCTGGCTGACATCGGTCCAGTGACCTTTTGCATGCTGGATAATTATATTCAATTTGATTTTCAGGCTCCACAGAAGACATAGTGGGCAGGCCTCATGGAGAGGGAGAGTTAGAGTGGGACCCTCAGGCAGACCGCACTCCGCTAACCTACGTGAGTTTGGCATGTCTTACGCAGCCACTGGTTGTTTGTGTGCTGATATAAACTTCAGGTAACTTCAAGACTTAGGTAGGTCGTGCGGTGCTGCTTCTATAACAGAATGCCTCCCCTTGGCCAAGGCAGACCAGATTTCCAATCAAGGGAACAATCAACTGGTAAAAAGAAAATAGCTCAGGGTAGTCATTGATCCTGATTAGCTTTGCGTTTGGAGAGGTGACCAACCTCTCAGGTACCACTTTTGACTTGTCATGTCAAACGGTCTTGATAGCTAAAGGGTGGTGCCTGTGTAAGTGATCAGATTATCAGCACAGTAGGTGCTGATGTAAAATTAACCCTTTTACTGCTATTGATGATACCGCTCTGCAGTAAAAATGTGTAGTTAACACCTTGGCTGCTACTGACAATACCGCTCGGAGGAAGTTTTTTACTACGCATCTTTTTCATCGAGCGGTGTCGCCAGTACTGGTCATCTGGTTCATAACTACGCCTCTTTCCACCGATGGGTATTAGCAGTACCAGTCAAGAGGTTTTACTTGCACTGTAGGGGACAGAGAACGTGGTGGTGGTAAGTATAGAGTTTAGAGACCATTGTGCCAGGGCTCAGTTGCATGAATGAGTTTAGTCCAGCACCAGCCACTAAGCAAGGTGCTCTGCTATAACGTAGCACCTTGCTTAGTGGCTGGCACAGGACTCAACTTGCTTGTGCAACTAGCCCCTAGTATGTGAGTTTGGGCCTTACTGTCTAGAACGTAAGGCCCAAAAATCACACATCCACACAGATATTGAAAACTTGTATTTGTTTTGTGAAGTCATGATTGCTGAGGAGTTTGCATGAGTATTGTGTTCTTTAATGGATTGTTCATGCGTTTTGTTTGTTTTGCTTCATGCATCATCCACATTAGTTACCATTTTTAGCACACCATCGGTTAGTGGGTAATAGTGTACATTTATAGTCTTTGAAATACATCAGAAATAATTCATGGGCTACGGGCAGCACTAGATTGAAACATGTAACCATGCACAACAGTTGCACCATTTGTGACATGTATTTCTCATATTTAACAGTGTAGAACACCTTTGCACATTTATAAATTTCAGTAACACATACCTTGACATTTTGGGGCATTCATGACGCTAACCCTTTGGTTGTCAGTAGCAGTTTCCCACAGGAATCATCGTGACAAAAAACACTACTGACAGCCAAAGAGTTAATGTGATAATTAGTCCAGTGATTGTTGTTTTCCCTACCAAGGTTATGTTTGACCGGTATGTGTGTCAGGCTGTGATTTTGGATCTTACAGATTCAGGCGCTAGGGTGAAGTGTCGCAGACTAGTGCATATATTATGCCAAAACAGAAATCCACTACATTTTTCATACCATTCCTTCATTTTTTTTTTCAATCTTTTTACCTAGCAATTTTTCTTATGCCCTTTGTGAATGTCACTTGCACAAACTGTTATGATTTTTGTTGTGGCTTACTTCCGTTTTTTTTTTAAAAAAATCCTTGTTCAGATTGTTTTCCATTTCCTCCACACTTTATTATGCCTGCCTTAACACACTCTGCCCCAGGACCGAAATCCCCAAATGTCAAAGTTGCCCTCTGAAGACTGTATTACACTTCTGGAGACAGATCGAGCATAATAGTTCAAGGGTGGTGCCAGAATAGCTTGGCGCCTATAGGCGCCAAGCTATTCTGGCACCACCCGTGAACTATCACGCTAGATCCATGTCTTGCTATGGTGTTGGGGCTAAATGAGTTAAAACACATGTAATCAAGACGAAAAAAGCATCATAGGCAGAGGTGACAGAACAAGAAAAGGAATGCGCAGAGAAGAAAGAAACAAAGTGGTTTTCCACATTCACACTGGCCATGATAGTTCAGGGGTAGTTCCATTTTAACTTGGCACCTTCCCCGTGTTGCCAAGCTGATCCGGCACTACCCTTGAAATACCATGGCTGATTTTTTTACACGTCTCATAGGTTTGGCTGAGGGTTGTTTTTAATTTGTATCCACCTTTGAATTAATTTGCTTTCATTTGCATGTTGCCCTTTATGACAAAAGTTCAGTTCCTTTGTTGTAACTAGCAGCATGACTGCTTGGAAGAAAATGTGTGTTGGTCTGTGATTTTGGACTATACAGCCATTGGCTGTAAGGTCCAGAATCACAGACCAGCACACTATGTTTGATTAAATGTGAATTCAGCGTTTGTGTGCTTCTGTTTTTAGGAAGATATAACATTTTTCAACACCCCTCTTTTGGCTCCAATACTGGACGAAAATGAAGATTCTCATGTCAGTAGCCTCGCTTTGTCGGAATCAAAGTCAGACACACTGGAGGTTTGTATGAAAATGAACACGTCCGCATACTCTGCTTTCTGTTATAAGGAGAAGAATACTAATTTTGAGTATCCTTGTTTATAACAATCTTTTCAGGCAAGAGTTTGAAGGTTAATAGTTTTCAGTATCTCGTATAATGTTTGTGTTTTTTAAATAAAGCTGCATAAATTGGCTTAGCTTTTGTTTCATGATTAAGTTGCAGTGTCAAAAAAATGAAATGCTTTTCTGCTCTCCTTCTCCTTCGCTATGAAGGAGAGTTCTCTGAAGAACAAAAGGGCTGTAGCAACACCTCTGTTAAGGACCTATGTAATCAAAACCTGCTCTGGAGAAAGCAACTTTACAGTTTAAGGGACAAAATCTTTTTCAAAAGCACTGCATACACAGAAAGAGGTGAATCGCCTGACTGACTGACTATTTTATATTTAACCTCCTACTGCACTAGGTGTGATCAATGACGATCATTTAACTTCCTACTGCACTAGGTGTGATCAAGGATCGCCTACAACACATGTAGCTGATGATTAAGAGCTATAGGAGTCTGCTCAGGCACTACTATTGAGTGGTCAGGGTCATTCTGCTTTCTTTGGCACAGGAAATGAACAAATATTGTGAGAATGTTTGGTTAATTAGTTGACATTAACCCATTACATCCTGAGGCTTCTTTTTTAAAATTTGCTTATTGTCCTATGAAGGCTACAGTACAGACTAGGAGCTAGCTTCACTGTTTTAGTTCAAGGGTGGTGCCAGAACAGCTTGGCGCCTGAGGCGCCAAGCTGTTCTGGCACTACCCTTGAACTATCATAGTCAATTTTATTTCAAGCAATGGATGTATCAGGATGAAAAGGGTCAAGTATTTCTAACTTTCTGATCACATCCACAACAGTATTTCTGAGGGCACAATTCATGGTACTTGTAGCGAAAGTCGGCGAACAAGAAATTTGTTACACTTGAAAATACTCATAACTTGTAAAATATACCATATTTTGTTGATTTTTTTAACTGCAAATAAAACATGGATCTTGTACAATTTGACAACAATTTGCCACAAATCGCATAAATAGGTGTGTTGTGAGGGGTTTTAAAACACAAGCCAACTCAGTAGTGAACACAAAGTTTGTCGCAGAGAGTAATAAATCTCTATTGACTCCTAAACCACAAGATGTTTTTGAACGGTAACTTCAGATTCATCTAGTCTTACGCCATCACTATAATATTTGATTAAAGAATAAGTTTATTAGAGATTGAAATAAATAAATTTTGTCAAAGTAAAAACGGTCTGCTGTCAATCTCCATGTTTGCCACATTGTAAATGCTGACAACTCTGTGACCACTTGGTATCTTTTGCTCCAAACAAAAGTTAATGGAGAGTGTATTGCTCCTACAAAGAGACGTAAAAGTTTAGAAAATAACTTGATACGCATTTTTTGGTTGATCTGATTCCTAAATGACTTGAGTCCTGCCTGAGATTTTGCTGATTTACTTTTTCTTTAACCCTTTTAGACCCACGGGTGCATTTCCTAAATTTTGGAAGTGTTTCAAAACGACTATGTGCCAATTGCAGGAGGTGGATTGACCATGATAATTCAAGGGTAGTGCCAGATTAGCTTGGCCCCTGAAGGCACCAAGTTAATCTGGCACTACCCTTGAATTATCATGGTCAATCGATCTCCTGCTGTAGGGGCTAAATGGGTTAATTATAGCACTACTTTGAGACCAGTGTTCATTTCAGTGCTGTTATGATAATGGTTCATAGCGTCCATAACCAAAAGACATCTAGTTCTTCAGGCCCACTAATGTGTGGCTGTACTAACCCTCCAGTTCCACAAGAAGTGTCATGTACATGTGATTGAGATCCCGTCAATGTTGTAGAAAGTGCATCCAGTCCATACCCTGCACTTTGTGAAGTCTGTGTACCCAGTACTTACCTATGGCTGAATTTGATCCTACCCCCGACACAGTGCACATAGGTTTAGTGTTAGAATTCATAACATATATATATTGCTTTGTTTGGCTTGTTTACGTTGTGCTAATGTCAGATAGATTCCCGTCCCATTTGAGGGTGTACTCCCTAGACAGACCCTCTCGGGGAGTATGTCATGAGCATACTTCTACTCCAATGAGATGCTTACTTGGGGAGAATGCCACAAGTATGCTTGTATTCAAATGAGATGCTTAACATCTCATTTGAATAGAAGTGTACTTGTGGCATGCTCCCAGAGTGGGTCTATCCGGGGAGTATTCCTGCAAATGGTATGGATTTCTTGCAGTCTTTGCTTATTTCAAGTGTTGATCTCCTTTTATCGCATAAAAATGATTTTGGCTATTCTGTCTTCTGTGACTAATGATTTATAAGAGCTTTATTTGCATGACAGCACAAATAAGCCTTTTAGTGTTTGGCCTAGAAAAATTCTCTTGTGGAGCAATCCAGACCCAAAAGGTGACTTGTGGAGCAGGAATTTGGTCTTGAAACGAACTTAAAGCAGCTTGTTTAGGCACTGCTGTAATTGAGTTTTGCTTTTGTGGATGTGCTGTTACAGTAGTTAGCTCAATGTTTTATTTAGTCTGTAGTCCTGTGCATTAAATACATGCACACACATATTTCACACACTCTTACCAGTATTTACAAAATGCAGTATGAGTGTTTTGTACGTGGCAACTCATTTTTCTTTCTTTGACAAATGTTTAACTCTGCAATTAATTTTCTGATTCGTTTTCAGACTTTGAATTTCTTATTTTAGCCTCCTTGTGCATGCTGCCACTGGTACTGCTTACAGTACTGGTGGTTGCAATCACAAAGGGGTTAAACGTTTGAACTCACTCCCTTCACTTCTCAAACAACAGAAAGCTGAGGACAGCAGCCCGTCAGCAGACGAGTCTCACACCAACCAGAACAGCCTCTTGGACGGCAACGGAGACAGTGGCTACGAAGCAGAGTCACGGCCAGAGATGACAACGGAGGAAGATGTGACTCCGACGGCTGATGACGACCGAATGTTGCATGAAGAAGAAGAGGAGGATGGGGATGAAGAGACGAACGCCAAGCTTTACATGTACAACATTTCCAATATTGACTCTGAGGACTCGCCCATCCTCTCTGCACCTAACACACGCCTTCTCAAACGCAAAAACAAGGACACTTAAAGAAGACCTCCAGGCAGTGGAGGATTCACTCCTGTATATCATTTGGGGTCCGTGACTGCCAGCAAGAGGCATAGATTGCCTCTTGCCTCAGAAATCTAAGCCTCGTGCTACAGAAAGTTTGTCATTGGCAAAAGCCCATGTGAATTGAACCCTCATAACCGGGTGGATGAAATGTTCAAGGATCCCCAATAGCCATTTGAGTGAAATCTGGGAGTCCCAGATGTTTTTCTTAGGGGACGAGCAGTTCAATGTGTGCAAGCATTTTTAAATTTGCATTTGCCGTTTGGGCTGTGAGTAGATTTGATCTGCCCTGCCATTATTTGAGGGTTCAGAGAAAGAGGCGTAGACTGTTGCAAGCCCCTGGAGGCTCACAAAGTGCTGGACAAATCTGGCACCAGCCGCAACATGGTGGATCCGTTTCCCACAGACATTTCCAATCTGTCAAGATGACCTACTTTGCAAACTCGGCCTTTAGGAGTGGATGAGTTAACCACTTGACTGCTGAGAAAAAATGAACATGATCCAACAGCAAGAAACATACATCATCAAGAGTGCCTGCAGCTGCAGGGAGGCTCATGATGATCTGTGTCTCTTGCTGACACCACTTTGAACCATGTTCATGTGATGGCTACGGCTCTTTGGAGTTGAATTGAAAAATATTTCAGAAACATCCTGGGTCAACTAGCAGTGAAGGGGTCAAACAGAAGGATGTGTCTGGAACTCGAGGTTTTTCTGTGAGACTAAAAATGTCCCAGAAGAACACTTTATCATTGGGGCCACCAAAAAGCATACATTGTCTTCAACTATAAGCCTGTGGTGAAATTCGGGCCTTAACCTTGATATTTTGTTGTTGTCATATTTCAGTTTGTTGTCTTCAAACAAATGTTTTTGTTACTGAAAGTATTTGAAGAAAGAGTCACAGGACCCATGTGCCGTGTGAGCAGACCATTATTGTTAGGGGCCAGTATTTTGGGCAACAGTCTCCACAGGACAATTATTTAATCATTCTGTTGCTTTGATGTTACGTTTCAGTGTTCTTTATGGCTGTGTTCCTGTGCTTATATTGCTGACAAATGCCTGCAAACAGTCTACGCATTCAAGAAATCAGTGATGAAACATGAAAGGCAACCAGAGAAAAACATAAATCATGTGTTCTTGGCTTATGACCTCAGTGTACACCGAGTATGCAAAACGTCCTTGGACTAACGTTGTGTCGTTGGCTGTGTGTATATGCCTATACCAGCAAACGCTGACAGGGCCAGGGGCATTTACCTTACTGGACAGTCTTTGCTCCCCTTAACCCTTTCAGCCCTGACACTGCAACAGAATATGGATCGACCATGATAGTTCAAGGGTGGTGCCAGAATAGCTTGGTGCCTATAGGCACCAAGCTATTCTGGCACCACCCTTGAACTATCATGGTCAATCTGTCTCCTGAATCAGTACACTATGTAGTCTGCAAAAGACATTTTCAAAATGTGGGAATTTTTACTGCAGGGCTCAGCATTTTAAATGTGCTCTGTTATTACCATGTTCTAACTTTAGAACCATTTGCAGTGTCAGATGAACGTAAGCACTTGTGAGTATGCTACGGACTTGAAGGAAAATGGAATGACTATATTAGTATATATGCTTTATTCCTGGTAAGTCAAAAAGTGGGTTTGGCAAAAAAGAAAGTTGGAAGTCAGAAAGTATCTTAAACCCCGAGGACAAAATTATTAAAATCTGTGCTCTACATCACAGTTCTGGAGACAGGTCGACCATGATAGTTTAAGGGTGGTGTCCGAATAGCTTGGTGCATACAGGCGGCAAGTTATTCTGACATCACCCTTAAACTATCAAGGCCGATCTACCTCTTGTTATAGCATGACAGGGCCAGCAGTCATCCCGTCTTCCTTAAAGTCAGTAAGCACCTGTTCCTATCTATACTTTACACTTCTTTGGTTAAGGCAAAGAAATGCGGATGCAGATTTGTTTCGAGTACAGGGTGAAGTGTTCAAACAGAGAATCTCAGCTGAAGTATTCTTGCTTACATTACGTTGCATGCATTTTATCATAGAATATACTGAAAGTTTGATTTTTTGGAATTCATGTATTTATAAGTGGTTTTGTACATGTATTTTATTAAAGGTGTATAATAGCTACGTCTTTAATTTATTATGAACTCTATAGTTGCAGTGCAGGAAACGGCTTTTGTTGCTGAACAAATTTGTAGGCATTTTACAGTTATTTACTTGGCATGAGTATTGTGTGTCAGCTGGTCTTTAAAACTGCAGCAAGTTGCCAAGTGGATACTGAAGACAAGCACTATCCTAGGACTGTCATATTTCAGGAAGATGAAGTGTTCCATTTCTACAGTGCGTTCAGAGTGCCACGGGCCCTTTCTGGGATCTGTTTACTTTAAATGGGGTACAAACTCGTGATTATTTAGACAATTTAGCGTGCTTGTAGCAACTACAGTGATCTACTGAGTGCAAATTAAGTCTAAATAACCCTAGAGTTTGTATCCCCTTTAAATCTTGAGGGATTTTTTTTTTGTGGCAATTGTACACATTTTCTCAGTTTGACATGTCCAGTGACTTATGTCAAATGTAAATCATGTACATAACCTTGTATGACATCACTGTTGTCTCGAACTATGAGATAAAAAGCTTTAGTTGTTGTGAGCTTTGGTGTTGTTCAGTTAACCCCTTTGTGCATGCAGCTTCTTGTAATGTAAACGGTACAGGTGCCTGCATACACTGGAGGGTTACTAAAAGTCATAGTGTTTGAGCTGGAATGATCTGATATTTACTGTACAGATAAACATTACCGTAAGTGTAAACTCTTTGTTCACTACATGTATGAAATAATCTGTAAAGATACATGTACTGTGTAGTTGTGTGTGAAGATGTACACCAGAACCTGTTTTGAGTGACCACCCTTATGAGACATCACCTGTCATTAAAGACTATCATTTAGGTGCGACAGCCACAGCTACATCCACCTAAATGATGGCCTGTAATGACAGGTGATCTCTCGTATGGATGGACGCTTTCTGTCCTTTAAGACTTTTCTGAAGGGCATGTGTCTTGTACTGTTGTAAGACCAATTTTTTTCATGCAGAAAAGGCGGTTTCTCAAAATAGGTTCTTTTGTAGCTAAGCTAATGACAGTGTCTCGTATTCTTGCCGGAAGAAAATATAGAATTAGATCGTTCATTTGCATCAATCATGGAGTGCCTTTATTTCTAATGCCAGTAAAATACAGGGCAATAGATTAATTACCAATTGTAGGGCATTTTAATGGATCATGCGTAAATTTGTTTTAGATTAAATTAACTGTATGATTCTTAAATGAGCCAATAATATTTGAAGTTAAACAACAGCTTTATAGCGTTAGCTTTAGAAAGGAGCAAATAAAGTTTTGAACAGCCATGACATGTGTTTTCAGGGACATCAAGGTGTGTGGGTGTGCGTGTGTGAAAGAGAGAAGAGTGAGCGAGATTGTTTGAGACAAAGAGAGGGAGAGACAGTTTAATTTTTAACACGCACATCTTTTAAACGTTTTCTCATCTCTTGTTGAGAGAGAGAGACAAGGTAATTTAATTTATGACTTGCACCTCTTTGTGTTGTATATATTGCTTTTTATGTATGTTTAGTTCCTGAACATTGAACTTGTAAGATGTGATAGGAACAGTCCCACATCATCCACCTACACACTTGGGCTATGAGCTTGCATGAATGTAGCATTTTGCAGCCAGTAACTGCCAACCATAGCGATAATGCTATTGTTTTCAGCCCCATATGGTGCTGTAAGTAACGGCATTATCTGTGTAGCTGGCAGTAACCACAATGATAAATCACCTGCAACCAGCCCCTGAAGCTATAAGAAAATGTTTTTTGCGACCAGCCCCCGAAACCACCCAGTAGGGTTTCTGGGCCTGGTTGCAGGAAATTTCTTATAGATTTAGGGGATGGTTGCAGGTAATTTCTGTATAAAGGCTGTTAAGGTGGGTTGGGAGGAAAACTTGTTTAAAAAATCATGTAATATGGTAAATATTTCCTTTTGAACCGATTTCATTGAGCAGGTGCTGCATTATAGACTTTTCAAAGTACAAGTCAGTTTTCTCCATCACTATTTTTAGTGCTTGAAATGTTCAGCCCCCATGTGCATGCAGCCCCTGGCATTGTTGACAGCACCGGTGGCTGTATTCACAGGAGGGTTAAGCCCCTTCACTGCTAGCGGCCATGAACGTAGTTTATGAAAACATGGCAAACTGAACACCTGAAGCCCAACTCCGTCAGAGGAGTAGGGATGTAAAATTCTTGTGAGTCTCAGTGAATGTGGGTGCTCATGAGGATCTGTGTCTCTAGCTGGCCCCATATGGGGCCAGCTAGAGACACAGATCCTCATGATTGAACAGTGTTTTGGCAGTGAAGGGGTGAATGTACAGTTGTCTACATCATTCATATGGTCTCGTGTACATGTACAGTGTACCCGTGTTTTATTAAGTTTCCATCATGAAAACTTTGGTGTTCACTTTTTTTGCCAATGTTTTGTAACAAACATGTTTCCCTCAGTTCATCTGCTGACAGTTCATAGCTCGCAGTTTTTACAAAAATGCATCGTTCATAGATGAAACGTGAAACCCGGTACAAGTAACATTTTAACTCATTCAGCCCGATGCACACATTTCCCAAATTTTGGAGGCATCATCTAACGACTATGCACCTGTTGCAGGAAATGGATCGACCATGATAATTCAAGGGTAGTGCCAGATTACCTTGGCGCCAACAGGCACCAAGCTAATCTGGCACTACCCTTGAATTATCATGGTCGACCCATCTCCTGCTGTAGTGCGCAAGGGCTGAATGGGATGTCAGTTGGTAAGTTTTCTGTTAGCTTCTTTATGATTGTGTACATTGTACAATGTTACGATTAAGTTATGGACTGCGAAGGCATCCTCACTACCTCTTTTGTATTTTTTGTGGATTTAATTTATTGAGGGAAAAACAAAGTGATCACTTCTGATTATGACACTAATGATTTATGGATTATTAGTGAAAGCAGCCTTTTATCCACCAGCAAAAGAGCAGTGGTTGCGTCACCAATCGTACCACCAGAAACTTGTGAAATGTTGCCAGTTTTGATAACACAACCCCCATGTTACGGCTCGTAATGATAGGGTCCCGATGAGCTCAGTGCTGAAATGCAAGACGATGTGCCACCACATGTGCACAACCACCACACTCAATACAAAAGGGGAGCAAGATATCTCTGTGGCCGGAGACTATTGCATATCAGCGTGTGTTCTTAGTGTAATCAAATGTGTGCTGGTCTGTTGGCCGTAAGGTCCAAAATCACAGACCAGCAGAGATCTTACATGAATGCGAACACTTGCACGTTTAGTCGCCATCTGTTGAAATTTCACGTTTTGAGCGTCATGGTGTTTAGTGTAACCCTTCAGGCTGTCGTTTGACGATGTTCACTTCACCTTAGCAGTATTTTCCCTTCCCGCCTGCCTTGTTCTACATGTACCTTATCATAATTTATGTGACCCATTTTCTGTGGTGACCTGATTTGGGCCAGGTTGCTTGACCTTTATCAGGGATGCAATCATGGCTGACTTTATTATTTCTGGTTGTGTATTCGATTTGTTTTCCAGTCCTTTAATTCACTTGTGCCACTGCAAGTGTGACCTTGATTAAACTTATTTCGGAAAGAATTGTGAATTATGGCTGTTTTGTTTGTGGTTTGTTATTGTCTTTTGTTTTTATTCCTCTTTGACATGCACACACACACTCCACAACCATACAACTTAAACATGAATTTTCCACTCTTTCTGTCCATGTCCGCTGAAAAGTCCTGGTAAATCAAAGTGGCATGATTACAGTGGGCCTGAATTGATCAGAGGTCAGGTCACACTCCATAGGCTAGGCAATAACTCCCTGTCGCCAATAACCCACCCGTTAGGGCTGTCTATTATCACTGCATGGTGCCATGGACAATGAAACTTTGAGAACAATTGCAGTATTTACCAATACAAATATCCTCACAACTCCATGCCATTTTAGTTCAATTTTGGTATTACGACTCTTGCACACACATGCATGCTGAACAGAGTTCACAACATAGAACAACCACAATGTATACCGAGCACTGGCACTGCTACAAGTCCATGACACAGTGCCTTCTTACAAAGTATGGTAAACTGTTAACAAACACTTGAGATATGTTCAAGTAAATGGGATGCATTGATATGATAAGGACACAGGCAAGTCTATAACAATGTGTCCATTTACAGAGTATGATAAACTTAAAAAATTGTTCTTGATATATTAATATAAAGGGAATGCATAGATAACAACAAAGGTAGAGTTCTCGGGTAAGAAACGTAACCTGAAACAATGCAATTACAAGACAAAAATAAGCAAAGAAGTACCCAACGGAGAAAGAAACACGCTTAGAAAAGACGGGTACAACACAATTTATTAATATTTCGGGCAAATACCCTTTGTCAAAATAAACAAACAGAGAGATTAGCCGCTACTTATCTTCATTGGCAGAAAGAATGTGGCAACTGAAGGAGGTGACGTAAAAGAAAGAAAAGGAAGAACAAAAGTGCGGAAAAAGTAAAAATGACGTCAACGAAAAATCGTAAGAGAGGGACTCGGAAAGAACCTGAACACGAGAGACAAGAGTGTGTGCAAGCACGTGCAGGAGCGAGCGAAAGAAAAGGCGTGTAGATGAGGCCAGAGAAAGAGAGAGAGAGAGAGAGACGGAGAGAGAGAAAGAGAAGGAAAACGAACGGGGAGTACCCTTGGGCACGAAGTAGGCGGAGTGTCTAATACACAAAGCCTGCTAAATACCAACCCGAAGGCAAACTTTATATCACCTTCAAGTTGAGGACTACCTCGGGGAAAAACTGGAGGACCCCGGGAAAAAAACCCCAGCATTTAGCACGGTACACAACAAGTAATAAGTCATGAAAACAAAGCAAATAATCAAATTCAGTAAGAGAATATTGGTATAAGTGGAGATTAGGTAGTTGTGAAACCGTCTTCAAGGGTAACTCAAAAAATAGGGGGGAGAGAGAGAGAGGGAGGGAGAGAGAGAGAAGGGGGCGGGGGGAAAGGAGGAAGGGGAATAAGAGAAAAGGAAAAAGCGTAAAGAGAGAAAGAGGGCTAGAGAGAAGTTGTAAAGGGGGTAGGTGGGGTGGGGGGGGGGGGGGGAGAAAGAGGGAGAGAGGTAGAAGGAAAAAAAAAAAAAAAAAAAAGCCAGAGCCACCAACCCCACCCAACAGGCACCCACCAGCACACAGAAAAACACACAGGCACGCAACAAGACGACCACGTACATCCCCAAGGGATGCACACGATCGCCCCGCCCCAAAACCGCGTATCAAACCGTGAGCCGGAGACCCGGCGCCCGACAGGGAAGGGCAATGGATCCAACTAAACGTTCGGCCAGCGCTGAGAAAGTCCCCAAGGGAAATGTACATATCAACCAGCGCCAACCTACCCTAACTGGTTAGTGAGTAGTAAACAGTGAGGTAAAGTAGCAGACACAAGCAAGGTAAAAAATGTTAATCTTTCATATTCATCCCGAGTGGCGCCACAGTGCCCAGTTTATTAATCAGAAATTTTTCACGGTCTTTCCTGGCCCAGACATTACTGGCTTGCATAAGCCAAAGGCCTTTAACCCGAATGTCCGAGACGGAGTGGTCGGCCTGATTGAAATGTTGTCCGACCGGTCTGTTGTATTGGTACTTGACAGACTGAAGATGTTCTTTGAAACGGTCGTTTTCCTTCTCTTTCTCTCTCTCCGTCTCTCTCTCTCACTCTCTCTTTCTCTGGCCTCATCTACACGCCTTTTCTTTCGCTCGCTCCTGCACGTGCTTGCACACACTCTTGTCTCTCGTGTTCAGGTTCTTTCCGAGTCTCTCTCTTACGATTTTTCGTTGACGTCATTTTTACTTTTTCCGCACTTTTGTTCTTCCTTTTCTTTTTTTTACGTCACCTCCTTCAGTTGCCACATTCTTTCTGCCAATGAAGATAAGTAGCAGCTAATCTCTCTGTTTGTTTGTTTGTCTATTTTGACAAAGGGTATTTACCCAAAATATTAATAAATTGTGTTGTACCCGTCTTTTCTAAGCGTGTTTCTTTCTCCGTTGGGTACTTCTTTGCATATTACACGCTTGGCAGTCACCTTTTTGGTCTGGATTGATTTAAGACAAAAATACACATAAACCATCAACTTTTCACCATGTTGTGTGCTGGTCTGTGATTTTGGGCCTTATGGTTTTCAGCCAGAAGGTCCAAAGTCACAGACCAGCACATAATTTATCTGCTGGGTAGAAACGGGAAATAATACACATGAATTATATTATTTGCAACTTACCGCAGGCATGTTGTGGCATGTTGTGTACTGGAGTATCAGACTCTGAGGTGATGTGTTGGATGGCTCAAGTAAAATATTGTCTAGAGCCAAACACGGCAAATGCAGTCTAAGAGGCATGTTAACGCATTCACATCTATTAATGGCATTAATAACCTATTCACTGTCAAGAAAAACAAACACTATCCAACTGTAAGAGGTACAGATACTCGTTAGCCCCCGCAGTTGCAGGGGTTGAAGAGAATCTATGCATCTAGCTGAAACCATTTCGCATCCAGGTCTTTTGGATGGCTAGGGATCCTCGACGTTGAATGTACAATGACTTAAAAAACAATCTGCATCCACTGGCATTTGAAAGGGTTTAACCCATATCATACTGAGGCTAAAACTTGAAATTTGTACACTGCCATATGCAAGTTACTTTATTGTACTTACAGATAAGGATATAGACCAATGACTTTAGTTCAAGGGTGGTGCCAGAATAGCTTGTCGCCTAGAGGTGCCAAGCTATTCTGGCACTACTCTTGAACTATTTTAGTCAAACTTATTTCACACACGTGTATTAAATGATAAGGAATACCACCAAAGATGGTATATTATAAATCATACATTGTCTTTCATAATTGTCAGCTGTTGGCGACATGTAATTGTCAACCAAAACATTTCATGGGTAGTGGCAGAATAGTCTAGGGCCTTCCCAGGCACCAGACCAAAAACATGACTGCCAAGCATGTAAAACGCAAAGAAAATTCCAACAAAGAAACATGCTTAGACAGGACAATAAATTGTATTGTTATTTTTCTTTCCAAGTAGGTTTTTTCTTTCTTGGGATTTGTTTGGCACTACTCTTGAACTATCAGCTGTGATGTCTCAAAGGTTAATGTGTTCACCCTCTGGCTGTCAGTTGCTCATTTTGTCGTGACTCCTGCAGGAACGAAACAAAATGCACAATTGACGGCCAAAGGGTAATAAGATGGGACCCCAGCCCAAGGTTGTTCCTATATTTAAACTTATCCTTCTGATCCATCGCTCTCTACCCACCCTCTGATCCACACACACTTACTTACTTATGCCTGTCACCCCTACCCGGGTAAAGGCCGTCGACGAGAGACCTCCAGCAACTCCTGTCCTGTGCTTCTCCTTCGATTCTACTCCAGGTGGTTCCCAGTCTCTTGATGTCTGCTTGGAGGTCTCGACGCCAGGAGTTTCTCGGCCTACCTCTTTTCCTCTTTCCCTGGGGGTTCCATGACAATGCCTGCCTAGTGATACTGGAAGCTGGCTTTCTCAGGCTGTGACCGATCCATCCCCATCTTCTTCGCCCAATTTCATTCTCTGCTGTTATCTGCTCTGTTCTCTCCCAGAGTCTGACGTTGCTGATCTTCTCTGGCCAGTGGATTTTCAAAATTCTTCTAAGGCAACTGTTCATGAAGGTTTGTACTCTGTTGACTGTGGTTTTTGTCAGTCTCCAAGTCTCTGCCCCATATAGGAGAACTGCTTTTACATTGGAGTTGAAAATCCGGACTTTGGTGTGTTGTGACAGCTCTCTGGAACTCCACACTTTTTTTAACTGGAGAAAGGCTGCTCTGGCTTTACCGATTCGTGCTCTGACATCTGCATCAGTGCCGCCATTTTTGTCTATGATGCTCCCGAGATAGGTGAAGGACTCCACCTCCTCCAACGGGGTGCCAGCAAGCAAGACTGGTTCTTCCCTGGTTGTGTTCAGCCTCATTGTCTTTGATCCACACACAGCACACAAATAAAAACGGACACACGCCGCTTCGTGCCATTCGTACGCTTTATGGGCTAGCGTAGTGACAGATCTATTCTGAAGGAGAATAATAGCACAAGCAGTGAAATGATGTCGCTATTTTAAGCTTCACATCATGGCATCGTTAGTCCCATGACGCTGTGTTCACAATGATAAAATTGACGTTAGTCATTCATTATAGTACTACCATTTTACATATTAGAGGATCAAACTTAGCAATTTTCTAGATGATTTTCACACCTAGGGCTTACAGGTCACAATTGTACATAAATAGCTGGCTTATGCAAACACTGTTTATGAAACTCCGAAAAAGTGGTGCTGAAAATTACAATTTTATCCTAATCGTTCCCGACAGCCGAGACAAACTGTAGGCTTATGTAAATACCGCTTATGCAAAATCATGCAGGTATAATTGAGAAGATTGATTTTTTTTCATAAAAAAGACTTGATTGTTTTCAGAATAATCCCAAATAATTTTGAAAAACGTGATTTTTTCCCTCAAAAATAATTTTCACAAAAAAAGTTGAGATGCAATGCTGGTTAATGAACTTATTCAATGCCTTTCTTTAATCTAGCTATGCAAAATAGCTAGTAAAAATTACGGACTCCAGTGCGGATCAACCATTTTTTGTGAAACGGTCATTTTCTCACCAATGTAAATTTTTTGTTTAAAATACCTCAAGATAATTCTTTTAGAGACAATAATTATATCCTAACTTTTCAAGCTTGTCCGTCCACAAAAGTGGGCTCTAGTCAGTGTCGCATACACACCTATGGCGCTTTGGCGCCAAAAGTACATTCTCCAGCAAGGTTTGTGTAGCGACATGACATTATTTTCATCTTGTTACTTCTTTGCCAGAATTTGGGAGCCACACGAGACATCATGTGCATGCTCCAGAACGCGCTCTGACGAGTCCCATTTCAAAGTTGTTCCTATTTTTAAATAGGAACAACAAAAATAGGAAAATAAACCTAATGACCAGGCTTGTGAATCTTGTCCCAGGCATTTTTGCTCACAAAGCCTAGGCACAGATAGCGAGTGTCTCGACCAAACAAGCCCAGCTGTCCATCGTGGCACATGTACGTTTTCACCATCACCTGCTTAGGCTTGCGGAGTGGTGTAGAATACATCAAGTAAATAATCTGCTCATCTCCGCTGGATAAATCATCTTTGAGCAATCTCTCCACAACCTGTTTGTAATGTGTCGTGAAGTTCAGCACAGTCTTGTAATCACCAAGTAACATTTCCCCTGACACCCACACAAGGTTATTCCTGATCACTTCCTTAGCTGGGATGTTTGGATCATGGGGCCATGCTTGCGACATAGCCACCATTTCAAAGTTCATGGTCCCTGGTGGAACAAGCTTGAAAATTTTGAAATCTGTTTGGTCAAAATTTCGGAAGTACGCAATGTCCAGCCAAGCAAAAAATGGTGTTCGGAAAAAATTATTTTTTGTCGCCTGCTCCAGAAGCTCATATTTTGCATGAGAAGCACAGGTGTGTTCAGGATACACAGTGTTTGGGTCATGATGTGGGTAGTCACTTTTGTCGTAAATGCGTTTGATATATGGTCTCAGCCTGAAACTCCACAGGTCTTGGCGACGTACCTTGATGATCTTTGTGTGTGAGGGTGGCAGGCATGACCGAACCTGGCGAAAATATTCAACATCTTTGTCATGCTCCATGAAAGCCACAATTGGGTTGGCTACCTTCCCAAGTGGGCGCATCCACTGTTTCTGGAGGTATGGGTTGGAGTAGTCCCATGCCCCCGGCCCATTTTTGTACGCTCCAAGGTCGAAAAATGCTGTTACCAGAGTGATCTCCTCTGGATCTGACTGCAGAATGTACGCTGGTACGTCTTCTCTGTCACACCACCGATCCTGAAAACGAATGAGAATGAAAACATAAAGTACAACCCATACAAGGGTACAACTTTGAAGAAAAAAATTCATCTGATCTGTTGCTGCTGTCAGCACCACAGTTGCAATTTAAAAAATACACACTTTTTAGTTGGTTTAGTAATAAGAATTATCATTGGAATATAGTCATATTTCAGCCAGTCAAAACATACAATTACAAAAAAACGTAGATCATCTAAACTGATAACTTCCTTCCAAGATTAGATATATATACATGTAATTAATTTCAAGACAAATGTGAGCTCATGTGTGTCGTACTCATAACCTTCCAGTGCTACTTGGCATTCAACATTTTCTGGTTTTCCCTTGTGTGAGGGGTGAATGCATGTAATGAGGAAAGACTCTGAGCACTGTTCAAGTGAAACAACCAACAAATGTATTGCAATATACATGCCAATATTAAATAAATCATACTCACTACCACTGGATCTCCTCTAAGCACCCCTCTGTGAAATACATGGCGAACTGAAAAGATAGAAAACATTTTCACTAGTAAGTTTACAAATTATTTCCCTGAAACTCACGGTATGTAACACATAGGCATGTGCCATTATAAGAATGGGTTAACACTTTAATAACTGACAATTGTAAAATACGAAGTTATGGCTCTGTACGTAAATGGGATAGCACCCATCTGCCTTTCGTTAGTTTGTAAGACTCACCAGCATTGTACACAATCCAGAGTATCAGTAGAGTTGTCAGCAGCGTCACGAAACGCCGGTGACTGTACTGACGATACTGAACCAACAAGCGGATGTCATGAAGACAGCGCACAAGGAAGAATTTCAGTCGCATCTTCTTTGTCTGTAAATGACAAATAACACAGCACCAGTTGCAATTTTTTGGAACAAGAAGATCAAAATATCAACTTATGCACTACGCGTGCACAGTCATAATGTAACACATACTAAAGAATTGTATTCCATAAAAATTTATTGATCGAAAACAACAGTTAAAAGATTAAGATGTTACGTTCTCTTTCTGGATAGCGTTCTGCATTCACCAGAGTCGAAATTACCGGAAAATACTAAACTTTAAATTTCCAAAAAGAAAAGCACATGATTTGAGCCTTTAAATTTTAATGAATAAAATCCTCTTCTGATATAAAACAAAACATAGCAGAGTTAGGTCACCTACTGTGCATTTATCACAGAAAAAAACAAGTTCTCCTAGTCTCGCGCTTCTCCTACGCTGCCATGTTTGATGCACTTGTGTTTCCATCGTTAATAAACACTGCAACATTGTATTTTCACGTGTTATTTTATTGTTAGTGTTTAAATATTATTTACTTGTGCTACGTAACCTTTTAGTAAGTGGTTTAAAGTTATGTTTTACACCCGAAAACGATTATTTTGCGGAGTTCATTTATTGTTTTTGATATAAGGAGTCTTACATTACTTCAGAGTTACCGTCCTTGGTCCACGGTGACTCCAGTGGCATACATGTTCTGCAGTCGTCCTGCTAAAAGTCTCCTTTCACGGGTACATTTATCATCTCTGCTGCTTAATTACACAGATACGATCAGTCTAACATAACTCGCCGAAATCTTGGAGCTCCTGAAAACATAGTGTTGCAGCTAGATGCTCCCTTAGTCCTTGGCGAAAGAAACATTTGCTTTATAAACCGTACACGTTTGTAAATCATGTCGCACAGTTTTGATTTACACAGGTCTGCTATATTTCCCGAAGTACAGTCTGTCACCTCGCGCTGGGACCATATGGCGTTGAGGCGCATCTCCTGGGTGGTGCATAGGGGGTTCCTCGCGAGAGGGGTGCACCGAATGAAATAAGGTGCCATGAACCAACATGGTCTAAGGGAAGGTGACCCTGACAGAAAACCCCTGGTCCTCCTAGTAGGGGGGTGGGGCGTGGGGGTAGCTTCCCCAGGATGCAAATAAGGAAATAGCTACAAAAACGCCGACGAAAAGACATACAGCAAATTCCTTCCTGGAGGAGGAAGGTTCTTCTACCAGAAGATTTATGACGTCCTGTGGAGAAAGCCGGAAGCCACAGGACCGAGCCGCCTCTCTCCATCCAGGGACACAACCATGGGCACATGGAATGTCAAGACCTTGTACCAGAGCGGCAAGGCTACCCAGATATCAGCGGAAATGCAAAAGTACAACCTTTCCCTGCTAGGTATCAGTGAAGCCAGATGGACACAGTCTGGCCAGAAAAAAACTGTTAAGTGGGGAGATGATTCTGTATTCAGGTCATGAAGAGGAGAATGCCCCCCATACAGAAGGAGTAGCATTCATGTTGTCACCAGTGGCACAGAGAGCGCTGATGGGCTGGGAACCTTTTGGGCCAAGAATTATCACAGCAGCCTTTAAAACCAAGAATAAGATCAAGCTGAACGTCATCCAGTGTTATGCGCCCACTAATGACAGTGACGAGGAAGAGAAACAAGAGTTCTACGACCGACTCCAGAGTGCTGTGGACAAATGTGCGGAGCGAGACATCACCATCGTCATGGGCGATTTTAATGCAAAAATAGGGGAGGACAACACCGGATATGAAGACAGGAACTAGGGGAGATGAGTGAGAACAGGGAGAGGTTTGTAGACTTTTGTGCTCTAAACAGACATGTGATTGGAGGCAGCATCTTCCCACACAGAAGAATACACAAAGCAACTTGGATCCATACTACAGAGAACCAAATAGACCCTATCTGCATTAGCAAGAAATTTAGAAGATCCCTTCAAAATGTTCAAGTGAGGAGGGGAGCAGATGTCACCTCAGACCACCATCTGCTTACTTACTTACTTACTTACGCCTGTCACCCCTACCCGGGTATAGGCCGTCGACGAGAGACCTCCAGCAACTCCTGTCCTGTGCTTCTCCTTCGATTCTACTCCAGGTGGTTCCCAGTCTCTTGATGTCTGCTTGGAGGTCTCGACGCCAGGAGTTTCTCGGCCTACCTCTTTTCCTCTTTCCCTGGGGGTTCCATGACAATGCCTGCCTAGTGATACTGGAAGCTGGCTTTCTCAGACTGTGACCGATCCATCCCCATCTTCTTCGCCCAATTTCATTCTCTGCTGTTATCTGCTCTGTTCTCTCCCAGAGTCTGACGTTGCTGATCTTCTCTGGCCAGTGGATTTTCAAAATTCTTCTAAGGCAACTGTTCATGAAGGTCTGTACTCTGTTGACTGTGGTTTTTGTCAATCTCCATGTCTCTGCTCCATATAGGAGAACTGCTTTTACATTGGAGTTGAAAATCCGGACTTTGGTGTGTTGTGACAGCTCTCTGGAACTCCACACTTTTTTCAACTGGAGAAAGGCTGCTCTGGCTTTACCGATTCGTGCTCTGACATCTGCATCAGTGCCGCCTTTTTTGTCTATGATGCTCCCGAGATAGGTGAAGGACTCCACCTCCTCCAACGGGGTGCCAGCAAGCAAGACTGGTTCTTCCCTGGTTGCGTTCAGCCTCATTGTCTTTGTTTTCTGTTTGTGAATGGTGAGGCCCACTTGGGACGAGATGTCAGCAAGCCTCGTGGTCTTGTCCTGCATTTGTTGATGAGTGTGGGACAGTAATGCCAAGTCGTCTGCAAAATCGAGGTCGTCAAACTGTGTCCACAGTGTCCACTGTATTCCACTTCGTCTGTGCTCTGTGGTCATCTTCATGACCCAGTCTATGGCCAGTAGGAAGAGGAACGGAGACAGCAGACACCCCTGCCTGACACCAGTTCTGACCTGGAGCTCTCTGGTGAACTGCCCTTCGTGGATCACGCGACGTCATGCCATCATAGCTGCTCTTGATCAGGCGGACAAGCTTTGTGGGTACAGCGTAGTGTCGTAGGAGTTTCCACAGAGTCTCTCGGTCCACGCTGTCAAATGCTTTCTCATAATCCACAAAGTTGACGTACAGCGGGGAGCTCCACTCCAGAGACTGTTCCATGATGATGCGGAGAGTGGCGATCTGGTCTGTACATGATCGGTTCACCTTTTCGTCGGCATTTTTGTAGCTATTTCCTTTTTTGCAGGGTGGGGAAGCTACCCCCACGCCCAACCCCCTTACTAGGAGGACCAGGGGTTTTCTGTCGGGGTCACCTTCCCTTAGACCATGTTGGTTCACGGCACCTTATTTCATTCGGTGCAACCCCACCCGGGTCTGCCCTGGGGGACTTGGGTGGGGTTAGGTATTTTTTAGTTCCCAGGGTCACCCTGGTCAGCCCCACAGGGTGGGGTTTTCTCTCTATTCTGGGGCATGTGTTTCTGTCTACCCGAGGTCCATTCACCTGTATTTGCCTTTTTTAAACTCTCCCTACTGTCTGCACTGCCTGTATCTCTTGATATTGGATGTGTGTTGCTAAATGGTCTTAGCTTTATTTAGGCCCCATGTGTTAGGTTTATTTAATGTGTTTGACCGGCTGGCGACATACATTCAATGTTCTGTTTAGTTGGTTGTTTTTTTTTCACAAGCAGTGCAGGCACGTCCTGAGAAAGCCTTGTTGCTGTCGGGACGTTAAGCAATGTACAATCAATCAATCAATCATTCGGTGCACCCCTCTCACGAGGGACCCCCTATCCACCACCCAGGGGACGCGCCTCAACGCCGTATGGTCCCAGCGCGAGGACCATCTGCTTACCTTAAGAATAAAGCTCAAGTTAAAGAAAAGCCGCACAGAGACAACAAGAAGACAGCGCTATAATGTAGGCCTCCTGAGAGAGACTGGAGTGAGAGAAGAGTTCAGACTGGTGCTGTCTAACCGGTTTCAAGCGCTACAGGAGCTAGTAAATGAAGAGGAGGCGGTCACCACAGAGCAGCAGTGGAAGGCAGAGAGGCGCTGAACTCAACCTGCAAAGACACTGTAGGGTTCAGGAAACACCATCACAAGGACTGGCTGTCGGCACAGACCTTGAAGAAGATAGAAGTGAGGAAGCAGAAGAAAGCAGTTGTCAACAACAGTCGCATGAGAGCAGCCAAAGCAAGGGCACAGGAGGAATACTCGGAAGCCAACCGCGAGGTGAAGAGGAGTATCAGGGCAGACAAGAGGGCCTATACAGACAGCCTGGCAGCAGAGGCAGAAAAGGCAGCAGGCAGCGGCAACATGAAACAGCTCTATGACGTTACCAGAAGATTGTCGGGCAAGTATGGCCATTCAGAAAGACCAGTAAAAGACAAAGAAGGCAAGCCTATTGCAGACAGAACAGACCAACTTGACAGATGGGCCGAGTATTTTGAAGATTTACTGAACAGACCCAGCCCACCCGAACCCCCCAGACATCCAGCCAGCAGAGACTGACCTACCCATCAGCTGCAACAGACCCAGCCGGGAAGAGATCAGAAGAGCAGTGGCATTTTTGAAGAACGGCAAAGCAGCAGGGCCAGATGGCATCCCAGCGGAGTCTCTGAAAGCAGACTTAGAGACAACAGTAGAGCTGCTGTACCCACTGTTTGGAAAGATATGGGAAGAGGAGGTGACTGGAAGGAGGGGTACCTAATCAAGCTTCCCAAGAAAGGCGACCTCAGCAAGTGTTCCAACTACAGAGGAATCACCTTGCTGTCAGTACCAGGAAAGGTCTTCAACAGGATCATCCTGGAGAGAATGAAGAGCTCCGTTGACCCCGATCTGAGAGACCAGCAAGCAGGATTCAGGAAAAACCAATCATGTACAGACCAGATCGCCACTCTCCGCATCATCGTGGAACAGTCTCTGGAGTGGAGCTCCCCGCTGTACGTCAACTTTGTGGATTACGAGAAAGCATTTGACATCGTGAACCGAGAGACTCTGTGGAAACTCCTATGACACTACGGTGTACCCACAAAGCTCGTCCACCTGATCAAGAGCAGCTACGATGGCATGACATGTCATGTGATCCATAAAGGGCAGTTCACCAGGGAGCTCCAGGTCAGAACCGGTGTCAGGCAAGGGTGTTTGCTGTCTCCGTTCCTCTTCCTACTGGCCGTAGACTGGGTCATGAAGAGGACCACAGAGCAGAGAAGAAGCGGAATACAGTGGACGACCTCGATTTTGAGACGACTTGGCTTTACTTTCCCACACACATCAACAAATGCAGGACAAGACCACGAGGCTTGCTGACATCTTGACCCAAGTGGGCCTCACCATCCACAAACAGAAAACAAAAACAATGAGGCTGAACGCAACCAGGGAAGATCCAGTCTTGCTTGCTGGCACCCCACTGGAGGAGGTGGAGTCCTTCACCTATCTCAGGAGTATCATAGACAAAAAAGGCGGCACTGATGCAGATGTCAGAGCACGAATTGGTAAAGCCAGAGCAGCCTTTCTCCAGTTGAAAAAAGTGTGGAGTTTCAGAGAGCTGTCACAACACACCAAAGTCCGGATTTTCAACTCCAACGTAAAAGGAGTTCTCCTATATGGAGCAGAGACTTGGAGATTGACAAAAACCACAGTCAACAGAGTACAGATCTTCATAAACAGTTGCCTTAGAAGAATTTTGAAAATCCACTGGCCAGAGATCAGCAACGTCAGACTGGGAGAGAACAGAGCAGATAACAGCAGAGAATGAAATTGGGCGAAGAAGATGGGGATGGATTGGTCACAGTCTGAGAAAGCCAGCTTCCAGTATCACTAGGCAGGCATTGTCATGGAACCCCGAGGGAAAGAGGCAGGCCGAGAAACACCTGGCATCGAGACCTCCAAGCAGACATCAAGAGACTGGGAACCACCTGGAGTAAAATCGAAGGAGAAGCACAGGACAGGAGTCGCTGGAGGTCTCTCGTCGATGGCCTATACCCTGGCAGGTGTGACAGGCGTAAGTAAGTAAGTAACAGTCTGTTAGCATTTTTGCTGTATAAAAGCAAAGATGAATCTAATGAATCTTAGAATTTGCTGAGGTTGCGCCCAGGGCCGGACCCAGGGGGGGGTTACCTGGGTTCCGGAACCCCCCCTCCCAACTAAAAAAAAAAAAAAAAAAAAAAAAAAAAAAAAAAAAAAGAACAGTGAATTTTTTTTATGCAAAGGGAGTTCCAAAGTTTTATTATTTTTTTATTGTTTTTAAAACATTGCAGTTTTTTGTCACTTTTGATCCAAGGCACAAAGAGTTATTTATAGACAATTCAACGGAAATCCATTTCAAGGGATCCGTTTAAACGTCCAAAACGTTTTCCCGTTGAAACAACCAAGTAACCCAACCCCTAACCCTAAATTAGTAAATGCAGCCATATTTTCTTGTTCTGGCCACAAGCCTCTTCCAGCGCCTTCACCTTGATACAGCCCTAATCCCCCAAAAACGACTTTTTAGAAAGATTAATTAAGACGCTAAGTTGATAATTATGATAATTCGTTGTAACGAACATCCGTTGAAACGACCATCGTTGAATCGTCCAAAAACATTGAAATGGATTTCCGTTGAATCGACCAGGTACCCAAAAGAGTTGCTTTCCTTCAGTGCATGTCTTTCCGAGAAAGATCAGTGAAAAGACGTCTGACGTCATTAAGGTTTGTGGGGGGAAGTTTAAATCTAGATCTATTTTCTTTGGTAACATTTCACTTTTGCTGTCTCCTCGAAAATGCCGAAACTGAAAAAAACAGATGCTGATGGCAGTAGGCGACTGTCATGCTGGTTTTCATCAAGCTCCATTTCAGAAGGTGGGTACATTTTTAAATCCAATTTTGTCTCATAAAAGAAATGTAGTCAGTAGAACTAGGTAAAATTCACCCATTCCGAATTCGATTCAAATGAGCACGTGGCGATGGAGCCGGTACTTCCTTCCTGTGAGTGTAGCCTATGCTGTAGGAGCTGATACTAGCTGCATATAATGAATATCATAGATATAAAACAGCCCCACTTATTAAAATACCAAAACAGGTAACAATTAAAGTAATGCATAGCCTAAAATTTATTTCACAAAGTATTATGATATATAACTTTAAAAATGTCAATTTAAAGAATAAAGATATCGGCATCAATGATCAATATTGCTTTTATATTTATAAAAAAAATCTTTGGACGGCAAAATATCGTTTTCAATAACAAAACCAAGGGCTAAGTTATAAGGTATCGTTTTCACTAGTGCAGCTTACTAGCTATGTATTGTGACGTAAATCTCTTCGGAGAGCAGAACAGAACCGTCTTGATGGCTGACTATGGAAACCATAGCCTATCTGACACCACTTTGACAGCGTCGCCATCAATTGTGACGGCAACATAGCCTTTCCGGGTGCGAAACCGTCATGACGACTTCGGTTTTTGGAACGACAAGAAGCCATCATGACGGCATCCCAACCACTGCCTTTTTCACATAATAAAATGGAAAATAAAAATGTGCTGAAATTTTGCCAACTGCTGAAAATCAGCAAATTTGTTAACAGTTCCTATGCCTGTGAACAGCGTGCTACAAAATAAGATTATTCACCCTTAGGCCTTTTGTAGATGAAATTTAAAATAAGCTAAGAACTAATCAGAAAACCACTGTTTTTTTATATTAAATTATTATTATAAAATTGTAGTAGACGTGTTAACACCTGCAATGCATAATCATATATAAGATGTTGAAAAGACGGTTCTATTTTATTTTACATTTTTGTTGTTGCTTTTAGGATAATTTCATGTTTTAATTTTTATGTTATGTCTTTGTTTTTGTTTTTTTGTTTTTTTTTCTTTTTGTTTGTTGTTGTTGAGTAAATTGTAAAGCGCTTAGAGCTGTTTACAGGTAAGCGCTATATAAGAAAACCTTTAATAATAATAATAATAATAAAAGTTGTTTTTCTAAACGGCAGATGATGCAGTTCCTCGAAAGAGACAAAAATCAACCCAAAGTGAGACCACTGGCAGTGGAGTTCGAAACAGTGACATACTTACTTTACTTACTTACGCCTGTCACCCCTACCCGGGTATAGGCCGTCGACGAGAGACCTCCAGCAACTCCTGTCCTGTGCTTCTCCTTCGATTCTACTCCAGGTGGTTCCCAGTCTCTTGATGTCTGCTTGGAGGTCTCGACGCCAGGAGTTTCTCGGCCTACCTCTTTTCCTCTTTCCCTGGGGGTTCCATGACAATGCCTGCCTAGTGATACTGGAAGCTGGCTTTCTCAGACTGTGACCGATCCATCCCCATCTTCTTCGCCCAATTTCATTCTCTGCTGTTATCTGCTCTGTTCTCTCCCAGAGTCTGACGTTGCTGATCTTCTCTGGCCAGTGGATTTTCAAAATTCTTCTAAGGCAACTGTTCATGAAGGTCTGTACTCTGTTGACTGTGGTTTTTGTCAATCTCCATGTCTCTGCTCCATATAGGAGAACTGCTTTTACATTGGAGTTGAAAATCCGGACTTTGGTGTGTTGTGACAGCTCTCTGGAACTCCACACTTTTTTCAACTGGAGAAAGGCTGCTCTGGCTTTACCGATTCGTGCTCTGACATCTGCATCAGTGCCGCCTTTTTTGTCTATGATGCTCCCGAGATAGGTGAAGGACTCCACCTCCTCCAACGGGGTGCCAGCAAGCAAGACTGGTTCTTCCCTGGTTGCGTTCAGCCTCATTGTCTTTGTTTTCTGTTTGTGAATGGTGAGGCCCACTTGGGACGAGATGTCAGCAAGCCTCGTGGTCTTGTCCTGCATTTGTTGATGAGTGTGGGACAGTAATGCCAAGTCGTCTGCAAAATCGAGGTCGTCAAGCTGTGTCCACAGTGTCCACTGTATTCCACTTCGTCCGTGCTCTGTAGTCATCTTCATGACCCAGTCTATGGCCAGTAGGAAGAGGAACGGAGACAGCAGACACCCCTGCCTGACACCAGTTCTGACCTGGAGCTCTCTGGTGAACTGCCCTTCGTGGATCACGCGACATGTCATGCCATCATAGCTGCTTTGGATCAGGCGGACGAGCTTTGTGGGTACACCGTAGTGTCGTAGGAGTTTCCACAAAGTCTCTCGGTCCACGCTGTCAAATGCTTTCTCATAATCCACAAAGTTGACGTACAGCGGGGAGCTCCACTCCAGAGACTGTTCCACGATGATGCGGAGAGTGGCGATCTGGTCTGTACATGATCGGTTAAACAGTGACATGGGAACAAGTAAAAGCAGTGTTGGTGAGTAATTTACTGCCCCGCCCCCCCCCCCCCCCCTCTCAAAAAAAAAAATTAAATTAAATACAACCTGAAATTGATACGTGATTGAGTGTTTCAATTTAATAATTAATATTAAACAAAATGACTGGTGTGTTCCATTGGCTATCATTAGCCTAAGAAGACTCTACGAGTCATAAGGTAGCAAAGATTTTGTCCATCATTTGGGGGGAGGGGTCTAAAAAGAAAAGCTGTTATTTCAGATCATAAATATATATCTAAGCTTGACTGAAGTGTGTAAACGAAGACATATATATGCTTTAAATGTAATTATCTTGTTGCAGGTCTCTCTCTCTCTCTCTCTCTGATCTCTCTCTCTCTCTCTCTCTCTCTCTCTCTCTCTCTCTCTCTCTCAGTATGTGTGACTCTGTGTGTGTGTGTGTGTGTGTGTGTGTGTGTGTGTGTGTGTGTGTGTGTGTGTGTGTGTGTGTGTGTGTGTGCGCGTGCGTGCATGCTGTGTGTATGTGTGTGTGTGTCGGCGTGAGAGAGAGAGAGAGAGAGGGGGGGGGGGGGGGGGGGGGGGGGAGATAGCACCTGCATACATATTTGCCCTTGCTGTATGAACTTTAATGTACTTAATGATTCTTTGTTTATTGCTTTACTTTGTATTTTTACTCATTTTATATTTTTGTGCGTACGCGTATGGGGGTAGGAATGTCTGGAGTGCGTGTCCGAGAGCGTGTGTTTGTTTTTGTGCGTATGTGCCTGAGTGCGTGCGTGTGTAAGTGTGTGTGTGTGTGTGTGTGTGTGTGTGAGTGTTCGTGCGTGTGTGCATGCGTACTGAATTGCGGTGTACATGAGTGTGTGTGTGTGCGTGCGTGCATGCGCGAGTTGTGATGTGCATGCGTGCGTACCTGAGTGCGTGTGTGGGTATGTGTGTGTGTATGTGCGTGGTGCGTGCGTGCGTGCGTGCGTAAGCGAATGCAGCAGTGCATGCAGCAGTGTGTGGTATGTGTATGTTTACATGTCTATGTCACTTATGTAGTAGATGTAGCAACGGCAAGTTTGAAAACTGGTCCTGTTACCAATAACTTCTACCGTTGGAAAATAAAGGTTCATTGTTCATTGTTCATTGTTCTCTCTCTCTCTCTCTCTCTCTCTCTCTCTCTCTCTCTCTCTCTCTCTCTCTCTCTCTCTCTCTCTCTCTCTCACAGGTACACACACAATCGTTTTAGTATTTCAGACTTCTCATAGACCCAACTTTTATTTGTATTTCAGACTCCTCCTCAAGCATTGATCAGCCTGCCGGGGGCCTGCTTTCTGAATCCTCTGCCATGCCAATGACCAACCAGCCTGATGTGAGCCTGCTTTCTGACTCCTCTTCAGATTTCTCCTCTCAGATCACCAGCAACAAAAATATCGATTTTGGTGAAGTTTTCAAGAAACACACGCGAGTCGTTTCACTGTCAAGCCGTGACAAGGAGCATCTTCTAAGGCAACACTGGAGACCATCACCTGGTTTTCAGTTTCCAACAACAGTGATAAACAACAAGAACCGAAAATTTCAGCATGAGTGGTTGCAAAAGTACTCCTGGCTTGTGTATTCTCCTTTCGAGGATGGGGCTTACTGCAAGTATTGCCTATTATTTGCAAAGTCTACTGAAAACCTGGGCAAGTTTGTGAAGACGCCATGCAAGAACTGGAATAAAGCCTGTGATCAGATCAAAAAGCACTCGTTATTACAATACCACAAAGATGTAATGGCAAATGGAGAGCAGTTTTTGACAATCATGGATAAACCAGAGCAGAGCATCGCCAGTGAAATCAATCAGAAAAATGCAGAAAACATCGCTGCAAATCGACAAGTTCTGACAAGCCTCTTCAGGATTGTTGAAGTGTGTGGAAGACAGGGGTTAGCTCTGAGGGGCAACTGTGATGATGGCATTCTTCAGAGTGAGAACAGAAGCAATTTCAATGCCCTTTTGAATCTGTGCATCAATGCAGGAGATGAAACTCTCCGGAAACATCTAGATACATGCGATAAGAAGGCCACATACATTTCAAAAAGTACACAAAACAGACTGATAGAGGTTCTTGGTGATCAGATCCGCAACAAGATTCTTGCAGAAATTATTGCAGCAAAACAGTTTACCGTGCTTGCTGACGAAGTCACAGACAGCTCAAACTGGGAACAACTTTCAATTATATTGAGATTCGTCGATGGAAGTCTGAAAGTTCGTGAAGAGTTCCTGGCTTTTGTCCAGTGCAGAGATACCACAGGTGAAACACTTTACAACAAGATTGTTGAGTGTCTGGGCTTGTGGGGGCTTGATTTCAACAATGTTAGAGGACAAGGTTATGACGGGGCCGCAAACATGGCAGGAAAGTTTAAAGGAGTGCAGGCACGTTTTCAAGCAAGGAACAACAAAGCACTGTACTTTCACTGTGCTTCCCATAGCTTGAGTCTCTGCATTGTAAAAGCATGCGGCTTGCCTGCAGTGAAGAACATGATGGGAGCACTGAGGGAACTGTCACTGTTTTTCTCAAACTCTCCAAAGAGACAACGAAAACTTGAAGATACCATCGAAGCATCTCAGCCTGACACGACAAAGACAAAGCTTGTTGATCTGTGCAGAACAAGATGGGTAGAAAAACATGAAGCACTGGAGGTTTACACATCTCTCTTCCTGGTTGTTCACGACTGTTTGGGACAAATGTGTGAAGACAGTGACAATTGGGACAGTGAGACATTGACCAAGGCAACTGGCTTTCTCCACACCTTGAGCAGCAGTGTTTTCCTCGTTGCATTCGTTGTCGTCCGCAATTGTTTGCGTTACTTAAAACCCTTGACAGTGAAGCTCCAGAAAAGAACAAAAGATGTTGTTGATGCCTACAGGGAAATCAAAGAGGTCAGTAACTGCATGTCTTCTATTAGAAGAGATGTCGACACAGCGTTCGTTGCCTGGTTTGGTGAAGTCAGCAAAATGGCAAATGCTTTGACAACTGATGTTGTTGTTCCTCGTCAAGCATCCCGCCAGACTCTCCGTGACAACCAACCTGCGGCCACTCCAGAAGAATATTTCAAGATTAGCATTGCCATTCCTTTCTTGGAACACCTGTCAACCGAATTGGACTCGAGGTTCAAAAATGCTGACCTAGCAGTTGATGGTCTCT
This sequence comes from Semisulcospira habei, assembly GCA_036245525.1. Taxonomy (NCBI): domain Eukaryota; kingdom Metazoa; phylum Mollusca; class Gastropoda; family Semisulcospiridae; genus Semisulcospira; species Semisulcospira habei. Next base: position 191,190,737 of record BTPG01000005.1, read on the forward strand.
GTCTGGTGCCAAGCACTTTAATAGACAACCAGGATGGTTTCATGCAGGTTCCAGAAGGGGTGAAGACACTGGCAATGTTGTGGGAGTCTGACCTACCAGACAACGCTACCCTTGATGCAGAATACCAACGGTGGGTTTGCAAATGGCGAAGTGCTGCTGAGAATGCGACAGCTATCATCCCATCCACGGCATCAGAAGCACTGAAACACTGTGACAGGGATTTTTATCCCAACCTGTTCATCATGCTAAAGAACCTTTGCACCCTGCCTGTCACTACTGCCGAGTGTGAGCGTTCAAACAGTCAGTTGCGCAACCTGAAAAACTACCTGCGCTCTACAATGGGGCAACAGAGACTCAATGCACTTGCTTTACTGAAAGTGCACAGGGATGTTGATATTGACTTCAAAGAGGCAGTGAACTGTTTTGCCAGAAGATACAATTCACAAATGGTACTAATGCCGAGGAACCTAGTGCAGCAAGACTGAACTGAAGTGAAAGCAGGGCCCTGATGTTCATAAACTACAAGGTAAAGCTTTATACCGTTAACGATCAATGAAAAGTAGTGAATAATAATAGTATACAAAACATCTCTGTTGATAAATAAATGTTTGTGTGTGTGTGTGTGTGGGTGTGGGTGTGGGTGTTTTTTTTTAAGGGAGGGGCAGGTGATAATTTTTGTACCCCAGAGTTTGTCAGTTCGATTGTTCAAAAAGCTTAAAGTCCCCAGACCATCACAAATGGCTTTTTCAAGGCTCAGATTGCACCAGATTGCACCATTTTGCATCCTTGAAAAAAAAAATTCCGGGGGGGCATGCCCCCGGACCCCCCTAGAAGGCTCGGCGCTTCGCGCCTTTGCTTTATACTGAATCTGTAACCCCCCCATCGACTTTTCCCAGGTCCGGCCCTGTTGCGCCCCATCCAAAAATAATGCACTGTCAAAACAATTCACTGCCCTAGTCAGTTCCACAGGAAGGGGGCGCTGTTGCAGGATTACTATTAACCTTTTCTTTCTGATACACCGGCCACACAGGGCATTTAGGTTATGCCCCCTTTTCACACTGTTATCTGTTAGCCTCTTGCAGCATAAAACTATGAACAAAGAACCTTTATGCCAAAACAAAACATCCACGCGGAGCACATCACCGGAGAAACATTTTCAGCAATTCTTAAAAAAATTGGTATTTTTCACAACACTCTAATGCACTAAGTACCCCTTGACAGAACTGTTGTCTGCAAGCCTGCATACAACCATGCACATGCCCCAATTAGGTTCCCATGAACACACTAGGTCGACTAAAATTACCCAGATTTTGCTCCTTTTCACACCACCTGTCATCCCTCTTGCTGCTCAAAATGCCCAAAAAGGCAAAAATGTGAAGTTTTACAGCCTAAAACAATTGCAAAAAGGGAGGACATTTTTTAACTATTTCTTGCGGAAAAGTTACTACATGCACTGGAAGCAATCACCCCGTGTGGCCACCACTGCTTGAAATGAATCCAACTATGATAGTTCAAGGATGGTGCCAGAATAGCTTCACACCTGATGCGCCAAGCTATTCTGGCACCACCCTTGAACTAAAATGCTTGATCTGTCCCCTAATCTGCAATGTAGCCTTCATAGGACAATATGCAGTTTTTGAAAAATCAGCCTCAGGATAAAGTGGGTTAACATACAGTTCTTTCTCAGTTGTTTTGGTCATATTTGGAGTTGAACCCCTTCACTGCCAAGGAAAACTGAACACCACCCAACTGCAAGAGGTATAGATTCTCATGGGCACCCCGCAGTTGCAGGGGCTCATGAGGATCTATGCATCTTGCTGAAACCATATTGCGTCCATGTTCTATTGACATCTGGGGCTCTGTGGTGTCGAAATAAAGATTGCAGAAATATAGTCTGTGTCCACTGGCAGTGCAGGGGTTAATGTGTTTTTAATGTGTCCATTACAAGAGAGTTTTATTTGTATCAGAATTGATTATGAGCTGACCTCGACCTTATTTTAGTTGCAACCTTTTCTCATGTCAGCACAATTTTCTCTCCTTGTCAGTTGTGAATTGCATCATCCAGTAACATAACACTTTAACCCTGATGTGCTACAGCAGAAATGGATTGACCATGATAATTAAAGGGCACTACCCTTGAATTATCATGGTCAACCCATCTATTGCAACTGGTACATAATTGTTGGGTAACATCCTCCAAAATTTGAGAAATGTGGCCGTGGGGCTATATGGGTTCAACATGTATCTGTACCAAATTAGTCATTTATTTGTTTCCTCAAAAACATTACCGATGCCATTACTACAATGGAACAACCTCTAGCTAGCGTAATTTTAGCCCAAAAACGTACGATGTGTACCTTTAGGGCCAGGGGAGGCCACCAGGGGTGCAGTGACCTGGTACCCGGGTAGCCTCCCTTCCCACCCTTATGGGTAACTGCCCGAGCAGCCAAGCAAAACCAGTTCTTTCCTTCAGCTTGCAGCGTATAGACGTGTTCACTTAGCCCTCTGCTGTGCTATCTACGGCTGTGTATGGTTCAAGGATACTTGGACTTTTCGACAGTGGACTTCGTTCCCGGCCGGTGCTTTCGCCTTGCCTTGGAACTTCTCTGCCCTTGTAGCGTACGGTCGTTTTACTAGACCTCTACTGTGCTGCCTACGGCTGTGTATGGTTCATGGAGCCCTTGGACTTTCGTTAGCCACCTTCGTTAGGAAGCGCGGCCTGCGCTTCGCTTTGTGTGACTTTAGAAGCGAGTGTCTCTGGTGCTTCTGTGCGTCGTTTGCTGGAGACTTAGGTCCCCGGGCCGTGAGGCCGGCCTTCGCCCCTCATCGGAGCGCTATTCTGCACCGGTTCCGGCATTGGGAGACTTTTGCGGCTTGTGTGGTGCCTCTCTGAGCCTTCGTCCTGGCGTCCGGTGTGCTCCTGCTTCGGTCTCCCCGGTCAAGTTCGCCGGTTGGACGGCCAGGACCTTCGTCGAGGACCCAGCCTTCCTCTTCCTGGATGCTTCTGGGTCTCAGCCGCGTGGGCACTTCTTCTGCTTTGGCTACAGGTGCTACCTTCCCCTGCCCCCTGCGAGATAACCAGGTAAGGTCTCGATGTTTGCCAGTGCCGCGCCTCTGACGGCGTGCGCCGGCGTCCTTTGCTATATCGTTGCTTGTTCGATATTACTCGGCACAGGTATGGTGGGGAAAGGTGAGGAGTGGTGCACGGTTTTCGTCTTGTGGCCTCCTGCTACGACCAGTCGCTTTGTTGTTTCACTCTATGTTGCAGTGGTCAAGTCCGCACCTGCACACGATGTGGCGACTTCCAGTGGCCGAGTGACAAGCATGCGGTCTGCTTCCCCTGCGCTGGTTGTGCTTCGGGCCACACCTGTGATGTCTGCGCTCTCTGGGTAGAGGACCATGGGCCCAACTGTGGGTTGTTATCGGCGTGACAGAGGATCGCCTCCCGCCCGCAGCCACGAGCATGCATCGGCCCCGGAACCAACAAGACGCACCTACGCTGCCGTTGGGGGACGGCATACAAGGCTCCCCCCTTGCGCACCCACTCTCTCGAGTCAGGTCCGCAGTGAGTCCGCTCGCCCCGCTCTGCGGAAAACAAACAGGCCCCAACTCTCCACGTTGGGGGACGCCTTTCTCCCCCCTTGCGCACCAGCTCGCTCGAGCCAGGTCCGCAGCGAGCTAGCTCGCCCCGCCTTGCGGAACCCAAGCCTCACAAGACCACCGACAGTAGTGGATGCCGCTTCTCTCCGACACTGGTCCCTTTGCTTCTCATACGACCCCCGATGTGCGGCCCCAGGTTCGCGACCGCCTGGACTCAGCCTCCCGCCCTCGGAGGTCTGTTCCCAACGCAGCCCTCGCCCTCATACGCCTCCTCGTACCTCGGGGACCCGCAGCCCTTCGTCTTCCGACTCCCGTCGCAAGCGCTCTACGGTCTCTGCTCGCACCTCGCGCCCGGCTTCGTTCGCCGCTTCAGCTTTGCAGACGTCTCGCCCTCCTCGTTGGTCTTCTCCTCGGCCTTTGGAGCCTCCTTCTTCCAGTCAGCGCCCTTCCGGTGGGTGTTCCCTTCGGTCGTCCGTGCTGCTCCTCGTTCCCGGCCTTCGTCTTCCCCCCCACCTCCCCAGCGTCCCTTCCCCCGCCTTCCCCGCTCCCCCTCACCTTCGCCTCATTGACCACATGCTCGCCGCTCTTCTTCGCGCGGACGCTCCACTCGTCGGTCTCTCCGCTCCCGCTCGCACCATCGCACCCGCTCGCCTGTCTCGCTCCTCCTCGCGGCGGCGCCCGCCTCCCCAGCCCCTGGTGCTTCGGCCTCCTGCACCGCCCGTCGATGTGGACTCCCTCAGCATCGCCCTGGAGTATTCTGCCTCGGCGCTCTTCAACCGTTCGTCCTCTCACGCTTTCTCGCCGTCGGCTCCCTCGTCGCCTTCGTTGCGGACGACCAGGGCGGAGACTCTTGCCTCGCTCGGCGAGGCCGCGCACCTGGTTGCCTCGTGTCTTTCCCCCGGACGCCTGTTCCCCGTCGCCGCCCCCCAAGTGGAAGCTCCCGGCCTTCGTGGACGCTGTTCGCCCCTCCAGGAGGTGTTAGTCCCTGCCGCAGCCCCGGAGGGTTCAAGGACTGCGGACACCCGCTGACCGGCAGTCTTGGACATCGCCTTTCAGCACAGCTGGTATGCCGGTCACTCAAAGACCTTGCTACTGCCCGCCCAGCGGTGGTTCCTGCCGCTCAGCAGCGACCTGGTGGACTTCGCACTTCCTGCCGTTGCTTCCCTCCCGGCCTGGAGCGGACGGCGATCCTCATCTGCAACTCCCTCGCCTGTTCTAGTTTCCTCGACCTGGCCACGCAAGCGGTCGTCTACCTCCTGGATCGGTACTGGCTCTTCTCGCTCTTGCAGCTGTTAGAGGACCTCCTCGCTTTGGCCACGGCCGCCTGCCGAGCGGCGTACCACGCTTCTGTCGACACGTTGGCCGCTGCCGCGGACTGCGACCTGCTTCGTCGGGATGCCGTGTTTGCCGCCTGCCCGACCTCCTGCAGGACCTACGGAGACAGCTGCGACAGGCCCCGCTCGGCGATCCCCTCCTCTTTGGTCCTACCTGGCAGTTGGAACGCGTTAAGGACCTTGGCCTGCCCACGCCACCTCCTCCCGCTTCAGCCGCCCGCAGGCCATGGGTCGCGCCTTGCGGACCGCCAGACCCGCCCAGCACCGCCCTCCCAGCGTCGCCGCCTTCCTCCGCGCATCTACGCCGCCCGCCGCCCCCTCCACTGTCTCCAAGGGCCTCCCGCCCTCCTTAGACCCCCCCCCCCCCCCCCGCCCCTAAGATGCAGCCCTGTTGGACGTCCACCCCTTCAGACAAGGCTGCTGCGCTTCGAGATGAGATCTCTGCCCGGCTGCGGAGGTACGCCATGGAGGTGGTGTCGCGTCATGACTCGCCCGCCTTCTACAGTCGCCTCTTCCTCGTCCCCAAGCCAGCGTCAGGTGGCGTCCTATAATCGACCTTTGGGCGCTGAACAGGTTCATCGCAGCACCGGCCTTCCGCAGGGAGACCGCCCGCGCCCTGCGCGCCGCGATTCTACCCGTGGACTTCGCTGGCAGCCTGGTTCTAGCGGACGCTTACCTACACGTGCCCGGGCATCCGGCTTCCAGACGCTATCTGCGCTTCACGTTCGACGGCGTCGTTTACCAGTTTCGCGCCCTTCCCTTCGGCCTCACCTCAGCCCACGGGTGTTCACCCGTCTCCTGGACGGCGTCTTCGCCACAACCAGGCGGACTGCGTCGAGTCCCTCCTCGGTCTACCTCGACGATCTGCTCCTGCGCAACCAGTCGGCACCCGCACTGGAGAAGGACCGAGACGCCTTGCTGGCCCTCCTCGACATCCTCGGCTTCTTAGTCCGCTTGGGCAAGTCGGATCTCGCACCGTCCCGCCGCTTCGTCCACCTGGGCATGGAGTTCCTTACGGACCTCAATCTGGTGCGACTCCCGGAACCGCGGATCCAGAAGTTGGCGAACCTGGCTCGTCTAGTTTCTCAAGAGGAGGTGATCTCTGCCAGAACCTGGTTGCAGCTTTCAGGCCGGATGAGCGCGGCCGCGGATCTCCTTCCCCTGGGTTGGCTCTACTTGCGCCCGCTTCAACTTCATCTGTTCCTTCACTGGCGTCCCTCGACCGGCGACATCGAGGCCCCCCTCCCGGTACCTCCCCCGCTCGTGCCACACCTCCTCCACTGGGCAGTTTCTGTCTGGCTCGCAACCGGAGTCCCTCTCCTTTCGCCTCCCCCCCAGTTGTCCCTTTGCCTCGACGCCAGCCGCTCCGGCTGGGGTGCACACCTGCTGCCGACGCTTGACACGGCTTCCGGCAGCTGGCCACTGGACCACGTGGGCAAGCACATCTACTGGTTGGAGCTACAGGCGGTGTGGCAAGCTCTCCTCGCTTGGGAACCGACTCTCGGAAGCCAGGAGCTACTCGTCCTTCCGACCACTCCACAGTCGTGTCCTACGTACAGAAGCAGGGAGGGACCCGCTCCCCTTCCTTCTGCATTCTCCCTTACCGGCTCTTCCGTTGGTGCGAGGATCGACGCATCTCTGTCCGAGCGAGACGCATCCCCGGCCACCTACATGTCCTCGTGGACTCCCTCTCCTGGCGTGGTCAGCTTCTCCACACCGAGTGGGCGCTTCGCCTGGACATCTTCCGGATGATCTGCGCCACGTGGGAGACCCCCCTTACCGATCGCTTCGTGACAAGGTGGAACCGCCAGCTCCCCCTCTTTGTCTCGCCGGTCCCGGACCCCCTAGCCTGGGCGGTCATGCGCTCTCCTTTCCCTGGGATGGCCTCTGCGCTTACGCTTAACCTCCCTCAGTCCTTGTCCCCAAGGTACTTCTCAAGCTCAAGGGATGCAACGCGATCCTGTGGCTGGTGGCGCCATTCTGCTGGACCAGATCTTGGACCACCGACCTCCTGAACCTCGCCACGGGCCCTCCACTGCGGCTTCCCCTCCTCACACGATGCTCAAGCAACCCTGCCAGGCACTCTACCATCCGTGCCCCGAGCGACTCCTGCTACACGCTTGGAGATTGTGCGGCAAGCCCTCGCCGCTAGAGGCTTCTTGAGTGAGGCAGTGGTAGCTATCGCTTAAGGCCGCAGACCCTCGACCCTGCGTGTCTACGAGGGAAAGTGGAGAGTACTTGGAGCCTGGTGCGACGTCCGTCGCCTCTCCCCTACCGATCTGACTTCCCACTACTGGCCGAGTTCTTCCTCTGGCTCTTCGCCGAACAGCACTTGGCACCGATCACCATCAGGGGCTACCTCGCTGTGATCGCCGACACTTACCGGCACCTGGGCCGAGCGGACCCGGGCAAGTGCAAGGACCTCGCTGACCTTTTGGCCCACTTCGGAATACAGCGAAATGCCCTCCGCTCCCTGATCCCACGCTGGGACTTACCCTGGGTACTCACCTGGTTGAACTCTAAGCGTTTCGAGCCGCTTCCCCTAGCAAGCCTGGCTGACGTTACGCGAAAGTCCTGTTTTCTGCTCGCCTTAGCCGCAGGCTCCAGAGTGAGTGAGCTGCACGCGCTCTGCGCGCCCCGCCTGCCTGCAGTGCAGGTCGGATGGTTCTGTGCAGCTACTAACGGACCCGGCCTTCTTGGCCAAGAACCAGTCCCCGTTGACAGCCCCCCAGGTGATCACTGTTCGATCGCTGAAGCCGATCGACCCCAACAAGGAAGTCAGACAACAGGACCCGGTGAGAGCCTTACGCGTGTACCTACGCCGAACCAAGCCGCTCCGCCGGGGACGCACCCCCCTTTTTCTCCCTCTGTCCCCAGGTAGACAAGATATCTCAGCCCAGACGATCTCCTCCTGGCTAAGATGGGTGATACGCTGGCCGATACTACAGTAGATACTACACTTCCGGGCCCATGAGGTCAGAGCCATGGCTGTTAGCATCGCATGCGACCGCAACTGCGCTGTCCAGACAGTGTGCTGCCATAGGCTGTCGGACCGAGGCAACCTTCACCCGGGTCTACCTCCAAAACCTGGTCGGCCAGCGCAACACTCCCTCCCGGCACCTTCGGTGCCGTTGGTAATCCTTTAGCTAAAATTACTGGGAGCTTGCGCCGGGGAGGACGGGTCTTGCTAGCTCAGTCAGTCACTGGGTTACGCGGCACCCTCCTCCTCTTCGCTATTCTCCATTGTAGTAATGGCATCGGTAATGTTTTTGGGGAAACAAATGAATTTTTCTCTAAAATGTATTTTTTCAAAAAATACTTACCGATGCCATTACTCGAATGGCCCTCCCATCTGCCCTGCTTGCCGCTAAACCAGCTAAACGAAAGAACTGGTTTGGCTTGGCTGCTCGGGCAGTTACCCATAAGGGGTGGGAAGGGAGGCTACCCGGGTACCAGGTCATGGCACCCCTGGTGGCCTCCCCTGGCCCTAAAGGTACACATCGTTAGTTTTTGGGCTAAAATTACGATAGCTAGAGGTTGTTCCATTGTAGTAATGGCATCGGTAAGTTTTTTTTTTTAAATACATTTTAGAGAAAATTTCATTTTTGGCTGGAATATTCTCTCTGAGGATGGGGAGTACAGGTCAGCCTCAGTATTACGCACTCTAGTATATCGTCGCATCTGTTAGAACACACACAGGTCTCTGGCTCCTGTGGTTATGCCTGGCGAGAAAAAAATTTTCATGCTGACGTTGACCTTATCTGGCCCATACACAACAAAGTGCGGTCCAGCTAAAGCTGATGTTGGCATGAAGATCTTTTTGCATGCTAATGTTTTTTCTTCTTCTCAAGGCTAAACAGTTCACCACTACGATCCTTAGATTATGAACAGTAAACATAGCCACTTTATGGCTTGCGGTACCGGTATATACTGAGGTTGACCTGAGGTTGTCTTTGAAGATGCGGATTTGAATTATGGTTAAATTTGTGTATGCTATTCTGTTTGTTTGCTTACAGACAAGATGAATTACAGTCGCTTTTTCAATTTGACTAGCCTGGCCAGGCAGCCGTCTCCAATACGAGTTCTCAGTAAGTTAGCTCAAGATACAGACGTTGGTTGTTAATGTTATGTTTGGTACCCATGTTGCTCAGATAATAGTATACTGCATTTTACTTTACATAACTTGTGGTTATGTGCATCATTACATTGTAACATCTACATCTTAAACTAAAGTTCATTCATTCAGTCCTCTCTGCGCCGTCTGGTGCTTGAGGCGACAAACTAAAGTTCACAGGCATCCAAATTCAAAAACTTCTCCCAAATAAAATTAAAATAATGTTGGTCACAAGAGATGACTTTTTGTTAAAATGACATGAAATTAACAGATCAGCTTTCCTTTTGCACAGCTTTTATTTTTAATGGACATCAAGCATTTGCAGGGATCATTTGTTTATAAATGCGAATCTTTTCACGATGCTTTGAATTTCTCTAGGCTTGTTGAAATGCACCCTTTTGTGTTGAAATGCCCTGTGTGATAATCCCATTGAGCAGTAGGACCTCAGGCTGATGTAGGCTGCAGTCAACCTAAGCACAGTTGTGCACAGGCCAAATGCAGCCCACTTCATCCCAAAGAACTTTAGCTTTTTTGGATGAGAGTGTGAAGCATGTTCTGTTTTAATCATTCTAGCGGCAATTGTGGCTGCAGGCCCGCCTTCTCTCATCTCCATGGCAGGAGGTATGCCCAATGCTGATCTATTTCCCATACAGGAGGCGTCCCTCACACTCAGGTATGTCCGTCTATATTTTCTGTCATTAGTGTGCATATATTTAATATATGTATGTATGTGTATCCATGGCAAATAAATTTTTTGTTTGAAACAATGAGAGTGTTTGTGTGTGTGTGTATGCATGCATGCGTGTGGTGTGTAAACATTTGAAACACCCTCACTCTTGTTTCTGTTATCAGGGATGGTTCAGTGTTGAAAATTGATAGCACACAAATGAAGAAGGCGCTGCAGTACTCTCCTACACCAGGGTTTGTCTTCCTTTTATATTACATTGGAAGCTTTGGATCTAATGGAATATCATGGGATCTGCGTTTGCTGTCTTTATATATGAATTTTGTTATAATCATAGAATCATTTTCACATAGAAAAATTTGTGTTTTACACCTACCAGAAAACATTTTTACATAGCCCCAGGGCCCTACAGCAGATGTATTGACCATGATAATTCAAGGTTAGTGCCAGATTAGCTTGGCGCCTTCAGGCGCCAAGCTAATCTGGCACTAACCTTGAATTATCATGGTCAGTCAGTCTCCTGTAACGAGTGTAAGTGGTACATAGTTGTTAGGTAACACCTCCAAAATTTGGGAAATGTGGCCGTGGGGTTAAATTTGTATAATATCTGACGCTTCCTTCACATTACAAGCAAAGTGGGATGCATCTCTTGTGCAACGCAGGATGTCTGAGTTGCTGCAGTGGGTGAAAACACTACAGAAGGACGTCCACAACCCGCCCACCATGGGCATCAAGGATCCGGAGAAACAGCTGGACATCCTCATCACCACCGGCAGTCAGGATGGAATCTGCAAGGTCGGCAAAAAAACAAAAAAAGCGCTGTCTTTTGTTCACCCTTAGTCTGCCGGTAGCACTTTTTGTCATGATGATTCCTGGAGGGTTGAATTTCATCATCACATTTGAGAACTACGGTCCAGGGTCGAGTTGCACGTAAATTTCAATAGCCAGTGCTTGCCTGTCATAGTTCTAATGGCTTTTTTTAAAAACCCATTTAGCTCGAGTCTCTACAGCAGGAGATGGATTGACCATGATAATTCAAGGGTAGTGCCAGATTAGCTTGGCGCCTGAAGGTGCCTGGTGCTACCCTTGAATTATCATGGTCAATCCATCTCCTGCAACTAGTACATGGTCATTAAGCAACACCTCCCAAATTTGAGAAATGGGACCTTGAGGCTAAAAGGGTTAAGCTGTTTTTAGCCCCACACAAAAATCGCGCTTCAAAGCAGAGGAACAGTTGGTTGACAATCTCTAGCCTGGACAAGTTTCGTGCAACTGGGAGCCGATTCCTAACTTTACAAGATGATTTTTGTTCTCCAGTAGACTACATTTCAGGTGACCTAACCCTTTTGATGTTGGTAGCACTTTCAGTCGTGATGGTTCCTGCAGGAATCATCGTGACAGAAAGTGCTACCAACAGCCAAAGGGTTCATTATTAACCATTATAGTTGAAGATTGGAGCTAGAAAGCTCAATAACCCCTTTGCTATTACGACACAGAAAGCATAATCCAACTGAAAGGCACAAAGCTTTGCGAGACCCTGCAGTAATGAAGATGCGAGAGGTCCTGTGTCTCTACTGGCCTTAATTATATCTGTGTTGCTTTGGTGGATTGCATTACAATGCAATCATTTTGGTAACATTGTTTAAGGCAGTTGGCAGTGACCAGATTAAATTGATGATGCGCAAAGCAAGATCCCTTATCCAAAATTGATGATTCGCAAAGCGAGATCCCTTATCCAGACTAGTAATTTTTTGTTATACTGCCTAGCGCATTAAAGGTCATTGGGCCAACAATGGCCGCCATTTGCCCGCGCACATCCATGCGCGGGCCATGGGTTGCCATTTTCGGCCCAATAAACATTCACTGAGCTGGTGAATGTATTTGACTTGTCCTGTCTCCTGGGTTTCAGATAATGGAAGCGTGCCTACAGGAAGGCCAGAACGTATTGCTGGAGACCCCAAGCTATCCAGGAACACTGGCAATAGTAAGGGCAGAAAGTTGTGTGGCTCTTTTCTGCTTTTATTATCATGGGGTAGCGCTTACTAGGTTCAACAACACAACCATACCCATTTCTATACACAGTGTATTTTGTTTCTTCAAAAACATTACCGATGACATGACTACTAGGAGTGTCCACTCCTTGCTCAATTCTAGCCTAAGAACCCGTTGTGTGAACACAACCCGGGAGGCACTCGGGGAACCCCCAGAGGGACCGAGAGTTGTCTCCCGCTCCTACCCACAAGCCCTATTCATCTGTGAACTCCAGTCATGCTTCTTAGGCTCACGCGTTCAGACGTGTTTTCTCTAGCCTCTGGACTTTGAAGTTTATTTCATCAAAAACATTACCGATGACATGACCTTATGGGAGTGTCTACTACTTACTCAATTCTAGCCTAAGTACTCGTTGTGTTAACACACAACCCGGGAGGCACTCGGGGAACCCCGAGGGGGCCAAGAGTTGTCTCCCGATACTCCCCATCCGGAACAGAGTACCCATAATTCCTCAGTCAGTCTACTTAGGCTTACGCTGTTCAGACGTGTTGCTCTAGCCTACGGATTTTGGGGATTTCGACCGGTTCTCCGGTCTTCGACGGATTTAGTTCTTCTCTTGACTTGTTCTTCGTCGGGCCCCCCTGTACCGGGTGGCTCTGGTATCCCGTCTTCGTTGGCAGCTGCCCGCTTGGCTCCCTGAAGTGCCTGGGCTACGCTGTGAACTTCGCTGGGACTTCGCCGCGCGTGCCTTGGTTTGGATTCTCCCCCCCCCCCCTGCCCCGGTCCCGCTCCGGGAAAAGGTAAGGTGACTGGGTTGGCCCTCGGCTGGTTCCCGGGCTGGGCACTGGTTGAGCAGGCGCGAACGCGGTCTTCATTTGCGTTGTTGCTTGCGCCAAGATTCTTGACTTTTTCTTGGCGGGTCTCGCGCCCGTTCCCCCTCTCCTTCCGTGTTGGTGTGGTATTGTTATTGACAGGGTCACGTCTCCCTTTTTTCGCTGTGGTTAGCAGCGTGGTTGTTGAAAGTTCCGCGCTTTAACGGAAGGCATTTACGCGTGAGGGAAGAAATGAGACGTTGTAGTCTGGAACGGTCATTCTTAAACGGCGCAGATCCGCAGGTGGTCAGCTTCGTTTTCCAAGATGGCGTCTAACGATGCAGAGCTCCGTGTTCCTCACGGTTAAAACCTTTACTGGAAGGGGAATGGTGTGCAAGATCGGTGAAGCTAAGTCTAACCTTATTTCTGGCGCTTACCTACTCACTTTTTCCTCACCTATGCTCTTGTCCCTGGCTGGGTTCGGGGAATGTATGCTCCAGCCATCCCTTGACGCATTACGTTGGCGAATGTGGCGAGAACCGACGCTTACTTCGGTACTGAGTCGGTCCCGTCATGCCTGTTTTGTTATGCATACTGCAGACCTGTTTACCACATACGGGGGCGTATTAGATACATGGGAGATGCAGAGTATTCGTCAGTTGAGGGGACACTGACGGCACCTAGATGACTTATTGTTGCTGTCATGGGGGAAGGTCATAAGCTGCAATAACTTCTCTTGCCACCACAGGTGCTACTCACATACCCTCACTTGCTCATTCCACATATTACAATGACAGGCTGCAGATGGACGGTGATTGGTACGGGTGAGCCCGTCGCCAACGCATCTCATGGCAGGCGCCAGTGACCGTCTCCCGGCCCGAACCTCCCTGGGAAAAGGAAAGAAGAACAAAAAAAAAAAAAAAAAAAAAAAAAAAAAAAAAAAAAAAAAAAAAAAAAAAAACCCACAGTGCTCAGACAGCCCTATGTCTCCTGGACGCACTGGTTTCTGCTCTTTGGTTATATTCCTACTTGGGCATGTGACTACCAGTTAACATGAACAACATGCATAAGAATACAAGTTATCATGAACGACAGTAACGTTTTACTGTTGAAAGGTAATTGCCTGCTGGCAACTTAAGACAATGATCAAAGCTGCACCTGGAGGCCGTCGCTATAGTACAGCTCCGGTGTGTCGCGGGGGCTCCGCTCCGACAAAGGTTCTGGGCCTGCCGCTTGCTTCGGGCTTATACTTGTCATGACATGCTTGAGTTTGTTGTGCAGGATGTGTTGTAGGCTCAACTTAGCCTGGCGGTCCTCCCAGACCAAGGGTGGCTTCCACACCTGTAGGGGCCGGGAGGTGCCCGGCGTAGGACGTATACGCTGGGAAGACAGGTACACACCTTGGTGGTTGGGGGAGTTGCCTTGGCAGGATGGACAGACAGTGCCGTTAGCCGCGACTCCTCTTCTTCGCAGAAGGTAGGTCACACAGGTGGGGTGCTTACCTGGGGTTAACCGGGACCCTACTGGCTGCACTCTCTACCTTGCGGGGATGTATTGCAGGTCCGCGCGCTTGCTGACAGGTGGTTCCTCGCTGGTTGTACCGTTGTCTTGCGGAAGTTCACCTTACCAGGACAGGGTCCCTCAGGCCCACGCCCGCGTGCCTTCGGATTTTGGTATGTTGCAGGGGCCTTAGATGACCTGCACACAGCGCGGACGTTACAGTGACCGTCGGACTCCTACAAGGTCTGTCTACCATGTGCCTCCGAACCTTGGTGTGACGCCTGCGCCACATGACCTGGATGGCGCTGGGCTCACCTTGGAGCTTCTATCGGCGAGAGCGCCCGACGCCTGTGACTGGTTACAGACCTGCTGAGATACCGGCGGATATTCCCGGTACTCCGACTGCTCGAGTTCCGACGAGTGGACTGTGAGATCACCATGCCGGACGCGTCAGTATAGTGTGCAGGAGGAAGTGCGCTTGGAAAAAGCCTTCTGCCAGACAACCGGCCTCCCTACAGAGTACACTGGTACCAACTTGGGGTTTCCGGCGCGAACGCCTGACACCGGTGACTGTTCCAGACCTGAGGAAGTACCAGCTGTTCCGGTTCTCCAGCCTCTCAAGTTCCGACGGCCCTAGCATCGGGGAATCGACACGTCGGACACGGCTTGGTAGTGTGCGGAGTCGGGAGCTCGAGGCGTTGATTCCCAGGAGGGAACACGCTTGGACCAAGCCTTATGCCAGGCAGAGAACCCTTCTCGCTACAGAGTTCGGTTCGGAGAGACGTGCTTCGTGCCGTCCATGGTCAACCGATCCCCACTCGTCTCCTAGGAAGGCCTTGGATCCTCCTCGGCCGCTGCGAACCCGCCTCGACATAGAGTCCGGCTCGCGGAGACAATCTCACACGCACACCACGTCTCGACTTGTTCGGGATCTGCTCTTCGATCGAACTCGGGCCGGCTGCTAGTGGTTGCAGGGTACTGTTGGTGGCCAGCCAGCAGGGCGGAGGTGCCTGTCTCCGTTCCTTACCGCCCGAGTCCTTGACGATCTTGTGGAGGGATGGCTACGCGGACCGCTTCAGTTACTGCGCGGAGAGGGGTTCTCGACGCGGGCGTTACAGGAGGGTACGCACCTGGACATAGCCTGCGGTCAGGCGGAGACCCACCTCGATACAGTGCCCGGTTCGCAGAGTCACGCTGTCCCGCCAGTTCCCGACGGTAGAAACGAGCGACGGTAGATTCTGCTCGCCAGCCCACAGCGGCCACGATGTCCTTGACAGCGCAGTTCCGGTCGTATGCGATGCTCGTGGCCATGGCGCGTACTTCATCTGCGCGGATCTTCAGTCTCTGCGCTACCCGTCGGGAGAGTTCCATGTATGCAGTTCGTATTACCCAGCGCAGCCAAGGAGGAGATCGTCTGGGCTGGGATATCAGTCTTGCCCTGTCGTATGGGCAGGAAGAGGCGGCACGACTGGGAATCCACTTCCCTCAGGATCGGATCTCCGCTCTTGCTCTCCTGCGCGCGAGGAGGGACCACTCTGCACCTGGGATGCCCGTCCATCTACGAATTTCCCTCGTTGGAGTCAACCTTCCGGCACTCTAGGTCTACACTCCGCTTCTCTCCGCTGCGGGCGTGCTTAGGAGTTGCCGTTCTTCACGTCGCTCCAGGGATTCTCTCCTGCCTCGCTCGTCGATCCCTTTCGCGCCCGGCTGCCGTTCGTCCCTTTCCTCTCCCCCGCACTCAGCCCTTCCCCTTCTTCGTGCTCCGGCCTGGCTGCGGTCGCTCCTCTTCTGGACATCCGACCCCCTCCGGTGGTTCTCGGGGAGGATGCTGTCGTTACTTCGCCTTGCTCGGACCTGTTTACCTCCTCCTGCGGTTACAGTACTCGGTTCCACCCAGTTGTGCACTAATACTCCTTGGAGATCTGACGACTCACTAGCTGGTGGCCTTACGCGTGAGTTCCATTGACTTAGTGGAAGTACTCTGACTTCGCACGGGTGGTAAACGGGTCTGCGAGCGCGTCGGCTTCTGTCTCCCCTGGTGCCCTCTCGGATGCAGCTCGGAGCTGGCAGCGGCTTCCGGACTTCGTGCCAGGCGCTTCGACTACCCTGCGCTTCTTCTCTCGGTTCACGGATCTTCTTCTCCCCCATGGAGTTGCCGGCTGTTGGCTTCCCTCGCTCGGAACGGTGCTCGGGAGGTCACAGGAGTTGCCTCCCCTTCCAGCGGTGGATCCGCTCTTGCCTCTCCTTGGGACTAGACGACCCCTCTCGTACGTACCTCCCTTCGTGTCGTGAGATGGTAGAGCTCCTTGCCCTATCCTTCGTTCTCCAGGTCGACGACTCCTGGCGCCGAGCGGGGCGGTGTGATGCTGACGGAACCTCTGTGCTGACGACTCGACCAAGGCAGTTTCTTGGGGGGTTCCTGGACTTCGCTACGGGGAGCAGAACGGTGGAGGCTTCTAGAACCTTCGCTTCGCTTACGCTGTAGGACCATGGCACAGCTCCGTCTCCCTGGTGTCTAACCAACTCGACTTCCCCTTGGGCACCCAGGAGGGCACCGGGCTTCGAACACGTGGTACTGCTGCGGCTGTGCTGGCGGTTGGACGGCCAGCCACTACTCGGAAGTCGGATCTCCTCTCCTTTGGTCGTCTCTAAGCCCGGCTGCTTCTGCTACGCCTCCTACTACCGTGGTTCTTCTCCAACTCCAGCCTGGCCTTCGGACCTCGCGGTCCAGAGCACGAACGGCTTGGAGCTGACGCAGACTAGTAGGTCACCTTCTCGTGGGACGGCTGCGCCAACCTGTTTCCCCGATGGATCCAGTTGCTACACGCAGTTTGCACCAGGATGCCTTCGGAGGACCGGCGCTCTGGCGAGATGGCTTCGCGGACCTGTTCGACACTAGGTGGGTTCACTGGCGTGCCCCGTCCTTGAGGATTCGCCCTGCCTTTGTGGATTCGCCCGCCTGGACGAGACATCGATGCTCTGGCCTAGCCTGGGACGGTTGCTCCGCTCTTCCTGTTCGTCACCCCGTTACTGGGTTCCGGTCCTGTACCTCTTACACCTCTCCTCGCCGCGGACCCCCGCTACTGCTTCCCGCTTCTGCAAGGTGCTCCTGCAGCCGCGACGCTCGCTGTTTCGCTTGATGGGGCCCCTACTCCTTCGCCTTCGTCGGTGGCGGCAGGCCTCAACGTTGGACACAGCAAGATAGTGTGCGGAGTCGGGAGTTCGAGGCGCGGGTTCCCAGGAGGGACCGCGCTTGGACCAAGCCTTATGCCAGGCAGAGAACCCATCTCGCTACAGAGCTCGGTTCGGAGAGGCGTGCTTCGCGCCTCCATGGTCAACCGGTCCCCACTCGTCTCCTAGGAAGGCCTTGGATCCTCCTCGGCCGCTGCGAACCCGCCTCGCCACAGAGTCCGGCTCGCGGAGACATTCTCACACGCACACCACGTCACGACACGTTTCGGGATCCTCTCTTCGCTCGAAGTCGGACCGCCACCCTCGCTCTCCCTCGCGAGCGTAACAAGGATCGAGCTTCTCCTCGGCACTAGGAATAACAGCCCTGAAGCTACAAGTCAGATGATCTTCCTGACGACGCTCAGTCATGCGATCCGATTCCAGGATCCCTCCCGCAGCGAGCTTAGAGGCTAATTAAGTCCTATCAGCTACGTACAGGGCCACGAACGTCACAGTCGTCAGGAACTGTGCTGTCTTCCACTTCGTGGCTACTGTAGGGCTCGCGGGCATGTTCTCTCGCTCACAGAGTTTCCCAGTCCAGCGGGGCTACTCGCTCTGGTGGGGGAACTGCTCCGGGGCTCCTCTTCCTCCTGGCGCTTCAGCGCCGTAGGTTACACCTCCCCAGGGTCGTCGGGAATTTGCGTTTGGGAGGACGGCCCTTGGGGCCCCAAGGTGTGCTAGTGCGCGGCACCCTCCTCCTATTCGTGATTCTCCCATAAGGTCATGTCATCGGTAATGTTTTTGATGAAATAAATGCATTTTTCTTTAAAAGGTATTTTTTCGAAAAATACTTACCGATGACATGACTCGGACGGCCCTCCCACCGGCCCCGCTTGCCGCTGGTAAGCTAAGTATCCTGACTGAGGAATTATGGGTACTCTGTTCCGGATGGGGAGTATCGGGAGACAACTCTTGGCCCCCTCGGGGTTCCCCGAGTGCCTCCCGGGTTGTGTGTTAACACAACGAGTACTTAGGCTAGAATTGAGTAAGTAGTAGACACTCCCATAAGGTCATGTCATCGGTAAGTATTTTTCGAAAAAATACCTTTTAAAGAAAAATGCATTTTTTCGACCGGTTCGGTCTGCCTTCTTGCTACGTCTTCGCCGCCTTGGAGTCTACTCTTGCGACGGTTTGGTCGACTGCAGCTTCGTTCATGTTCAAGGGTTCCCTCTCTCTGGCTTTGCCGGTCGGGCTGTGGGGGTCATGGAACTTTCTCCTTCTCGTACCGCTCCGACTGAGAGGTAAGGTAGTTAGAGGAGCCTCGGCTGGTTGCCCGGGCGGGGCACAGGCACGAGCAGCTTGCTATTTGCTTCACTTCTCCCTCGCTTGGGGTTTTTTGGGCTCTGTTTGGTTGCCTGGTTAGCTGAAGAATGTTTCGCGCCGGCCTTTTGGCGGGCTTTTCGCGCCATTGCCAGCTGCGAGCGGTGAGTTCCGTTACTGTACCTAGGCCATACCTAACTTATTTAGGCTTATGGTTTAGACGCCCTGCGCTGTGATGAAGGCTTGGATGCTCACCTGTCCCGGCAGGGTTTGTTTTCCCTCCGCCGTGGTTTTAACTGATTTTTGGCAGGAAACTGTTGACGGAATGTGAGCCATAAGTTGGTTAATTGGGTGCCTAACACCACTATAGCTTGGGGCCTAAAGCTTAACGGGGAGATTTGTGGACACTCGCCGAGTGCCTTCATGTTTTGTGTGTTGCGGTGGCCTACTGATAACATGCACAAAATGCGGAGGCTTCCAATGGCTGTCGGATAACCATGCAGTCTGTCTCCCCTGTGCTAGGTGTGCGTCCGACCACACGTGTGACGTCTGTGCTACCTGGCCGGAACTGCGGTGGTCTAATCTCTGGAACTTTTATAGGAGGGAGCCTCCTGCCCTCTCGGGTACCTTGAAGATTACCGAGATGCCTTCCGCTGTGCCCCCGGCACCGGACGTGCGAGACCAACGGGATCCAACGCAGATAACGCCACTGAGTAATCAAGGGATTAGTGCACAGAGTGGGAGTTCAACCGTCAAGACCGCCTCCGTTAGAGAGCGCGCCCGGACACAGCTGGTGGAAAGAACCCACCTCTCCCTAGAGCCTGGTTTGGTGGGACGCTCGTGGCGTCCCTCCTCCACCGTCGTTCCCCACTTGTCTCTGAGGAAGCCGCCGGGATCCCGCTGGAGGTCCCCTGGCCAGCAAGTAACCCGCCTCTCCCAAGAGCCTGGTTCAGAGAGACATACATGCACTCGTCCGGAGCCTCCTGGTTGTGAAGAACGTAGACACAGGGATTCTGCTCGACGTTTTCGCTCTCCCTCGCACGATCGTAGGAGGGCCTTCTCTTCTCATCGCTCGTCGCATCAGGACTCCCCTCGCCGCAGACGGTTTTCACCTTCTTCGCGTTCCCCTTCTCGTTTGGACTCCCGTTCGTCCCGTCCCTCTTCCCATCGACCGGCCACTTCCCCTTTTCCTCGTCCTCACCGCTCCGTTCCCCCTCGTCGCAGCCATTCTCCTCGTCGGGATCCGCCCTCGGCATGCAGGAGACCCTCACCACGTCGTTCAGACTGCCGCTCTCCCCCTGCGGAGGGAGTCTTCGTCCGCTGCGGTTCTCCGACAGCGGGATTCCCGTCCTCGGAGCCCTCGTCGCCCTCTTCGGTCGCCGGTTTCCGGACAGCGGGACTTCGACACCCTCAGTTTGACGCCGGAGGATTCTTCGGACTGGTTACTTGGAGGTCTCAGCCGTTCTCCATCTTCTGCCTCTTCGGCTTCCAGTGCGTCGGCCTCCGTCAGACAGGTTTCTTCTACCCGGATGGACACGCTGCTGGCGCTGGACGGGGCTGCCAAGCTCATCGCCGCTTCCTTGCCTGAGGACGTTTGTCCGGCTTCGCCCCCTGTGAAGAGGAAGATTTCCGCCTTCGTGGACGCGGATAGGACTGTCAAGAGGTTCAAGTCCCTCCCACAGCCGGCTAGTTTTTGGATCTGCGGGACGCTTTCTCGTCTCACCTGCTTTCGGAGACTCGGAACTCGGACTTCTTCGTGGACGGGAGGTGGCCTTCCGCTCTAGACATCGCGTTTCAACAGGATTGGTACGCCGGCCATTCGCAGTCGTTCCTCTGCCCGCTTCCACCCGTGGATCCCGCCGCTCTGATGCAAGCCGGAGGTGCTTCTATGCTGAAACGGTCCTTCCCACGGGGACTGGATAGGACGGCGTCGCTGGTCCGGAACACGCTCGCCAGCTCCGGTTTCTTGGACTTACTGACACAGGCTTTCATCCGACGTCTCGAGGAAGCTTGGCAGCCTGCTCTGTCTCCCCTCCTGGGAGACCTGCTAGTCATGGCGGAGGCTGGGAACCGCGCAGCTTATCACTCCTCGGTTAACGCGATAGTGGCCGCGTCTAACTGCGACCTTATGCGACGAGACGCTGTCCTACGGGCTTGCAGTGGGATGCCGATCGACCTGAGTACTCAGCTACGTCGGGCCCCCCTGGGAGGGTCTCTGCTCTTCAGGGATACTTGGCAGACGGTGAAGGACTCCAACTCGGACCGTTGGCCTCGCAAGGCTGTCAGCAACGCTTTCCTCCCGCCCGCACGGCCCTGGGTCGCTCCTTGCGGGCGCGTAAACATGTCACCTCAGACCCGTCTGCCCCGCCATGAGCTGCGCTGCGCCGTCGCCCGTCCTTCCGTCGCCCTGGCCCAGCTAGCGCCCCTACCCCCACCTGGCCCCGTCCCGCCCGTCGCCCTGGGCGCGGGCGGGCCACCTGACTTGTCCCCGGTTCCGCCTCCGCCGACCGTCGTCGGGGCTCCAGTCGGCGGGAGGCTAGCATGATTCAGCGAGGAGTGGCGCTCGCTGTTTCGAGACGAGCCCTGGGTTTTGGACGTAGTCACCAGAGGATTACGGATCTCGTTCCGCTCTCCTCCGCCTTTGCGCTCCGTTCCACTTTGGACAGAGGTCCCGTCCGACGTCCTCAAGGCTGCCGCTCTGCGAGGAGAAGTCGCGGATCTCCTGTCGAAGCAGGCCACAGAGATAGTGCAGCGTCCGGACTCGCCCACCTTTTACAGCCGACTGTTTGTGGTGCCCAAACCCGTTGGCAAGTGGCGGCCAGTCATAGACCTGTCGGCGCTGAACGCCTTCATCGCGGCCCCTTCCTTTCAGATGGAGACGACAAAGGCTCTTCAGGCGGCGGTTCAACCCATGGACTACGCGGTCAGTCTAGATCTGTCCGACGCCTACCTACATGTTCCCATGCACTCGTCTGCCAGGAAGTACCTGCGTTTCGCGTTCGAAGGAGTGATTTACCAGTTTTGCGCCCTTCCGTTCGGTCTCAACCTCAGCCCCTGGGCCTTCACCTGCATCATGGATGCTGTAGTGGCCAAGGCAATGCAGTCGTCGTCCAGTCAGATGTCAAATTATCTCGACGACCTACTCTTGAGAAATCAGATGGAGACCGCGCTTGCGGCAGACAGGGACGCCCTTTTACGGTTGCTTTACCGGTTGGGATTCCTGGTCAACACCGGAAAGTCGGACTTCACTCCTGCGCGCCACTTCATCCACCTAGGCATGGAGTTTGTCACGGACCGCAACAGGGTACACTTGCCAGAGAAACGGATTGTGAAGTTATCCGCTCTCGCCGCGTTGGTAGATCAGCAGCAGGCAGCCCCCGCCAGGATCTGGCTTCAGCTTCTGGGCCTGATCATCGCAGCAGCGGATCTTATCCCCCTCGGGTGTCTCTACTCCCGACCGCTACAACTTCATCTCCTACTGCTCTGGCGTCCCTCCTCGGGCGACTTGACCAAGATCGTCCCTGTGTCCCCGCTGGTACGCCCCCACCTCTTACGGTGGACCGACAGAGCGTGGTTGGCTCTGGGAGTCCCCATTTCCTCTCCATCCCCTCACCTCTCCCTGTGTGTCGATGCGAGTCGGGCTGGTTGGGGAGCCCACCTGCTTCCTCAGTTCACCACGACGTCCGGCCTCTGGCCTCCGGAGTGTGCGGACAAACACAGCAACTGGTTGGAACTGCAAGCGGTGTGGCAGGCCATCATCGTTTGGGAAGAGCAACTCAGACACCAGCATCTTCTCGTCCTTTCGGACAACTCGACAGTGGTAGCGTATATACAGAAGCAGGGAGGAACTCATTCACCCGATCTTTGCATGCTACTGTTCCGATTGATGCGATGGTGCGAGGACCGCGATCTGACTCTCAGCGCTCGCCATATCCCCGGTCGCCTGAATGTTTTGGCGGACTCCCTATCTCGTTGAGGACAGCTCATTCACACGGAATGGACGCTACGCCAGGACATTTTCCGGATGGTTTGCTCTCACTGGGAGACCCCGATGGTGGACCTGTTCGCCACGAGGTGGAATCACCAGCTTCCCCTCTTCATATCCCCAGTACCGGATCCCCTGGCTTGGGCGGTCGACGCCTTATCCATTCCCTGGGACGGACTCATAGCGTACGCCTTTCCCCCGACAGTCCTCGTTCCCAAAGTCCTCCTAAAGCTGCGAGGAACCAATGCGATCCTGCTCCTGGTCGCCCTGTTCGCTTGGACTCGTTCCTGGTCCACCGACCTGATCAGCCTCGCCACTCACCCTCCTCTACTGCTCCCCACGCCCCGCACTATGCTCAAGCAGCCACGTCACGCGCTGTTCCACCCTTGTCCGGAACGCTTACTGCTACACGCCTGGAGGTTGTGCAACAAGCCCTCTCCGCTAGAGGCTTCTCGGGTGCTGCAATGGAAGCGATCGCTACAGCCCGCAAGCCCTCGACTAGACGTATCTATGAGGGGAAATGGAGGGTACTCTTTGCCTGGTGCAGCGACCGTCGTCTCTCCCCCACCGAACTGACAAACCCCCAACTTGCGGACTTCATCCTCTGGCTCTTCGGAGACCAAGGACTGGCCCCTATTACCATTCGGGGATATCTCTCGATGATTGCCGACACCTACCGGCATCTCGGCGCGCGGATCCCGGCGCATTAAGGACCTAGCAGATCTTATGTCGCACTTCGGACTACAAAGGCCTGCCTCTCGCTCACTACTTCCCCGCTGGGATTTACCATGGGTTCTTACCTGGCTGAACTCACCACGTTTTGAACCACTACCGCTGGCCAGTCTTGCTGATGTGACGCGGAAGACCTGCTTCCTGCTGGCGCTCGCCACCGCGGCACGAGTAAGCGAGATACACGCTCTATCAGCCCGGCCTACATGCCTGCAATTTCGAGCCGATCATTCGGTCCAACTTGTGACCGACCCTGCCTTCATTGCCAAGACTAGGTCTCCACTGACGGCACCACAGGTTATCACCTTACGACCGTTACGCGGGAAAGACTTCCCCAAAGAGACCAGGCAACAAGATCCTGTGCGAGCCCTCAGAGTGTACTTGCGCCGAACCAGAGCCGTCCGGAGGGGACGCTCACGCCTCTTCCTACCTTTGAAGCCCGGAAGAAACAACATTACAGCACAGACAGTCTCTTCCTGGCTACGCTGGGTGATTCACTCAGCCTATGTCGATCTCTCCCCACAGGGAGCAAAGAGCCTAAAGATTCGGGCGCACGAAGTACGGGCCATGGCCACGAGCGTAGCCTTTGACAGGAACTGCGCTGTCAAGGACATCGTGGCTGCGGTGGGCTGGCGATCGGAATCTACTTTCGCCCGCTTCTATCTACGGGATCTGGCAGGGCAGCGAGACAACCTCGTCTTGGTGGGGGACCTCACGGCGGCACAACACTCCCTCCCGGCGCCACAGGCGCCGTAGGTACGCACCCACTAGGGAGTACGGAGTGTCGGAAGAGAGGAGGGGGCCATGGCCTAGAGAAAACCTTCTGGGGGTGCGGCACCCTCCTCCTGTTCGGCATTCTCCTAGTAGTCATGTCATCAGTAATGTTTTTGAAGAAACAAATTCATTTTTCTTTAAAAGGTATTTTTTCGAAAAATACTTACCGATGACATGACTCGAAGGACCCTCCCACCTGCCCCGCTTGCTGCTGGTGAGCCTAATTCGTGACTGGAGTTCACAGGTGAATAGGGCTGGTGGGTAGGAGCGGGAGACAACTCTCGGTCCCTCTGGGGGTTCCCCGAGTGCCTCCCGGGTTGTGTTCACACAACGGGTTCTTAGGCTAGAATTGAGCAAGGAGTGGACACTCCTAGTAGTCATGTCATCGGTAAGTATTTTTCGAAAAAATACCTTTTAAAGAAAAATTAATTTTTATTTTTCATGTGTTCTTTACTTGTTATTGTTTAGTATTCTTACTGTATGTGAGAATTTGTATTACAGAGTTGTTATGTTTTATGAATACAGGTAATAATAGAGGGGCAATAATAGAGGGGCAATGACAGAATTAACAATATTATTGTACATACAAACTTTGAATTCACGATTCCGTTAAGCTTGTCTCAGTAAGAGGCATAGATCCTCATGAGCCCCCGCGACTGCGATCTATGCCTCTTGCAGTTGGATTGTGTTTAATTTTTCTCCGCAGTGAAAGGGTTAAATCCGAATTTATACTGTTAAGTTTGTGAAGCCCCTTCATTGCGCATGTAGCTACTGGTACTGTGGCTGGGTTAACCACTTCACTGCCTGAGACACAGAGTCTTGGGTTAACAAGAGGCGTAGATCCTCACGAGCCCCTGAAACTGCGGGGGCTCATAAGGATCTATGTCTCTTGAACGAGGGTGTGACTTGCTGTTTTCTAGCAGTGAAGGAATTATGTTTTCTTTCAGGTAAAACCACTGAGAACAAAGATTTTGGAGGTGAAAAGCGACCAACATGGCCTTGACCCAACCCACCTGAGGCAGGTGTTGTCAAAGTGGCAGCCGTCGGAAGCAGAAGACGAATCGAGCGACATCCCCAAGTTACTGTACCTCATCCCTAATGGTGGCAACCCCACAGGGATGGGGCTGACCTTGGATCGCAAGAAAGAGATCTATGAAATTGCACAGACGTATGATCTGATCATTTTGGAGGATGATCCATACTTTTACTTGCAATTTAATGATGTGAGTAGACATGAGCAGAAGTGAGTAATTGATTGATTGATTGTACATTGCTTAATGTCCCGACAGCAACAAGGCTTTCTCAGGACGTGCCTGCGCTGCTTGTGAAAAAAAAAAAAAAAAATATTGAATGTATGTCGCCAGCCGGTCCACTACGTTAAATAAAACTACAACATGGGGCCTAAATAAAGCTAAAACCATTTGGCAACACACATCCAATATCAAGAGCTACAGGCAGTGCAGACAGTAGGAAGAGTTTTAAAAAGGCAAATACAGATGAATGGACCTCGTGTTGACAGAAACACATGCCCCAGAATAGAAAGGAAAACCCACCCTGTGGGGCTGACCAGGGTGACCCTGGGAACTAAAAAGTACCTAACCCACCCAAGTCCCCCAGGGCAGACCCGGGTGGGGTAGAAGTGAGTAGACTTGATCCCCTACAAAAGGCATCAATCCTCATGCGCCCCCGCAACTGCGGGGGCGCATGAGAATCAGTGCCTCTTGCTGTTTACATGCACAAGTGACTTTCATACAGAGTACAGGTCAGGTTTCAAGTATATTCTTATGTATGCTAATTATTTGTATGAATAAAATAAATTGCAGTGTTTGTTTCTTCAAAAACATTACCGATGACATGACTGACTGGAAGTGTCTACTACTTACTCATTCTAGCCTAAGAGCCAGTTGTGTTAAAACACAACCCGGGAGGCACTCGGGGAACCCCGAGGGGATCAAGAGTTGTCTCCCTTTACCCACCACCCGGAAGCCGGGTACCCATAATCCCCCAGTCTAGTCTACTTAGGCGCACGATTCGGTCGTCTTGCGCTCTGCTCTAGCCTACGGACTTTGGTTTTTCGACCGTTTCTCGGGTTCGGACTTGCTGTTGGAATGAAGAGCGGGAGATAGGATCGTTTCGTCGGCCCTGCCTGTGCTGCTGCGTGGCTTTCTCGTCCCCACTGCTTAGCGCCTACGCTTTGACCTCTGGTGAGCTGTCCGGTGACTTCGCCGGTCGTGCCAGGGGGGGTTTTGGACGTCTCCCCCCCCGTTCCCCTTCGGCGGAGAGGTAAGGTAGCGGGGTTGACCCTCGACCGGTTCCCGGGCTGGGCACTGGTTTGTGCAGGTACGAAGTTTTTCGTTTTCTTCTTGCTATATTTGCGCGCCCACTCACTTTCGGTGAATCGTAGCGAAGTTTCCTACGCATTTGTACCTTGGGTGTGGAGAATTCTTTTACTCCATGGCCTGATTAGCTGAGTGGCACAGCTTGGGTCACGCCTTGTCATCGCGTGGTTTGTTCGGTACCAGCGCCGTTCTGGCCCCTTTTCTGTTTTTGCTTGCGGGATGGTTGGTTAGATACGGGTGATGAATTTAAGCGCACACTCTCATACGCAGGCATACGCTGTGGACAAGTGCTCACGTACCTTAGAGAGTGGATATACGTTCCGGCGGGCAGCTTGGGGGTTTACGCTCCTTGGCTGGGCGGGCCCCTCGTGACATGTCCACATTAAGTGGTGATTTACTGCCCCAGATGTTTTTCTTGTCTTGGTTGTCATTGCGTATTGAGTTGTACAGCATGCGGCCGGTGTTGTTTTTCTCCACACACGGTCACCCTTAGTAATAATGTTTGGGGCCTGACTCCTTTTATGACAGGGGTTGGTACATATGTTGTGGCTCACCTTAGCGCTTGACGGCGGTGAATCTACCTCGTTACTGCACTGCTAGATTGCAGACGTGCAGTTTGGTACCTCGCTTCCGTCATGACGTATTCGTCTTTTGTGTACATATGTTGTTCCCTCGCCTTAGCGCTTGGCGGCAGTGGGCCTACTTGCTTACTGCACGGCTAGTTGTAGGCGTGCAGTTTGGTACCTCGCTTCTGTCATGACATGTTTGACTTTTGCATACATATGTTGGTTGCTCACCTTAGTGCTTGATGGCAGTGAGTCTACCTTCTTACTGCACTGCTGGCGTGCAGGCTTGACAGTCTGTTACCCCGCTTTGGTGCTTGTGTGTTTTGTTGTTACGAAGGCTACCTTTCGTGGCTTAGTCCCACGGGACTCGCCCGCAGGCCTTCAGGTGTTATCTGTTGCAGGGATGTGCTACCCATTCACACAGATGACAGTGGCTAGTTCAGCCCCCAAGGGTCTTTCAATCCAATTGTTGTACCCGTCTTTTCTAAGCGTGTTTCTTTCTCCGTTGGGTACTTCTTTGCAAGGGTCTTTCGCCACTGCACCGGGTGCCTCGCCGACCATGCTGGCGTTGCAAGCGATCGGCACCGGTTTAGGCGCTTTCCGGACACTGCGGTTTCCGCACGACAACGGACTGACCTGGGAGAGAAGCCACACTGGATGTCACGACTAGTGCGCGAGCATGGGTCGTGGAGGCCACTGCCAGGGGGAGCGCACGTGTTCAGCCTCTGGCAAGGCCCGCTCGGTAAGACATTACGCACACGTCCGACTTCTTAGGACGTTGCAGTACACGGCCACCTTGAGAGGACAAGCAGCTTCTCGGCTGTAAGCTCCAGCCCGGCTGCTACTGGTAGGTGTGTTCTTCATGTCCAGGCAGCGCCCTTTTGGGACTAGGCCTGTCTTCCGACACGGGAGGTGCCTCCTACCATATGGGGATGATTGTGTCACCTGGCCTCAGCAGCGCGGATGGCAGCATTGAAGCGTCTGCAGGCGGGAGCGACCTATGCTGTTGGTGCTTGAAGGATCCCGTTCCGCCCTGATGAAGAGGGGCATGCCGATGTCCTTCACGCAAGGCAGATGTTCCGGTGGCCGTCGGACAACCACTAGGTCGGGTCTCCTATGCGCAGGATGTGGATACGCCATCCAACGTAACCTTGGCACCGGTCGCTTGAGACCAGGACGTCCCTGTGGGAAGCCCCACACCGGATTCAGTGGACTAGTGCACGGAGTGGGCCTGGATCGATGAGGCCGCTTCCAGGAGGGAGCGCGCCCGGACTAAACCTTCCAAGAAGCCATGTCCACTATCGGTCCCACTTGTCTCCAAGAAGCCCGCGGGATCCTTTTGGCGGTCCCCCTTACTGGCAAGGAAGCCCGCCTCCCTCGGAGCCCGGCTCAGAGACATTCGCGTGCACGTCCAGGGACTCTAGTAAGGATGCTCGTCTCCAGGGAAGCGGAGACTACTTTCGACACAGTGTCAGGCCACCCCTCGAGGGTACTCGTCCCGCTCGCTCTGCGCGGCGCCAGAGTAGGGACCACTATTGGAGTGCTGAGGACATGCAAGCTATGCGGAGGCTTCCAGTGGCCGTCGGATAACCATACAGTCTGTCTCCTGTGCGTTGGGTGGGCTTTCGACCACACTTGTAACGTCTGTGCTACCTGGCCGGAGCTGCGATGGTCTAATCTCTGGAACTTTTAGAGGAGGGAGCCTCCTACCCTCTTGGGTACTTTGAAGATTGCCGAGACGCCTTCCGCTGTGCCCCCGGCACCGGACGTGCGAGACCAACTGGATCCGACACAGAAAACGCCACTGAGTAAGCGAGGGATTAGTGCACAGTGTGGGAGTTCGACTGCGATACTATGGAATCCCCCAGAAACTTGTCAACGTCATCAGGTCCCTGTACAAGAATTTTGAGTGCAGAGTCGTCCACAACAACCAGCTCACCGAACCGTTTAAGGTGGAAACCGGAGTGAAACAAGGATGTATTCTTTCGCCAATCCTATTCTCAATGGCAATTGATTGGATCATGCGCCGCACCACAGAGGGAAGGAGGCAGGGAATTCAGTGGACGCTGACCTCAATGCTGGATGACCTCGACTACGCCGATGATATCGGGCTGCTGGCAAGCAGAAACCAGGACATGCAACAGAAGACACAACAGTTGACACAGTCAGCAAGCTCCATAGGTCTCGGGGTCAACATTAGGAAGACTCAAGTCCTGAGGAAGAACACCATAGTGGGCGACCCAATCACCATCAATGACCAACCTCTGCAAGAGGTGGACGAGTTCACGTACCTGGGCAGCAAGGTTACCACAGATGGAGACTGCACAAGGGAGATCACCACAAGAATCAGCAAAGCCAACCAAGCCTTCGCAATGCTGAAACCCATCTGGAGGACCACAAGCCTGAGCATCCACACCAAGCTCCGTATTTTTAAGAGCAACGTGCTGAGTGTCCTTCTATATGGGTCAGAATGCTGGAAATCCACTACCGCTACGGAACGCAAGCTGGATGTCTTCCAGAACAAGTGCCTGCGACGGATCATGAAGGTCTTCTGGCCAAACATGATTACAAACGAGGAACTACGGAAGAGAGCAGGCGCAGACAGCATCGCTGAAACCATCGCCACACGGAGATGGAGATGGCTAGGCCACGTTTGCAGAATGTCACCTGACTCATTACCAAGGGTGGCACTGAGATGGACACCACAGGGGAAGAGAAACCGTGGGCGACCAAAGGAGACGTGGCGCCGAACCGTGGAGCGAGAGCTCAAGAACAGAGGCCTTACTCTGCAAACAGCACCCAAAATAGCAGCTGACAGACAAAAGTGGCGCTCCCTTGCCGTCGCCTCAAGCACCAGATGGCGCAGAGAGGACTGAATGAATGAATGAATGTGGGAGTTCGACTGTCAAGACCGCCTCCGTTAGAGAGCGCGCCCGGACACAGCTGGTGGAAATAACCCGCCTCTCCCAAGAGCCTGGTTTGGTGGGACGCTCATGGCGTCCCTCCTCCACCGTCGTTCCCCACTCGTCTCTGAAGAAGCCGCCGGGATTCCGCTGGGGGTCCCCTGGCCGGCAAGAAACCCGCCTCTCCCAAGAGCCTGGTTCACAGAGACATGCACGCACTCGTCCGGAACCTCCTGGTTGTGAAGAGCGTAGACACAGAGATTCTACTCGACGTTCGCTCTCCCTCGCAAGATCATAGGAGGACCTTCTCGCTCGGGTGCTTGGAGTTTCCCGAGACGCCTTCCGCTGTGCCCCCGGCACCGGACGCGCGAGACCAACTTGATCCGACACAGAAGACGCCACTGAGTATTCAACGGATTGTGCACAGAAACCCGCCTCTCCCAAGAGCCTGGTTCGTTCCACACTCGTCTCTGGCCGCAGGGGTCCCCTTGCCGGCAAGCAACCCGCCTCTCCCAAGAGCCTGGTTCACAGAGACTTACACGCGCTCGTCCGGAGCCTCCTGTTGGCGAAGATCGTAGGCGCTGGGATTCGACTCACCTTTATCGATCTGCTTCGCAGGATCGTAGGAGGAGCTGCTCCACTCATCTTTCGACGAATCAGGACTCCCTCGACGGGTTTCGCCTTCTTCGCGTTCCTCATCTCGCTCGGACTCCCGTTCGTCCCGTTCCTCTTCCCATCGACCGGCCACTTCCCCTTCCCTCGTCCTCTCCGTTCCGTTCCTCCTCGTCGCAGCCGTTCTCCTCGTCGGGACCCGCCTTCGGCAACGGGAGACCCTCGCAGCGTCGCTCCGTCTTTCGCTCTCCCCTTCGGAGGGAGTCTTCGACCTCTGCGGTTCGCCGTCAGCGGGATTCCCTCCCTCGGAGCCCTCGCCGCCCTCCTCGGTCGCCGGTTCCAGACAGCGGGACTTCGACACCCTGAGTTGACGGCTGACGACCCCTCGGACTGGTTGCTCGGACGTCTCAGCCGTTCTCCTCTTCCTCTTCTTCAGCTTCCAGTGCTGCGGTTCCATCAGACCTGTGCTTCTGCGCGGATGGACACTCGGCCGGCGCTGGACGGGACATCCTAGCTCATCGCCGCCGCCCTGCTGCGGAAGTTTGCCCGGCATCGCCACCGGACTCACCGGGGGTTCTCATCCATCGTGGACACGGGGGAACCAAGGCGCAGCCCCTTCTCCCTGACGTCTAACCATCTTGACAACTCTCCTTGGGCACC